>CM052883.1:156984058-156996951 GCA_028534135.1 Potos flavus
GACCTCTGTTTCATGCCATTTGTGATTCTGATCCAGCCTCCCAAAACTTCTAGGCCTTTGGAACACCCCCCCCACACACACACACACACCTGAGCTGAGTTTGCATCCTCGTTAATGTCCAGGGATCAATAGATGATCTTTTGACATGACCTTTCATCAACTTTTTTTTTTCTTTCATCAACTTTTGAGCAACGAAAGCTGGAAGCAATCTTATGTTGCTCTTGGCAGATTTCTTACGTAGATGAAAGCACACAAGAAGGATCGATGGTTTTCTAAAACTAATTTGTGCCTTTGTTGTAACGGACTCGGACACAGAACGCCAGGGACTGTCACTGGAAAAGCTAACACAAATTTGAAAAGCTCTTTTCTCTCTACGCTTCAGTCAGTAAAGTGGGGAGACCAAAGCATACGCCATAGGGTAGTTATGAGGGTTAAATGGGGGGCGGGGGATGTATGTAAAACATAAGGCAAAGCGATAACATTTAGTGCAGATTTAAAATAGGTTCTAGGGGTGCCCAGCTGTCTCAGAAGAATATATGACTCTTGATCTCGGGGTCATGAATTCAAGCCCCTTGTTGGGCGTAGAGGTTATTTAAATAAAACTTAAAAAAATAAAACATTCTAAAATAAAATACCACCACCAAAAACGCTTCTTCCATGAAGTAACAGTAACCTAGCATGTTACTATTTCGAAAGTTCTACAATACTATTACAATTGCATGTTGCTATTATAAAACTAATCAAATATACTGTAATTCTATTCATGAGATACCAAACCTGATGATTTCATCAAGATAATTAACTCGGAAAGATCGGACCCCTTAACGTTAGTTGTCAGGAAAGTGCATTTAAAACCATAATGAGGCAGGTTCAGAGATTTAGTGTGTATGCCTCAAGGAGGAGCCAATGGGATGAAGCTACCACCTAGGATTACAACTAAACCTCTAAGTCGGAATGTTATTGAGGCCAAATGATAGAGCACCGTGCCAGGGCACCTTGGGTGGCATCCTGAGCGGAGAGCCACTCCTCCGGAGACATGGGTGTGGCTGGGAAGGGAGCCTCGTCCTTGCATGCCGTGAAAGGCACGTTCAAGGAGAACCTGGGTTAAACTACTTGTAGAGGATCCGCTTCCGGGTCTGGGTTGCTGGGTAGCTGAGCAGTTCCCTCACCGGAATCTACTGAGAGTCAGCCCTTGACATAAGGGGATAGAGGTGGGAAGGGGCAAAAGAAAAGAAAACCAAATACAAGAAAAACTACAAGGAGACATCATTTACATAGTAGGGCAGCTCACATGAAAAAGGTTGAAAATACAGAACAAGCGGAATGCATACATTGCTGGTGGGAATGCAAAATGGTACATTGAGAAACAGCTTGATAGTTGCCTGTAAGGTGAAACATACTCTTAGCATATGACCCAGCAACTCACTCCTGCATGCAAATGTTCATAGCAGCTTTATTCATAGGAGCAAACACTTGGAAGCCACCCAACTATCCAACAACTACTGAATAAACAAACTGACATATCTGTTCAATACTACTTAGGTATAAAAAAAGAATAAACTGGGGCTCCTGGGTGGCCTGGGTGGCTCAGTCAGTTAAGTGTCTCACTCTTGACTTTGGCTCAGGTCATGATCTCAGGGTCCTGGGATCAAGCCCTGAGTTGGCTCTGTGCTGGGCGTGGAGCCTACTTAGGATTCTCTCTCTCTCTCTCCCTCTGCCTCCCCCAGCCCCCTGCCCTGGCATGAGCACTCACGTTCTCTCTCTCTCTCTCAAAGAAATAAAAATAAACCAATACATGCAACAATATGGATGAATCTTAAGAGCATTGTGTTAAGTCAAAGAAGCCAGAAACAAAGAACTATGTACGTTATATATTTTTAAAGATTGATTTTATTTATTTATTTATTTATTTATTTATTTATTTGAGAGAGAGAGAGCCCAAGAGCGAGGAGGGTCAGAGGGAGAAGCAGACTCTCCTCTGAGCCAGGAGCCCAACTCGGGGCTCAATCCTGGGACTCCAGGATCATGACCTGAGCCGAATGCAGCCCCCCGACCAACTGAGCCCCCCAGGTGCCCCAGAACTCTGTACGTTATGATTCCACTTATATAACATTCTAGAAAAGGCAAACTATAGAGACAGAAAGCGTATCAGGGGTTGCCAGAGACTGTAGATGAGGGAGGGGACTGACTATTCACGAGGACACTGGAAATACTCTGTATCTTGATTGTGGTAGTGGTTCCATGATCGTACATCTGCTGAAAGTAGTCAAATTATACCCTCTAGATGGGTGACTTTTATTGTATGTAAGTAAATAAAGCTGACTTTTTAAAAAGGACAGGGAGATACCATTTCAGGATGCATTGCAAAGTAAAGACAATGAGGTAACACTAGAATAATTAAAACTTAAAAGACAATCAAGACCAAATGCTGGAGAGGTTATACAATTGGATTTTTCACATCTGACTTGTGTGAGTGTAAAATGGTACAACTGTGATGGTCCCGAGTTTCTTGTGAGTTACCATATATCTACCTATGATTCAGCATTTCCACTCCTAGATAGTGCCCCCCAATAAAATAATATGCCCACCAAAAGTGTTTGTTTCATCTTTCTTCATAATAACAGAGTTGGAAACAACCCAAATGTCTTTCAATAGAAGATCAGATAAACTGATCTGCAATATTACTATTCAGCAATAAAAAGAAACAAACTACTGATGTGTTCAACCACAGGAATCTCAAGAAAATTATGTTGTGTAAAAGAAGCCAGATGCAGGGCACCTGGGTGGCTCAGTCATTAAGCAGCTGCCTTCGGCTCAGGTCATGGTCCCAGGGTCCCGGAATTGAGCTTCACATCGGGCTCCCTGCTCAGCAGAAGCCTGCTTCTCCCTCTCCCATTCGCCCTGCTTGTGTTCCCTCTCTCGTTGTGTCTTCCTCTGTCAGATAAATAAATAAAATCTTAAATAAAAAAAAATGAAGCCAGATGCAAAAGAGTACACACTGTGCAACTTGTGGAGTTCAAGAACAGAGGAAAATAACCTATGGGGATTAACATCGGAGCAATGTTTCCTTCTGGGAGTTAATAGTGTGGTAAGAAAAGGGGTACCAGGGAACTTTCTGGAGTGATGGCAATGCTCTATTCTTGATGGGGGTCTTGTTTACACAGGTAATGCACTAGTTAAAACTCATCAAGTTATGCACTTAAGACTTGTGCATTAATTTTAAGATAACACTTCCTTTTTTTAGAAATTGGGGTGATATTGACATAAAATTAACTCTTTTTTTTAAAGACTTACTAGAGAGAAAGTGCAAGTAGGGGGAGGGGCTGAGGGAGAGGGAGAGAGAATCCTCAAGCAGACTCCCCACTGAGTACAGAGCCTGACGTGGGACTTGATCTCAGTACCCCAAGATCGTAACCTGAGCCAAAATCAAGAGTGGGCTGCTTGAGAAACTGAGCCACTCAGGCGCCCCAAAATTAACTTTTAAAGTAACCAATTCAGTGGCTTTTAATACATTCACAACGTTGTGTGACCACCATCACTCTCCAGTTCCAAAACATTCTCATCCATCTAAAAGGAAACCCCAGCACCCCTACTTCTAACCCCCACTTCCTGTTTGCTGTTTCTATAGATTTGCCTATTGTGCATGTTTCATGTAAATGGAATCCTACGATTTGTGATCTTTCATGTCTGGCTTCATTCACTTAGTATATTTTCAGGGTTCATCACTCCGTAGCATGTATCAGTACATTATTCCTTTTTATGGCCAAATAATATTCCACTGTATGCATATGTAGGTTTCACAACCCTTGCAGAAGCTTTCCTGGTATAATCTGAAACCAGGCCCCATATGCAGAGGGCAGGGAGAGACTGGAGAAAGAAGCGCCACTCCAGGTTGGCAGGTGACAATTCTAAACATATATATATTTTTTAAGATTTTATTTATTTATTTGACAGAGAGAGAGAGAGAGATCACAAATAGGCAGAGAGGCAGGTGGGGGGGTGGGGGGGGAAGCAGGCTCCCTGGTGAGCAGAGAGCCCGATGCGGGGCTCCATCCCAGGACCCTGAGATCATGACCTGAGCCGAAGGCAGAGGCTTTAACCCACTGAACCACTCAGGTGCCCCAACAGGCGACAATTCTAATACCAGCAAAGGGAACTTAGATATGAGACTTGTCTTGGGTGGCAGCAAGGTGAATGGATCCCTGTACCCATTAGTCATAATATCGTCAATGAGCGATACCTTTAAAATTTGAAAGATTTTTCACTTGAAACCAGACAACCCAAATATGAATTCTCTTGGGCAGAGGAATTTTAAATTTTTAATCAATTTAAAATTTAAAAAATTAATTTAAAAATTATTTAAATATTTTATTATTAATTAATTATATTATTTATAATAATTAATAATATATTAATAATCACATAAATTTATACTATATAATTTATATATAATATAATATATAATATAAAATAATGTATAATTTATATAACAAATTATATAAATAAAATATAAATAATAAAATAATATATTAATTAATAAAATATATTATTATATATAATAAATTATATTCTATTAATTATAAATATATAATTTATAATAATTAAGTACTTTAATTTATTAATTAAAATTTTGTTATTTTTAAATAATTTAAATTAAATTTTAATTTTAAAAATTAAAAAAATTTAAACAAATTTTTAATCAACTCTCTTGTTGGGGAACTGATTCAATATCAGGACCATGGGCTTAGTAAATACCAGGTATCTCAGCAATCATATCTGAGACTCTAGCTGAGATAAACATCACTGATTCTGTTGCCTCTATTAGATGGGAAAAATGTCAAATCCCTGGAAAGACATTTTTAAATTTTTTTTTGCAATCCCTCCCTAGCCTCAACAAATGACCTTTTCTTACGGGTTGTGCTATTAATAGATGAAGTCTTGGACATTGAGAATCTCATCATGATATATTTCAGAAGAGAAATCAGTCACTGGAAGAGGTATTACAGATATTTTATTAATATGTATACTTCTTTCCTGACAGTGGATGCTTGAGCAAAGTCAATAATAGTAGCTATTGCTTACTGAGTTTCCATCACGACTCAGGCGTTGTTCTTGGAGTAGACACACGGAAGCCTGCACATACACACACGCATGCTCATACACTTACTCTTACCAAAAAATTCCTTCAATATTCGTATGATTATTATCTCTATTTTTCAGGTAAGAAAAATGAGGTTCAGAGAGGTTGGGTGACTTGTCCAAGGTTAATGAATGAATTAATGCCTAGTTTCCTAGTGCCTTGTAGCAGTTCCGGACTTTGGAAATCGATGGGAAGTCCTGGCATGCAGGAAGGATGGATGGCAAAGCCGAAAAAAGAGTCAAAAATACTAGAAGATTGAGAAATGTGACAATGAATCCATCATATGGTCAAAGGTACCCTAACAGTTATAAAGTAATAATTAAATGATTTAGAAACGATTTTTAGTGGGTTTTTTCCCCCATATAAGGTGGTTCCTACACATTGTCCCTCACTGAAAACGGTGAGATAGACAGTACATGGCCAAATAAAAATTTCTGCCAGTTGTCAAAAGAAGTTTCCAACACCATTATTTGATGATTTGTGGCACATCCCCAGATTTCCTTTCCTTTCTTTTGTCTCAAGATATATTTTAGGAACACTTGGGTGGTGCTGTCCGTTAAGTAGCCGACTCCTGGTTTTGGCTCAGGTCATGATCTCAGGGTCGTGGGATCGAGCCGCGTGTCAGGCTCTGCGCTCTGCATGGAATCCGCTAAAGATTCTCTCCCTCTCCCTCCCCTTCCGTTCTAACCCCTGTTCTCATGTATGCCTTTTCTCTCTCTCCAAAATAAATAAAATCTTTTTTTTAAAAGATCTACTGTATTCATACCACTCTAAATAAAGCGGCTTCTTTGACTCTAGAATAAAGTGGCTTACATTTAGACTTACAGATCTCCTAGGGATTACATAGCCTAAAGTTTACCTCACGATGTACCCCAGAGATGCAGCTGTAAAAAAAAGAGAGAAGAGACTTCATAAAATGGAGTCTAGAAGTTCAAATTGCAAATGAGATTTGATTTTACTTATATGAGAAGCCAAATTTAAGACCAGGGCTATCCATCATAGCAACCAACCCATAGCAAATTAATTCTACAGAGATACCTATAATGGCTTAAAGAGAGTTGCCAACTCCCATTGGACACCTATCTTGACAACCCTCTCCCCTAATACTGGAGATGGTAAACCAACTCAGTATAAAAGATAACGTATGTTGGGAGTCAAGAGCAATTTTTAAGGGAGACAGCAATAAAGAATGTTTTCTAATTTAAAATCTATATGATTGTTTCCAGCCAAGATAAAGTAACGCGGACTAGATTTGCCCTCCCCCATGAAACAACTAAAAAATGTACAAAATATGAAACAATGATTTTTCAGACACTGGACATCAGGCAGCATAGGACAGTGACCTGAGAGATGGGAAACAAAAAATATGATTCTTGTGGTTGCCCCAGCTTACTACCTGGAGAGAGTTTCTAGGCCAAGGACTGGACCCTAGGTAGACCTTGGTAGAGCCCCTGAGCTGAGGAAGGGGAACTAGGAGTCGGGGAGGCCAGGAATTCACAGGTGAATTCCCAAAGAAGAGCGCTCCACACAAAAGAGGGACAGGGAGAACTCTCAGGAGAACTACAGCGGGTCCCTTTTGAGCCTTCAGCTGAATTCTGATCAGCGCATGCGTGAGAAGAAACCACCCAAGCCTGGTGGGGGAGCTAAGGAAACAATCCTCAGAACTCATACAGGGACAGGAATAGATTGTGTTCCTCCCAAACTAGAACAAATGTATAATTCATGGGACATCAGATTGAACATTCAGAGGATTTCATCTTGATAGTGGGGGAAAAAGTCGTCCTAAAGTCTGTTCTAATCCCACCCAACACAATCTAAAATCTACATGGTTGAAATCATTTATTTCCCATCTTTGGAGATGGTTGACTTTCCATCTGGTCCCTCAATAAATATTCATTACAAATAACTGTAAAGCTGAATGGAGATGTTTACTCTGTCTAGATTTCGGCATCCAACTTCCCAGTTATAGAAACGCGAGGGAAGCCGTGGGTGAGAAGATCACAGAAGTGGAATAAAGTGTATCATCTGTCGGGAAGCCAGAATATCCCGTCCCCTTCAAGGTCCTTCCAGCCGCACTAAGAATCAAGTTGACGTGAGACAGAGAAGAGCAAATGTGACAGTGTTCATACCTGGAATCCAAGCCGCCATAGACATTCCAAAGACAGGCAGAACGAGGTATACATGTCAATCTGAACTAAGGAGAAGGGGGTTGGGGTCTGGGGTTTCAGAGGGAAGGAATGCAATTCACAGGGCAGTAAGCAAGACAAATGTTGGCAATTGGATGTTTTCCCTGCCATACAGATGGGTCACTCAGATAAAACTTATCTCGGGTAATAACCATTATTTTGGGAAAGATCCCCAATTTAAATTCTTATAAGTAGTTAAGGGAAGGGCCAAAGTTTCTATTGAGCCTTCAAGGTCTTAAGTGCCTTCAGCTCGAAATAATCTTCATGCCAGAGCGGCCCATCTCGGGGTGCCCTGCCCTGGGCCCCTCCACATTCGATTTCTATTTTCTCCTCTATCTTGCTTGTGTTCCATTTAGCAGCAGATGAATCCAGGATAAAGCTAAAAAATCAAATGTCTCCATAAGTGTTTAGAACATGCGATGGTGACTCTTTTCCATGGTACCTCGGAGGCGGGAGTCTGCTTTAGGATGAAATGGAACCTCTCTTTCCCAGTTACTGGCTGCCAGGGACTCATTGAAATGGATGAGGAACTCAAACTTCGTACCTTCTATGAGATGCGTATGGCCATGTAAGTTGCGGCCGATGCTCCGGGCGAAGAATGGAAGGTTCTGTGGTCTGGAGCATTGGTGGCAATGACAAACGAGGCTTCCCCATGAAGCAGGCACTCTTGACCCATGGCCGTGCCTACCTGCTGCTGGGTAAGGGGCATTCCTGCTACAGATCAAGGAGGACTGGAGAAAGAAAGCACAAATCTGTTCGGGGTTGCATTGTGGATGACAATCTCAGGCTTCTCCAACTTGGTCATTGTAAAAAAAAAAAAAAAAAAGCGGAGAAGGATATTCTTGGACTCACTGATATTACTGTGCCTTCACCCGGGGTCCAAAAGAGCCAGCAGAAGCCGCGAACCACTCTGAAGAAACAGCATACTGAGAAAAATGAGAAAGAGGCTGCAGAATGTGCTCAACTTTTGGCCAAGAGAATGAAAGAGGCTGAAGAAAAGCACCAGGAACATATTGCCAAGAGACAGGGGCTGCCCTCTCTGAGAGATTTTACCTCCAAGTCTGAATCCAGTCAAAAATGAGATTTTTTAAAAATTTATTTATTTGAGAGAGAGAGAATGAGAAGGAGAGAGCATGAGAAGGGGGAGTGTCAGAGGGAGAAGCAGACTCCCCCCTGAGCGGGGAGCCCTATGCGGAACTCGATCCCGGGACTCCAGGATCATCATGACCTGAGCCGAAGGCAGTCGCTTAACCAACGTAGCCACCCAGATGCCCAAGATTTTTCTAAGAGTAACAAATAAATAAGATCAGACATCAGATCTCAAAAAACAAAACAAAACGAAACAAACAAAAACAAAACCAACTAAACAAACAAAAAACCCCTGAAAACCAAAAACCAAATATGGGACGACAGCACTGGAATCTGTTCACGTCCTCATTTTGAACAGACAATGTGCCCATTGTTTGCTAACATTACTGCACCCTTGTTACACAATTATGCACAAAACGTCATCCAGGCATCGCACCTCCCAGAGACTATGCTGGTGATCTTTCCACCCACGACATTTGCTCCCAGCTCAGTGTCGCCATTCATTACATGTGAATTCGAGAAACTCAGTAATATTGGAATTATAAGTTAGTCCTCCAAGGTTGGTCTCATAAACCTTCTGTTGAAATTGTGGGTTTGGAAATGGAAGCTCATCCTTTGGTCTTATTCTTAACCTCTCATTTACTCTAGTGAGTACACTTTGTCATGGGTCAAGCCAAACCCTCTACCATCCTTCGAACCATCTGCAAACGCTCTAACAAGCTTCTAGATGGAGGAATCTTGGGGGTACAAATTATATGCACAGGTAGGAGCAGGGACATAGAATCCAGCTTTTCTCTGTGGAGTGTCATGCCTAATTTCCCACCTAGCTCCTACCTGACTTCAGCGCTGGGCTGGGTCTCTTTCTCTCTCTCTCTTTCCTTTCCTTCTTTCTTCCCTCCCTTCCTCCCTCTATAATTTTTTTATGGTGGCAAAATTTATGTAACATCAAATGGGCTGTTTTAACCATTTGAAATGTACAACCCCGTAGCATTAAGGACTCGCACTTTGTTACATAACCACTATCACTCCCTCCTGCCAAATATTTCATCACCCCAAGCAGATGGCTAATGTGGGAGGTTGTTTTTTCCAAAGGGGACTTGCCGCAATTTCTTTGGAAACTCTTGTAATTCCGCAACTGGTCTTGCCATTCTTCCATTAGGCATTGGAGTGTGATTTCCCCCGCCTGGAATCTGGGAGAGCGTGTCACCGCTCTAAGGAGCAAGGCAAAAGTGAGGCTGTGTCCCTTCTGAAGCAGGGTCATAAAAGATGAGGCATCTCCTGCCTTATTATTTGGAACCTTCCTGCTTGCAGCCCTGAGCAGCCGTGGGGTAAGTCCTTTCTATCCCGAAGCTGCTTTGCTACGGGGAAGCCAAGCCACGAAGAAAAGCCATGAGAGGACAATCTGCAAGATAATCCCTGCTCCTGAGTCATCGGCCACTTCCAGATTCTTCCAGCCCTCGGCCTCTGAATCTCTCAGACTGAGGTCTCAAACAGCATGGACGAGAAACGAGCCATTCCCGCTGTGCCCACTCTGGATTCCCCTGCCTCACAGAATCCGTGCCCATAACGCAGCCGCCATTTTAAGTCGCCAAGTATTTGGACAGTTTGGTATGCAACAGGAGCAGAAGTCTAATACAAATGATTGGTTTTAATGCCTAATGCTAGCTCTGTTAGGACACATGAGCTCCATTCACCTCTTCCTGCCTTTTGCATTATTATTGTGATATTGTGATTCATGAGATATACGTAGTCGGTCCTGCAGATGACCAAAATATATTTCTCACATACATTTGGTCTCCATCCATGATTCCTGGCTCACAGCTCTCAAGGCCCTAGGGATCTTCTGAGCGAGAAGAGCAATGGGAGAATTTTTTGCTGTCATATTTGCTTTCTCGTCCTCAGTTCCTGAAATCACTCCAGAGTCATGGCGCAATGTGTGTCTTGTGGTTTCTTTCTTTCTTTTTTTAAGATTTTGTTTATTTATTTGACAGAGAGAGAGAGAGCACAAGCAGCAGGCAGAGGGAGAGGGAAAAGCAGGCTCCCCGCTGAGCAGGGAGCACGAAGCAGGGCTCGATCCCAGGACCCTGGGATCATGACCTGAGCCGAGGGCAACCGCTTATCGACTGAGCCACCCAGGCACCCACGTCTTGTGGTTTCTAAAGAGTCCCTTTCCACCCCAACTGGGTTTACATTCATAAGGTAACTTTGGAAACACCTAAGAATGGGGGCTAGTTGCTATGGGAACCCACCATGAATAGAGGACTGGAATTTTCAGTCCCCACCCCTGATTTCCAGGGAGGTTGAATCAATCCCCAACGGTCAATGATTTAACCAACATGCCTCTGTAATGACGCCTCCAGAAAAACCCAAAGGATGGGGTTCGGAGAGTTTCCAGTTTGGGAAACCAGAAGGCTTCCACATGCCACCATCCTGGGCCCAAAGTCCATGGGGGCAGAAGCTCCTTTGTTCTGGACATTGTCCTATGTATGGTTCTCTTCATCTGGCAGTCGGTTTATCTCCTTTAAAATTCTTTGTAATAAACTAGCACCTAGTGGGTAATTGGGTTTCCTGAGTTCTGGGAACTGCTCTAGCAAATTAATCAAAGCCCCAAACCTGGGACCCTCTGATTTAGAGCAGAGATAATGACCTGCACTTGTGACAGGCATCTGAAGTCAAGGAGGGGAGTCACAGGAACTCCAAACTGCAGCCAGGTGCTCAGAGCACAGATCACCTGGGCTCGAGTTCGGCATCTGCAGGGGTGGGTGGCAGTCTTGTGGGACTGAGCCCCTCACCTGCAGAATCTGATGCTGTCTCCGGGGCCATAGGGTCAGAATCGAGTTGGGCTGTAGGACACCCAGCTGGTGTCTCCCCCAACCCCCCAAACTCATTGGAATTAGGTGAGCAGAGTCTCTTATTTAAAATTACATTTTGGGGGCACCTGGCTGGCTCAGACGGTTAAGCATCTGACTTTGGGTCAGGTCATGATCCCAGGGTCCTGGAATGGAGCCCTGCATTGGGCTCCCTGCTCAGTGGGGAGCCTGTTTCTCCCTCTCCATCGGCCACTCCCCCTGCTTGTTCTGTCTCACACTATCATATAAATAAAAACAAAATAAAATTACATTTTAATTCTACATGTATCATAAGACTGCTGAAAGCAACACTCCGCTTTTTGGAGGCTTTTCTTCTTAGCTTTTCAATCTTGCACTTTGCAACTCTAGAATATGGCAAATATCCCAAGGGAGAAACTAGCTGTGTGCTGGAGATCTCCTCTAAGTTCTGCCAACATTCCTTCTAGTTTCTCTGTCCCTCCTAAGTGGCTCTCCTTGAAATTAAAGCCTGGTCTTTCAACCTCCAGCCTGCTTCCAGAATTTCCAAATGCTCCCAGCACGAAAATACCTGTAGTGATCAGCTATACATTCTTTTCCCTCAGTGGCTTCATCCCTCTGAATGTGGGTCTGCTACTCGAAATGTGGTCTGCGGGCCAAGGTCTTGTCGTGAGCCAGGAGCTTGTTAGAGGTGGAGAATTTCAGCCCTCCCCCAGGCCTCCTTAATCAATACTTTCCATCCATTGTGAACAGAGCCCTAGTTATAGGTTAAACACGACACCCTGGTAAATTACAATAATGATAATCATTAATCGAGTGATGAACTTATGTTATCTTTCATCCTCGCAACAGCCCTGTGAATTTGGTATGCATTATTCTTTTTTTTAAATTTTATTTATTTATTTGACAGAGACAGAGAGACGGCGAGAGCAGGAACACAAGCAGGGGGAATGGGAGAGGGAGAAGCAGGCTCCCCACTGAGCAGGGAACCAGATGCAGGGCTCGATTCGAGGACCCTGAGATCATGACCTGAGCCGAAGACAGACGCTCAACGACTAAGCCACCCAGGCGCCCCTGGTATGCATTATTCTTATTTAATTGTTGAGAACTGAGGCTTATTCAAGGGGTTATGTAACTTGCCCAGAGTCTCATAGCTTGTAAGTAACAAAGCCAGGACTGTGTGTCCATTACAACCCACATGCTTTGCTGCCGTGAATATTTTTATCTTACGACAAAGAAATTCATTTAAAAAATTAAGACAACACACAGAAAAGTATAAAGAATAAAAGCCACATATCATTTACCACCATTATTAATTTTGGCATGTATATTTCCAGTTGTATGTGTGTGTAGGGGGGAGAGATGAATTGTTGAAATAGTTTTGTAACTTGTTTTTGTTTCTTCTTAATGAAACATTGTGAGCGTTTTAATCCAACCTTTGCTCTTTTCACCATATCATGCTGCCTCTTGTTTCAATAAACTCTTTTGTGTCAGGGTCAGGAGCCCCATCCCAGTGTCAGAATATAGCAATGCTCCCAGGGGCTCCCTTTTGCATGGGTGGCCCTCCCCCACCAAGGGAGCAGCGGCTGGAGTGTTTCATCTCCTTCCTTTTTGGGAAAGACCTACCAGCAGAGAAGAAAATAGTCATTTATT
>CM052883.1:157014231-157056584 GCA_028534135.1 Potos flavus
TTTTTTTCGGTGTTCCAAGATTCATTGTTTATGCACCACACCCAGTGCTCCATGCAATACGTGCCCTCCTTAATACCCACCACCCGGCTCGCCCATCCCCCCGCCCCCCTCCCCTCTAAGACCCTCAGTTTGTTTGTCAGAGTCCACAGTCTCTCATGCTTCGTCTCCCCCTCTGATTTCCCAGGGAAATTCTTACTGGCCTGAAGTTGGTGAGGGTCTTTGTAACTTACGACACTTATGTCTTCTTGTGTAAAAACAGACATTTTTATGATTTTTGCAGTAATGGCTGCACACGTGCACCACATTTTTTTTTTTTCAGCCTTGTTTGTAAAATCAAAAATTCCGAACCATGTTAAATGCCCAGGAGCAGGATAAAGAAATTGTGATATAGTCCTACAATGGAACAATATAGGACGGTCATAATGAATGCACAAACTTTTGATGTATCCATATATAACTCAAAACAAGGTTGACTATAGAATGATAGGACCAGTAGAATACTGTTTCTGTAAATTAAAAACCACACAAAAGTACTACAGGCTATCCCTGGACACATATATATGTAGTAAAATTATTTAAACATTGGCGAAAAGTATAAATTTCAAACTCAGGATAGTGGTTGTCCTGGGAAAGGAGGGCATAGGGAAGGATAAGAAGGAGACTTGGAATTGTTTGTTGTTTTTGTTTTAATGTTTTCATTTTTGAAGGAGATTTGAAACAAACATGACACATAGTAATGGTTCTTAATTTTGGTGGGTAGGTGGGCGTGTGTGTATTTATAGTGTTATTTTAACTATCCACAGTAAAATATGGGCGCGTGTGTATTTATAGTGTTATTTTAACTATCCACAGTAAAATATTCATAATAAAAAATACAAGTCCTAAGTCCCCATGGAGCCACTGGCTTGTCTGATCTCAGAGACCATTCAAGGCCAGGTTGAGAGCAAGGAGGACTGGGGGAATGCTGTTAATTATTTAGCACCTTCTGTCTCTTGGAAATGTGAATGCCACTTGTGGGAGGGGGTTGGGGCTAAATTCCGGATGACACTTGGACAGTTCTGAGACAGGACTGTCCCAGTGGGGCTCCTCATCACCTCTGACCCCGAGTGGGCCTTCTTTCGGCCACACCTGTCAGTGGAGGCTCGGTGGCCCGTGCCGACCATGCCGTCTCTCCTGTCTATCCAGCTGATGGCTGCCAACTTTTAGGGGCAGGCTCGTTGCTACCAGCAAAATAGTACGTGGAGTTTTGTGAGTTTACTTTTGTAAAGTAAAAGCTATTTCCTTGCTGTTTTCGTGGGGTTTTTTTGTTTTTTTTTGGTTTTTGTTTGTTTGTTTTGCTGTGCCAGTATGTGAAACAGGCCCTTAAGTAGAAAAACACAACATTGCCATGTGGTATCAATTTTTCCTAGGGGAGATTTTTAGATGATTTTAATGTTCTTTTTTTTTTTTCCTCTTGTAACAGCTTTGTGGAGATAGAATCACGTGCCCTATCATCTACCCCATTGAACAATTACAAGGCTTTTAGGAGATTTGTAGACTTGTACCATCGCCACGTTAATTTTAGAATATTTTCATCACCCCGGAAGGAAACCCAGGGCTCTTAAGCATCACATGGCCCCATTCCCTCATCAGCCCCTGGCAACCACTAATCTATTTTCTTTCTCTGTGGATTTACCCATTCTGGGTATTTTGTATAAATGGCCTCGCTGGCTATGTGGTCGATTGTGAAGGCTCCTTTCACTTAGGGAGCTGTTTTCCAGGTTCATCCTCTCTAGGGCCTGTATCAGTCCTTTGTTCCTTTTTACGGCTGAGTAATATTCCACCGTGGGGCTGTGCCCCAATGTGTTCATTCACCCATCAGTTGATGGAGGTTTGTGGGGTTTCCACTTTGGGGCTCGGTATTACGTTTTGAGTTTTCAAGGTACATACGACTGGCAAAGAGAAGCGCAGAGGACATTCGTTAAAGCAGTGAAAACAGATTTTCTTCAGTAATGTGTGACAGGAGGGGAAAGAGATAAACTCCCTCTGCTTTGTGCAGGGGTCAGGGGATGTGACTGAGCATTTTAAGAAGAGAGTGAGCGAGTGGAGAGCAGGACAGTGGGGGCCTGAGCAGAATCAGGGAAATGAAAAATTACAGTAAAGCGAGAAATGGGGCATTTGGTCCATGTGAAACACCTCTGGTTTATTAGCCAGTGCTTATCAGAGTTAGACTCCTACATTTCCTCAGGCACTGGAGACAGGGGCCTTATTTTTAGGTGTTGACTGGAACAAACAGGAAATTCTTTTGGCAACCTTGGGTTTTCTCAGGCAGGCCTTTCTCTGAGGGATGACGGTCATCTCAGGGATGCTACTCTGGGCTGTTAGAAAGTATGTTGGTGTACTCAAGTCTTTCTCGGCCTCAGCTGAGGCCTAGCTGAGAAGAGGGCTGGGGAGAGCCTGACCAGAATCCGGTTAAGGAGCAAATCTCTCTTCACAACCCAAAGCTGAGTTTCCTAACTCTGTTTGGGTCCCCACCTAACAAGATTAAAAATCTGAAAGCTATGGTCCTTTACAACAGCGAAAAATGAGTCCGTATACAACATATTACATAGAATTTCAGCTTTCCCTCCCCAACCCCCCAGCCTGTCTGCACACCCCAGGTAACCATCCCTTGCCTGCAGGTGGGTTAGTACATTCTCGGCACCATGCCTAAAATTGGGGTAATGGCCATTATGACCTGCTTGAGTTATTGACCTTAACATATGGCTAGCCACGGTGTACCTTAGGGATCAACGAATAGTATAGTTCTCTTATTTATTTAACTGATGAAATGGCAAAGAAGAAAAGGCAAAGCTAAGTCCCGACTGATTTAATCAGTAAAGATACCACAGGCCACTTTTAGATTTAGACTTTTTACAGCTTACATAGTGACAGGAAAAAGAGACAAAAGTACCCGCTCCGGTGAACCCCATCCCACACATTCAAAAGGACGACATGGAAACTCTTCCCCCCAGACGAGAGCGACGTGAGTTATAGGGTATCCCGTTGCTGACGCGTTCCTTCTAGACGGCAGCCAAGGGGATTTCCACTCTGTGGCTCTTGTCTGGGTGGGGGCGGGCCGAAAGCCAGCACTTCATCAGAACCCGGAGGTGAAGAGAAAGTGTTTCATGACAACCTCCCAGGGGAGATTAGGAAGGCGAGTAGGAGGCGGCCTTATAGCAGCTCCTTATGGAACATTCTCTCATATTCCAGGAAGATGGCAGAGTGTTCTGCCAAAATTCCTAAGCTATGGCTCGAGTCATCGCGGGTGTGGGTTCATACGGGGCTGCTCCATGATTCTCGCCTGACCTTCCACATATCCAGATATGAGAGAGAATTCTTAGCGATGGGACTCCCCAACCGGATAAACAGTCCAGTTCCACTGAGGGAAG
Organism: Potos flavus; assembly: GCA_028534135.1. NCBI lineage: Eukaryota > Metazoa > Chordata > Mammalia > Carnivora > Procyonidae > Potos > Potos flavus. The sequence goes on from CM052883.1 coordinate 157,017,642, forward strand.
CTCATCCCGAATTTCTCCCTTATCTACCAACAACCACTCTAGAACCTTCCCGAACCCCCACAGCAGGACCACCTGAGGAGTCGTCACCTCACAGTCATGACCGTTACTGGCGACATCTGTTATTGCCCAAGAGGGGCAAACATAGCCGAAGGCAAGGGAAGCACCAAGTTAGAGTCATTCACCCCCTAACTCTTCTTGCTGCGTGCACATTCCAGTAGCCTTGGTTTTCTGAGGGATAGGTGTGGGAAGAAAAATGGTAGAATGGGAAGAGTTAATTATGCGGCTGGGGTCCCTCACAGCTTATCCAGGCCTCTCGAGAGGATGGGAGGGGACCTGTACAGGCTGTGTGCCAGGCCAGGCCAGCGCTGGTACCCCTCGCTATGCGCCCCCACATTTCCTTTACCGCTGGACTGTCTAGCGGGCAGTCCAGGCATATTTGCCAGGCTTCTTCGGCTTCGTGTGCCAGAGTCACCAGGCCTTGTTTGGGGACCCAGTCTTGAATGGTAGATGGATTACCATGCCCAGGTGCAGTGGGGTACCCAGGTGGCTATAGGGTCCCTACGGGGGCCTCACAGGTCCCCTCTGCTTGCTGATTCCACTGATGTTCATCCAAGGAAACCTTTGCCGCGGGCACGCACCTGGGTCACGGACAGAGGGTATGGGTCTTGTGCGATCTGCCGCCATATTGTTCCTTCCCACAGAGCCTGAGACGTATCCATCCAGGCATTCTGTGGCCAAGCATCAGCCTGCACTGCCAGGAATCAAGGGAAAATGTAGCCAGGTGCACTTCAGGAGGGCTTTTCCAGAACAAGTCACACAGCTCACAGTTCTGCATGTTGAACATCGAGGGCTTTCTTTTCCGTGCATAGTTGTGAGCACTTTTCCTTGGGGTTACACAGCAGCGGCAGCCCAATATCCCCCGTGGCCCTCGACTTAGCTCATCCGTCTGTGAACCAGGCCCAGTCTTTGTTAAGAACCTCAGTGCGGCGAGGCCCCCAGGAAGTCTGAGGGGCTGGCCTAGACCCCGCATGTGAATCAACATATCTGGGGGACAACTGACCACTGAATGGCTGGTGGACGACTTCCCTGGACGTACCACTGCCACATAATATGGGATGCTTGTTAGGCCATGCCCACCTCGTTGGGGTTCTCATTTCCAACCCATCTCACGAGAGGGACACCATGTCGAGCCACGCTTCACTGTGCGGGCCTCTCGGTGCGCACTGGCTCTCGGCAACAAGCCAGTGACGATCTCTCACATGGGGTATTCTGGGAGCTGATGGCAGGCTAGGGCCAAATCCCAAACCCTAGAGAACCAGCGTCCCGTGTGCCCATCATTTTGCCGCAGAACTCAGCATGGCAGTCGCTGAACCTTGTATCTCAAATGGCACGTGAGGGTTGACCCAAGTGGAAGGGCAGTCTGTACCTTTGGATTCTTTGGGTTTTTTAAATTAATTAATTAATTAATTAATTTTAATGACCTCTACACCCAATGCAGGGCTCGAACCCATGACCCTGAGATCTAGCGTCACAGGCTCTTCCCACTGAGCCGGCCAGGCATCCCCGGATTGTTTTCTTAAGCATCATGTTTGTCTGTACCAGTTCTTTGATCTTCCCTTCTACCTCTTCCCTTTCCCTGGAATCCTATACTACTTTATTGATTAGTGATAACACGCGACTGACCCGAGAGAACAAGGTGGACCCTCAGTGGTCCACTCAACCCACTAACACTGTTCTGAGCATGGCGCTTCCCCACTGGGAACATCTCTTACAGTGTAGAGAAGCATTAAATGTACTTAACACATCTATTCCCACCATACGTTCAGGAGTATCCATGACAACCATTGGAGTGTGTATTGGCTCGAAAAAGGCTCACCCACGATGACTGTTGATTTTCTGTGTCACCTAGGTTATGATATTTGGTGAGACTAGTCTAGGTATTGCCATGAAGGTATTTTATGGGTGTGATTACCATTTAAATCAGTACGCCTTGAGTAGAGCGGTTTACCCTCCATAATGTGGCTGGGTGGGCCTCATCAAATCAGTGGTTGGCCTTAAGTGAAAAGACTTAATGTCCCCAGAAGAAGAAGGAACTCTGCCTCCAGGCTGCTTTCAGACTCAAGACTACAACATCAACTCCTGCAGGAATTTCCAGACTTCTGGCCTGCCCTATAAATTTGAGACTTGCTAGCCCCACAATTGCATGAGCCAGTTCCTTAAAACAAATCTCTCTCTAGATATACATATACTCCAGTGGTTCTGTTTCTCTAAAAAGGCCTAACATACCCACAAAATTACATCAGTCTATTGTCCCTTCTGAGAGTCACTTCCAAATCCAGCTGAAGTAATTTTTCAGCCATGCCCGTGGGTATTTCTCAGCATCCTAATGACTTGTGCCCAGAGCCCAAAAAGGCTGAAAAATTCTGACAACCTGGGTTGCCATCAAGTCCCGAACACATTTTAGCCAGTGAGTGCATAAGGACCCTGGTCCTCCTTAGGGAAGGAGGGACTTGGGCCTCTGCCCTAGTCCTGTTTGTTCTTGAAGGGGCTAAGGTCTGATCTGGAGAGAGGGGCAGAGTGAAGGCCCTGGTCAGCACTTCTCCAAACCGCACAACCTCAGCAAAGGTGTCTTGATCTTCTTGGCCCTCCTTCTGTTTGTCCACAGTAAATGTCAGTGGTGACTGGGGATTCTCTCCTACTACAACCTGGGTCTTTCAATTCTGTAGCCCTCTCGTGGCCTGGTAGTGAGAGAGAATTTCCTTCCTGGACAAACTCTCAGTCTCCAATTTGGCATCCATATTGAACCAGGTCCAGATGGTTCTCCATCCTGGATGGCTGTATTCCTATGTTGTCCCCGTGTATTCATTTGTGAGGGTCGCAACAAGCCAAGCAGCTTAAGCAACAGAGATGTACTGTCTCATGGTTCTGGAAGCCAGAAGCCCCGAACCAAGGTGTTGTCAGGTTGGGTTCCTTCTGAGGGCTGTTCAGGAAGGATCTTTTCCAGGCCTCTTTTCTTGCCTGGTAGAATGCCTGTCTTCATGTTCGTCTGCCATTCTCCCTGTATGCATGTGTGTCTGCATCCAAATTTCCTTTTCTTAGGACATCGGTCCTATTCGATTTGGCCCCACCCTTGTGTTCGCTGGATTACTTCTTTATTCTATTTTAAAATAAGGTCGCATTCTGAGGTATCGGGTGTGAGGACTTCAACGTATGAATTTGTGGGGAGGGCACATTTCAATTCATAAGCCCCCCCCATCCCCCCTTTGGCCTGAGGGGCATTGACCTTGCTCTTTGTCTAGGCTTCCATTCTGGGAAGTTCGTTACCGAGAGATGAGTAGTTTTCCAGCATCTGTCTTTGGGGTGCAAGAGCAGATTTAACTGTCCCCTAAAGCCTGATGGTGCCCATTGAACAAACAGCTCGATCTAACCCTAGTGACTAGCTCTGATCATCCAGGCACTCGTGTTTTCCACTATAAATCCAGCTGTGGTTACAGTGTCCCTAAGGGAAGTTATAGTTTCCTCCCTTGTCATCCCTGGGTGCTTCTCAGGTGATGGTTTCATTATGGATGGAAGGACCCAGTGCAAAAAGCCGTGATCTGTCCTCATCTGTCCATCCTTCACCAGCTAAGGCGTTCGCGTTCATGGCCAGGGTGTCTAAGGAGCATGGGGTCCGTCATTAGGCGACATGTCGATTTCCATTCCTTCTCATCCAGCGGAACTGGTGTGGTTTTCTTGTCTTTTTTTTTCTTTTTTTTTTTTTTTTAAGAATTTATTTATTTATTTGTCAGAGAGAGAGAGAAAGAGAGAGCACAAGCAGCAGGAGCGGCAGGCAGAGGGAGAAGCAGGCTCCCTGCTGAGCAAGGAGCCCAATGTAGGACTCAATCCCGGGACCCTGGAATCATGATTATGACCTGAGCCAAAGGCAAATGCTTAACTGACTGAGCCACCCAGGCGTCCCTGGTGTGGTTTTCTCATCTACTGCCTGGAGCAGCCAAACTTCCAGAGTCTCATTAGGCTTTTGCCCAAATCGTTCCAGAATTTTCCTTTCCTGTTCGTTGTAAGAGGAGACATCAGTGTATCTCTGAGCAACTGACAGCCGTTGATGACAAGGTGTATTTTACCAGTAGCAAGGTGTATTTTACCCATAGCCACAGCCAGCTGGCCAATGGAAACAGTGTTGCTTTCCTCGGTGATCCAGAAGGTAAGGCACAACTGCAGAGTGCTTTTTAAACATTTTATGAGGCCCTCTCCTCTGTTGCTCTAAAAGCCAACACAACTCAGCAGGGCTTTCAGGGACCATGGTCAAGGACCCTTGTCACCTTGTCACTAAACACATCCACCGGGTCGCTACTATCTACCAGGTAGTAGCAGATAGTAGCAGGTCTGCTACTCTCCTATTGCAGACTTTGCTCGTTGGCGTGTGGGATCTCACTGTTTTTTTTCAAAGGATGCTGTGACCTCATCAGCTTTGGTGAGGAGGGTTTAAAAACCCCGTGAAGTCAGTCTGTCAGGAGCAGTGGGGTGGCACCCCCCAGGGGCTGTGTGGTTCTTTTTTGCAGGGGCAACTTTTTTTTAAAGATTTTATTTATTTATTTGACACAGAGAGAGCACAAGCAGAGGGAGCGGCAGGCAGAGGGAGAGGGAGAAGCAGGCTCCCTGAAGGACCCCAGGATCATGGTCTGAGCCGAAGGCAGACACTTAACCAACTGAGCCACCCAGGCATCCCGCAGGTGCAACTTTTATATCAGGAAGATACTGCTTTTAGTTGGCAAAAGACAGCAGCTTTTCTCTGGCTGCCAGAGGAATTCCGTGCCGTTACCCTACCAACATTGTTTCCAAAACCACCTGGCAAGCGGACCCTGAATCTTACCGGTCATCCCTTCTGAGACCTTCCGCTTGCCGTCCAACAAGACGTCATTATACAATGAAAAGTTGAGACATCAGAGGAATGTTCCTAACCCTTTAGGAGCACTGTCAGGGAGACATCTCAATACCGGTCACACATTTTGCAACAGTTTGTAGGAGGGATTGGCTCGTGGACCTCTCACGGAATCACCTTCCCTTTTGTTTTTTCTTGGCGGCCATTCGTATTCCAAAACATCAGTTGCTTTTTACAGAAACACAGACCAAAGGGTTTAACTCAAGTACTTCAGGAAGTGGGCAGTGGCTGGAAGGTCGGGGGAGAAGGGACAGCGCAGGGGACAGGCCCCCGGAAAAACAGCTTTGCGGTTAGTTTCCATTTTCAGTGGCCTTTTTTTTTTTTTAAGATTTATTTATTTATTTGAGAGAGAGAGTGAGAACTAGCAAGAACGAGAGGGAGGGGGTTGTGAAGGGAGGGACAGAGGGAGAAAACGCAAGCAGACTCCCCATTGAGCCCGGACCCTGCCGTGGGACTTCATCTCATGATCCGTGAGATCATGCCCTGAGTTGCAAGGTCAACTGACTGAGCCACTATAGCGCCTTTTCTTTTTTTTTTTTTAAAGATTTTATTTATTTATTTGACAGAGAGAGAGATCACAAGTAGACAGAGAGGCAGGCAGAGAGAGAGGAAGCAGGCTCCCTGCTGAGCAGAGAGCCCGATGCGGGGCTCGATCCCAGGACCCTGAGATCATGACCCGAGCCGAAGGCAGAGGCTTTAACCCACTGAGCCACCCAGGTGCCCCTCAGCGGCCTTTTATTAACAAGATGGAGAGGACGGCGGGAAGACCCCTGCTCCCCTGTCTTCTCTCTCCTATCCTGGCCCATGCCGTCCGCCGGTGGGAGGACCCTTCCCTGCCTGCCCCCTCCACATGCACTTAGCCCAGAGCGTGTGCTCTTAGATCATGGGTTTTACTTTATCCCCAAACCTGACCGAGTGGTCCCCGTTCTCTAAAAGGGCACTGTAACTTTACCAGCCCTATGTTGGGCACCAGCTGTGTCCAGTTCACACATTAGACTAGGCAAGGTCAAGACGTAACCGATTTTTCTGGTAAAGATGTAATAGACCACATTTAGATTTCAACAGTTTGCTACTTACAAAGGGAGTGAAAAGCACTCCCCAAGGTCCTTGTCCCACGCACGTAAAAGGACGACCCAGAAACAAAAGGGATGGATGATTGCAATGTGAGTTGTAGCATACCCCATGGGGGAGCCCCTTATCGATTGCAGCTTGGGGGGTTTATGCTTTGCAGCTCTTTCCTGAGGGGGGGCGGGGCAGAAAGCACACGGCTCAGCAGAGCCCAGAGGAGAAGCTGTCGATCGCCTGACAGTCTCCCAGGGGACGTGGGGGGGCAAGTGCCGGGTGGCCTCGCAGTGGCTCCTAATTGGCCTCCTGTCCTCTGGTGTCCCGGGAGGGTCACAGGACATTCAGCCCCGAAGACCCAGGGAAGGCTGACTTCCAGCCTTTGTGTGTATGGGCACGCACAAGGTCAGGAGGGTGCCACAGTGAAGCTTTCATCCGGCAAAGTGACAAAGCCTGTTAGTGTTGGGGCTGGAACTGGAACAAAATCTCCCGCCAGGCGGTCTCCGATCCCGGCACTGATCTCGCCGGCTGTGGATGAGAAAAAAACACGTGACAGCAACAACAGGCACTTTTTTGCTGTAAAAATTACTCTTGTTTTTTGGGGGAAAAAAGTCACATAAATGTGAGTTGTGTGCTAATTATTTATGAGTGCATACCACCTGTAGGAGAAAACATCATTTCGACGTGGCTGACATAATTTGCAGGATATTAAACAATATTCTGCACACATAAATATGTGTTTATTGTAGAAAAATCAGAAGCTACAAAGACACAGAAAGAAGAAAATGCATAGCTTCCATGATCCCCAAACTCTGCACAGGTCACAGTTCCTTGTACATGTAGGTGCTTAATAAACATTTATGAAATGAATACATAAATACACACCTGATCTTAGTAATAGGTAAGCATGATCCCCGTTTTCTTACCCTTGGTGAATAGATTTCCACATTTTCCCTGATGTGTCATCAACACATATATATATATATATTTTTAAGTGAAAGCATACCGTATACTCTCTTTTGTAACCTGCCCTTTATTAAAAATAAATATGGGGGTGCCTGGATGGCTCCATTGGTTAAGCAACTGCCTTCGGCTCAGGTCATAATCTCAGGGTCTTGGGATCGAGCTCCCTGCTCAGGGGGGAGTCTGCTTCTCCCTCTCCCTCTGCCCCTCCTCCATGCTCATGCTGTCTCTCTCTCTCAAATAAATTTTAAAAATCTGTAAATAAATAAACATGCATACCTTTCTATATCAACAAATACTCCTATAACAATTTTTAATGGCTGAATAGTGTTCTATTGTATGGCTTCCCCAGAATTTGCTGAACCTTACTGTTCTATATTTAGATTTTTTTATGTGTAAAGCTTTCACAAATATATCTGTCACTAAGTATCATGCCCATCCTGAATTCGTTCCACAAAATAAACCCCTAAGATGGAATCGCCGTGGAAAAGATTTTTTTCAGAGGGTTGATAGTATGGCCTTCCAAATTGTCCCTTAGGAAAGTTGCAAACGCAGGAGTTTTGCACAATGGAGGGCCTTCTCAGAGACTCTGCCCCTGTGTTCTTTCTGGAACAAACAGACCAACAAATACTCATCAAAGCTCGATCCTTTGTCCCGGGTCAGGAGCTGACAGCAAAGAGGGAAGGTTGATCTGGTTCTCTTTCCTCCTTGATCTACAAGAGAAAAAACCTTGGACCCAAAGAAAAACCAACTCAAGTGAACATTCCTTAGCCTCTTTCTGTTCTCTCTTTTCTGAGGGGCTGTTTTTTGTTCACGACAAGTTCTTGCTGAGGCTCTGGAAGCTTTGGGCCACCTGGGGCCTGAACTCATGACCTTGAGCGCAAGACCTGAGCTGAGATCAAGAGTCAGTTGCTTCACCAACTGAGCCACCCAGGCACCCTACAATTCATCATTTTAAAGTGTACAATTCAGTGGCGTTTAGTGTATTCTCAATGTTAGGAAACCACTACATCACCCTAATTTCAAAACTTTTTCAAAACCCGTGAAAAAAAACCCCGGTTAATCTCGCCTCCTTCCTCTCTCCTACTAACCCTCGACAATCATTAATCCGCTTTCTGTCTCTATGGATTTGCCTATCCAGATAAATCACATAAAAAGGATCATACAGGGGCGACTGGGAGGCTCAGTCAGTTAAGTGTCTGACTTTTGATCTCAGCTCAGGTCTTGTGCTCAGGTTTTGATCTCAGGGTCGTGAGTTCAAGCCCTGCATTGGGCTCCATGCTAGTGTGGAGCTTACTTAAAAAAAAAAAAAAGGATCGTACAGTAAATGGCCTCTGTGTCTGACTTCTCTCATTTAGCACATGTTTTTAAGATTCATCCAAGTTGTAGCATGTACCATATTTTAATCCTTTTTATGACTGCATAATATTCCATTGTATGTGTGGACCACAATTTGCTTATTCATTCATCAACTGATGACATTTGGGTTGTTTCCACCTTTCAACTATTATGAATAATGCTACTATAAACATTCATGTCCAAGTCTGTGTGTGGCATATGTTTTCATTTTTCTTGGGCATATACTTAGCAGCGAAATTGCTGGATCATATGATAATTCAGTGGTTAACTTTTTGGAAACCTGCCAAATGGTTTTCCATAGCATCTGCACCATTTTTACAATTCCAGTGTACAAGGGTTTCAATTTCTCCATGTGCTCACCAAAAACTTGTTATTTTCTGTTTTTTGGATTAAAGCCATCCTAGCGAGTGTGAAATGGTATCTTATTGTGGTGTCGATTGGCATTTCCTTAATGACCAAGGGTGTTGAATGTCTTTTCATGTGCTTATTGGCCATTTGTATGTCTTCTTTGAAGAAATGACCATTCTAAAATCGCTGTCTTCTTACTGTTGAGTTTTTTAAGACTTCTTTGTATATTCTGGGTATCACACTCTCATCAGACATATGATCTGCAAATATTTTCTCCCATTCTGTTTATTTTCTTTTCACATTCTTGATAATATCTTTTGATGTGCAAATATGTTAAATTTTTATGACGGTCCTATTTATCATGTTTTTCTTTTATTGCTCATGCTTTTGGTGTCAAAATGAAGAATCCGTTGCCAAATCCAAGGTCATGAAAGTTTGCCTCTATGTTTTGTTCTAAGAGTTTTATAGTTTTAGCTCTTATATTTAGGTTGTTGACCCATTTTAAGTTAATTTCTGTATATGAAGTGAAGTAGGAGTCCAGCTTCATTTTTTAGGACTTGTTTATCTAGTTGTTCCAGCATCATTTGTTTTGGAGACTGTTCTTTCTATTGAATGGTCTTGGCACTCATTACAAAAATCCACTCACCATAGATGGCGGACTGTCAGTTCTTGTCCATTGGTGTGTATGTGTATTCTTATGCTACTACCACATGTTCTGATTATTGTAGCTTTGTAGTAAGTTTTAAAATTAGGAAGTATTAATCTTCTAACTTTGTTTTTCTTTTTCAATATTTTTTTGGCTAGACAGGGCCTTTTTCAGTTCCATGTGAATTTTAGGATTGATTTTTCCATTTCTACTGAAAGGATCATTAGCACTTTGGTGAAGATTGAATTGCGTCTGTAGACTTTGGGGAGTACTCCATCTTAACAATGTTAAGTCTCCCTATCCATGAACATGGATTATCTTTTCATTTATTTAGTTCTTTAATTTCTTTCAGCAATGTTTTGTAGCTTTCAGTGTACAAGTGTTTCACCTCCTTGGCTAAATTTATTCCTATATATTTTATTCTTTTGGATGCTCTGTATTAGTCTTCTCTGGCTGCTATAACAAAATATGACATATAATAATAAGACACCAAAACATGGGTTTCTTAAACAATATAAATTCATTTTCTCACAATTCTGGAGGCTGGAAGTCTGAGATCAGGGTGCCAGCATGGTTGGTTTCTGGTGACGGCTCTCTTTCTGGCTTATAAACAGCCACCTTTTCCCTGTGTCCTCGCATGGCCTTTCTTGGTGTCTACATACAGAGAGAGAGAGAGAATGCTCTCTGATGTCTCTTCTTATGAGGACACTAATCCTATTGGATCAGGGACTCACTCTTATTTAATCTCCATCTCTAAATACAGTCAGACTGGGCAGGGGAGGGGGGACTCGAGCTTCACCATTTAAACTCCCCCAAACACAAATGTTCAGTCCAGAACAGACCCAATTCTAAATGGAATTAGTTTCTTAATTTCCTTTTCAGATTACTCTTCCAGGCTTTTACAACCAGTGACCACTCCTTTGGAGCCACTGTTATCAGTTTCCTGTGAATCTCCTTCCCCACCTCTTTTCTGTCTGTCTTTGTTTCTGTCTGCAATCTGCGTTGTCTGCAACTTTTTTTCTCCACTTGATTCGTTGACAACCGTTAAATATTGAGTGTCTAAAATGGGCCTAGGGATATGTCAAGCAATACGGGAAGCAATATAAAAAGTATGACATGGTTCCTGCCCTCGAAGACTTTCAATCTAGTTGAGACAAGACATAACTAGGGAACAATTTATAAACAACTCCAGTGTGTGGCTCATGCACAAAGATGTAAACTCTCTAAGGGGAGGGGCTCCTGCTGTGCTCACAGTTGTATCCTCAGCCCCGAAATCAGTATAGGAGGAACAGGATATGAGCTCAATAAATGAATGTCAAGTGAATTCATCACTCTCCCCCTTCAGAATCTCACTTGGTGGAAGCTACCCCTCCCATTCATCCTGGCAGATGATCCCTAGGGGACTGTGTTCTGCAAAGTGGCAGTTGGACAGGATCTATCCGAGAACCTTGGGGCTTTCTAACTGGCTCAGGTTACAGCCTAATGGTAGGTTCACAGACACAGCACAGTCTTTCAGCAAGGATTCTGGTGTCTTTCTAAAATAAGTTCTTACAGAAATAGATCCTAGTTAAGTTCCACTGAGTAAACTGAGAAGAGGAATATGAAGGAAGAAGGAAGAAAGCATGGCCTATGCGAAGGGGAAATGTCTCAGAAATCTGCAAACCAACAGCCAGGAAGAGGTGCTGGAAGCTTTGGATTCCAAAGAAGCCGGTCCCTAAGTAAATGGTTATTGCTCCAGTCTTTTAAAACATGACTTTTTTTTTTTCCTGATTCCAAGATCATGGTAGAAAATCTGAAAAACAAATTACAGTATAAAGAAGGAAGTAACCTATCTATAAACCATGACTCAGAGATAACCACTATTTGCATTTTTATACAACTGGTGCATGTGATTGTATTTGAACTTAACACAAGGAAAAGAAACTGAACTTCAGATAAGTATCTTTTTTCCAAATTAGGTCTTGCTGCTTAAGAAGAGTCCTCTAAAATTAAAGAATTAGAGTCGTATTAAAAGGTTGGGGTTACGAAACAACAACAAATAAACAAACCAACACAACGACTAAAAGCTTGGGATTATTGTGGAGGTTCTCAACCTGCATGACTATGCCCCTCTGGGGACATTTTGGCCATGTCCGGAAGTGTTTTTGATTGTCACAACTTGGAGGGCAGAGAGATGCTCGTGGGGAAAAGCCAAGGATACTGCTAAACATCGTACAATGCACAGGACAGTCTCACCACAACAAAGAATCATCCAGCCCCAAATATCCTCACTGTAGTGAGGAACCCTGATTTATTGCATAGTTATGTTGGTTTTAAATAGTACATATTTTTAAAGGCCCTAAGTTTGTTTCTGGTTATTAGGACATAGTCAGTTTTCTCAGGGGTCAGTTTTCTCAAGGGTCAGTTTTCTCAAGTGGTGGAGAGCATGACCTCCATCTAGGTGGTCTGAGTTTGAATTCTGACTCTTCTGCTTCCCAGTAATGTGACCTTGGCCAATGTGAACTTGGGCCTAAGTTCCCTCATCTTCGAAATTGTGGTAATGTTACACCCCTCTCCTACAGCTGTGGTGGGGACTGAATTTCTAAAATAAGTCAAGTGCTTGGAACAATGTCTGGTTTATGCTAAGCTCCATGGAAATATTTACTATGATTATCATTATTATTATGTCATTAATATCTTAAATAAACCAACCGGAAACACAAATTAAAATTTACGTTTAGGATAATTCTCCTAAGGAATTCAGTACAGAAAAACAGACATATAAGGACTTTCAACTTTTTTTTTTTTCTTAAGAGATGGAGAGGGGGTGGGTGTGCAGAGGGAGACGGAGAGAAAGAATCCCAAGCAGGCTCCACGCCCATTGCGGAGCCCAGCATGGGGCTTGATCCCACAACCCTGAGATTATGACCTGAGCCAAAATCAAGAGTTGGAACTTAACCGACAGGGCCACCCAGGCGCCCCCCCCCCCCCGTAAAAGTACCATTTAAAAAATGGAACCTTTAGGAGAAATAAACCAAGTGAATAACGCTAGGGACCACTTATAAATCTAAGGAGCATATACATAAATTGAGAGGTTTGGCAAGCCTTTCCTGCTTTCTGGAATTACCTGATCAATGGCAGGTGACTCATTATTTCACAAAACACTTTCTTTTTTTCCCTTTAGATTTAAAAAAAAATTTAATTCATTCTCATAGTTCAAAACCCAAAACAATACAAGATATACATCGTGCAGTCTTGCCTTCCCACTGCCTTCCCCTCCACCCTCCACCCTCCACTAGCTAATCACTTCATTAGTTTCTTTATAAAAGCAAACGTAAATGCTGTATGTTCTTATTTGGCCCCCCTTTCTTCAACAGAAGATACCATACTTTTCCATTTAACAGCCTACCTTGGTATATCTATCGATCGGTCCACATTACAGTCCATCTTTCCATATTACTATATAAGAAGCTGCTCATCCTCTTTTAAGATGACATAGCATTCCATTATGTAGACATCCCATACTTTGTTTATAAATGTATTTGTAATTTTTAGAAATATTAGCATATTGTCTTCAATGTAGGTTTGTGTCATTTTGGACTCCCACCAGTGATGTATGGATATGCCTGTTTTTCTCTAAGAATCACTGTAGTTTCCAGACAATCATCTGTTCAGAACCAGACCACACTGGCAGGCATGACTGGGACGTAGAGGTGGGGAACAAAACTAAAAAGGTGTCAGGGTTTGTTAAGGCTGTTTTCAAAAAAAAAAAAAAAAAAAAAAAGGCTGTTTTCCTAGGACCTGACAGAATCAGCTGTTAGTTCAGGGTGGATTCTGGGCAACTGAGTAATATATTGAAGGCAATCGGGTCACCTTGGTCCTGGGAGAATCTAGTTTTTAATGTCAATAGTAGAACCCAAGAAGATAGTTGTTTTCGTGTACTATGAGTTGGGTGAAGTGTCCTTCTATAATTTGAATGAAAGATCGCTTCTCTATAATTTTAACACTCTTTTACAGAAATGCTTTGGTCCAGTTTTGGTACCACGGGAGATTCTGATCCCCTTAACATCTTTTCAGTAACATATTATTAAAGATGAAGTACCTGGGAAAACACTGTATTTCATATTCTTTAAGTTTGTAAGTGTAACTTAGCCAGTAAATTTAGCCTCAATGTTTGTGGATTCCTCTTGAGTTTTACCCCCTAAATCCAAAATATATTTATTTCCCCCCTCATTTTCAGCAACTATTAAAAACATTATACTCATGTCAATTTCATAGATGCTATGGGTATCCATTGTCAAGTGCTTTAGAAATTCTAAGGTAAAATATTTGAGAATTATATTACTTAACACAGCTAATAATTTTTTTTTATTAAAAAAAATTCATACCAGGCTGCCTGGGTGGCATAGTTGGTTAAGCGTCTGACTCTTGGTTTTGGCTCAGGTCGTAATTTCAAGGTCCTGGGATCAAGCCCCCTCATCGTGCTCTGAGCCCAGCATGGAGTATGCTTGAGATTCTCTCTCTCTCTCTCTTTCTCTCTCTCTCCATCTGCCCCTCCCACTTCTACTGTCCCTCTCTCAAAAAAAAAAAGAAAAAAGAAAAATAAATAAAATCTTTAAAAATAAATAAAAATAAATTTAAAAATTCATACTTCACAGTGTACTTCATATTTGAAGCTCGGCTTTCTCATTCAGCTTCTTGTTTTTCCTGGAGTTTCTATTGTGTTTTTTTTTCTTATTGATTATACGAGATATTTATCTTTATCTCATTGACAGCAAGCTGCATTAAATTTAAAATGCTTCTATGAAGGAGCTGTAGGCATTCTACTGTACCTCACTAAAGGGTTCAATTTCTCTAAAACCTTGGACTTCAAATATCTATACCTCAAAACAGACCCCAGTTTGCCACATATCCCATTTTTCTAAAATTTCAGTTCTCCGAGGACTTCGACTGCCCCAGTTCTGCCAGATACCCATTGCTCTCAGTCTTCTAAGTCCTGTGTACCCACTTTTTTTGGTGTTCTTTGAGAACCAAAGGCCATCCTAGTGCCCACCTCCTATACGATGCACTTTTGTGCAGCCCACTTACTCTGGTGTGACTATCAGATACTCCCCGATCCTATCTCCTCTCTAGTAAATGCCTGCCTGGATAGGCCATGGTTATTCAGCTTTGGTTGAACCCCACAGGTGCTGAACAAGGCCAAGTATGGTCCCATGTGGGTAACCCACGTAGGGCCTCAGACCCATGTGAACCTGGCCAGTGCCCCCCTCGTGGAGCAAGTGATGCGGCAAGAGGGCAAGTACCCAGTACGGAACGACATGGACCTATGGAAGGAGCACCGGGACCAGCAGGGCCTGGCCTATGGGCCCTTCACCACGTGAGCTGGGGCCTGAAGGGACTGGTACAAGGCCTCAGAGGGCCAGGCCCAAGGACAGTGGTATTGGGAAGCCAGTGGATAATGGGCAGAGTGGGCTCTCCCTGCATCCTCTGAGCCTAATACTCAGTCTAGAAAGCAGTGGTTGGGATGGACTGAAGCCCAGGGACCGTTCATTATCTTTTCCGCTAGTATATTGTATAGCTTCGGACAAAGGAATAATTTCTCCTTCCTTGGCCTTATGTTTCTCTTATGTAAAATGGGAAGTTTGGAGTGGAATATCTCCAGACTATCTCTAGGACTTTTTCAGCTCTGGTATTCTACATTATGGTTGAAACTATACCAATTTGAATCATAATAGGATATATCCATGTATAGTTGAAAAAAACATCATTACCATACTAGTTAGGAAGGCTGAATTTGGCTTTTAAAATATTTCCCAAATTATGTATTGTAGGTTTGTTGTTGGATATAACTTTCACAGATGCTCTCCATTCACAGAAACAGATGTAGGTTTCGGCCTTGAAGTTACACACAGGAAAGTTAAGATAATTTTGGCAGTGACAAATTCAAGGATGGGCTGAATATGCTATATGCGCATATGCCAATTGAGATAAACCATTGAGAATCATTGGTGATGAATCATTCCCAATGCTACAGGTTGTAACTGGGTTTATACAAGGCTTTTTAGAAATTGTTTTTTATTTTAATTCCAGTATAGTTAACATCCAGTGTTATATTCGTTTAGATGTACACTATAGTGATTCAACAATTCTGATTCTACTCAGTGCTCATCAGCATAAGTGTAGTCTTTAATCCCATCACCTCTTTCACTCCATTACAGGTTTCTTTTTGCTGTAGTATGTAAACAGAGCTCCAAAAATAATGAAAGACTTTCATTTTCCCTAGTTACTTGACATCTCATGCTTTCATCATTTCTTAAGGGATTGAAGTCGATCCTGGTGGTGATTGCAGTAGATGCACCAATGATAATAGCTAAGCAAGTGTTTATAACACGCCGGGTATCAGACTAGTCTCTTTACGTGTATTAGTTCATTTTATTCTCACCAGCCCAAGATAGTGTGATTATCCCCATTTACAGATGGAGAAACTGAAGCCTAGAGAGGTTTTTGCATCACTTGCCACTAGCAAGTGGTGGAATCGATCTCTCTGATTCTGGAATTTAAGAACTTAATGCCTTGACACTTTTGGAAAGGAAGCAAACCGGTTGGAGGGTACATTTCATCTGTCTTTGATGCCTGGATGTTCATTCTCCCATCGCATGTTTGTTTCTTTTTTGTGGTTCCTTCACAGGTGGACAGTTTCAGAACTGCAACAATTAATGAGCCCTTTATTCAAAGTTATGGGAAGAGAATCGAGTGTCTGCCCTTCCAGAGCTCTTTAACTTGATGTCTGGCCCTGAGGGCAGGACTTGGGTCTTAGGTTTTCACCAGGTCAGGTCACCACTAGAGTTGATGGCTCAGGATTTAGAACTGGAGCTGGACATTATGTATACCCCTATTTATCTACTTACAGTTTTTCACTCTACAGCCAGTTTCCTAATTATATTATACCATATATATGTATTTTAAAGGTATTTTGCTAACCATTGAGAAGTTCTTTTTGTTTTAAAATGTATATATGTGCGTGTATGTATATAGATATAGATATACATTTTTTAAAAAAATCTCATTTTATGAAACATTGTTCTCCCAGGAAATATTTTAACAACCACCAAAATGTTCTCATTTAAATTCTGCAAATCTGATTGCTACTATTGGGAGAATTATTTTACACTTGGAGAAGCACCCATACCCTGAAGTTCCAGTAAACGAGTCTATCCTGGTTTTCATTTCTTTTTCAGCAGCATTTCAGTTGATCTTTTTGAAGCTTTTCCCAACATAATAAAGAAAACTCCTGAGGTTTGAAGTTCAATAAAATAAATATGTTAACAAATAAAAAAAAAAAACAATTCTTGCTGTAAGCCTTTTTAATATCTTTCTTTTATTTTCTTTTTTTAAAAGATTTTATTTATTTATTTGACAGAGAGAACGAGGGAGAGAGAGCACAAGCAGGGGGAGCGGCAGGCAGAGGAGAAGCAGGCTTTCTGCTGAGCAGAGAGCCTGACGTGGGGCTCGAACCCAGGACCCTGGGATCATGACCTGAGCCAAAGGCAGACACTTAACCCACTGAGCCACCCAGGCGCCCTGAATATCTTTCTTTTTTAAATACCTTATTGGTTTTTACAATTCAAAAGTAATGCTTATTGTAAAAAGTCCAATAATAAAATATTATCTCCCTACCGCCCACTCCCATCCCATCCTTCTAAGTAATCCTGACAGTTCGGTGGGTATTCTCCCCTACTTTATGTGAAAACATGAGAATATACATATGGATCTATAGGGTTTCCTTTCTTCCTCCTAAAATTGGGCCATATGGTACTTATTACTCTGCAACTAGCTTTTATAAAATTGACCCATGCCCAGCTTGCTTAGGAAAGGTAACAGGTTTGAGGGACAGCTGTGGGTGAGGACAGCCTCTGGACCTGAAGCCCCCCTGTGGAGAGCAGGTCCCCACCGTCATGAGCGTCCGTGTCTAACCAGGGTGGGGATCCAACCCCCTACTGGACGACTGTAGCAAGAAGACCTCAAGCATCACCCAGGTGGTTTTCCCTGTCTATCTGGCTCACTGAGCCAAGCAGAGCGTGACGGTCCAGAATCCGAGCTTCCCAGGAGCCCTAATTTGCTCCCCCTTTATTCCTCATCCTCCACGCAGAAGGACTGGAACCACTGCACTTCTTCCTCGATTTCACGTACAGAAGATTCTGGAATTATATCATCCTAAGATAATGACAGTCAACATTCATTAAGCATTCACCATGTGCCAGGCTCTGATCAAAGCCCTGTAATTGTCCGAGCAACCCTACTAAGATAGGCACGCTTATTATTCCCATTTTACTGAAGGGGAAACTGAGGCACAGAGGCGTTAAGTCGCCTGCCTAAGGTCACTCAGCCAGTAATCATCAGACTTGTGATCATCATTTGGCCCTGGGTAGTCTGGCTCCAGATGCCCACCTTGACTACTTCCTCAATTCAGTAGTGAGACTCAAGTTTTGTGATTCAAAGATTCTGGTGTTTGAAGTTCAGTGATTCTAGAATTCTAGAGCGAGGAACCTGAGGTTTTCCTAGACTCTGTTGGGGTCTCAGGGGAGGGGGAAGACGCCATCAAATCTAACCTCCATCAGCTACTTAGGAGTGTGCGCTTCCTCCATTCCCCACAGGGAAGGGCAGCACTGGTACCAGCTGCGCCACGCTCTGAACCAGCGGATGCTGAAGCCAAGTGAGGCTGCGCTCTACACCGGTGTCGTGAATGAGGTGATCAACGACTTCATGGCCCACCTGAGCGGGCTGTTGGCAGAGAGCGCCTCGGGGGACCAGGTGTCTGACATAGCTCAGCAGTTCTACTACTTTGCTTTGGAAGGTACAGTTGTTGGGGGCGGGGCTGGGGGGGCAGGGTCAGGGGGCGGGGCTCGGACGGGCAGGGGGCAGGGGCGGCCCCCCGGCTTCCGGGCGCTATGACACCGCTTCCGGTCACGGCCTCTGTGCACCGCCAGCTATTTGCTACATCCTGTTTGAGAAACGTATCGGCTGCCTGGAGCGCCCCATCCCTCAGGACACGGTGGCCTTCGTCAGATCTGTCGGGCACATGTTCCACAACTCAGTCTATGTCACCTTCCTCCCCAAGTGGACCCGTTCCCTGCTGCCTTTCTGGAAGCGCTATCTGGATGGCTGGAACACCATCTTCTCTTTTGGTGAGGAAGCCAGGGAAGGAAGTGGCGGGCGTAGGGGTGAAGTGGGGAGGGGAGTGGGTTCCAAGGTCTACGCCATCAGCAGTCTTCTCCCAGAACGTTCTGCCTCACGCTACCAGCTGTCGGAGTGGCTCTTGGTCCTTGGAGATCATGACTTTTGACCTTGACTGCCTTTGTTCTCCACTGTCCCTGCAGGGAAGAAGCTGATTGATCAGAAACTCAAGGAGATAGAGACCCAGCTGCAGACACAGGGGCCGGATGAGGTCCAGATATCTGGCTACCTGCACTTCCTGCTGACTAGAGGACAGCTCAGTAGTCGTGAGGTCATTGGCAGCCTGCCCGAGCTGCTCCTGGCTGGTGTAGACACGGTGCGTGAGGGGCCCAGAGAGGAGACCAGGGGCTCCCAGCTCCTATCCTGAACCAATTCCCCATTACCCTCACCTGAGCCTGACCTTCGTCCGTCCAGGTACCTGCTTCTTTTTCTGTATCCTAGATGTAGAGCTAGAAGGAAAGCAGAGGGGAGGTCATTCAACCTGGCGGAGGCGGGCAGGGAACGGTCCTTTTGTAAGAGGGATCCCGTCGCCTCCTGGAGCCTCTCTCAGCCACCTAGAAGTTTCATGTCACATCTCTTTAAGGTGCAACTTAAGTGGCGAGCTCGACCACAAGCATCTTCTTAGTCGGAGGCTTTGCTTTCCTTTTGTCGCATGGGGGTCTCTCTGCGCTCCAATCTCCTTGTTGTTAGAGCTCGATTCTCCGTCTCATGGGTCCTCTCATGCTGTGGAGTCGCGCTCGGCAGGCAGAGTCCCCATGAGCCTCTGTGTCTGTTTCTGCCATGCTCGTGGCAAACTTATTCTTCGGTGCGTGCCCACTCAGCCTCCTACTACCCTCCTCTCTAGCCTTTTGCCTAGAAATCCCTCCTCACTTCCTCTCTCCCTCTGCCTCCCAGACATCCAACACGATGACGTGGGCCCTGTACCATCTTTCAAAGAACCCAGAGATCCAGGCTGCCTTGCATAAGGAAGTGGTGGGCGTGGTTCCAGCCGGGCAGGTGCCCCAGCACAAGGACTTTGCCCACATGCCCCTGCTCAAAGCTGTGCTTAAGGAGACCCTGCGGTAGGCGGTGGTTCCCGGGAGCGCAGGAGGACTCGGGGACAGGAGTCGGGAGCCGGGGCTGGCAGGGTGGAGCTAGGGCCAGGGGCAAGGTGGGAAGAGGGACCTGGGGGACCAGAGGCAAACCTGCACCTTCTTTTCCCTGCAGCCTCTACCCTGTGGTCCCCATAAACTCCCGGGTCATCACAGAAAAAGAAATCAAAGTCAATGGCCTCCTCTTCCCCAAGAACGTGAGTGGGCTGAAGGGCCGGGATTCCCAGGGCCGCCCTGGAGCCCTAAGCTGACGTGCCGCCCATTCTTGCCCTGCAGACCCAGTTTGTGTTCTGTCACTACGTGGTGTCCCGTGACCCCGACGTCTTCCCTGAGCCAGAGAGCTTCCAGCCTTACCGCTGGCTGAGGAAGAGCCAGCCTGCTGCCCTCGGGGTCCAACATCCGTTTGGCTCTGTGCCCTTTGGCTATGGGGTCCGGGCCTGCCTGGGCCGCAGGATTGCGGAGCTGGAGATGCAGCTGCTGCTGTCAAGGGTGAGCGGGGAGGGGCCGGAAGGCCATGTGGGGCCAGGGAGGGCTGGTGGAGACCAGGGGGAGGGGTGGAAGGGCGGCACAGGGAGGGCGCAGGGGAGGGAGGGCAGCGGCTAGAGAGCATGGATTCTAATGCCCAGGCGTGTTCCCTCCCAGCTGATCCAGCAGTACGAGGTGGTCCTGGCCCCCGAGACAGGGGAGGTGAGGAGCATGGCCCGCGTCGTCCTGGTTCCCAATAAGAAGGTGAGCCTGCACTTCCGGCAGAGACGGTGCTGAGCTGGGCCCGTGCGTCCTGGGAGCAGCCCCCTTCTCGCTGCCTGGCGCGCTCATTCCTAGCCAGGCTGTGTCTCAGGCGGAGAAGGTGGCTGCCAGGCACCGGAGTTGGAAGGAACTCAGTGCACTTTCTGTAGGACCCTGAGCTTTTGCCACTTTTATCATTCTGAATGTCTCCCTCTTGGATAAAAAGCCACCCCCATGTCACATTGCTCTTTTTGGAGAAAATATAGAATAAAGGGACTTTTATTGGTAATTGGAGACCTTTGTCATTCTTTCTGATGACCCAGCGTTTGAGCCCCTTGCTGTATTGGGGGAGCAGCCTCTCCCCACTTAGGGATCTTGTGGGAGGCAGAGCCCTCTCCCTCCGCGGACAGTGAGAACGCCGGTGCTTTCCCGGATCTCACGGAGAGAGCCTCACTTCACCTGGTGCTGGCTGAGGCCCAGCCTGAGCAGGACTTGCAGAGCCGTCCTCCCGGCCCCAAGAGGGGCACCTCTTTCAAACAGAAAGTGCTTGGATATAGGCAGCGAAGTGCTGCAGAAGAGGGTGGAGGCATTCTGGGCTGGGTCTCCAGGAATGGCTCCCCGGGGGGCGCCGATCAGCCTGGAAGCACCGGGTTGGCCGCCCTCGGGAGCATGAGTGTGGGGACGCCCTCACCACAGCTGCTGGCCCCAGCTCAGGTCAGTGCTGCCGGTGGGGGAGAAAGCGTCCTCCCTGCCCCCACTCCTGGTCCACGACCCCCCCCCCCACGGTGATGGCGACAGCGACAGCGGGAGGAGCAGGAGCAGCAGAAGCATGACCTCTGTCCCCCTCCCGCCCTTCACACATCTCCCATACAACCGAGAGGTGGACGGTGGACCCCAGGGCCCGCGTGGAACCCGAGCTGCAAGACAGTATGGGGATTGTAGTGTTTAGCTCTTCAGCCTCTTCAATACAGGAAGCCGACCAGAAGGAAAGGGGGCTGGCGCAGAGACCGAGTGTACCCCAGGTCTGAGGAGGGCAAGGAGTCCCGGCCTCACAGAGTCCCAGCCCCAGGGGTAAATTTCTGCTGGGTCGTAGAAAACTAAAGTCGAATTTCTTATGTTGGTGAGATTAAAAAAAAAATCACGTCTGTCCTTCTTAAAATCCTTCATGGCTTCTCTCAGCCCTGAAGCAAAGTCCTAAGTCCTTACTGTGGCTCGGAAAACTCTGGCACCCTGCCCTCCACCCCTACTCCCTGCCCAGACGCCCCTTCCACAGCCTAACCCAATTCCTTGTATTGCCCTGAGCACATTTCACTCTTTCTGACCTCAGCACTTTGTTCTTCGTGTCCCCTCTCCTTGGAACACTCTCTTCACCAGTGGTGAATGTTCCTTCGGACCAGCGGGGTCTGCGGGTCTCAGGGACCCCGTGCTGCCCACCTAAGTCACAGGCTCAGGTCATGATCCCAGGGTCCTGGGATCGAGCCCCGCATGGGGCTTCCTCATCAGCGGAGAGCCTGCTTCTCCCCTGCCTGCTGCTCCCTCTACTTGTACTTGCTCTCTACCTGTCTCTGTGTGTGTCAAAGAAATAAATAAAATCTTTAAAAAAAAAAAATCAGCTTGTCTTCTTAAACAACACTTAGGCAGCACTCCGAGGAGTAAAAATAAATCGAGTATTTGATGTTTTCTGCTGTCCACATGCTCCTGCTCGTGGATGTTTTAGCTCTGGGCGCGGTTTGGCTTGTTAATATCAGTTCGGTTCTTGCTCGTTATTTCTGATTCCAGTTTTAAGATGCATGTCAAATAAAAATTCTGACAATTGCCATCACGGGATGGGCTTACAGGACATCGTACTCAATTCTTCTGTATTTGTGGATGTTTGGAAGGCCAGCAAGAATGCCAGCAAATCGCGTCTCTCCTACGCTGTGTTCCCGCCGTCAGCCAGCTCTTCTTACAGCTCTTCATCATGACAAATAATACAGATGCAATTACGTGACGAATGGTTTTCCTAATTATGGAAATCTCTTGGCAAGCCATCATGCTCATCACGTGTTACGCATCATCAATCTCTAGTGTCTACAGAAAATAAATACAGTTGCCCAGGTCCCAGCCCCCAAGTCAGGATATTAGCATCTCTAGGCATGCGCCCTGGAATTTCCATCTTAAAAAGCTTGACAGCGGTGGAGATGGTGTGAGAGAAGAGATGGAGTGGCCTGAGAAGCGGAGGGGAGTCCAGCCTGGAGGCCCCGGAAACTTGGAGGGGCCTTCGGAGGTCGGGGCAGGAGTCAGGGGGATGGAGCCACCGGTGCCTGACGAGTGTGGCCAGCCCCAGGCTCAGAGGTAAGAACAGGTCAAGCAGGGTGGGTTTCACACTTTTATTCAGGAGTAGTCCCCATGGCAACCCTTTGCCTCTGTTCTAGAAGCCGCAGTGCTGGAGGACTATCAGGAACTGAGGGCTGGGCTATGATCCGAGCAGGAGCGCTGAGGCAGGGGGCTGGCAGGGTCTGTCACAGAAGGGCCCAGGGGACAATGGCTGGGTCCTCAGCATGGTGGGCCCAGGAGGCTGGAGACCTATCCACTCTCAGGGGGAGCAGGAGGGGGAAAGAGTGACTTCCTCAGGCTGCCCTTTCTGCGGGCACCATGACTTCTGCCGGTGTGCTCATGGGTGCCATCTTGGGCAACCCCTCAGAGACTGACCCGCTACACTTCCCCTCCAGTCAGCTGCAGCTGGAGGCAGCCTGCCCCAGGCTCTCCGAGGACACTGTCCCTTGACACAGGCCCAGAGAAGCACACCCCTCCCATCGTCCCACTTGAGCCCAAGGCCCGGGACCTTAGGGCCAGAGCAGAGCCGGCACTGACCCGTGGGTTATGGCAAAGTCAGAAACAGAGGCTGGGCATCTATGAGAAAAGGCCTTCATTTGCTGCCCGACTCATCAAGCACAAATGTCTCCACTCTGTTGCTCTGTGGGGTAAATGAGGTGGGATCGTATGTTAGGAATATTAGCCTATCCTCTCCCCACTGGACGGCAGACCTACCGTGCCCGTTGCCACAAGTGAAGGGTGAAACAATAGAAACCCGGTCTTGGTTTTGGAATTTGACCCTCAAGGTGGGTGGCAAGAAACGCAAGACACGGACAGTGGCTTTGGAAGAATGCATGGTGGGTTAGGGAAAAAGCCTCACCAGTAAAGATTCCCCAGGTGGATGGGGGTGGGAGAAGCAAAGAGAATGTGGAGATTTCTGAGGTCCACATTTCTGGGGTCCCTGAGAAGAGGGCCCTGAGAAGGGACCTGTGTCTGAAGGGAGCAGGGGAATGTGACAAATACCCCCAGAGAGGTCTGGAGATGACAAGGGTAGAAGAGCTCCGTGCCCTATGTTTCCAGGGTAGAGGCCGAAGTAAAGCAAAATGCAGAACAAAGCAGACCCCTTGCTGTCCGTCTGGGCCGACGGGCTTGGGACTGCCCCGCAGAGCTTCCCAAAGCCCAGAGGGGTGCAGGTCTGGGAGCTAGAACGTCCTCCTGCCCCAGGAGCCCGCAGGCCCAAGAAGGCTTCGTGCTAGGGACTGAGGGAGCACCTCGCAGGTGTCAGGCCCAGCCATGGCCAACCCAGTGATGACCAGACAGGAATGGGATTGTCTTAGCAGGCGCGGGGATGCACAGATGACGGTGACGGAGGAACAAAGTCTCACACCTCTTAAAGCACCCCCCCCCACCAAATTCACCCCACGAAAAGGTGGGGGGTGATCCTGAAACTGAGACTCATTTCTCCCACCTGGTGAAATGGGGTTTATCACAGAAACTCCATTCAGTGTTAGAAAAATTATAGGGGCTCCTGGGTGGCTCAGTCATTAAGCATCTGCCTTCGGCTCAGGTCACGATCCCAGAGTCCTGGGATCAAGTTCCGCATTGGGTTCCCTGCTCACTGGGGAGCCTGCTTCTCCCTCTCCCACTCCCCCAGCTTGTATTCCCTCTCTGTGTCTCTCTCTGTCAAATAAATAAATAAAATCTTAAAAAAAAAGAAAAAGAAAAAGAAAGTTATGTTTCCTGCAGATGAGAGTTTGTGGACTGAGTTGTATTTACTACGTAATTAAGTAATTCGTATCTTCTTCGTGGTTTTGTTATAAGCAAAAGATGAAAAAAGGAATTTCAGTGGGCTAACACCCTATGTGCCAAAGAAATGCCAGGCGTGGTGTTTGTCCATCACAGACCTTCCCTCGTGTCTTTGAGTTCAGAAAGCACAGGGGTCCTGGCACGGATTTGGGTCAAATGACTGCCATTTTCTGCGGGAAACTTCTATAATTCAAGTTCATGGGTAGTTCTTTTTCTTTTTTTGTTTTCTCAACGGTTCATCCTCAGTGATCCGAACCCAGGCCGTCCCTGGGGCCTGAGAACAGCATTTGCTGGTGCCCAGGATGAAGATGGAAGGAGGACCCCCCTCCCTCCGCAGGCTCTACCCAGAGCTGCTGTTCCACGGCGACCGCCAACAGCCCTGAAATGACAATGCTGGGAGGAGGTGGAGGGCAGGGGCACAGCGGCAGGGAACCACGTTACTGGTTGTGGGAGAACAGCTGGGACTCCAGGCAGTCCAGAAGCTGAGGAAGCCAGAGCCCCCAGTGAACCCCACCGGCTGAGGGCTTGCTGGCCCGCTGGGGCCGGTCACACCCCAGGTGGGGGGAAAGTGACATAGGTGGGCCCGGAGCAGCCGGCCCTGGGGTAATCCCAGTGCTTCTGGCTCATGGATCTCCAGGCTTGACTAAGCCTTTCTTCACTGCATCGTCCCATGGGCACTGGGCATTCGTGAGGGCTTCTGGGAGCATAGGCAGGGCAGGGGCAATTAGGGTAAGGCTGGAGAAGCCTGTGGGGAAAAGAGAAGGGAAGACAGTGACTAAACGGTGGGGGGAGATCGCCTTTCCAATCGGCGAACCTCGTGTCCCCATCCACGGCCAAGCAGGTGGCGTCTGTTCGAGTCCCTAGCAGCATCCTACCAGCCAATAGTCTGAGAGGATTTACTGAGATGAGTGCTTAGACAGAAGCTCCCTTCTGTCGGCGTAGTTCCTACTGAGCATGGAAATTCCACTCAACAAAGGTTTATTGACTTGCTTCCTTGCAGTGGAATTCTGAGCAGGTGGAAATTGAATTGGGAGAGGGCGGGTCAGTCTCCCCGGAGCATCTGAAATCACAGCACTGCCCTCGCCTTTACCCCAGCTCCTGCTCATCCCTCTTAGAGGACCTCCATGACCTCAGCTGAGACAGGGACAAAGTGGGGGCCCCAAGCGCAGTCCTGACCCTTGGAGTTTTCGTGGGGCTCCTCAGCCATGAGCTGGGCCGCTCCCGTCCTCGAGGTGCCCCAGTCTGAGATCTGAGAGCACCCCGAAAGATTGATGGACGGATGCTGAGGCCAATGGCCCGGAGCAGAGCCTACCTGAACCAGAGCCAAACCAGCAAACGGGGGTGGGGGAAGACGGAGGCCGGGTCCCCTGGCTCCCTTCGTCGGCTTCGGCGTGTGAGAGGTGCCCTGGGAGGGAGGACTCAGCTACTCTCAGGCCCCGAGAGCGTCGATACCAGCAGGACTGAGCACCAGCGCCTGAAGGATGTCGGAGAGCGACACGACGCCCAGGAGAT
The DNA here is from genome assembly GCA_028534135.1 of Potos flavus. NCBI lineage: Eukaryota > Metazoa > Chordata > Mammalia > Carnivora > Procyonidae > Potos > Potos flavus. The sequence goes on from CM052883.1 coordinate 157,043,602, forward strand.
GCTGGCTCTCGTCCACTAGCACTAGCCGGTGCACCTGTGGGTGCGCGGAAGTCAGTGAGGGCTCAGGTGTCGTCGTGCAGCGACGGCAGCCAGCAAGGTTGGCGCCAAGAATCAGAGGCATCAATGCAATGTAACTGGGGGAGCAAGAGCGTGTCTCCTAGAAATCAGTTAGGGGTGGCCCTGACCACTCTGGGCGATCAAGTGTCTGTGGCCCTTTGCACGGGGACCCTAGGGGTAGGGAACAGTGGCAGACCAGTGTGGACACCGAGAGCTCGGAATGGCCATGAAATGGAAGGACAGGGCCATGCCCAGTCCTGGAGCTGGAGGACTCCAGCTCCCAGCTGGAGCTGCTCATGAGGACTGGGCCGTATGTCTTGGGGGAGCGTAGGCAGAGGCGTGGGGTACCTGCTCCCGGGCGATCCGGTCAATGACCTCCCCCAGGCTCTCGTGGGGCTGGCAGGAAAGGACGCCCTCCAGACACAGTGTCCTCTGCTTCAATGCTTCTCCCACGCTAATGTCTAGGTGGTTGTAGGTTTGCTGGGCGGCCAAGTGCTGGGACAGGGAGGAAGTGCCATGAGAGTCGGCCCCTCAGCCAGGTCCCCAGACCCCCAGACGCTGCCCCCTCTACACCCGTAAAGGTCCTTCCAGTCCACAGACAGCCCTCCACCGATCCTCGCACCAAAGCCTCTCCCCGTGGCACCCTCAGTTCCCCACCCCCCCACACACTTACAATCACATCAAAGCGGGAGTAGAGGCCCACGACCTGTCCTGCAGGGGTGAGGGTGGGGAGAGAAAGGGAAGAGGTTCACATCAGGACCAGGATGCCGTGCAAAGGCCGGGGGCGGGCTTATTACTGGACACCCCTCCCATCCGTCCCCAGGCTACTGGCTTCAAAGTGATGCCTGGAGCTGTCACCACCTGAACCCACAGATCACACGGCACCACGGACAGAGAGACAGCCAGCCACGCCTCCTGAAGTGACTCAACACGAGTACATACTGTCACGTCTGAAATAGCCTAGCCTGAAACTGACCAAGCCTTTAGATCTAATTTCCAGTTTACGGGAAAGCCGGGACTAGAGGAACCATACCGAGGCCACCTGTAGAAAGCAGAGACAGATCTGGAGGTGGGACATTCTGCAGGACAACGGACCCATGATAATGTCACGGAAATTAAGTGAAGAGGGAACTGCTCCAGACTAAAGGAGACTTAAGACAAAAGAGGCAAATGCAAAGCATGGACCTTGATTGGATCCTGGTTTGGACAAATGAACTGTTAAAAAAAAAAAAAAAAGATATTCTCAGGGAAGGCGAGCAAATGAGAATTAGCAGATCTTAGAAAATATTAATAAATTATTCAGAGTTTTGTTAGGTGATACGGGAAATATACTGATTTTTAAGAGGTAGAGACTGAAGGGGTAAGGGATAAGTGACCCAACCTCTGTAATTTAAATCACTTCAGCTAAAAAGGAAGAAAAAAAAACTGGTTACGGCAATATATTAACAGGAATCAGTCCAAGTAATGGATATGTGGATTTCATTATATGTTTTTTTCCTACCATTTTCATACATTTGAAATTTTTCAAAATCAGAAATAAATCAAAACATTTCTTGGCATCTAGTGTCCTTATAGCAATTCTAACTTTGAAATGGTTTACAGCCATGGTTCAACCACAGAAATGTAGTCCCTCTAACCCCTCTTCAGAGCAAGGAAATGTGAGCTCTGGCTGGATTCCGTGGCCCATTTTAGGATGAATTAACACGAAGAGCCTCATCTCCTGTTTCCTCTCACCATGCTCATTTTATCACACATATTCGTTTCAAACAGTCCCCTGAAGTCAGAGGCTGGCTGTTGTTAAGATTCCCATGTCACAAACGAGGAAACTGAGGCACAGAGAGGCTAAGTAATGGGTCCAAGACTCCAAGAAGGCAGACTTCTAGCCCCAGGTCCACCCTGGGTCCTGAGCCGATGCCAGACCCCTGCCTGCCGCCACGCCAGCCCAGCCAGCCCCACTCCTAGGTTCAGGTACCAGCTTCGTTGACCACGGGCAGCGCAGACACGCGCCGGTCCACAAAGATGTCCAGTGCCGTCAGGATGGGCGCTGTGTCCAGCACCACAGCCACGTCCCGGAATGTCCCGATGCCCAGATCTTGGATAGTGCGGGAGAGGAAGGAGGGCTGGGGCAGCAAGGCGCCCTGGGTGGGTCAGAGAAAGGTGGGGGTCAGGCGGAGCAGCTCCCTCAGGGCTCCCAGCGGCCCCCTCCCCAGTCCGTTGGGCCAAGGACTGCGCAGCCCCTCGGGGCACCCAGAGGCTGTGCCCAAGCTCACAAAGATGTGCAGGAACTTGAGCAGCCGCTTGTGCGTGAGGATGTGGAGCACGGCGCCCGAGACCGGGTCCAGGACCGGCAGACGGTGGATCCGGTTCTTGATGAGGGTGTAGACAGCTTCAAACAGGCTGCAGAGGTGGGAGCAGTGGGTCTGGGGGGAGACACCCTCCACCCCAGCCCCTGCACCTCGTCCCCTGCAGGATGAGCCTATGAGTTCGGAACCACGGAGCTGGGGAAGGGGACCTCGGGGAGGCGCAAGTGGGTGGCTGGGGAACCTTACCTGCTGTTGGGAGAAATGGAGACCAGAGGCTTGAAGCAGCCTTGAAGGTAGATCTCTGCAGGCAAAGCCAGAGTCAGGCCCGGGGAGCTGGCTGCCCTTCCCATCATCAGGCGGCTCCCAGGCGGTCTTCCTCCCTCGGGTCCCCTGGGCTCCCTCTCAATCCTCCCTCGCTCCCTCCAGGAAATCCCCCCTGCCCAGCCTCAACCCCGGGTGCTTGGCCCCACGCTCACCCACACACCCTCAGCCCCTTCCGGCTCGCCCCTCCAAACCCCTGCCAGCTTACCTCTCCAGGTCTCAATCTTGTGTTCTTCAATCTCATAGATCTGGACCTAGAGACATTGACAGACTCCAGAAGTCAGAACATGGGCCCCTGGGGACACCAGGCTCCCGGAGCCACCCTCTGCCCCAGCCCAGATGGGACCCCCCGGGACCCCCAGCCCACTCCTCACCAGTGGGGACCTGTAATAGCGGTGTAGCACCAAGATGAAATCCGTGATGGTCAGCATCCCTGCGGGGTCGGGGGGGCAGGGGTCAGCCCGGGGCCTCGTGGTGAGAGGCAGGATGAGGGGCCGGACCCCCTTCCCCGCTCTGCCAGAGGCTGAGTACTGAGACAGCTGTGGGAGCTGTGGAAAGAGGCAAGCAGGCCAGCCCCCTCCCGTGCCTGAGAAATGAGGTTGTCCATTTTACGCTTCCCCTGTCATCTTCCACCCCCACCTAATTTCTCCCTCTTCCTCTCCTCTCTTCCCATCTAGCACCTGTAACGTGGGACCACGGGGGAGTAGAGCTGGACTGGTCAACCGGTCACACCTATTCCACGCGTGGGGTCTCCCACCCGGAGGCCACAAGACCGGGATCCGATGTTCCCCGTGCCAACCCCCGGCTGGGCTCAGCCTGAGGGTCTGCTCAAGCCCGCGGCGAGTCAGAGCTCAGCCCCAGAATCCCCGCAAAGGATCTCTGCGTTTCCCTTCCCCACCACCTCTGCCTCCCCACCCCTCCTCACCCACAAAGCTCTGCTTCTTGCTGTCCCACAGAGGTGCCGCCCGGATGCCGTTGGCCACGAGGGCAAAGAAGGCCTTCTTGATCTGCGGGCCGGAGAGAACGGTGAGGGGTGAGGCTCTCCCTGTCCCTCAGTGGTACCCTGTCCCAACCAGGGGCCTTCCCTGGGGCCTTCTGCCGGGGTCTTCGGTACGTGAGCGCGACCGCCGTCCCCTAGACATTGTCCTCGGCAGGGACACCTGCTTAGAGATAAGGCTGCTGGTGGCCACAGGCATGGCCGTGACCCCTTCCCCTGGCTCGCCGGGCGTGGGGACCTAACCCAGCATTTCCACTCGGAAGCCGTATGTGGACAGTCACACACAGTATAGTTTTTGCTAAGCTAAGCACTGGAGGTATACTTATTTACGTAACACTTAGAGAATACTTTTCTCTAAAGAAATTTGACATTGACTCATGTGGCCTCATCAGAAGTCATACTATCTACACTGGTGGCATCCATTCTGGGTATATTTTTCTAATGCATATTAAAATAAATGCAAAGCTACTAAAATAAATAAATTTGTTCATCTACCACTAGACTCAAACGGTGCTCTGTGAATGGATCTTGTGCCACGCTTCTGGAAACACTGGCCTGTGCTCTGTGATGGTGACAATGGATCAGGCATTCGGTAGCTTAGCTTCGTGGAGGAGAAGGGACTAGAGCGCATCCTAATTTTCTGCTACCAAGAATTCCCTGCTGTTCGTCCTAGGCCACCCTGCTATGTCTTCCCTATACTCTGGGGCTCGCAAAGTGCTCCCGTTTATCCTGGGTTGTCCCAGGAGTCCTCTGAAGCTTATAGGGCAAAGCAGCCATTCCTGTCCCCATTTTATTTCATTTTTTATTTATTATTATTATTATTATTTTTTACTACTCTCTCCACCCAACGTAGGACTCGAACTCATGACGCCAAAATCGAGAGGTGCATGCCCTTCCAACCGATCCCTATTTTAGAGATGAGAGAGGTAAAGTGACTGACCCAAGACCCTACAGATAATAAATGCGGATGGCAGTTAGGGAGGGAAGCCCTCCCCGGCCCTGGCCTCCAGGGTGCTCAGAAGGCGTCCTGGGAGGGGAATCGCAGGGGGTGCCTGGCAAGGTGTCTCAGAGGCTGGGGGGAGGGGAGTTGCAGCCCCTGCGGAGGGCAGCAGGGGCAGAGCCACGGCCTCACCTCCAGCGTGGTGTCGAAGATGACCAGCTTGGAGCTGGTCGCCATGGCATCGTAGCAGGTGTGCTCCTGCATGAAATGCATGTAGACCTGGGCCCCCGGCTTCTGCAGCTCGTCGTCCCAGCCCGGCCTGGGCAGCAGGGCCCGAGGGGAGGGGCACAGGGCTGGCCTCTCTTCCACCAGGCCCAGCTCATACCCCCAGGCCGCGGTGGCCGGGAACTCTAGGTCCAGCTCCAGACCGTCTGTGCTGGACCCCGCGGCTGAGGCTGCATCGTCGGCGGGGAAGATGTCCCACTCTGCGGGTGGGGAGCTCACCCGGGCCAAGGGAGCAGCTTGGGACAAGTGCGCGGCTTTGGGGAATGTGGCCTCCAGCCCGGCGTGCTCAGCAGGTGGCTTGGCCTGGGGATCGGTTGGATCTGTTGGAGGGGGAGAGGATAGTAAGTCCGTCTTCCGGAACACTTTTGTATCTGCTGGCTCGGGTCAACCTCACAGCACCCTTGGGAAGCCTGGCGGCTGTGGCCCCACTTGCAAGTGAGAAAACTGAGTCTCAGAGTCACACAGGAGAGTGCAATGCAGTTGACCTTTCCCATCTGGAAAGACTGAGGCCACGAGAGGAGGCTTGGGTCCATCTCTGTGCTATGGAAGGATCCAGAGCAGAGCTCCAGCCCCAGGCTCTGGGACAGCCCACTGCCCCCACTCCCGACTCCCCAGAACTGGCCTTGGCCTCACCTTCCCCCAGACCCGGCAGCTCCCCTTCCTCCACAGCCTCCTGCCTCGTCCATTGAGAGGCCTTGGCCCCCTGTCTCCCATGGCTTCTCTCTGAGCCAGCGGTCATGGCCGGTGATGGCCATGAAGTGTTCTCTCCATGTTCTAGGAAGCTCATCTCTGGAAGGGGGAACGGGGCCTGTTTGGTTAATAGGAAGTGACACAACAAAATCAATGAAAATGTTATCAATAATAATATTTAATATTTGGAAGCTCCCCAAGAGTTTTTCTCCTATATATTTGTCACTCAAACCTCATAGCACTCTTATAAGGGAGGTATTATGATCATCCTTATTTTACTAAAGAGTGACCTGAGATCAGAGAGGTTAAGCAACTTGCCCCAGTTCACACAGCTAGTAAGTGATAAAGTCAGAACCGGGGTCAGTCTTCGGACTCTAGATCCCCCCCCACTTCTTCTGCTGAAAGATGAAGGAGGAGGTGAGGGACAAAGGAAAAAGAGACAGGAAAAAGCAGGAAAAGGAGAGAGAGACAAAAGCCGGGCTATGAGAGCGGAGGAGATTGGGGACCCAGAGAGGCAGAAGACTAAGGAAGTGGGAGAAGAGGCTCCACCTACCTTGATGCTCCGGTCCCCCAAGGCGGCTCCAGGATGGGGTCTGGGGGGAGAAGAAGGTCTGAAGGGGTGGGAACATGTCCCACATTCCCAAACCACAGGGAGCTTCTTTTCCCACCACGTGTGTGTGTGCACGCCCCCACACACATGCACACCCCCCGAGCCCACAAACACACACACACCCATACCCATACACAAACACTTATACACACTCAGAAAAACACACACTCAACCATTCCCAGAGACACACAGAACCACATACGTCCCTTACACGAAGAATACGCATACACACAGACGCGCGCGCACACACACACACACACACACACAGTGGTGTGCTCGCCGTCCCCTGGCCTCCGCTGCCCCAGCGCCCGTCCCCCGGGACCCCTGTACCCGGCGCAGCGCGTGCTCCATGCGGCCAACCCCGACCAAGTGGGGAGCAAGTGCGCAGCAAGTGCGCAACACCAGGCGCACAGCGCTATTCTGGGCCGGCCGTTGGCGCCCTGCCCTCCCGGGATCGGTTTCGCTCTGATTGGGTGTCAGGCGGCCGGAGGGAGGGCCCGGCAGGCTCAGCGCCTCCCCCCCGGAGCCTGGGGCAGGGTGGGGAGGGCAGGGGCGCACCTGGGATCTTGAGGCTTGGTCCTGAGCTGCTTCCTGGGTCTTCAAGGACAAGTTTGAAGGACGTTGCTATGGGGGGAGGTGGCTTGGAGCCCTGGATTGGGGGTGGGGCACCGGTGGGAGGAGGTGGGCTCTCGGAGTCCCGGGTTCCTTCTCATCTTTGTCAGGTGGCAAAGGAGGGAAAATGGAGACAAGTTGAGCTCAACGTTGTTCCTCCTACAAACTTCAGTCGTGGGTGGTGCTGGACTTAGAAAGGGCAAGTCGGAGCCGGCTGGGAGGCTGGGGCCAAGGGGGTTGTGGGCGGTCCCAGGAGAGCGGCCATTGTGTGTCCAGAGATGTCCCCAATGAAGTCCCAGGAGCCTGTCCCTTCCCCTGCTGGAGGAGTTGGAGTGGGATGGCCGGGAAGGTGTGGAGCTGGGAGAATCACCATGGAGCTGTGTGGTGGGCTGGAGGGCCCAGGGTGGGAGACATCTGTTTCTACCAGTGGTTTGGAGGTGGGTCCCAGTGTGTGGGAGCCTCCCTCCCAACATCCCTCTGTGCGTGCTGTCCCTACATCTCCTGGTGCCAACAGGATCCCAGTCCGGCGCTGGTGGCTGCCCCCCGCCTTCCTTGGCATTCCTGGGGCCTGAGTCAGTGTCCAAATCGGGAATGCTGACCCAGCTGCTCTAGCTCCCCTCTCCGCCCGCCCCTCCTCTCCTCCTTCCAGCCTCTTCCATCCCAGTCTCAGGCCCTGGAGTGGACACTCAGTAATGGATTACTGGATTTCTTGCTGAATGTCCCAAACACACTTCTCATCACCCCTCAAAGCCCCGTCCTAGATCAGGGAGGAGACTTTGCCTTTCTGTGTGTGTCTTGGGTAGTACCGGGACTGAGTGCAGCTCTCATTCTGCCGGATCCCTGTGGCCTATTCCTGGCTTGTCCCAGATGACGGAATGTCTAAGGCACAGCTAAGGGGACGCCTCAACTGGTGGAAGGGTCAAGTGGACCATCCTTGGAGAGATGTGATGCATCGGACCTGAAAAGCGTCTACCCACTCTTAAGCTCCAGGCCCCCTTCACTACCAAGCCAGATACAAAACAGGTGCAGACGACACCATTGCCTTCTCCCGCGGTGCTCCATTCCCCGTCTACCCCAGGCCTGTTCCATCTCCAGGGCCAGTAGGAGGGTTCTTCTTTAAGACAGTCTTGCCTGATGGCATCACTCTCTGCACCGGTCTCCCTATAGCGCAGGTTCTAAGTGCCTATCTCAGGGTACACAGAGCTGACATTTACATAATTTACATAACTATTCACGTGCGAAGTTCCTGTCTCTCCAAGTAAACAGTGGGCACCTTGATGACCAAAATATGTTGGCTGGATGTGATGGAAAACCTGCTTTACGGTCAGATGGACCTGATTAAAATTCATGTTCTGCCATTTGTTTGCCATATGACCTTAAAAAGCATTGCTTGTTTGCTCTGAGCCTGTTTCTACCCATGAAAAAGGAGGATAAAACATTCGGTGGCAGGCTGCCAGTTGCCTCCCACTATCTGTTTTTCTCTTCTTCTTTTAGTAGTGGAATCACTTGAATGTTAGCTGGAGAATGGCTGCCGGTAATAAAGACTCAGATTCCCAATCTTCCTTGCAGCTAAATGAGGCCTTGTGACTAGTCTTGGCCAAAGTGATGTGAGTGGAAGGGATGTGAGCAAGTTCCAGGTCAGGCCTTAAAAGAAAGAGGCATGGGTTCCTCCTCTTCCCTTTTCCCCTTCTGCTGGCTGGAATGTTGCTGTGATGGCAGGAGCTAGGGCAGCTATCTTGTACCCAAAATGAAAGATGCTTATTAAAGGTTTCAGAGTCACCCTACCAGCTTTAGACTGTCTGTGGACTATTTTATATGAGGGAGAAATAAATTTTCTTGTTTAAGTCATTCTTAAATTGGGTCTTCGGTACAGCAACCAAATGTGCATCCTAATGAATGCAGAATTAGTATCTGTAAGTGGCACTGCTCTAAAAAGTCCAAAACAAGTGACATTGGTTTAGCGATTGGGCAGCAGATAGCCAAGAAAAGTACTGTCTGTGGGTAAGGTGGTGACCATTGTTATGTTACAGCGAGACATTTGGTATGACCGTTATCTATAATGCCTTAATAGAGCCTATAGGTCACAGAAACTGGATGGAAACACCCAGACTGTTAGTGTGCATTGGCCGTTGCCTGCAACTACTAGCAAAGACCTACAGGAGAGATGCTCCCAGGCTGGATGTGAGAGGTGGTTTGAAAGAGGCAGCCTTAGCCGGGGTTGTACCTGTAGTTCCAAACCTTTCTCAAGCACACTCTGTTCAGCAGCCGTGGGAGCTGGCCCAGTGGGCAGAGTAAGGGAGGCTCCCTTCACAGCCAAGCATATTTTTTCAACTGGCCTCAAGATAGCCACCAGTAGTTTGAGAGAGAATAGAAAGTACACCACGTCCAGAGTATCAGGCACAGAGATCATGGCTCTATGAGACCATTGGCTGTGGTTACTCAACATGGAACCAGTCAGAAGCCTTTTAAGGTTTTGAGGGTGGGGATGCCTGGGTGGCTCAGTCTGTTAAGTGTCTGCCTTCGGCTCAGGTCATGATCTCAGGGTCCTGGGATTGAGCCCTCTGTTGGGCTCCTTGCTCAGTGGGGAGACTGCTTGTCCCCCTCCCTCTCCTTCAGTTCCTCCCCCAGCTCATGCTCTCTCTGTCCTTCTCTTAAGTAAATAAATAAAATCTTTTTTAAAGATTTTGTGGGTGTTGTATCGGCAAAGAAACTACAAGCGTGGTCACCAAAAGCTGGTTCGATCGGCCTCCCAGATGTGCGCCGGCAGGAAGAGGTCTACGGAAGCTGTAAGGTCTGCAAGGACACATTCTCCAGTAGAGCCGTAGAGGATCCTGAGTAAGGGATCACTTTCCAGGAGGCAACACCAAACGCCACATAGGCTAATAGAAAGGGGGGGGTCCCTTCCAGAGAGCAGAACCAGGGGCTGCCAGAGGCATCGCCCAAGTACTTACCCCTCTGTGGGGGAGCAGCTCTGCAATGCCTGCCCAGCTGGATTTGGTCATCGACGAGAGCTGGTGACTGCTGGGTGTTTGCCTTTCTTTCCTGTTCCGAGTGGATTTTTTTAAAATGTTGTATGTAAATTCAATTTAGTTAACATATACTGTATTGTTAATTTCAGAGGCAGAATTTAGTGATTCATCAGTTGCATACAACACCCGGTGCTCATTAGGTCAGGTGCCCTCTCTAATGCCCATCAAGGGTGGATGCATAAAGCCGGCACCAGACCTGTCTGCAGAGACCTGGCAGGCCAGAAAGGACTGGCATGGTGTATTCAACGTGCTAAATGGGGGAAAGATGCAGCCAAGAATACTTTATCCAGCGAGGCCGTCATTCAGAATAGAAAGAGAGATATAGAGTTTCCAGGACAAACAAAAACTAAATGAATTTGTGAACACTAAACCAGCCCCGCAAGAAATATTAAAGGGGAAACTTCGAGCAGAGAGAGAGAGCCCAAAAGTACCAGAGACCAGAAAGGAACAGGGACAATCTACAGGAACAGTGGCTCTACAGGTAATAATACAATGGAACTAAATTCATATCTTTCAATAATTACTTTGAATGTAAATGGCCTAAATGCTCCAATCAAAAGACACGGTATCAGAATGGATTACACAACAAGACCCATCGATATGCTGCTTACAAGAGACTCATTTGAGACTCAAAGACACCTCCAGATCGAAAGTGAGGAAGTGGAGAAGCATTTATTGTGCTGACGGACACCAGGAGAAAGCTGGAATAGCCATCCTTACATCGGACAAATGAGACTTTAGACCAAAGATTGTAATAAGAGATGAAGAGGGACACTATATCATAATAAAAGGCTCTATCCAAGTGGGTGTGCTCACTGAGTTTATCCTGTTCCTCCTCCACTGTTGTCTATGGAGAGTAGGAGGATTATCTGCCTTTTATTTTACAGGTCGCTAGACTGTAGGATCCCATCCACACCTCATCCTTCGGAGATCCTGGGCTCCGAGCTGGTGTGGTACCTGGATGTCTCCCTTCCAGGGCTGCCGACTGTGTCCTTTGCTTGAAGTGGCCAGTCAGTGGGCTCTGCAGAGCAGTATCTACTATCTTCTTCTTTTCCCTCTATGAGTAATCCCCACAACTTTAGCTTTAGTGCAAGATTCCATTTCCCAGCTTCCTCTGCAGATGGTATGGCCCTGTGACTCATCTTGGCTCATGGGATCTGAGCATCAGCGTTATATGCAGACTTCGAGGATGACCTTAGAAGGAAGGGGCAGATTGACTCCCTCCTATTGACTGGAATTATGGTGCGATGGCCAGAACGGAAGCACCCTTTGAACCCAATGAGGGAAGATGTGGGTTGGAAATGATAGAACCTCTCCCACCCCTTTGCTGGCCTGCCTACCTCTGGGCTGTCACGTTATAAAGAGAAATAAATTTCCGTCTTGCTTAAACCACTGACAGATTGAAGCTTTGCTACAGCAACCAAGCCTCCCTCTACCTAATGCATTTATACTGCAGGATCGGGGTAGGGTTAGAAATGACAAGTAGACGTCATGATCCTTCAGTGTTTATGTAATACTTAAAACCTACCAGAAACTGCAAAACACGTTGTGTGCATCTCTTGTAATCCCTCCCCACCCTGTGTGGTAAATATGATTATGTTTGTTATTTAAGCTTGAAATATTTAATATGTATTAATATTATTATACACGTATGGCTAAAAGTTTACAGATGAGAAAATCGAGGCAGAAAGAGATTAACTTGATCGGAAACTCAAAGCGAGTGAGATGGAGCTCAGAGTCAAAAACCAGTGTTTCTGGACCCCGGCACCATACTCTTCAGCCCGAAGCTTACTGTAAATAAAGCCCAGGCCCGTCATGTAAGAGATGCTCAGTAAGTGGTTACTATAATTATTGCCTCGCCTCCTGCTTTCTGTTCCCCTAGATCTCCAGCTACAAGGCTCAGAAGGCGGGCAGGCACGGAGCACGCTGACCGTCACCAGAGACAGTGGTATCGAGGACAAGGATAGAGGAGGGCTCCAGCTGGGGCAGACCCCAGCCCCGCTCAACACTACACCCACAGTGATTTTCCAGTTGTAAAAATAAATAAATAAATAAAGATCTCTCTGCCCTACCCCTGCCCTTTGCCTCTCAGAGCTCCCACACCCACTCTCGCTGCCAGGCGAGCTCAACCCATTATCTTTGGCAGGACAAATCAGCAGAAGGTACTGGCTTTGGCTGGGAAATAAATACTCCTTGGGTGTTTGCTTTTAGTCTCTGGTCATGGTATCATATTTCTTGAAACCCTATTTCTTGGCTCGCTCTCAAAACTGGGTGTAATAAGGACTTGCACCCTGACCCTAGGGCGAATCTGGCTGCCATCTCTGGATAGCTGATTTGCCTGAGACATGGGGTCGGGATCCTGTTTAAGCGTTATTTTTATATCAGAGGGAGGAAAACAGCTCGATGAGGCCAAGGGGAGTAGCCTGATAAATTACAAATGGGGTCCACTGTGCCAGGTGGTTGGGAGGCCGTGAGAGCAGCCCTCGGGTCGGTCACCCAAACACTCCAGCTCTCGTCCTGTCTGCGTGTGGCTGAAATCCATGTCAGTGTCCCAGAGACCTGGAAAGAACCAGCACCTCGTTAAGGCAATTTATTCTGCCCCAAGGGCCCTGTTCCTGAGTTTTCTTCTGTGAGCTGTTGGAGACTGAAGAGGACAGATGGTGTTTGTGTCTTCCCAGTATCCACTTACCCCTCTTTTGGCAAACCCCCAAGTTTTCCTTCAGGAAACCACAATTCCTCCAATCTCAAAACTCATGGGTTTCAGAGGGGCTTAACTGGGGGTTCCGGGAAATAGACCTCTGATTCGGACTTGGTTAATCAGGACATCACATTCCTCTAGCCACAGGGAAAGGGGCATTGACCGAATTAGTCCAATAGGGGTGAATCTTGGAACTTTCGTTGGAGTGAATAGGAGCACTTTTCCACTGGATTTGGAGCTAAGGATATGAGTGTGGAGGTCCTGCTACCATGCAGGGTGGAACTGCCTGAGAATGAAGGAAAAATAAAGGGCAAAAGAACCATGATATGATGAGCAAGACCAGGTCCTCCTGATATATACTGAATGCCTGGATCAAACTATACCTGAAGACCACCACTGGGTTTTTCAGTTACATTAACCAATAGAATCGGAGTGCCTGGG
>CM052883.1:157056684-157089340 GCA_028534135.1 Potos flavus
GAGTGCCTGGGTGACTCAGTCATTAAGCGTCTGCCTTCGGCTCAGGTCATGATCCCAGGGTCCTGGAACTGAGCCCCACATCAGGCTCCCTGCTCAGTGAGGAGCCTGCTTCTCCCTCCCCACTCTCCCTGCTTGTATTCCCTCTCTCAATGTCTCTCTCTCTCTGTCAAATAAATAAATAAATCTTAAAAAAAAAAAAAGAATAGAATCTTTTTTTTTTTTTTTTTTTTTTTTAAGAGAGAGAGAGGATGCCTAGGTGGCTCAGTGGATTAAACGTCACCTTCCGTTCAGGTCATGATCCCAGAGTCCTGGGATAGAGCCCCACATGACACTCCCTGCTCAGTGGGGAGTCTGCTTCTCCCTCTCCCTCTGCCTGCCACTCCCCCTGCTTGTGTGTTCTCTCTGCCTGTCAAATAAATAAATACATACATACATACATACATAAAATCTTTAAAAAGAGAAAGAAAGAGTGCAAGTGAGGGAGGGGAGCAGGGACGGGGGGAGAAGGAGAGAGAGAATCCCAAGCAGGCTCCACGTCCATCGTGACCTGAGCCAAAATCAAGAGTCGGACACTTAATGCACTGAGACACCCAGACGCCCTGAATCCTTTTTTTTTAAATGCAGTTTGAATTGAGGCTTCCGTCACCTGTAACTGAAAGAGTTCTGATACCAGAGTTAATAAAGAAACAAGATCTCAACGCCTTCAAAGGCTTCTGGGAATGATGTTCGGTCACTGCACTTTCCCAAGAAAAAGTGCACGTTTGAAAAAGGAATTAGAGTAAATCAACAGGCTGAAAAGATACTTGGAGAAAGTACAGTAAAGGAAGATTTGGAGTGGGACGAAGTTAATGAGGGAAGTTTTCCTAAAGAAGGCAAGTTTGGATATAGAAATAATAATGATGACAAGAGCAACCATTTACTGAACCCTAAGTGTGTGCTTGGCACGAGGCTAAGCCGTTTAGATGTGTGACAGAATAATATGTTGAAATAATAGCCAAATTGAAGGGTGCTTTCTTCTGCGCGATAGACCTTTTCTCACTCAGGCTTGGTGTGCCCTTATTTATTGCCTAGGGAATAAATAATACAGTGCAAAGTAAAACATCTTCTGACTTTTAAGTTTCAAGTGAGGTCTTCTGGGAGGAAAGGGAATACCTTTGGCTGAAACAAAAGATTTGGGAATTTTGACAGGCGAGGTGATTCAGAAAACATATCCCACCAAAACCAACTCAAAATGCTGGATAAAATATAAGCAGCAGCTTCTTAAAAGCTCTGAAAAGACAAGATAGTAAAGAACTTACTAGGTCCCATTGAAAGGAAGACGGGGGTATGCAGCAAAGTTAGTGAAAAGAGAAGGGGCTCTTGCTGGGCATCTGCCAATTCTAGCAAGAGCCATGTGTGAGAATGGGGGCCCAGGACCCCCACAAGCTGGGAGGATGAGAGGAGATCCTGTCTATAAAAAACTAAGATCTCGAAGGACCACGCCCTCTAGAGTAAATGTAATCCAGAAGCAAACTCGCTCTTACATAGATTTACAGACAAGGTTTTCCTCAACTGAGTGGTTCAGAGAGTGTCAAAACTTGAACTTGGGTTAAGGTGTTACCGAATCATTAATGGCCCTAGATGCCCGGCAGAAGCAAACCCAGATGCTCTCTGGAGAAAATTAACTCCTTCAAAGCAACAAATTATTCCAATAATATCCAGCACATAGTTGAAAATAATGAGACACACAAAGAAGTGTGAGTAAGAACCAGCAGAAAAGACAGAGAGCGGAAATAAACGCATAAAAACTTCAGAAACCAGAATTATCAGACACTTCAAATACAACAATAGGCTCATTTTGTTTAATGAAACATGACAGAGTTTGAGAAAGTATGGAGCAAATTGGAAACAAAGAAAAGCAGCATAACAGATTCTTTTAAAAAGCAGACAGAACATGTACGGGCGCCTGGGTGGTGCCTTCACTGAAGGGGCTGACTCTTGGTTTCAGCTCGGGTCATTATCTCAGGGTCATGGGATCGAGCCCCGAGTTAGGCTCCTCACTCAGCATGGAGTCTGCTTGCGACTCTCTCTCCTTCTGCCCCTCCCACCCTCAAATAAATAAATGAAATATTTTTTTTTAAAAAAGCAGACAGAACTGGGGCGTCTGGGTGGCTCAGTCCTTAAGCGTCTGCCTTCAGCTCAGGTCATGATCCCAGGGTCCTGGATTGAGCCCCACATCGGGCTCCCTGCTCGGCAGGGAGCCTACTTCTC
Source organism: Potos flavus (assembly GCA_028534135.1). Taxonomy (NCBI): domain Eukaryota; kingdom Metazoa; phylum Chordata; class Mammalia; order Carnivora; family Procyonidae; genus Potos; species Potos flavus. The sequence goes on from CM052883.1 coordinate 157,058,935, forward strand.
CCTCTCCCACTCCCCCTGCTTGTGTTCCCTCTCTTGCTGTCTCTCTCTCTCTGTCAAATAAATAAATAAAATCTTAAAAAAAAAAAAAAGCAGACAGAACTTCTAGAAACGAAAAGACACATAAGTAAAAATAAAAACCTAATAAATGTTACTTCACAACAGATTAAGTGCAGCTGAAGAGAAAATTGAATGTCAGGTCAGAAGAAGTTCCCTATAATATGTATAAGACAGAAAATTAAAAAATATGAAAAATAGATATGAAAGAGAATAAGAGACATAGAGCTTAAAGCGGAAACGTCAAAGCATATTTAAACAGAGTCTCAGAAGAAGAGTGCAGAGAGAATGGGGTAGGAGCACTATTCAAAGAGCTTGCTTGATATTTTCTAGAACTGATCAACAAATAATCCCCAGATTCAAGAAGCCTATGAGTCCCAGGAGGACAAATGAAAGAAACTCACACATAGAAACATCATAGCGAAAATTGCAGAAAACCAAAGACAAAGAGAAAAAAAATCGATCACGGTTACCCTTGAAAAACACGGAGGTAAGGGGCGCCGACTTCCTGTGCAGTTGAAAATCTGAGAGTAACTCGTGACTCCCCAAAACTTTACTAATAGCCTACAGTTGCCTGGAACCCTTACTCACAACATAAATAGTTAACACATATTTTGTAGGTCATATTTATTATATACTCTACCCTTACAGTAATACCTAACTTTTCTTTATTTTTTTCAATATTTCTCGGCTATGTGGTTTGTCTGTGAGTTTTTTCAAATTGTCATAAATCTCAAAAAAATTGTCCAATGTATTTATTGAAAAAATTTCACAAGTAATCGAACCTACACAGTTCAAATCCATGTTGTTTGAGGGCAACTCTACTTTCAAAGAAATGATGGTCTAACAGCTGACTTCTCAGTAGAAAAGGGAAACCCAGAGGACATTAGAATATCTTCAGTGTGCCGAAAGAAAGCAACTTCCAGCTTAATGTCACACAAAAAGAAAATTTACCAAGCAAGAAGACGAGAACTATGTTTTGTGACAAAAAAAAGGTGGCTCATCACCTCAGCAAAGGAAATTTCTAGAAAACATGCTTCAGAAAGAAAGTGATCCTACATAGCAGATCTGAGACTTAAGAAAGTATAAACAACAAGGAAAGTGGTAAAAATGTAGATAAATGTAAATTAATCATAAGTGCAAAAAAAAAAAAAAGAGAGAGAACGATTACAATGTCCTGTGGGGTTAGAATGAAAATACTACCAACCATGACATATAAATCAATGGTGGTGAAAAATGGAGTGTTTACAGCATTTGAAAATCCTCGTATTATCTGGGAAGAGGAAAAGATTTGGAGTCTTGATTAGCTTTCGATTTTGATATATTAATCATGAATGCTGTAATGTCTAGAAAAGGCACTAAAAGAATACGAACAGGGTTAATAAATAAAAAAGGGAGAAATTGAGAGACGGAAGAAATCATAGACCAGGCAGGACAAACAGAAAGCACAAAATGGTTAGGAGAATAAATAGGAGGTAGATTAAGACTTCCCTGGCCCCAAGAGGAGACAGAGATCTTCTGGTTTGGCAGGAAGACAAGAGTCAGATGAGAAGCAAGGGTGAGCAGATGTGGGTTCTTCACGAAGGAGGGCTCTGCCCTCTGCCCCCTCCCCCTGGCTGGTTTGTGGGATGTGAGAGCAGAGGGCGGTCTGGGCCTCCGGATAGAACCCAGAGTAGAAAGGGTTACATGGTGTATGTGGGGAGAGAGGACCTTACAGCGCTCCCCTAAGCCCAGCACAGTAAGAAAGCAGTGGAATGATCTTAGCGCCCGAGAGCAATGCAGGAGGAGACCAAGCTTTTGAAAATCATATAAGGTTTCCCATGACCCAGCACAGCATCCACACAGTGAGAATGTTTACTGTGTGCCCAAGAGTGAGACAGAAGTGGAGAGAGAGATCGAGCTGATGGGAATGACCTGTGTGGCCCGTCGAGTAAGGACGGGATGGTTGGATGGAGGCTTCGGTGGATGCCAGGTGGGAAGATGACGTCTGAGGGCCAAATACCTATTCTCACACCCCACTGCTCAGCCTTACAGAAACGCGTGGGGATTTAGACACAACCCCGGGGGTGCTGAGGAGACCCATTAATGGGGATTAAAGTTCTCAGAGGGCAGCCCGTATCAGTCAGGATGATTTCAGACACAAGTAAAAGAAAACTCAATCCAAATTGGTTTAAGCAAGGCCTCCTGGGTGGCTCAGTCAGTTAAGCGTCTGCCCTCCACTCAGGTCGTGATCCCACGGTCCTGGGACTGAGCCCCGCATTGGGTTCCCTGCTCAGCCAGGAGCCTGCTTCTCCCTCTCTTTCTGCTGCTCCCCCTGCTTGTGCTCTCTCTGTCTCTCTCAATCTGTCAAATAAATAAATTCTTGAAAAAAAAAAACCAAATTGGTTTAAACAAGATGGAGACTTCTCGATTTGCTTAACCAGTTGATTGATTCTGGTTGATTTAATCCAGTGGCCCTGATAGATTTTCCCTCGATTCTCTTCCCTCTGCTCTCCTCCAGTGCCAGCTTCACATACTAAGGAAGCAGCAGCAGTTCTAGGTCCCTTATCCATGCCTGACAACATCCCGAAGAAAAGACACCATTTTTTCCCTACTGTACTTTCTTCTAAGAGGCAAAAACATCTTCCAAAAGCTCTTGGAAGTTTTCTCTTTGTATCTCATTAGCCCAAGCTGACCCATGCGCTCATTCCAGAACCAGTGTCCGTCACTGAGAGAATACACTTCACTGAGATTAATCAGGGCTCATCCTTGGCTGAGGTCAATTCTCCCAGTCCCGTGGCCACCACAAAATAAGGAGGAATGGAATGGTTATTCTAGAACAACCACAACTGCCGTCCCCCCCATTAGCTGCCCAATAGCCCTACACATGCTTCGTGCTATGTCACACGCAACTTCAGAAACACCTGTGTCTAAATGCAATGCACTCCCGCCCCTCCAGAAAAAGTACCACCCACACTTCATCCAGTGGCAAACCCCGGATCTCCGGATCTCCGGGAGATGTGCCCGCCTCTCAATCATGTGGGAAACGGGCACCTGGATTTAAAAGAAAATGGGCCCGGGGAATGAGGTGAGCGCTTCTTGCTGTGTGAGCTTGGAAAACTCTGACTCTACTGTCCGCATGTATTAAATGAGAGTAATGATGTCTGCTATGCAGGTTGTGATGTTGATTTTAATTAAAACAGTGACAAAAAGAAACCAGCGAGAGCGGTGTATATTCATTATCCCACTGCTGATCCCTAATGAGTGTGTCACCTTTGCAGCTGATATGCCAAAATTCTTCAGCTCAAAGTGATACCCTTTTGATTATTTTCCCCTGGGACCAACCCCTTCCCCCACCAATTCCTTCTAGGAGTTTGAACGTGTTCTGCGCACAGTTAGAGCTATCACGCTGGGCTGCAGTCCCGCCGCCGTGCTGCCCTCTGCTTGGTCATCCTTCTCTTTGTTGACTAAGGCCACCCTACTGTCCACACCGCCGCCTGTGCCATTTCTTTACTCCCCTGACCACAGAGCTCTGTGGCTTCTGTCCTTCTCTTTGGCCAACAGAAACTTTCCATCTACTTCTTCACATTAGCTATTTCAAAAGGCCAGCTGCTGGCCCCAGGTAATACTCTTCATTCCCTTGCATCACAGCCTTCTCCTTCCAGAACCTCAGGACATGGAGGGGGTACTGGGTCATGGTCAAGTGCGGCCACACTTTCCCTCCTGGAGTCACAGCATCCTCCAACATCTTGACTCTGCTGCCCTCTACCAGATTGCTTTCACCCACAGTGATTTCTCCCAGGGTCCCATTAGTGATCTCATTCTCTCTCTCACTCTCTCTTTCCCTCCCCCAGTCTTATCTACTTCAGTAAATCTCAGTCCAACTGCTGTACATGTTGAAGTGGCCATAATAGGTCAAGTTCAATTTCTCTCCTAGAGAGCGCCCGGGTAGCACGCAAACTCAAGTGGGTATTTTATCTAAAATGCCCTAGCTTATCTAGAAGCCACAGAGAAACTTTGAGAAGAGTGTGGGTCTCAATAGAGCTCCTGTTCCGCCCAGCCAAGAGATGTTGCCACACTCGCCATGTGAGTATCAGCAAATCACTTACTTTCTTTGAGCCAGGATTTCCACATCCCTGCAAAGGCTAAAGCAGTGTTGAGAGGGAAATTTACAGCACTATGTAACTCATGCGAAGCTGGGGAAGAAGAAAGATGAGAAAGATATTTTAGTGACATAGAAAGATAGCCAGGACACTGCTAAATGGAAAAAGCAAGACGCAGCCATGTACATAGTATGCTACCTTTGGTATGTGAACGAGGGACTAGAATATTTATATGTTTGGTTCTGCACCAAGAAACACCAGTGGGATGACATGAAACAATAAAAGTGGTTACTCATTTAAAAATACATTAGAAGGATTACATACCATGATCAAGTGGAGTTTATTCCAGGGATGCAAGGATGGTGGTTCAACATCCACGAATCGGTCATTGTGATACACTGCATTAACGAAGGATAGAAACCACGTGATCATTTTGATAGCTGCAGAAAAACCATTTGACAAAATTCAACATCTATTTATAATAAAAATTCTCAACAAAGCTGGTTTGGAGAGAACAAACCTTCACATAATAAAGCCCATATATGACAAGCTCACAGCTAACATACTCAGTGATGAAAAGCTGAAAGCTGGGGCACTTGGGTGGCCCAGTTGGTTAAGCAACTGCCTTCGGCTCAGGTCATGATCCCAGAGTTCGAAGATCGAGTCCCGCGTTGGGCTCCCAGCTCTGCGGGGAGCCTGCTTCTCTCTCTGACCTTCTCCCCTCTCATGTTCTCTCTTACTAGCTCTCTCTCTCGAATAAATAAATAAAATCTTAAAAAAAAAAAGAAAAGAAAAGCTAAAAGCTTTTCTTCTAAGACCATGAACAAGACAAGGATGCCACTCTCACCTGCTTTGTTCAACATAGTACTAGAAGTCTGTGCCAGAGCAATTAGGCAAGAAGAAATAAAAGGCATCCAAATTGGAAAGGAAGAAGTAAAACTATCACTATTTGCAGGTGGCATCATATTATATATAGGAAACCCTAAAGACATCATCAAAAAAAAAAAAAAAACTGTTAGAAGTAATAAATGGATTCAGTAAAGTTGCAGGACATAAAATCAATACCTAAACATCTGTTGTGTTTAGACACACTAATAATGAGCTATCAGAAAAGAATCTCAGGGCGCCTGGGTAGCTCAGTCAATTAAGTGTCTGCTTTCGGCTCAGGTCATGATCCCAGGGTCCTGGGATCAAGCCCCATGTTGGGCTCCCTGCTCAGTGGAGAGTCTTCTTCTCCCTCTCCCCTTCCCCCTGCTTGTGCTCTCTCTCTCTCTCTCAATCTGTCAAATAAATAAATAAAATCTTTTAAAAATCTCATTTTTAATTGCATCATAAATAATAAGATACTTAGAAATAAATTTAACCAAGGAGATGAAGCACTTGAAACACTGAAAACTACAAGACATTAATAAAAAAAATTTGAAGAGACACGAATGAATAGAAAGATATTCTGTATTCATGGACTGGTAGAATCAATAGTGCTAAATTGTCTATACTACTCAAAAGCAATCTATAGATTCAATGAAATCCCTATCAAAATCCCAATGGCCTTTTTCACAGAAATAGAACAAATAATCAAAATCTGTAGGAAACCACAAAAAAAAAAAAAAAAAACCAAATAGCCAAAGCAATTGAGAAAGAACAAAGCTGGAGGTCTCACACTACCAGATTTCAAACAATATTCCAATGCTATAGTAATTAAATCAGTATGGTATTGGTATAAAAACAGACACATAGATCAATGGAACAGACTAGAATGTCCAGAAATAAACCCACATATATAGGGTCAACTGATTTACAAAAAAGGAGCGGAGAATGTATGATGGAGGAAGGACAGTCTCTTCAATAAATGGTGTCAGGAAAACTGGAAGCACATGCAAAAGAATGAAACTGGACCCCTATCTCACACCATACACAAAAATGAACTCAAAATGGATTAAAGATTTGAATGTTTAAGACCTGAAATCATAAAGCCTCTAGAAGAAAACATAGGTGGTAAGCTCTTTGACTGATGATTTCTTTTTATCCTGACACAAAAGCAAAAGTGAAAATAAGTGGGCCTACATCGAATTAAAAAGCTTCTGCACAGCCAAGGAAACCATCAACAGAACGAAAAGGCAATCCACCAAATGGGAGAAAATATTTGCAAATTATATATCCAATGAGGGGCTAATATCCAAAATATATAAAGAACTCACACAACTCAATAACAAAAATACAAACAACTCAATTTTTTCAAATGGGCCTAAAATCTGAATAGACATTTTCCAAAGAAGACATCCAGTTGGCCGACATGATAAGATGCTCAACATCACTTATCATCAGAGAAATGCAAATCAAAACCACAATGAGGTACCACCACACACCTGTTAGAAAAGCAAACATCAAAAAGATGAGAAATAACAAGTGTTGGCGAGGATGTGGAGATAAACTGTCTGTGGGGACATAAACTGGTGCAGCCACTGCGGAAAACACTGTGGAGTCAAAAATGGAATTACCCTATGATCCAGCAATTCCACTTCTGGGTATTTGTCTGAAGAAAACAAAAACACTAACTCAAAAAGATATATGCACCCCTACATTCATTGGAGCCAAGATACGGAAATAACTTAAGAGTCTGTCGATGGGGGGTGCCTGGGTGTCTCAGTGGGTTAAAGCCTCTGCCTTCAGCTCAGGTCATGATCTCAGGGTCCTGGGATCGAGCCCTGCATTGGGCTCTCTGCTCAGCGGGGAGCCTGCTTCCCCCGCTCTCTCTGCCTGCCTCTCTGCCTACTTGTGATCTCTCTCTGTCAAATAAATAAATACAATCTTTAAAAAAAAAAAAACTTAATTAAAAAAAAGAGTCTGTCGATGGATGAACAGATAAAGAAATGTCATATATATATATACACACACATATATACACATATATACATATACGTATATATATATATATAAAAGAATATTATTCGGGTTTTAAAAAAACATTTACTTATTTATTTTAGAAAGAGAGAGAGAGCACATACGAGCAGGGGGGAGGAGCAGAGGGAGAGGGAACAAGAATCTCAAGCAGCCTTCCCGCTGAGCTGGGAGCCCGACTTGGGGCTCAAACCCATGACACTGAGATCATGACCTGAGCGGAAACCAAGAGTTGGATGCTTGACTGACTGAGCCACCCAGGCGCTCCTTATTCAATTTTTTTTTTTTTAAAGAATTTTTGCCATTTATGACAACATGGATGGACTTTGAGGGCACTATGCTAAGTGAACTAAGTCAAAGACCATTACCATATAATCTCTACTATATGTGGAATCTAAAACAAACCTAAACCTAACTTATGAATACAGAGAACAGCTTGGTGACCGCCTGAGGCAGGGGTGGGGGTGGGGGTGAGAGAAATGGGTGAAGGTGGTCAAAAGGTAAAAAAAAGTAGTTACTCGTAGGGTTTGGCAGAAGATGGGCAAGGGGATGGGGTAGATGAGATCAAGGTGGGACAAATATTTCTCCATGTATATTTTGTTACATTGCCCTGATTTTTTGAAACTTATGTCGCCCATTCAAAATAACAAAACGTTGTTGTTTTTTTTTTTTTTTAAATATGGAACGCTTCACGAATTTGCGTGTCATCCTTGCGCAAGGGCCATGCTAATCTTCTCTGTATCGTTCCAATTTTAGTATATGTGCTGCCGAAGCGAGCACACAAAACTTTTTTTTCTTTTCAAGTTTTTATTTAAATTCCAATTGGCTAACATACAGTATAATATTGATTTCAGCAAAATGTTTTTGTTTTTAAAAAATGTAAAGTATCGGGGTGCCTGGGTGGCTTAGTGGGTTAAGCATCTGCCTTTGGCTCAGGTCATGATCCTAACGTTCTGGGATGGACCCCTGCATCGGGCTCCCTGCTCGTCGGGAAGCCTGCTTCTCCCTCTCCCACTTCCCCTGCTTGTGTTCCCTCTCTTGCTGTCTCTCTCTCTGTCAAATAAATAAATAAAATCTTTAAAAAATAATAAAAAATAAAAAAATGTAAAGCATAAAGATAAAAACATTCAAAACTGGTCCATAATCTCCCCCACCAGATAATCCCTGTTGACATTTTTTTTCCTTACATTTAAAAAAATAATACATACAACGCACGTTGTTTGAAAACTCCCAATTTTATATACAGAGGTATAAAATCCCAAAGTAAACCTTCCTTTTCCTGTTATCCCCAAGGTAGCCCCTGTTAACAGTTCCTTGTGTTTCTTTCCAGAAATTTACCCATTTATAGAATTTATCCTCGTGCGCTATTCTTGTCTGCTTTGTGAACTATACATCTTTACCCTGTCACTGTATGAGGAGAGCTTATATTTTATGGTATTTGCTGTAATATAGGTTATTTTCCTATTGGTGGACCTCTTAGGTTTCTAGTTTGTTTGTTTGTTTGTTTTTAACGCTCTAATGAGCTGCCTTGTTTAAGCATCTTAGATGGCCAATGCGTTTTGAACTTCAATGAAGTAAGAATGATGCATTTTGAATCGTCTGTAGAACATGGTACTTTCCCATGATGCTACATTTCTTTTCTCCAAATATTTAAAAAATAGTTTTGTAAGGAGAGGGGTCGGGGGAGAGATCTTCAACCCCCAGCCAACAACAGAGCCCTCCCCCCGGGAGAGCGCTGGGCTGGAATGGAAAGTTGCTTTTGAACGCCAACTGTTTGGTTTCTAATTGCCACTAGCCCAGCGCCAGACTGGGACGCTGCTCGCCCTGTCTTTATTACGCAGAGCTCTTTCTTCTGAGGAGCCTGTCCCTCCAGTCAGTGGCTTGGGTACCCCATCTTGGGTACCCCATGTTCAAACATGTTGGTTTGAAGCTGTCACCCTTCCCGCCTCCCTGTGGCTCCTTCAGCCTCCTACTGGATGGTCCGAAGGGAGCCTCCACCCTGCTCCTCAGGGTCTGGCGCCCTCTGCTGGCATCGAAGATTCACCACGTAAAGGGTTGTCCAACCAGCGCAGAGCGGAAAGCTCGTTCATTGCCAGCCCCCTGCCCCCCTCCCCGCCCCCCCGCCCCCGCCCCCTGTGCTATGGGGAAACTGAAGCACCAGGTGCGGAAGTGACTGGCTCAAAAACACAGAGCAAACCAGGTCCTAGGACCAGATCTTGTGCCTTCTGACCTGTCTTCCGGTCTCCGCACACCATTCTTGGAAGGAGTGAAGACAGGAGATGCCTGACTAGACTCCCGAATGGGGGGAGTCTGCCATCCACACATCCCTGGGAGCTCCAAGGAACTCTCCATCAGGCAGGGGACCCCTGCTCAGCTGAACTTGTCCTCTGCTGTGTTCTGGAGCAGTGGCCCTCCTGTCCTCTCCGGGACGCCTCATTATTGCCCTCAGAGCAGGGATAGGTTTAATAAGGCCCTAAGCATAGACTTGTGCCTTCCCCTACACCATTATTTGTAGGGCCTTTCATGGATATCCACATACCAACTAGACTATGCCTTTACTTAATGCTTTTCTTTAAACTGTCGCATTTTAAACTTAAAAGTCCAAGGACATGCATCGCCCTTCCCCTGGTCCATAGATGCGTCTCGTTCCCTAGGAATTGTCTTTGAATCCTTGTTGTCTTCATTTGGCACAAAAAGACCTGATCCTCACTCTGAATTCTCTATTTAAAAAATAGCCATTACTAGTGAATGAGAGCCTGGTGTCTTTCAGGTCCTGACTTTGAGCTGTGTCTTCACTATATTATTGAATCCTCATGACGGCTCTATGGGCGGGGGCGGGGTGGGGGGTGTTCTTACCTCGGGGGAAGATGAGGCACAGGCGGGACCAGTAGTCGTCCAACAGCTGGCAGATGGCTGAGCCGAATTTGATCACACTCTTTCTAAAGTCAACGGATGTGACCTTGTCTTTTGAAATTAAAAGTAAAACAATGCCAAGCTACAGTGAAGAGATGAGGACTGGAGGGATCCCCTGCCCCAAGCAGAGGGAGGCAGACAGAGGACGTGTGAGGACAATGGGCTAGGCTGCGTTGTGACCTGGCAAAGGGCGGTATCCTGGCATACGGGGACAGGGGCACCAGAGAATGTGGGTGCCGGAAGTCCAGGGGGGTGGGGGCAGAGGGAGGAGATGGAAGTGGCTAAGAGGGGCATTCCAGCTTCCATCTTCCGGACACCCTGGGGAATGCCATTGACCCTGCTGGGTATCCCGTGGCCTCTTCTGATCACTAATGGACTGTTCAGTAACATTTTCTCCATGGGAGCCCTTTTTAATGGGGGGGGCACTGTGGGATATGTGGAAACAGCGGGAGGGGGTAAGGGTGCACTGGCTGTGCAAGCTGGACTCCTAGCTCTACCCCTCGATGCCTGTGATCTCGGCCTCAGTTTCCCCATCTGTCCAATGTCCCCTAATAAACACAGATGCACTGCCCAGGCTCCCATTCACAGAAGGTTCTGCTGCCCAGCCATGGGGAGCGGGGTCAACAGTCTCTGGCTCTCAGCTCCTTCGGGGTCAGCTGCAGAGGAAACACTCTTGCTTTCTTGGGGCTGCCCACATATCTGGTGACCGAGTGAGACAAGGGTATAAAGTCCAGGCCATTTCAATCTGTGGGGCACATTCTAGCGGCAAAACCCCCCGGATAGCTGGCAGCGCCTGTGATAGAGACTTAGCTTAGCCTGCGTCCCAGCCCCACTTCTCCCTCCGCCCAGTCCTGCTTCCGCCTCCTTCATTCCAGATTAACCCCCTGAACCCCAAAAGTCAACTCCAGCATCTGGAGGACCCAATCTGTGACATATCGATTCTCCATGCCCAGGACAAAGGAGGCATGCTGCTAGATTTGAGGAAGCGATGCTAGATATGAATCCAAAGTGTGAGAATTATGCAGCTCGCTGGGACCTCCCTCATGGCCAGTCCTAGATCCACTGTGGGCAGAGGCCCTGAAGGCAGTAGGAAGGTCAGGCTGTGGGGTTCAGCGACAGCTTAGAGGCATGATCTGACCCTCATGGAATCAGGGCAAAAATAAGACTTAAGGGCAATCGAGGGAGGCTTCTGGAGAGGAGATGGCACTGAGGAAGATGGCTGTACTCAAGCTTGGTATCATTCTCACTTAGGGGCTCCACGGACATTTACTGAACGTATATAATAACGAGCTCAGAGCTAGCAGGTGGAAAGCCCCAGGAAAGGTCTCTGAGCCCGACCGTCCCCAAGGGACATTGCCCAGCCCCATGCATGAGCTTTGGACATTTTCCTAACCAGTTCCCTCCTTATTTGATTTCTTTTTGCTGAATAGCTGAAGTCTCGATCAGAAAAACAAGCTTCCATCAGAGAGAAAATCGATAAGCCAAAACCTCAAAATGCGTCTTCGCCATGGAATAACATCAACTCCTTTTAAGATTTCTTTTTATTTATTTATTTATTAGAGAGAGAAAGAGAGAGCACGAGAGGGGAGAAGATCAGAGTGAGAAGCAGACTCTCCGTGGAGCTGGGAGCCCAATGCAGGACTCGATCCCGGGACTCCGGGATCATGACCTGAGCCGAAGGCAGTCGCTTAACCAACTGAGCTCCCCACCCCCACCCCGTGCCCCCTTTTAAGATTTCTAATCCTCTTCTGATCCTTATCGCTGCATGCAGTTTCGACTTCATTCATGAAAATAACATTCTGGGGACTCTTTTCGGAACTCAGCTTTTATTTTACAGAGACTGTTCCTTGCTTCAGGGCAATGAATATATATGTCATTTTAAGACCCGACCAGTATTTTATGGTGTGGTCAACACACCCTCGAGCTCTCCACTAATACAGAAAAGGCAGTTACATTTGCATGCATAGTTTGTTTTTTTTTTCTTCTTCTTCTCTTAAATAACTTCCACTGGGTATCACTCCAAAGTGAAATCATGCAGGTCTATGATCAGTTTTGTTGGTATGCTTTCCAGAACACACGGTCAACTTGCTAGCACTACCAGCAATACGCAAAGGTTTCTTCACACCTCTTCCGGCTTTCAGTTTACGCCTTCTAAATTTTTGTTGTTAATTTAATAGGCTGGTGTTCTTCCTGGTTCTAATTTTTAACCTGCCTTTCTCTGCCACCAGACGACCTTTCAGAAAGTATTTTCTCTTGAGGGATAGTGTCTCCTCTTGCCAGGAGATGGTGCTGTGACTCTTTGCTAGGCTCCCAGATTGATTTTTGTAAGGGAAGCTGTGCAAGGTTGACAGCAAGAAAATGGCGGGTCGGTGGGTCATATTGATGCTTTGGCCAAATCAGTGTGAGACCTAACCCATTCAGTGCCTTTCCTCCGTGTTACACAGACATATTTTCCTCCCCATCAGACCAAACTCTCCCAAATGGTTGATACGAATGCCCACTTCCCTCATCTCGAAGTGCTCTCTTTGCTTGGCTTCGTGAAACCACAATGCTTTTTCCTCTTAACACTCCTAGAGGCGCTTCTCAGTTCCCTCTGCAGCCTCCTTCCCTTCCTCCAGCCATTACGCGCTCATGGAGCCTCCATTCCCTCTGCACTCTCTCCTGGACGATCCTGGCTGTGTGCTTGGCTTAATTACACCCTACACCACGATGACTCAGCCCTGGCCTCCCCTCCGAGCTCTAGAGCCATCTATCCATCTGCTACTGGGCACTGAATGTTTCCAGAGCATCTTTAGCTCATGTTCCAGACTCCCTACCCAACCTTGCCTGATGCTGGTCTTCCTTATCCCCTTTTCCAGCCTCCCCCCCGCAAGTCCACCTGACCCTACTTCCTCAACAATGACCAGAGCTGTCCACTCTATCCATCATCGCTGCCATTCACCCAGCTCAAGGCTGCAGTGGCTTTTCACGTGGGCCCCTGCTGAGCCTCCGAGCTGGCCTTCCTGCTTCTGCTCGGGGCTCCCTTGCTGTCTCCCCTTCACACCACGGCCAGAGCCATCTGCTCCAAATGTACAACTGACCATGTCACTCACTGTCCCCGGGGGGAAATCACTACTATGGGTGGCTTCCTGCTCAGGCCCAGGGAGTGGTTCTTTCCTTAACCCTTTTATCGTTAAGAAAATGAATACAGAAAAGAGCATAGAACAAATGTACAATTGAAAGCCCTTGAAGCCAACTGCCCTGAAAGGAGACAGAACCTTGCCAGCCACCCCTCTCCAGTTGTTCCTCAAAATAGGACTGCCTCCTTCCCCCACCCCCTAGGAACTATCCTGACTTTCAGGGGAAGCATCTACTTATTTTTGTCATTCGACCACACATCTCTAACTACTGTAGTTCAACTTTGCCTGCTTTGGTTTTTTTTTGTTTTTTTTTTTAGTATGTCTGTTAGTTCTTCTTTAATCCAGAGGTTCCCCCCCATCTTCTTTTCTTCCCTCCTGCAGTGTATTTGTCTTGTAGAGTTCCCATTGCTTTTAAAATAAGAAAAACATTCCCTTCCATGCCTGTAAGGCTTTACTTGGTTTGATCCCCCTAAATCTCTCTAGCCTCATCTTCCACCAGGCTGCTTTTCACTCTCTTTCAACCCATGCCAACCTTAACGCAGTGCCCTCATGCCTTCTCCATACCCCTGCAGGCCTTTTGCAAAGACTGTTCCCTCTGCCTGAAATGCTCTTCCTTCTCTTGTATCTCCCAGTTAACCCCAACTTATTTTTGTATCTCCCAGGGAGCAGGCTGTCCTCGGAGAAGCCTGCTCCTCCTTCCCTGACTCAGCGAGTCCCCCGCAGCCAGAGCCTCATGGCCCCTCCCTTCTCCTGGACAACACAGGTCAAGGTTGCGGTTTTCCATTTGTTTGTAAGAGGATATGATTAAGGACCATGAGTTTCATGAGGGTAGGGATTAGGTCTGTATTTGCTCAACATTGTTTCTCCACTATGTAGCTGGATGCCTGGCACATAGTAGGTGTTCAATTAAAAACATGCTGACAGCTGCCCAGCAGACAGCAACATAATGAGGAGAGACAGACCCGAGACTGAAAGCCCTGATCGCCTCAGAGGTGGGAGCTGAAGCAGTGTGGAGAAGGACGGAGAAGAGGGTAGAGGCTCCTCCCAGAACCCCTGAGGCCATGCCAGGGCCCTTCTGTCCACCCCCAGGCCCTAACACAGGAGCCAGACCTGGATTGGTACCGCTGCAGAGGCTCCTGGGGCCAACCACTCCCCCCACCCGGGGCCACTGGGGCTGAGCTAAGTGGAAACAAATGTTCTCTGGCTGTTCCCAGCCCAGTCCTGGCGAGCAGCCCCTCCCTCTCAGCCCCTGTTCCCCTTCCCTTCCTTGGGGCCCCTCCCCAAGCCCCCTCCAGTTCTTTCTCCCTTTGACTGATGGGGTGATTGGAAGTTTAGGGCGTAGGTAGGGTTGAGAGCTATGGAAGATGTGGGGCAGGTGGGCTCTGTGGGGAACTGGGACCTGTGGTGGGGGGCTCCCTTGGACAGAGGCCCAGAGGGGATCTCAGAGGAAACTTGGCTTGTAAGGCAGGGATCCCATGGGCTCAAGTGGGAACCAGGCCTTTGAGCTCCCACCCTTGGCTGGAAAGGCATACTGTCCTGACTTCGGGTGGGCTGGGGAAAGCTGGAGGGAGAGGAAAGTGACCCTTTTTCTTTCTCCTTCCCTCCATCTCCCCACAGGGCTAGGCTTTCCTCTCCCTGTTCTCCCGGACCTAGAGACCTGGGGCCCTTAGGAAATCTCAAGTCCCAGTCACCACCCTGAGGGAATGGCAGTCAGGTCCCCTTGCTGGGGAAGAGGGAGGGAAGGCGGTGCAGAGGGAGGGAGAGAGGGAGGTTACTGGGAGGGGAAGGGTCACAGGCCCAAATTCCTGGGCTCCTGCAGCTTCAGTCATTCTGAGAAACAAAGAAGCAGAGAAAGTGATTTAGAGACAGACACAAATAGAAACCGAATTATGGAGATGGGAGAGACGTGAAAAGACACGGAAAGACGGTGGAGAGAGGATCCAACAGACAGAGGGCTCTGCTTTCCCCTGCAAGGACTCCGATGTTATCTCTCTCCAGCTGCCTCTCTCCTCCTCCCCAGTCCCCACCTCTGCTCCTCCTCCCTCTCCCATCCCACCGCCAGCCAGACATCCCTGCGCTCCTTCCCCCTCTTTCTTCTGCACCAGGGCCTAAACGTGGAGTTAAAGGGTTCTCAGAACTAAAGGCAGAGCAACAGAGGAAGAGGTGGAGAGGGCCCAGGGCCAGGAGAACAGACAGAGCAGGGGCAGGGGGGGGGGGATCGGAGTGGCAACACTGCCCTCCATGCTGCCCCCTTCTGGGCTGCCCAGTTCCAGTCTTCTGCGACTATCCCTCCACATTCGTGTCTGAGCAGAGGTGGTGTGAGTGGGCTGGGGGTGGGGGTGGGGTGCGTGTAATCTCCGTGGAGGCAGGCACGTATCTCAGCCGGAGCCAGCCCCTGTGTGTCCACTTGTACCTGTGCGTGAAAGTGACTCAGCACTGCCTAGGGGAGGCAAGGGTGTCCTGTGGTATCTGTGGGGTCATCTGGACGCCAGTTGCCTGGGTGTGGGTGTGTGTGCAAGTGTGCATGTGTGTGCACGCGTCCTGATCTTTGTGTACCTCTGTCTCTGGCCCGCAGCCCTGCTCCATGAAAAGTCTTCTAGGGTGATAGTGGGGGACTGAAGCCTCAGGAACATCTGAACTCGTCTCTCTAAAGGTTTGGAACGCGTAAGGGCAGAAGTCATTGCTCTGATTTCTGTCCAGATGCCAGCCAACCCCTAGATGGAGGTGCAGAGAAAGCAAAAGAGAGTGAGCAGAGGCACAGTCACCGAGGCCAGGGCCCACGGATTCTGCAATGGGACCCTGGGGGGTGGGGAGGTGAGGGCTTGGGGAATCCGGGGATGGCCAAATATTCTGTAAGATGTGGCCGGAGAGAGTGTTGCAGGAGGGGTGGGGCCGTCTGTGTGTGTTTGTAGGAAAGGTGGGGGGTGGGGGCAGAAGGGCCGCCTGCGGGGGAGAACGCTTCTTGGCAAACGCCCCAGTTTCCTGAGCTGATCCCTGCTCTCTGCCACTGCTCCCAATTCTGTTGTTTCAATAACATCATTTTTATCCACCCCACAGAGAGACTGCGTCTTCGGAGAGGGAGGCAAGGGGCCAGGCCAGGGCAGGAAGGGGTGGTAATGGAAAGAGGCTGGGGTCTGGAGACAGCGGGGACTAGATTTGGGGCGCTCCC
This sequence comes from Potos flavus, assembly GCA_028534135.1. NCBI lineage: Eukaryota > Metazoa > Chordata > Mammalia > Carnivora > Procyonidae > Potos > Potos flavus. The sequence continues at coordinate 157,075,170 of CM052883.1, forward strand.
TCCTCAGGCAGAGGCAGGGCGGTCCCAGAGCCTTGGTCCCCTGATGACAAAGACAAATACATTAAAATTCTTGCCTCGGAGAAGAATGCAGGATAGGGAGAGCATTTCATAATCTGCAATAACAGTAGCAGGGTGGGGGCGGGGGTGGGTAGGGGACTCAGAACCCAGGCAGTGTGTCCCAGGGGTCTGGTCACTGGCCACCTGCAGCCTTTAGGAACCCCCAAAGCTCTCCAGATGCCTGTTTAGCAGCATCCGGCCTGAGTGTGTGCCCAACCTGGGTATGTCTTTTGAGTGTGCCGTGTCCAGAGTTGGCCTTGCCCTGTGGAAACAGTAACTGTGTACACAATTAAGAGATGCAGAGGTCACGGGTGGCAGCTGGATGCCATGAAAGGCTAAAATGGGAGGGGGCAACACTTGGATCCCATGCCCCTCATTAGCTCCCTCAGCCACTAGGCGACCCACCCAGGGTCCCTTCCCCTTCTCTAGACTGCTCCAGCCCCCTCACCAAAATTCTCTGTGCCCAGTACAGAGATTAGACTGACACAGCCGGGACACATCTCGGGCCGTGGGGTTGGACTCACAGCAAACCTAAGAGCTTCCCCACGTGCCTAGGGCAATGTTTCTCCAGTTCCACTCCCCACAAGATCACCCGCCCTTCCCCAGATCGGCCTCGCCTCCTGGGTTAGTCATCTATGATCTTCTGTGGCATCCCCTGAGTCCCCTGGCTTCATCATCGCCATTCACTTGTCCTCACTCTCTGGGGGACTCAATCTGGCCTTCTCTCTGCTCACCAAGGATGTTTATCTCTCTTGGCAGCAGCCTCACTCCCAGAGGTCAGGTGCCATCTCCACCCCCAAAAGACCAGGAGCTTTCCTCTTTGGGCCTGAAGTTTCTACCACTCGGGAGATCCCCCCCAACCCCGCCCCCCCGTAAAGGTTGATGCCACTCTAGACGGTGGTGATAGGGAGACTGGCCCTTGCGGTGGAATGTCCTGCACCACCTGTCCCTCGGCACCCTTGGGGCAAGCAGGAGGAGGGGAGGAGCAGGGACTGCAGCCGCGGCCAGTCCGCTGGGTGTGATGAATGGAGCTGTCCCTCCTCCCCACGGGGCCTTTGATCTCCCCCCAACCCGTGGGGGCAGGCAGGGGCATCAAAGACATTTTTGTGGCATTAGAGAATCAGATAAACGCCATCTCACCTGCAGCTGGCTCTTCCACCCCTTCTGGCCCCAGCCAAGTTGGGGAAGGAACGCGAGGCAGGCTCCGCGCGCGGACACGCGAGCGCCGGCTGCAGCGAGATCTGCCCTCCTAATCTCTTGCAAGTCTGCAACCTCAGCTCTATCGCTCGCTTACACGTGCGAGCGCTGGAGCGCAGGCCATTCAAGAGGTTCCTCTTACTGTCTAATCTCCCCTTCGCAGCCCTCCCCCGAACGCGGGCTCGAAGAGGCGGGGTGGCTGGGGAGCGAGAGTGCAGGCCTAGGGCTTCCTCCTTTCCTCGAGGAAAGGCTGAGAAAGGGGCGTGCAGCGCGGAGGCGGGGCCGGTAAGGGGTGACCCCTCCTGGGTCCGCCTGTCCGACAGTCGAGCTCGGCACCCCTCCCCGGAGCACCCAGCGCCCCAGGCGGACTTCCTCTCCCGGCCCCCGCTCCAGCATCTCCCTCCGAACCGCCCCCCCCCAACTCCCTCATTCCTGGGAAGTTTTCTCTCTTTACAGTCAACAAACCTGTCAAACGTCTCCCTTCCAGCCCGTCCCCCATTCCCCAGCTCCTCTCCCCCCACCCTTACTCCTCTCCACCCTGCTTCCCCGCCCCTCCTTGCCCCCGACTCAGGGCGGCGGCGGGGGGCTCCCAGTCCGCGAGAGGCGAAGGAAAGGGGCAAGGCAGTCGGGTCCCGAAGCCACGGGCGCTCTCGGGCCCCGCCCCGGGACCTCGCACCCTCCCTCCGCTGAGCTCCGCGCCTGCAGCCCCGGGGCGCACGGCTCCCTCCCGAGAGTCCCGCCGCCTGACTGTCGCAACTGCCACCCCACGGCCCCCCTGCCCCCCGCCCCCGCCCGGGCCCCGCTCCCCTCCCACCCCCGCCCCCGGCTCTGATTTCTTCTCCCGAGCGAGCTCGGCAGGAGACACAGGCGCTGGCTGCCCCGTCCGCTCTCCGCCTCCGCCGCGCCCTCCTCGCCCGCGATGGGCCCCCCCGCCGCCGCCGGAGCCATCGCCTCCCGGCCGCAGCCGCCGCCGTCGCCGCGCTCGCCCTGAAGCCCCCGCCCCTGCGCGCACCGGCTGGCCCCGCAGCCTCGCCCCCTACCGCACCCGCCGGCGGCAGAGTGCTCACGATGCTGCCGCCCGCGCCCTCCCTCCTCGGGGTGCTGCTGCTGCTGCTCCTGTGTCCCGCGCACGTCGGTGGACTGTGGTGGTGAGTGCTGCGTCGGGGCTGTCCCGACACCGGCTCCTGAAGCTCAAGGGTGGGGGCTTCGGGACTGACTGGGGGCTCCGAAGCGCGCCCCAGCTGCCTCCAGGCTCTACCTGCGAGCGGAGCCCAGCCCCCGGCAGGGGAGGTGTGTGCTGCTTTCCTGCCGGCCCCCGGCTGGGCCACTTCTAAACTGCCACTCAGACGTTCCTCAACCTCCACTCCGCACATTCTGTTGTATTTCCTCCTACCTTTGCTACACACCCTTCCCCATCCTCCCCGTTTCCCCTCCGGTTATGCGCTCGATCCAGGTCCTCAAGGAACTGGCACGTGGGTAGGAAAGAGCTACCGGGTAGCCAGGGGAAAGATCTGTAGTCCGAGATCCGAAGAAAAGAATGTGTAAGGAGGGCCCTGGATTTAGGGGAGGAGGGCTGGATTTGTGGGAAAGAGAGGAACAAGGTGGGAAGCCACAAGGCAAGGAGGGTCAAACAGCTGTTTCTTCCCCGCCTTACTTTGCTCAACAACGCACCACCTTCTCTCTGAGTGCTACTTCAAAGTGGACTGTAGTGGCGGGAAAAAAACGTAAAGGGAAACCGAGTCAGGACCCCGGCTTTCTCTACATTCTCCTTCTGGAGCAAAGAAGAGGAAGAAAGACAGGAAAGGGACCCGGGCTCCCGATCCTTCCAGATGGGGGGTCAGGAATGAGAAAACAGCCTCGGAGGTACTGGGAATCGTGAAGGGTCCTCGTGGAAGAGAGGGAGGCCTGGCCAACTAGGGTATGGGGACCTGGCCTCCAGACCTGGCCCTGCCTAGAGCAGACACCTACGGATCTAAAGTCGCGGGAATTTTGAGTCTTCGGGATGGACAGCAACTAGGAAAGTGGGTGCCGGGTCGGGACCTCTCAGAGACCAGCGTCCCGTAGACTTTTTTTTCCCTTCGCGGTCTCTCCAGAGCTGCAAAGACCCGCCCGGAATAGCTGGGTGTTTAAAGAGGAGGGACTTGGACAATATCGCTGATACATCAGCCAATCCTAAGAAAGCAGGGTTTTGTCTATTTGCATAGCGCCATATCATTGGCTGGATTCTCTATCCTCCACTCCTCCCCCACCCCCCGATTTGGAAGGAGGGGTGGGGCAGGCAGATCCCTCTCTTGCAGGGAGAGAGGGAGCTGGATGCCCACACAGGGAGCTGCTGGCTGCGATCCCTGTTTCGTGATGCGGGAGAGACGTCCCTCGGGGGTGTCAGCGAGGGAGCAAATCGAGGATGACCCAGGTCCGGGCTAGGGGACTTGCGTCCTTCCATCCTGGCTTAGCATAATTTAGCATAATAATAGTATCAGTCTTGAAATAGACCTGAGATCCAATCTCGGCCATTTGTTAAATCTGTGACCTTGGATAAGTCAGTTCTCCCTACACCTCAGCGTCTCAACTATAAAATTGGGAAACAGTCCCCTTATCTGGTAGGCCGCATAGGAGGATTAGGTGGGAGGACCTACAAAATGATCTGACAGTGTTCTGTAAATATTAAGTCCCCTCCTTCATCTGCGAGTTCTCCTGGACAGTCTGTAGGGGTGAAAAGGAGGATTAATTTAAATTTAAAATCCGGGGTCTCCTGGGTGGCTCAGTTGTTAAGCATCTGCCTTCCACTCAGGTCATGATCCCAGGGTCCTGGGATGAAGCCCCACAATGGGCTCCCTGCTGGGCAGGAGGCCTGCTTCTCTCTCTCCCGCTCCCCCTGCTTGTGTCCTCTCTCTCTCTCTCTCTCTGTCAAATAAATAAATAAAAGCTTTAAAAACAATAAATTTAAAATCCAGAATCCCAAGCAAAACTTTGTAAAGGGATCTCTGTCTTGTGTCACAGACTCGCATTTTCTCATTTTGCCCTTTCTCAAGGCATGGAGACAGGGGTGTCTCCCTGATGGTCCTTGCCCTCCCTCTACTCCTTTTCCATTTCTCCAAATCATTCTCGTCCTTCCAGGTAGAATACCACATCCTCCATAACACTGTCTCTTTGTCTTTCCTCCTTTGCCTTCTGTGTGCCCCCACTGTCCCCCACGCACTGGGCAGCTATGCCAGTTACTTCGTTTTACTGACAATCATCCCCTCTGTGGTCCTTCTTCCCTGCTCCTGGAAGGCAGAGCCTTTGTCTTTGGGCACTGGAGGCTCAAGGGGCTGGGGAAGTTTTGCGGAGTGTTGCTGAATTGGTTGATTCACTTTTCTGAGACTTGTGTCTGGGGGGGGGGGGTCCTTTGTTTGGGAGGGGCTGCTGCGTGGGTGACAAGCCAGAGGTAGAGAAGAAGCCTGGTCCCTTGGAGACTGACCCTGGAGCTGGGAAGCAGGGAGTGGGGGAGGAGGTGAGGAGGGCAGGTGTAGGAGAACACAGGGGCCTTCATGGCTGCAGCTGCAGGGCGAGCGGGGTGAAGAGTGAGGGGCTGGGGTGATAAGGTGTCCAGCAAGGCCACTCTCAGCTGCTTCTCCGAGAGAACCTGCCTCTCCCACCTGCGCAGGCCCCCTCACTCTCCTCTTGTCTGTTTCTGACACTTCATTCCTTTGGTCTGATCCCAGATTCCTTTCTCAGGATCTTTGACTCTACTTGCTTACTCTCTTGTCCCCACCCACCCCACCATCACTCTCCAAGATCTGGCTTGGGCTGGAGGGCTGGACCCAGCATCCCTGGTGGCCTGAGGCTCCTGCCACTCCTTGCCCGCCCCTCACGCCCACCCCTGGCACTGCCCCCCTACACCAGCTTTACTTTGGCTAGGAACTTTATCAGGCTTGGAGCTTCCAGGCTGTTCCCTGATGTCTAGGACCTGCCTGCTGGCCCTCTTGTCCTTGCTTCTCAGCGAATGCTAGCCAGGCCGTAGCAGGCAGAAGGCAGCAGCCCTTGCAGCCCACTCTGACGTTCTGGCAGCAGCCAGGCTGGAGACAGAGAGGACCCCAAGCGATCTGAGTGACCAGACTGTCCTGATTAGGGAAGGAGGGTCCTGTAGGGGGGTGATCCAGGTCCTGGACTAGGCTCAGGTACCTGGCTCCGGGTTCCAGAGAAGTTTTCCTTCCACCTTCTTTCCCCCTCCTCCTTCCCCCTCCATGCAATGCATGCTTTCTAAACTCTTGCCTCGGGCCTCTCTGTCTGTCTCTCTCCCATCTGTAACCATATCTTTGTAAATCGCAGAATCCCAGATTCCAAGACATTGGCCAGGCTCTCTTGAGGTCATCTCATCCAGCCCACTGCCTCCGGGCCATCCAGCCTGTGCTCTGATCCCATTCTAAGTGTGAGGCAGAGAGGGAAAGTCTGTGGCTTCCTGCCTTTCCAGCCCTTCCAGCCTGCTCTGAGCCCCCCCCCCCAGGAAGTTCTTCTCAATGTCTGACCCATCTTTATTTATGCCTTCAATCAGTGGATGTGGAAAATAGCTCACTCTCACAGAATAGCCAAATCAATCTCCCTTCTTCTCCCTTCCTCTTTCTGTTTTATATTTTCTGTGAAAGAAACCAACCCTCCCCCTTGTTCCACAAGCAAAACAGCACCCAGTCTCACTCCCTTCCCCCATCTCATCTTGCCTTTCTCCTCCCCCCCCCCCTTATGGAAAGGAAATAGGAGCCAGAGGCCTGGGACAGCCTCATCTCTGGCCCCACAGGGAGTCAGGGAAAGGACCCAGGCTTCTTCCTGACACCCAGGTTTTCCAGCTGAGACCCCCCCCACCACCACTCCAGGCTGGGCTTGGCCACCCTCTTCCACCGTGTCTTTATCTGACCCTTTGGGCGCAGTCCGGTAGCTGGCCCCCATTGAGCTCAGGGTGGGGTGGAGAATGGGGGTGGGGTGACCATCCAGTACCCCCCTTCAGGCCTCCCGCCTTGGCAGCTTCCCCTGGAGGGAGACAATGGGGCTGTGAGCAGAAAAGGGCAGGGGCAAAAGGGGGCTGGCTCGATCTGGCCCAGAGCATGCCCCAAGCCCACCAGAGTGCTGGCACTGGGACATTTCCTGGTGGGGGGGGCATCCCCCTCCTGCCCCGTTCTCATTGGAAGCCAGGAGTTGGTGGGGGGTGGGGGAGGTCAGTAGGAGGTTTGATCACCAGGGCCCAGCGTGGGGGATTCCAGAATGTGTACTTTGATGGAGAAATGCAGCTGTGGAGGGGATGAGGCGAGGGCGGGCGGGCGGGGGGTGGGGGGGCGGCGAGCAGCCAGGCCTGGTCAGTCTGGCAGCAGGGCGCCCAGCCAGCCAGAGCGGGGAGGTGCTGGGGAACACAGCAGGCTGTCTCTGGGGACTGGGCAGAGCGCCCTCTAGCCTGTGTCCTCCTTCCTGCCTGGGGCGGGGTGGGGCGAGACCTTGAGTGCTTCCCCTGATGCGCGGAGCTGAGGGAGGGAAAGGTCGCTGGGAGGGATCTTCTCTTTTCCACCTGGCCTCCAAAGCTGGTTCCCCCGGCTCCAAGCCCTTCATTTAAGCCAGAAATTAGATGGAGGAAGGACTTGGAGATGGTCTAAGCCAATCTTCTCACTCACGGTTAGAAGTCCAGCAAAATCCGGAGCGCCTGGGTGGCTCAGTGGGTTAAAGCCTCTGCCTTCAGCTCAGGTCACGATCTCAGGGTCCTGGGATCGAGCTCCGCATCGGGCTCTCTGCTCAGCAGGGAGCCTGCCTTCCCCTCTCTCTCTGCCTGCCTCTCTGCCTGCTTGTGATCTCTCTCTCTCTGTCAAATAAATAAATAAAATCTTTAAAAAAAAGAAAAAAAAGAAGTCCAGCAAAGTCCAGGGACGGGAGGGGACTTGCCTCCAGCCACCAAGGAGGCAGGCAGTGAGGACCAGGGCTGGGAGCCCACCTCCTGCCGAGTCCCTCTTCCCTGCGTGCAGTGAGGGGTGGGGGTCAGGAGAGGGGTACGGGGTCTTCCTTCACATGGTTATTCCCCACCTTGGCATGGAAAAGCAGAGAGGGGCATCGCAGATTCTCCTCAGAGAACCCCGTGCAGGATTAGCGTGTCCATTCTTTCTCCTCCCACGGCCCTGGCCCATAGGAAGCCCTCTTGATGGGTGAAGGCCTTCAGGGAAGGGAGAGAGCCCTTGCCTCTCCCACAAGCTAGGAGAAGGGGAGCGGGGTGAGGAGCTGGGAAGGGCAGTGTCCGGGACTGGGCAGTGGGAACTAGATCGTGGGAGGGGGGTGGAATGGGGTGTCTGGTGGGCGGTGGGGAGGTAGGGGTTAATGGAGCTGGGGCATCACGGGCTTTGATGTGGGGGTGGGGGTGGGGTAGGGGCTGGGGGAGGGGGAGCAGTAATTACCGAGTTAGACAGAGCAGGACAGGACAGGCGGGCGGGCACAGGCCCGGGCCCAGCCGCCTCAAGCAGCCGTCAGGCAACATTTTTCTGCCCCTTCTCCACCACCCACCTCCCCCACCCCCGTGCAGCCCCCACCCACAGCCCCGGGGCTCAGGGCTCTCTCTGCTGGCTCCTAGGACGTGGGGGTCAGACTAGGGACCCTGGGGGTAAATGTGAGGAAATAGAGCGGGGTGCTGACCATGAGGCCCTTGCATAAGAAGCATCCGTGATATCCTCAGCCTCAATAATCCACCCAGGAGGGCTCTCCGGAGGAAGGGGAGGGGTCCCGGAGGGTGCTTCTGGTCCAGGGGCAGGGCCGGCACAAGAGGAGGAAACGCAGGCATCCTAGCTGAGGAGTCAGGGCAGAGAGCTGGTGAAAAGGGTGTTCTCACGAACCCACAAATGCTGCCTGGGCCCCTGCTCCTTGCCCCGCACTGGGCAGGCCCAAGAGATGAAGCTGGGTGTGGCCGGGAAGGCGAAACCCACTTGCAGGAGCTCACTGTTGGGACAGACCCTTTCCCTGTGGACCAGGTATCATTTATTTCCATTCTACAGTTGTGGAAACTGAGGTTCAGAAGGTTAGGTCTCATTCATTCAACAAATACTAAGTGCCAGCTTCACATGCGAGGGACTGGCTAACATCTTAGAATAAGCAAATGGCAGAGCCCAGATCCAAACCCCAGTCCCAGACTCCCCAAACTGTGAAGGTGTGCTATTGATGATGTTATAAGATCAGAAAACAAGACAAAATAGTCATGCCCTTAGCAGGATCGCAAGCACCAGCAAATGAGCGACACCAGTGATGCGGTGCGGTGGGGAGGAGGTCAATGGGGGCTGGGGCTCGGAGGTGGCTTCTTGGGGCAATGAGATCTGAGTTGAGCTTGGAAACATAATTTCAATGACTTAGGGATTGAGAGGGGGTGGCTCTGAGTCTAGAAAGTTAGAGGTGTAATCTGGGATGAATGCAGAGTTAGCCAACCCTGCTAAGAGTGAGGAAGGGCTGCATGGAGGAGGGCATGTGAGGCCCCCTGAGGTCTTCTGACAACATCATGTGCTCATTGCCCTCCAGCCCCTTTGTTTTCAAAAATATTCACCCAGGGGCACCTGGGTGGCTCAGTGGTTAAGCACTTGCCTTCAGCTCTGGTCATGATCCCGGGGTCTGGGGATGGAGCCCTGGCATGCTGGGCTCCCCATTCAGCATGCTGTTCCCCCTGCTCACACTTTCTCTCTCTCTCTTTCTTCTTTTTTTTTTTAAGATTTTATTTATTTATTTGATAGAGAGGAGAGAGATCACAAGCAGGCAGAGGCAGGCAGAGAGAGAGGGGAAAGCAGGCTCCCTGCTGAGCAGAGAGCCAGATGCGGGGTTCAATCCCAGGACCCTGAGATCATGACCTGAGCTGAAGGCAGAGGCTTAACCCACTGAGCCACCCAGGCGCCCCCCCCCTTTCTTGCAAATAGATAAATATCTTTAAAATTTTTTTTTAAATATTCACCTGAATTCCTTGCAATAAGCATCCCTCCATTAAGTGGCCTGGTCTCACCGTCCTCCTTAGATGTTCCTCTGTATAATAGGGGGGTGGGGTGTTTGGAGTAGGACTAGGTGGTTTCTGGGGTTCCCTTTGGCCCTCTGAATCTGGGCATGGGAAAGTAGATTAGGCCAGAACCTGGGGCCCCCAGGGCTTAGATCTACAGATGTGCCAGTAGGAACTGGCTGGTCCCCTAAAGCCACCTCACTTGGCTATTGACTCTACCAATCAAGGTCCCTGGGAGGGAGATCTTGGCACCAGTCAAGCCAGTTAGAATGGCCAACCCTAGGCTTGTCCCTTCTTGTCTGCATACTGATTTCTCTTGGGACTAGCCTCATTTTTTCTATGCCCCGGAATGGCTATTTGATTAGGATCTCAGATCCTACATACTGCATATTCTCTATTTCCTACCACCACCTCCAAACAAGCAGACATTCCCATATGGGCACGTCTTCCCTGGGCTGACCCCGGGCCGATGCCGACTCAAAGGCCAAAAAAGCAGTTGATTCCCTAAAGAAGAAGAAGGGAAGAAAGGAAGGTAAAGGAAGAGGGGAGATGGGGAGATGCTCCCGCCCCCCCGCGCCACTCCTCTTCTGGACTGTTCTTTCCTGTGACTTGGGGATGGGAGCGAGGACAGCAGGGCAGGGAGCAAGCTGGTCCCTTGGGATTCTAGCTGCTACTATTGCCCATCCCTCCTCCTGACCAGCTCGTAAACAAGCCTTGTTCCCAGGCAGCCAGCCAGCCTGGGGAGCCAGACCCAGACCAGCAACTGACTCTGGGGCAGCCCCTCAACCCTGCAAAGGGCTGGCCCCACCTCCTGGAGGGCCCTACCCTTCCTGCTCCTCCCGATTGCTCTCCTATCTCTAGCCGCTGGCAAGCAGACAAGGTCCGGAGGTTTTTGCTTTTCTCCTGGCATACCCCCACCCGCTCTTGTTTCTGTAGGGTAGGAGGAGTGAAAGGAGAGGGATGGGGTCAGAGTAACCTTGAGAGGATAAGGCCCGTCAACCTTGGAAAGGAGGGAGTTAGCAGAGGGCAGGGTTGGGATGGGGAGGCTGGGGAGCCTGTGGCATGGGGGAGGGGATGGGGATGAGTTTGCCGAGCCGCAGACTCCCAGGTGGCAGGAAAGGAGCTGGACAGTCCCGGGAGGTCTCTGCATCCAGTGCAGGGGGAGGGCGTGGGGAGAGAGGAAGCGAATCAGGAGTCCTGGAATCACGTGTGGACAGGGGTCTGGCCTCGAGGGAGGACATTCTCCTTAGATGGCTCACTCATTCATTCATTCAAAAACATGTATTAAAGGGTGTTCATTGTAGTATTATAGTGATCACTCATAACGTGCGAATTTTCATAATAAAAATTGGGGGAAATACGAATTAAGCACCTAAAAATCTGCTGTGGGAAACAAAAGAGAATGTCACTTCTAACTCTCAAGGTGCTCATTGTCTTATCTACTGACCCTATACAACCATGCTGGAAGCTGCCTCAAATCCCTGTGGTAATGAGGTGGACAAGTGGAGGGAGGGGGGATAGATGATCCATGGATGGATAGATAGATAGATAGGGACTGATCCACACTTGAAGGTCATTGGGCCCCTGGGAACTAGCTTGGGCTGCCCTACCCCACCTGTGGCCCACTCCCCACGGCTCCATCCACCACTTCTCTAGGGTCGGGAAGGGGTTGGAGCTGGGCCCTTCCAGGCTGCGGTTGGAATGCAGTGATGAGCAGGTTTTAAGCGTGGAGGAAGGAAGGTCTGGACTGTAAGTGTCTTCACTGAGAAAAGAATCTTGGCTCCAGGATTTCTTGGGTGGGGAGGGTGACAATGATCTGATAGGGTGGGGTCTGGTGGGGGGGAGAGTAGGAGACCTTAAAGGACGGAGCTGAGACATTTTCCTGCAACTCCCTTTTCAAGCATCTCGATCCCTAGAGTTGAGAAGTTCTACCTTAAGACCTAAATTCCGCTCTCTGCTGTTCAAGCCCATTACATCTCATTGTTGTGGGGCCTGAACATGCCTGGGCAGCCTGTACTTGTGGAGCAAATGGGGACCTGGGGGGGGATGGGCACGAAAGCTAAACTGAAAAGTAGGCCACCTTGACCTTCGACACCTAGCTCCCACTTTCCTCTACATTTTCTATCTCCTGGTGCCACTTCTCCTCAGCGGGGAGTCTTTTCCTGCCCTCTGCTGAAGGGTTTTTGGGGATCTCAAATGACGCTCAGGTCCAAGTGCTCCCCCACTCATTCCTAGAGCCAGCGCAGGGATCCCAGCTAAGCGTTCAAGTGCGAGCAATCAGATTAAAGCAGTTCCACTCGGTTCCCTCTCTCCAAACCAGTCACCACCGGAGACGTCAGGGCTTGGCTTGCTGCCCTGCCGCTCTGAAGAGGTCGCAGACTCTGGAGCAGAAGGGTCGGTGTCACTTGCTTCATAGTCATGCTTCAGAGACTCAGTCCGCAGCTACTCCTCCTGCTCTCCAGGTCAGGGAAACGGGATAGCATGGTGCCAAGGGCCCCGTAGAGATCAAAGCCCAACCTTCCCATTTTACAGAAGGACAAACTGAGCTGGAGAGGGGGATGTGGCTGCCTGCTGAGCATCCCTTCCGTAGCTATTCTAAAATCCTGTGGCCTTCCGTATCCCTGGGATTGCCCCTGCCTTTCCGGCATCAGGGCTGTTCAGTGGCCAAAACCAGCTTGTTGTCCACTCAGACCAGACCCTTCTCTGACACTGCTTTCTTTGCATCTTTTTATGATTTACGACTGTTTTTTTTACTCTGACAGTTTTCTTCATCTTCCTCCTGTTCATTTCTTTCTTGCCTTCCTTTTGGCTCACCCGGTGCTGCATGCCTTGACCTCGAGTCAAATTCCTATAAGGATTTATTAATGAAGATGCGCACAGAAGGATAAGACTGAATCCTCGCCCTATAGCAATTTCAGTCTAAAATCTAGTTAAGAGGGGTGCCTGGGTGGCTCAGCTGTTAAGCGTGTGCCTTCAGCTCAGGTCATGATCCCTGGCTTCTCCCTCTCTCACTCCCCTTGCTTGTGTTCCTTCTCTCGCTGTCTCTCTCTGTCAAATAAATAGAATCCTTTTTTTTTTTTTTTTTAATGAAATAAAATCTAGTTAAGAGGAGACATGGAATGGTAAGAGAACCAGACAGGACAATCTCAAACTCGGTTAGGGTGAGGGAGACAAGAGGCGCATGCCAGCCCTTAGCCCTGGGCTGAGCGGGGCTGGTCTCCCTCCCCCTCGCCCCAAGCGCTCTGAGTCATACCCTGGACCTTCCGTTCTTTGCTTTCCAGGGCGGTGGGCAGCCCCCTGGTCATGGACCCCACCAGCATCTGCAGGAAAGCGAGGCGGCTGGCAGGACGGCAAGCCGAGCTGTGCCAGGCGGAGCCAGAAGTGGTGGCGGAGCTAGCCCGGGGCGCCCGGCTTGGGGTGCGAGAGTGTCAGTTCCAGTTCCGTTTCCGCCGCTGGAACTGCTCCAGCCACAGCAAGGCCTTCGGGCGCATCCTGCAGCAGGGTCAGTGTGGGCAGAGCACCCAGGGGTCGGCTTTTGCTTCGCTGGGGGTATCAGGGGAGAGGAAGATTGGGGGAGCCTGCCTGAGCCCCGCCCGTCCCACGGGTCTGTGGGCACCCTGCCCTGACCCTGTGTCCCAACCACGCTGCTTCGCCTTTCCCCTGCCCCCCCACCACCCCAGACCCGGCCTGGGTCCTGCCCTCTGACTGCCCCTCCCTGCGCCCGCAGACATCCGGGAGACGGCCTTCGTGTTCGCGATCACGGCTGCGGGCGCCAGCCACGCGGTCACGCAGGCCTGCTCCATGGGCGAGCTGCTGCAGTGCGGCTGCCAGGCGCCCCGCGGGCGGGCCCCGCCCCGTCCCCCCGGCCTGCCCGGCACCCCCGGGCCCCCGGGCCCCGCCGGCTCCCCCGATGGCAGTGCCGCCTGGGAGTGGGGAGGCTGCGGCGACGACGTGGACTTCGGGGACGAGAAGTCGAGGCTCTTTATGGATGCGCGGCACAAGCGGGGACGCGGAGACATCCGTGCCTTGGTGCAACTTCACAACAACGAGGCGGGCCGGCTGGTGAGTGGGGGTGGGGGCGGGTTAGGGGTGTGTGTGGGTGTGAATGTGCGAGTATGGGTGGGTGTGAGCGGACCTGGGTGAGGGTGGGGTCTGCGGGAGCATGTTCGTGGAAGCCTGTGGAAGTGGGGTTGCGCGGGAGGTCGTGTAGGTGCGGGAGTGTGTTAGGGGTGCGGGAGCCACAGGGCAGGGAGGGACCACTTGGGGAGATGGGCTGGGGCTGTGCAGGGGTATGTGGGAGGTAAGGTGGCCAGCCTGGAAGAAGGAGTGCCTTGGGAGGCTGGGAGGGCCTGGAGCTGGTAGTCGAATGGGCAGGGTGGGGCGGGGACACCCCGGGAAGAAGATTGGGGGCCTTTAGGGATCTCAGGTAGGGCAGACCAACCTCTGAGACTGGACAGATGGGACAAAGCTTGGGGTAGGTAGAGACCTACCTGCCCGCGCAGGGGCAGAGGAGGGTGACAAAAGCTGGGGATGAAAGAAAAGATAGAAGTTGGGGCAAAGGTATGGGGTCTCCGTGGGGAGGAGTTGCGGGAGGCCTCCGAGGGGGTAGAACCGGACCAAGAGGGACAGGCTTGGAAAGGTGTGAAAGACAAAGAGTAGAAATTGGTGAAGGTAGGAGGGAGTCAGACAGAGGCCAGGAAAGCTGTGACCGAATCTGGGTACTTGCCAACTGGCTACCCACCAACCCCGGAGTGGGCCCTGCTGGGGGTCCTGGCAGCCTCTCCCTTTCCCTCTGCAAGGAGGAGGGCCCCAGGAGCTCCTGTTTAGGGACAAGAAGCTGTCTGGGTCAGATGTTTCCAGGACGGTGTGTGAGGAAGGAGGGAGGCTGCGGGGGAGGGGGGGGACGGGGCACACAGGTCTGAAGATCAGGTTGGCCTCTGAGCTT
>CM052883.1:157089840-157125127 GCA_028534135.1 Potos flavus
CCCTCTAGATAGAGTGAGCTCACGCGTCCTGATTACTTCGCCCGCGTGAGGTCCGTGGGGCCCGGTGGAGGACGTGGGGTCTTTGAAAGTCAGGGGTGAGTTCGGAGCGGTGGAAGCGCGCGGGGTTGGCGCGGTGCCAGGCGCTCCTGGGTTCACCTGCAGTTTAATAAGCGGGAGGTGAGCTAGGGGAACGCCGAGGGGGGGGGGTTAAGGGTGGAAGGGGGGAGACTTGCCGGGGCTAGCCGGGGCGGGGCGGTGCCGAGCGCGGGGAAGGGGCGGGACAGCGGCTTCTGGGCTCTGGCCGGGGGGCTGGGCTCCTTCCTTTGGCCTTGGAACACTGTCGTTTCTAGGTGGCTTCTGCTCCGGCATTGCGACACCCTATTTTCTACCTCTCCCTCCTCAGAGGGGACTCTGGGCTTCTGGAAAAAATTGCCACTTTTTCCTTCCACTGGCCACCATTACAACCCTTTCCTCACTCCATATCTGGGTTCTCCCTTCACCCTCCTGTGGGGCTATTTCCCCTGCCCATCACCTCAAGGACCAGCTAAATTTGAATTCTGCGGGACCATTCTTGGTGGCAGCCAGTCCCTGGGCTGGGTCCTTCCCCCAGTGTAATTTTCAAGTTGTGAATCGTCCCATGTGGGGTCAGGTGACCCATTTCCCCGAAGTGGAACACGGGGCGCCGACCCCTCTTCCAACCCAGACTGCCAGTGGGATTCTCTTGAAGGTGCGTTCTGCCATGTCTAAAATTCAGAGACTGCTGGGAGGAGGTGGTCCCTGGGGCCTTTCACCTTAATGCTGTTAGAGCCATCTGATTGTCCTGGCATGTCCCCAGAAATGGATTGGGTGAAGGGATGGGATTCCAGTGTAGGAGGGAAGGGTGCTTGAACCCCTGGAGTGGACACACTTGGGAAGTAAGGGCATATAATAGGGCTTTACTCAGCCCAGGAGAGGGCATATCAGGGTGCTAGAACCTGAGTGGGTAGGGGACAGGGAGAGAGGCCTCTCGGGGCCTAGAATTCAAAAAAGCTATGGGAAGGTCCTCGACCCACAGGGGTGGCTCTGACCTAAGGGCCAGGGCACTGATATCCCCAGCTTTTTGTTCTGAGGATCCAGACAATTGGAACCTGCTGGGCAGCACATCTGGAGGGGGGCCCCTCCTTGTGAGGACTAGAGCACCCATCAATCTCTCACTCCGGATGCAGGGGACAATGGAGTGGAAGGGCACGAGGGGCCAGGGAGAGGCTGGTGGAGGCAAGTGTAGGAGATTCAAGCTGCAGGCCCTAGGAGCATCCACACAGGTTAGTACTGCCCTCTCCTAAGGCCTAGACCCATCTAGAGTGGATGGAAGGAGGGGGCATGAGGCCCTGCAGCCAAGCCAGGCTCTCAGCCCAATGGAAGCCTGCAGTTTGGGAGTCCAGCCTCTGTTCTCCAAAGCCCTGGCTTTTTCTTCTCCCCCCTCCCTTTTACGGTCATCCTTGAGGAGCCTTGGTTCTATGCCTAGGCCTTCAGGCTTGGGCTGAGTGGTACACGCAGATAGTGAGACAGAGGCTCAGGCAATCATATCCCAGGATCGCCTAAAGTTCTATTATTCTAATAGTCCCCCATAAATTAGCTAATACATATTAAGTACTTGCTGTCTGGCACTGTTCTAAAGCACTTTATCTGTACTTTAAGATCCTCAAACAATCTCCATGCAATGGGTCCTATTAGTACCCTTATTTTACAAATGAAGCAATGAGAGGTTGGGTAACTTGCCATTAGTCACACAGCTTCTAAGGGAGCTACAGAGCCAGGACTCAAATGCGGGCCAGCTGACTTTAGAGATTGCCCTCAACCCCCTGCCATACTGCCTCCCTGAGCCACCGTGATCTCCCACCGTGTGTCCAGAGGTGAGTGGTACAGTGGAGGAGTAGTCCAGGAAGTGAAACTGACATGTATAAACACACACACACACACACACACACACACACACACCTATCTTTGTTTGTGCAAACATGTAGCCACATTCAGTGTCACCCCTAAGTGTTCTCGCGTGCATACAACCCTCTCCCTCCCTCTCTCTCTCTCTCTCTCTCAGCCCAGGCACAGGAGCTATGCACAGATTATTTGCATGGAGGGGATGGAGACCAGATCTCTCCCCTTCCCTCCCTCTTTGACTCAAATAGGCGGGGCTCAAGCTTCTCTGATCCCTCCTGGTTCCCACTGGCTCCTGAACCCTCTCTCCTCCATGCTCCCTCCTCCAGGCTCCCCTGCCCTCCAACCCTCCTCCTCCAGCCCATCCTGGCCCTTGGCTGCGGCCTAGAACAGCAGCAGCTGACTCCACTTAGATGCTGGCAGTCCCTGTCCCAGATCAAAGGCAGGACGGCTAATTGTGCGTCTTAACAAGCCCCCCTCCCTCCACGCTCCAGGCGGCCCAGCTGGCCCCGCGGCCCCACCCCTCTCCCCCTCCAGCTGGCCAGATGGCACAGTGCCTGCGTCTGCCCCAGACAGTCGGGGCCAGGACCGAAACTGGGGCCCTGAGTGGGAGCTGGGGGCAGACCCAGGAGGCTGGACTTCTCTGAACCCTGGTGGTCACACGGGCCCTGCCTGGCCGCCCCTGCATGTGGCTGTGACAGCTGCCAGAGGCCATGGCGTGGTGTCTTTGACTGCCTGGGGTAGGTAGGGGTGTTCTCTTGTAGATTGTGAACTACATTTTTCCAGACTCCTCTGGGCCTGCCTCTGAATGTCACAGAGCCCGGAAGATGGTGATTGGCCCAGCACATCCCCCCTGACCAGCCTCTTGCTCTTTCTTAGTGGCATGCTTAGATAGGGCTATAGGAACTGGGACCTGGGACACCTGGGTTTCTTACTCAGGAGGATGTCTTCCCTAGAGCCGAATGTCCTTTAGCAAAAAGTTACCGGGCCTGGGAGCTGAGAAAGCCGGGGCTGGGTGGGCTACCTAACCCGTGACCTTGGGCATCTCCCTTTCGCATTGTGTGCACCTCGGGCTGCTTCGGGAGATCTGAGTATCGCCATTTGTCCTAGCAGTGGGCTGATGAGCCCCCTAGCAATAGCGGAAACCGCTGAGAGCTCCACAGCTAAAAGGCAGTGCGTAAGCACAGGGTGCGCTCCTGGGGGACCTGGGTCTGCCCTCCTTTCCCTTGGACCCCACCACCCATGTCAGTGGCTACTCCTCTGCAGCTCCCACCAGTTCCCAACATCCCCTTAAAAGGCTTCAACCCTATCCTCATCTCCTCCTGTCTGCTCTTTGCTGGGCTCCTTACAGAAAAGGTCCTGAGATGCCACAAGCTGGAGAGAGAAGATAGATAGGGACGGCCTGCTTCGCAGGCTTCTGGTGGCCCATGTGATTGATCCTAAAGTAGGTCATTAGCTGCTGGGCTCTGTCCCTGATTGGGGGAAACAAGAACCAATGGACTGAAACTGCAGCTATAGTGAGTGGAATGAGACGACATGAAGAACTTCTCAAAAACAGCTAATGTTTGCGCAGTACTTACTATGAGTAACGTACTCTTCTAAGTACTTGAAACTTACTAACTAATTCAATTATTGGGACCACAATGAAGCAGATAGTAACAGTCTTGTTTTACAGATGAGAAAACTGAGGCACAGAGGTCAAGTCACTTGGCCAGGGTCATGTAGCTATTGACAGCTAGTAAGCGGAAGAGCTAAGATTTGAACCCAGACAATTTGGCTCCAGAGTTCAGACTTTTAACTACTACACATCTTGTCTTTTTTTAGGGGGGGGGTGGCTAGGTAAGGACAGGAGGACAGGACCCTGTGATGCAGAGGTTGAGCATGGGGGGTGCAGGATTGGGCTAGGGTCTCTGTCCAGTCCTCGTTGGCTCTCTGAGATCTGTGGGAACTCCCAGAGCATGTCCTTCCAATCTTTGATGCTGGAAGGACCCAGAGTGCTTTCCTCTGAATCTCTGGTCTCCTGCAAGCCTTCAGTCTCCTGCCAGGGTCTCGCCTACAGTACAGGTGAGTTCTCCTGATTGCTCCTGGCTGCTTCTCCCACTGGCCACACTCTCTAGATTTCAGAGGCTGGCCAGAGACTTGTACCAGAAAATGCTGTTAGCTGGCCCCTTCTCAGATGCAGAATAAGCCAGAAGCCGGTTGTATAGACCTCCCCTTGCCAAGGAGGTCCAGACCTACCAGGGCCTTCCCAGAGGATGGCTCAGGCTGGGAAACACCGAGGGGAACAGTAGTGGAGACAAGTCCTGGGCCCCTGAGAGTGGTTCATCAGGGTCTCTGAGCCGCCAGGCATCTCAAGGAAGGTGTCCGCCTTAGCTCACCCTTCCCTCTCGACTTTTAGCACTACTGCCGGGCACGGGGCTGACTTCCAGCATCCCTCAAACAACCCCTTTGGCTGACCTAGACCCATTGCAGGCCAGGTGGCTGGGCGGTGCCCTTTTCTCAGATTATCTGCGATGCCTGTGGACAGGGAATGGGGAAACTCTGCAGGCTCTTTTCTCTGCCTCTTGAACCTGGCCATGAGAGAGTGTTCTGTAGTCAGCCGAAGCAGGTGGCACCAGGCAGGCAGCCTTGGGGCCGGAACCTTTAGGCGGACACCAGTTCCTCTTACCCTTCTGTGCCTTTAGCATCTTCTGGGGCCTGGAAGTCCATCACGAATGATTTTTTTTTTTGGAAGACTTTATTTATTTGACAGAGAGGAGAGATCACAGGTAGGCAGAGAGGCAGGGGAGAGGGGGCCGGGGAGGGGGGAAAGCAGGCTCCCCGCTGAGCAGAGAGCCCAATGTGGGGCTCGATCCCAGGACCCTGAGATCATGACCTGAGCTGAAGGCAGAGGCTTTAACCCACTGAGCCACCCAGGCGCCCCATGAATGATTTATTTTTTTAGGTTAAATTTCACCTTCCTTCTGCAGGCTTATTTTTTAAGTTGCAAACATCACATGAGAAGTAATAGATTCAGTCCCTGATCTCCAAAAGAATGTTTACCAGATACTTTCTGTCCAGCAGGAGAGAGGTAGACACAGATTCTGAGCTTGCTAAGGGTGATGTTAATGAAACCGGGAATGGAGTGCCAAATGAAAAGAGGGCTCTGGGGGACACCTCCCCCACTCCGCCCTGCACCCCGAACTTCTGGGGGGTGCTGTCTGCCCGTCTTTGAGTCTGTATCCTTGTACCAGACCTTCCCCCCAACACTGAGCCTCGGTTTCCCCCTCTTATGGTAAGAAGGTCGGGCAGGGAGGGCGGAGGGATGGGACCTGGAAGCCCTCCCAGAGCCTGTTTCCTGGATCTCCACCCTCAGGCTTCCGAGAGAGCGCCTTCGCCTACGCCATCGCGGCCGCCGGAGTCGTGCACGCTGTGTCCAATGCCTGTGCCCTGGGTAAACTGAGGGCGTGCGGCTGCGACGCCTCCCGGCGCGGGAACGAGGAGGCCTTCCGCCGGAAGCTGCACCGCCTGCAGCTGGATGCGCTCCAGCGCGGTAAGGGCCTGAGCCACGGGGTCCCGGAGCACCCGGCCCTGCCCCCTGCCAGCCCGGGCCTGCAGGACTCCTGGGAGTGGGGCGGCTGTAGCCCCGACGTGGGCTTCGGGGAGCGCTTCTCTAAGGACTTTCTGGACTCCCGGGAGCCTCACAGAGACATCCACGCGCGCATGAGGCTTCACAACAACCGAGTTGGGAGGCAGGTGAGAGCCCCGCCCACCTGGGCCTGCCCCAGATCCCTCTGCCTACAGCTCCTCCCCTCCCCCACCCCAGGCCTGCCTCTCCTCTGGGGACCACAGCCAGTCCCCCTAGCTCAGCAACTTTCTCATTGCCCACTGCAATCCAGCCCTCAAACGTGCATTGGAGGCCCACTGCGTGCCAGGCACTGGACTAGGTGGGGGAGGCAGGGACCAGACCTGCCTGTGGAGAATCAGCTCCCCCTCTGCTGGGCCGCCTGGTCCTCTCATTACCTCCCCGTGAGCGGTGGAGGGGACACTGGGCTGCAGTCAGGGCGTCTGGGCCTTGGCCCTGCTCTGCCACTCTATCGCCTCCCCTATTAAGCAAGAAGATTGAACTGGATCACCCAATCCCCTGAGTCCCTGCAGCCCCGGCCCAGCTCTAATGTTCCATGATTCTGTGCTCTCCTGTGCTGTGATCCTCGGCCACCTCTCCCAGCCTTTTTGTGCAGAATGAGGGATTCCTGCAAGGGGAGGTGCCTGGGGGCCACCGTGGCCCCGTGTGGGGGTTGCATGCTTGTCTTTCTCCTTTTCCTCCCTACCTTTGAATGTTCATACTACCTCAAAGGTCATTCATTAAAAAAAGAAAAAGAAGAAAGGAAAGGAAAGGAAAGGAATAATCATCTGCATTTAGGGAAGGGAAGGGACGGAAAGGAAAGGAAAGGAAAGGAAAGGAAAGGAAAGGAAAGGAAAGGAAAGGAAAGGAATGGAAAGGAAAGGAAAAGAAAGGAAAGGAAAGAAAGGAAAGGAATAATCACCTGCATTTATTGAGTCCTTCCTACGTGTCAGGCACTGCCTGGAGCACCTTAGTGCCTAGCGGCCTATTTAATCCTTACAACTAGCTCTGAGGGTCCTAGTATCAGCCTCATGTTCAGATATGGAAACTGAGGCACAGAGAGATGGAAGAGCTTGCCCAAGGCCATGCAACTGGCGAGGAAGTGGGAGAGGAGGATTCCTCTGCAGGCAGCTGAGCGCTGGGCCTGTGCTCTCTCGCTCCGCGGCCTTGTCTGCACTACCACGTGGCCATTACTACGTGTCCGCCTCTAAGATGCCTCCTTAGCCCTCATGGTAGCTCCGCACCCTCCTTTCCCGGCTGCTCAGCCCCCGTCCCTTCTCTCTGGCTCTGGGTGGCCTGCCTTCGGGCCTTGTTTCTGCCTTCCCCTCGCTCTGGCTCGCACCTGCCGCTCCTCATCACCCGTTCTCCTGGCCTCTCAGCTCAGGCCATTCGCCTTCTCCTTCCACAGAGGCTCGGAGCTGAGTCAGCTCTTCCCAGCCTGACTTAGAGGTGAAGGAAACTGAGGCATACCCACCCTCAGGTCACATCCAGCTTCCACCCAGCCCTGCCCTGTTCGCGCAGCTCCTTTCCCAAGCTTCTATACTATCCCAGCCCGGACCGACAGTGCCTCCTCCTCCTTGTTAAACTGGTTAATTAATGGCTGCTGCCTGTGGGAAGCAAATGTTCTGGAGCTATTGGCCGGGGGCGGGAGGGGGGGAGGGCTTGGGCTGGTTCATCCGTGGCGCTGACACCACAGGCTGCACCTACAAGTAGGGGGGCCCTTTAAGACTCAGAGGGCATGAGCTCTGTCTCCTGGCCTTAACCGCCCAGGTTGGAGGGCCCCAGATCATTGCTCTCCCGATCTGAGGGTATGTTCTGGAATGGAGTCAGGAGGAAGAGAAGATGTGGCCAACTGCTTCTGGTGTCTCTAGTGAGGATAGTAATGGCAAGGGGTTCTTTGGGAGGAGAGTCTAGAGCAGGCTGAGAGCTGGGCAGAGGCGGTGGGTAGGTTGTGTTCCTGTAACTACTTTCCTTGGAAGCATGGGGACTTGTCCTCAATTTCATTGGGCAGGGGGTCTGGTTCTCTGGGACTCTTCCCATTCCGTATTCAGGTAGAGCCTTTGGCCCCTGTTGGTGCTCACTATCCCCTAGGAGGAACCGTGGCATTCAGCATTGGGCAGAATAAGCCCCAGCCAGTATAATGGGGGAAAGAGGAGTCTCCCTAGTTTCTGTCCCCTCCTTAGGCTCCCTGCAAAGGGCTGCAGGGCCCAGAGGTGGAGAGGGGCTTTCTCAGACTCCCCGCAGCCCCCGCTCATGCCTGGATGGAGGCCAGAGGCTTTGGGGATGGGACATAGTGGGGCCAACACCCCCCCATTCCTGGCCCCCACCTGAGGGATGGAAGGAGAGGGAATTTCCCTGAGGATCTGGGATCCCCCCTCAGGAAGCAAGAGCCTCCAGCCCCAAGGGCCCCCTGCAGCTGCTGGAAAAGGAGAGGAGGGGAGGAAGGAGGGAATTCCCCCAATTCCCCCACCAGCCTGGCCTGGTGGGAGGCTGGATGGGAGAGCAGTCCTGAAGAGCAGGTGGAGTTTTTCTCCGGACTGCCTGGCTCAGGAGCTGTGCACCCCCAACCCTACACACACACACACACACACACACACACACACACAGGAGCTTGCGCCCCCAACCCTACACACACACAGACATACACACACACACAGGAGCTGTGCGCCCCCAACCCCCCCCCCCCCCACGCCCCACTCTGCACTCTTCTTCGGGCCTCAGCTTGTGCTTGTGGGAGTCGGCTTCAGAAGTCTCCGAGATTCTCAAAGGCCAGTGTCTGCGCTGGGAGGAGGGCCGTGGCGCTGGCCGCGGGCGTCACCCCTCGCCGTGCCTCCCTCCGCAGGCGGTGATGGAGAACATGCGGCGGAAGTGCAAGTGCCACGGCACGTCGGGCAGCTGCCAGCTCAAGACGTGCTGGCAGGTGACGCCGGAGTTCCGCGCGGTGGGGGCGCTGCTGCGCAGCCGCTTCCACCGCGCCACGCTCATCCGGCCGCACAACCGCAACGGCGGCCAGCTGGAGCCCGGCCCCGCGGGGGCCCCCTCGCCCGCCCCGGGCGTTCCGGGGCCGCGGCGCCGCGCCAGCCCCGCCGACCTGGTCTACTTCGAGAAGTCGCCCGACTTCTGCGAGCGCGAGCCGCGCCTGGACTCGGCAGGCACCGTCGGCCGCCTGTGCAACAAGAGCAGCTCGGGCCCCGACGGCTGCGGCAGCATGTGCTGCGGCCGCGGCCACAACATCCTGCGCCAGACACGCAGCGAGCGCTGCCACTGCCGCTTCCACTGGTGCTGCTTCGTCGTCTGCGAGGAGTGCCGCATCACCGAGTGGGTCAGCGTCTGCAAGTGAGCCGAGGGCTCCCCAGGCGGAGTCTGGCCCTCTGCGGCTTGCCAGCTCGGCCCCCCCAGGCAGCGTCATCGCCAGAGGTCCTGGGAGAGGAATTTGAACCGTCTGATCGGAGAGGGACCTCCCGGCTCTGAGGGTCAGATCGGCAATCAGGGGACAGTCCAGTCCTGCCTGGACGCCACCCCTCACTTCTGTGGGCTCCTAGGACCGATGTGCCTCCCTGCTCCTCGCCCCAGGCTCAGACAGCTCAGTTGGGCTGGGAATGGACCCACATCCAGGGTGAGAGCGTGGGCCTTTCCCCTTCCCTGCCTTCACCTCTTCTCCCAGGCAGAGAATGGAAGAGAGAGAGTGGAAGCCGATGGGCGCGGGCGGCTGATTAGAAAAGAAGAAACAGACGTCACTGAGCTGGAGCGATTCTGTAGAGGTCTCAGATGGCCTCCCCCAAGGGCCCCTGCCCCTCATTGTTCATTTAACAAATATTTATTTTGCACTCTTTGTGGCCTGGCCCTCTGCAGGGGACGAACGGTGCTGGGGATACAGATGTGAATAAGAGAGACACAGCACCTGCCCTTTTGGAGTTTACATTCTGGTTGGGGGAGATGGACAATAAACAAGTAAATACATGAACAAGGTCATCTCAGACGATGCTCTGTGCCGGAAAGAAAATAAAGCTCGGGGCTGGATGTAGAGTGATCTGTGGGGAGTGGGGGCCCTTCATTTTCTGTTTGCATTAAAAAGCTTTTTTGAGTACAGTCAACACACAATGTTACATTAGTTGCAGGTGTACAAAATAGTGATCAGACAAGTTGGCCCATTAAGCTGTGCTCACCACGATCAAGCTACCATCTGTCACCATGGGATGTTCTTACAATGCCAGTGACTGTATTCCCTATGCTGTGCCTTGTGTTCCTGTGACACGTTCATCCCATTAACTGGAAGCCTGCGTCTCCCACTCCCCTTGACCCATTTTGTCCATCCCCCACCCCCTTTCCCTGAGGCAGCCATCAGCTCATTCTGTGTATTTATAGTTCCGATTCTGCTTTTTGTTTGTTGATTCATTTGTTTTGTTTTTTAGATTCCACATGTGAGTGAACTCTTATGGTATTTGTCTTTCCCAGTCTGACTTATGTCACTCCGTGTAATACTCTCAATGTCCAACCAGGAGGTTGCAAATGGCAAGATCTCCTCCTTTGTTATGGCTGCATAATATTCCAGTGTGTGTGTGTGTGTGTGTGTGTGTGTGTGTGTGTGTGTACACACACACAGCCCTCAGCTTTTTTTAACCATTCATTTATTGATAGACACATAGATAGGGGTGTGGCCCCTTTAGATAAAGCCATTGGTCTGGGAAGGCCTCTCTGAGTTGCGTGACTCATGCGGAGACTGGTACAGTGGGGACAGCCGTGCACAGATGGAGGGTAAGGGCTCTCCAGGCGGAGACAAGAGCTCAGTGGTGAGAAAGGTGTCCTTGGGAGAAGCAGGAAAGAGGCTGGTGTGATGGGGGTGAAGGAATCAAAGGGCAGGTTAGCAGGAGAGGAGCTCAGAGGGCAGGCGAGAGTCCCATCACAGGTCCCTCTGGG
This sequence comes from Potos flavus, assembly GCA_028534135.1. NCBI lineage: Eukaryota > Metazoa > Chordata > Mammalia > Carnivora > Procyonidae > Potos > Potos flavus. Next base: position 157,100,279 of record CM052883.1, read on the forward strand.
CCAATGTAAGGAGTTGGGGTTTTTAGGAGGCGTGAGAAACTTCCAAGAGCCTCAAGCAGGTGAGTGTCTTGGTCTGATTTCCACGTGGATTGCTGTGCAGGGAACTCAATGAAGCGGGGACAAATTGACAGCGGGGGCATGGGCAGTTAGGAAACCGCAGCCATCTTCCGAACCAGAGATGGGACCCGCCTGGATGGAGGCTGTGGGGATGTTGATGAGAAGTTGGATCAGGAGCTCCTGATGCCAGAGCTCTAGCTGTCCACCTTGTGCCTGAGCCTTCTGCCACAAGCCAGGACGAGTGGCGGTGCCCAGCAGCACCCTTAGGCAGAGACAGGCGCTCTGAGAGAGTAATCCTGGGCAAGACCCAGCTCAACCCAGCCAGCCCAGCGCCCCGGGGAGCAGGTGGGGCTGGGAGGTGTGGCCAGGAGGAGGGTGGCGGGGGAGGGCCAGGAGACTCGCTGTCTGGATTCTGGTCTCTCTGAGTCCATGCAGGGGAGGTGGGGGATGTAGGTGAGGCCAGAGGTGGCGGGGCATCCTTGCTATGCCTCTTGGGCCCCCAGATCCCCAGCTCGGGGTGCCCTTTGGCAGGCCGGCAAGTCCTTCTCCCTATCCCCCTAAGAACACGGCTGCGCTGGCAGTCTGGTCCGGAGCTACACTCTCCTCGGCTCTCAGATCGGATGTTTTTCTAGAATAAACCCTCAAGGAGGGTGGTAGAGATGGAAGCAGGGTCAGGATCTCAGAGAAAGAACACTTCACCTGCTTCCTCCAGACCTCCTGCTGTTCACAGTTGAGGATCCTGCTGCCTACCTCAGTTTACTCAGAATGGCATCCTTCTCAATGAACCAGATGGGGATGAAATCTTGTGCCTTTTCCCAACTGCCGGCCTACACAAATCCCCGTATTTCCCTAGCCCTCTGGGCAGGGGCGAGAAGGAAAGGAAGCTCTCGTGATGAGATACCCCTGTAGGCCCACCAGTCGGGAGATTTGCCCCCACTAGCTTGCCTTCAGCTTCCTTCCCTCCAACTGCCTGCTTCCCAGCAGCTCCCAGACACGCCTAAGACAGCGGGGCCTTCCACATGCCCAGCTCTGCTGCTTCTGCGGAGGACAGGGTTTCTCTCCCCAACCCCCAAAAGAGAGCCCCACAGGCGGGCGGGTGAGAGTCCCCCCCGGGGAGGAGGGGTAAGCAGGAGCTGCCAGACACACCTGCCTCATTCCTTTCCTCTTGTTCACCCAGGAGAGGGCTGTGGGGGCTGGGTTCCCCGCCCCCTTTCTCCCTCCCATCCCAGGGAGGAGGAGAGAAGAGATGTGTGTGGGGTGGGGGGAGAGAAATGAAGGCCTGGGGGGGCACTCCTACCCCAGCAGTGTCCACAACAGCATTAGCTATGGTGTCACCCTCTTGTGCCTTCTAGGCTGAAGGAGGACAGAGCTGGGGGAGGAGAGACCGAAGAGGAGAGCTATAGGATCAGGGCTGGGATAACGAGGTAGGAGCAGGAATCCTGCAGACGGACAGCACTGCCACCAGAAGGAGGGATGGGTGGTGGGCTGGGGCAGGGGCTGGACACCACGTGTGGGGGAGGGACATGTCCCAGACAAGTCCTGGTGCGCTGATATAGGCTGGCCTGACCTATAAAGGAAGAGAGGGAAAGTTGGGAAAGGAACAAACAAGGCGTGGCCAGCTACACATCCTCTCTCTGGGCCGGAAGGTGACTAGAGTCTGAGAACCAAAGCTGGACCCCACAACTGGAAAGGGGAATGTGGGATTTGGCAAGGGCCCTAACGGCACATGTTAGGGCAGGAAAATAGGGCCCAAGGGCCACTGGGCCTAGGCATACTGGCTGAAGGGGCAGCAGGAATCAATGTGCTGATTGGAAATAGGGTTTGGTGGACGTAGATGGGAGGAAGAACTTGCCAAGCTGCTTGGGGAGGACCAGGGCTGCAATTTGGGAATAAGAGCATGGTGAGACGTAGATCAGAGAGGGACAGTCCTGGTCCTCAAAACCTTTCACCTTGATGGACCCTGGGTCAAGGAGGAGAAAAATACTATGGTTTAATAGAGCCTGGATGGCCGGATCCAGAGGGAGGGAGAGAACAAGAGAAAGAGGGTGGTGGACACATCAGCAGGCAGCAGTGGAGTCAAGGGTCAGGGAGAGGCAGCCAGACTGGGGCGTGGATCCGAACCCAGGCATCCTGCTTGTCAGTCACCCAAGGTCGCTGGGCTGAAAAAAGAGGAGAGAGGCAAAGGTAGGGGCCCTGGCAGCTGGAGGAGGATCCTGGTGAGTGAGAGGCAAGGTCAGCGGCATCCAGGCCCTCCTCTTCCCAAATTAACGCGCTCCCAGCTAGCCCCCGGCAGGGGGCCTTCCACGTTGGAGTTTGTCCAGGCCCTTAGTCGCTGGCCCCCTCCTCCCCTCCCACCCCCCCCTTCTCATGTGGTTGCCGGCAGCTGCCTGCGGTCGCCCCAACTCCTGCGCTCAAGGCACGGGGACTTTCCGACAGGGGAAAAAATGACTTAATGAGAGTGGGAGCCGGGGGCGGGAGGGACAGGTCCCTGTAATCACCGCTCCACTGTGGGGCCTGCGCGCCTCCGGGGCCCTTCCCGGCTTCCTGCTGCCAGCGCCCCCCTCAGGCTCTGCTGGGGGAGGGGGGCGAGGTGGGGAGAGGGGGATCCCTTTTCAGGTTTCAGGCTCTCTGGGTCCTCCGGCAGCCTTTGCCCCCTAGGCTTGCGGTGCGTGGAAGCTGGAACGCCCCATGATCCCTCTCTGGACTTTGTCCTTGAAGTTGCGCGGGGGTGGAGGAGGGTGGGCGGCAGTCTTTCCTAGGAGCCAGGGTCCTCTGCTGGTGGATTCAAGGGGTGAAGGATCTAGAGGAGTGCCCCGTGCCACTTTGCGGCTGCGCACTTCGAAACGCCCCCGGTTACTGTGGCAACCGGAGCAGTCGAGGTGTGTCCGCGGGGCTGGGAGGCGCCCACTCCCCCTTTTCTCGCCGCCCTCCGGGCCAGGCCCGGCCGCTGCGGTGCGCGGGGGTGGGGGTGTGCCGTTACCATGGCAAGGGTGCGCTAGGAGGGCACATTCTTCCCCAGGGTGGGAGCGCCCTGGGGATACGAGAAGGGGGGTGACGGGGGCGGCAGAAAGGGGAGCGCGGGGTGGTGGTGGAGGGAGGGTCAGAACGAGGGAGGAGTCTCGGACAAGAGCAATCAGGGCTCCTTGGGGCTGGGGTGGGGAGTTTGGAATCTGCCCCCCTCCTCCTAGCTCTCCGGAGACGTCCCACGCCTCCCCCCGCACTCTCGCTAGGGTTCAAGCCCCTGGATCCCCAGTTTCCGGGGTAGGGATCCCCAGCTACCGACTCGGAGGTCTTTTAGCTTCCTCTGAAGCCAGGCTCTCCGAGCTTAGTGTCTGTCCCTTTCGCCCCAAGCGGAGCTGCAGCCTAGACTGCACCCGAAGCCCTGCAATTAAGCCCCTCGCCCGCGCCTGCGCCGCCCGCCGGCTCCCTGCCAGACAGGGCCTGCACCGTCAATTACAGCCGCTCGCAGCAGCTGATTACTCCGGAGTCGGGGAAGCGGCCGGGGTGGGGACAGCAGGCAGGCCAAGGGGGCGGGGTCCCTGGGGTTGTCCCTAGCCCGGGATCCTTAACTGGAACTTCGGACTGCCGCCCTCTAGCCCAACTCTTCTCCGCTCCAGACAATATGGGGGGGGGGGGGGTCTACTCAGTGCTCCGTCCTGTTGTGCCTCAGTTGCTCTCTTCTTGAATGCACACCGCACCCAGGGCAGAAAGAGCGCAGGGAGGTTGTTTGTGGTGTGGTGTGGTGTGGTGTGGTGTGGTGTGTGTGTGTGTGCGTGTTGGAGCGTCTGGATTCGAGGGCTGGGTACTCAAGAAACTCAAAGCCCTCAAGGCCGGCTCTCTTTCCCGCCGCAGACAGTCGCGTGGGTCTCCCCTGGCCCAGAACCCCACCCAGTGGACCTGGCTCTGTCTTGCCGAGCCAGCCCCAGGGTGGCTGCCAAGCCCGTACCGCACTTTTGTGGGAATCAGAAAACGGCGCCCCCTCTGGGCGGGAGGCTCCTTCCGACTTCTGCCCCACAAGGGAAGGCAGTCTGGGATCCTGCAAAGCAGCAATGGGGTATTCTGCCATCGCCGTTGCCCTTGCATCCCATCTTCGCTCTCCCCCTGCCTGCGGGCCTGCAGTGGCTGGGGTAGAGCTCGCGTCTCCCGCGGTCAAGCTGTCCACATCTGGCCGGCAGCTGGGACCCGCCCACTGCGAACCGCTGTGGCCCCCAGCGCCCTCTGTTGGTGAGGAGCGGCGGTGCACCAGCTTTCGGGCCCTGACCCTCAGCTGCAGCCGCGGCTTCCGCCACGACCGCCGCCGGCCTGGTGTCTCGCTTCATTTCCGTGGGTTTCGGAGTCCACTTATTCCGCGCGCCTTGTCTTGGGGCACAACCTGACTCCTTCGGCCCTTTGCTTTCCGCTGGCCGTGGCCTCGATGACCTCTCCTCGGTGCCTGTGTACTTAAAACCTTGTTCGGTGACCTAGCTGTCCCCCAGCCTACCATCTTCTCTAGTGGTCCGTGCTTGGTGGGCAAGTTCTGCGACGCGATCTCTCTGCGCCCAATGTAAAAGTCCGCAAATAGGAACATGATTACATAAATCATCGTCCATCTGCTCAATGGAATTCTTCGCAGCGTCCTTAAAAATGAGGTGGTTGAAGCATATTTAGTGACTGAGATCGTGTTTGCTCTATATGGGGGGGTATGTGTGCAAGATAAAAAATAGCATAGGGCAGGATCCCTCCTTTAGTGCAACAAAAATTTAGAGATGTGATTTGCATATTAAAACTCTAAAATAAGCAGCAAATTGCTAACGGAAATTATTTTGGAATGATGAGATTATAGGTGGTTTAAAACTTGTTCTCTTTTTTAGCTACATTTTTCATTAGTTTATAATGAACATGTATTACTTGGGTACAATAATTATTCCATATCCAGAATATTTTTGGCCCAAAATGTGAGCACTGAATTATATCATTGGAATATACTACATTTAAGAAAGAACCCTTCTAAAACTAGGAATTACGGAGACCGACCCTACTGACAAGAGCTAATATGATTATGTCATTGGGATTTTCTTCTCAAAGTTTCTTCTCAAAGTTTTCTTCTCTTGTGATGGTTTGTAGTGAAAGCAGGTTTCCAATCTCTGAATCCCAAGGCCCAGGGAAGCCAACAAGTTGTTAGAAATCCCTATGCACATTCAGTATTCTCACGATAAATGACCGATTTCTATTCTAATGTACTGCATATGTAAACAGATTTTGCCATGATTGACAACATAGGAAAACATTTGTAAGTTTAATACTTTTATCTCAGTCTTGATCTCTCCCATCTCTTTGCAACACTGCACATCATCAACTGTCCTCTCCTTAGGAATATTCCATCCATCATTTGGGAAACTGCCTGATCCTCCTGTCTCTCTCCACCCTCTCAGGGACTTCATTCTTTCCTTGTCTTTTTTCTTTTTACTTGATGTAATAGAAAAGTTACAATATGCAAAGAACTCTCCCCCTCCTCAAACCGCTTGAGAGTAAGTTGCCCACATGACGCCCAATCACCCCTCGGACTTGAGTGTAAATTTCTTACGAAAAAGGACATTCTCCTACATAACAATATAATGCTCGAGATTAGGAAATTAACATCGATACATTCGTACCATCTAACCCCCAGATGTTATTGGACTTTCATCACTTGGCCTAATGATGAAAGGATCGAGTCCAGAATTATGTGTTACATTTGGTCATCTTGTCTTTCCAGTCTGACATGGCGCCAAGGTTTCCTTCACTTTCAGGACCAGGACGATTGAAAAGACTGCAGACTGACTATATTGCAGAGTGTCCCCCAATTTGGGTTTATCTGTTGTTTCCTCATGATTTGATTTGGGTGATGCATCTTTGGCAACATTATTATAGAAGTGAGTGTTTTACTTGTTGCATCATTATTGATTTTGATGCTCAAAAACTTCCCAGATTTGGCCAACTGCCAAGCTGGCTTCTATCACCATGAATCTTTGAGCACTTCCTTATTTTCTGGCATGAGATATACCGGGCTCATCCTGTACTTTCTCTGCTCCCGCCCTGCAACCAGCCATTTCTCTGAGGCACCTTTGTTCTTTTTAATGGAGAGTGATATTTAGAAATCAAGATCTGGGTGCTAGGTGTGCTCATTGTTCTGGGGGTATCACTGCTTTTGGGCATCTCAATGGAGAGTGCTAGGAAATATATGTATAACCATACACACACATTTCTATCTATTGACTGATCAATCAATCATTTACTCACTCTATTTGGAAAACCACGAGGGAACACCATACCTTCAATTCTACTCCAACGCCACAAGATTTATTCTAATTACCCCCTTTCTATTTCTGTGACTTCCTTCTCTCTTCTTGTTGGAAGGGTTATTTAATCCCTCCGTAAATAACCTATTTCCTGCCATTGCTAACACCCCCTTCACTCCCCTTGCAGACTCCACCTTCTCCCATTTTGGCCCTGATAACCTATGCTAGCCGAATGTCCTCCTCCCACTTCCACAGGGGTGCTTTACTTTGGCCCCCTATCATGGCTTTGGAACCAAATTATTCAGAAAGACAGGCAGGCAGGAAGGTTGGTGACAATTTTACTCTTTCTCGAAGCTCTAGATATAATTTTCAATCCTCTCTTCAGTAAATGGTAACTACCCTTCTAGCAAGTCCTGTTAAAAGCTCCGGAGTCCCTGGACTCCTTTATTTCTCTGACACCTCTCAGCCAATCTATCAGCAGATCCTGTTTGTTCTCCTTCTGTTTATTTCTAGAATCTGATCGCATGTCCCCACCTCCATCGTTACCATCCTGCTCCATGCCACCATGGTCTCTTGCCTTGAATGACTGCAGCTGTCTCCTAGTTGGTCTTCCTCCTTCTGCCCTCACACACCCCCAGTCTATTCTATACACAGAAGCCAGAATAATCCTTTTAAAGTGTTAGTCATGCAGTGTGCTTCCTCTGCTCAAAATTCTCCAAAGTCTTTCTGTCTCATTCAGAACGAGAGCCAAAGTACTTGCAATGACTTGCAAGGCCCTACAAGATCTGGCTCCCACTCCCACTCCCACGTTCACCTGTTCTCCTCCTACTTCTGCCCTTATCCATTTAGTTTAGCTGCACTCATCTCCTGGCACTTCTTTGAAGGAACCGAATTGTCCTGCCTCAGGGCCTTTGCACTTATTATTCCCTCTGCCTGAAATAGGTTTCCCATACTATCCGCATGGATGTCGCCTCTCTTCACTCAGGACTTCACTCAAATATCTCCTTACAAGAGGGGCCTTTGCTTAGAACGACCTATCTAAAATAGCAAACTTCCTCTTACTTTTCCCTTGCTTTATTTTTCTTCCTAGTACACATCACATATCTGACATATTTGGGTATTTGTTTACTGTCTGCCTCGTACTCTATGATGGAAACTCCACGAGAGCCGAGACCCTCTTTTATTTCTTTGCTGTATTTCTACAGTAAGAATGGTATTGAGTACATAGTAGGTACTCAGTAAATGTAAGTGAGTGAATGAATGAATCAATGTCTATGGGAATGACGGCCAGTTTGTCTCCAGGCTCAGCCTTGCTTCCTAGGATATTTCTTGAAGGCCTGGTGCCAGTTAGACATGTTTTGCTGTGTGTATGTGGCATCACAAACTAAAGCTTTATTAAAGCAATTTCGGGGATGCCTGGGTGGCTCAGTCGGTTAAGCGGCTGCTTTCGGCTCGGGTCATGATCCCAGAGTCCTGAGATGGAGCCCCGCATCGGGCTCCTTGCTCGGCGGGGAGCCTGCTTCTCTCTCTGCCTCTGCCTGCCACTCTGCCTGCTTGTGCTCTCTCTCTCTGACGAATAAATAAATAAAATCTTTAAAAAAAAATAAAGCAATTTCATTCTCTCATGTACGTATTTGTTAATTTAGGACTGAGACTTTGTTTTGCTCCCTGCTGTCTTCTCAATGCCTAGAATGGTGCCTGGCATAGAGCAGGCAATGAATATTTGTTGAATAAATGAATGAAAGGTTTCCCCCTCCAAACGAGTTCTCCCTAACTCACTTGTTTCTCTTTGTGACATTACTATTTTCCTAGTTGTTAGGACTCAAAACTCTGTCAACGTGGACTTTCCCCTCTCGTCTTTTCTCCGTATTCACTCAGTGGCCAAAAGCTGCTGTTTCTTTCACTTCCTTGGCACCGGCAATACTGTAGTTCACCAAATACCCCAAACATCACAGCAGCCTCCCAACCGGCCTCTCTCATTCCTGTTTCTCTCTCTTCAATCCATCTTTATCAGATTTTTCTATTTTTCTCTTCCACAAAGTGCTCTGATCATGTCATTTCCTCTGGCTGAAGATTTCAATGGCTCTTTGTGCCGATTACGGTTCTTAATTGCAAACAACAGAAGTGGACTTTGGTTCACTTAAGTAGAAGACGAATTTACTGGAATGATATCAGGAAACTCACAAAATTGACATGAAGCCTCCAGAATCAGTCTCAGGAAGTAGGCAGGAACCAAGAGGAGCTAAGCAGCCAGAACCTCAGTCAGGGCTTGCCTTACGAGCAGCCTGATTAGGGGGCTCTTGCCCCTGGGCTCTGGGGAGCTCCTCTTTTGCACACCACTACCTACACTAACAGCGACTGGCTGTGGCTGCCACTGGGATGAATTATAAACAGTCCTCTGCTTCCTTGGGTCACTTACTGATCAGAATCCCAAGTGGGATTATTGATTTCGCACACTTCTGATGACCTCCCTACCAGGGGTCAAGAGTGGGGATCCTGACCTCCCACTAATACCTTCACTAAGGAGGATCCTCCAACAAAGGAAGGAGGCCCAGATGTGTGGGGGATGGGGCCCTGTGGCTTCCCTCTGTGCCTCCAGGCCACCGAGGTCCACAGCTAGAGGTCCACAGCTAAAGACTCCAGAAGGTACCAACTTACAGGTTCCTGAGCGCGTCATCGAACCTCTCCACGATATGCCACAAGCCATCACTTCCAGTTTTGCTCCTTTGCACACCATGTCCCACTGCAACAAGAAAACAGGAAGCTCCTGAGTTGATCCTTCCCGCCTTAACCCCCTATAGCAGCTGACCTCCGAAGATGGCCCCTGTTGAACTACGCATACTTCTTCATATCCACACCTATGAATTGTCCCTTCCTCTAGAATCTTGGCCAGCTCTGTGATTCATTTTCACTCCTAGCATGCTGTGGAAGTGATCTGCGTGAATTCCAAAGAGAGGTCATAAGAAGTCTTGCAGCTGCTGTCTCAGCCCGTCGGAATGTTCACTGTGGGGAAAGTCAGCCACCACGTATGGGGTCTGAATACCTGAGATCACCATCTACAGGGAAACCTAAGCAAGCCATGTGGGAAGACGATCTGGAGAGAGAGAGGAATGCCTGGTCAGTCCCCATCTGGTCCAGCCAGTTCAGATGAGGTGCTGGACTTGTATTTTTAAAAAGCCGTCTTGGACATCCAGCCTAGATGAGCCTTTGGATCACTCCAGCCCATTTCCCATCTGACGGCGATGGCCTGACAAACCCCCAGTGAGAACTGCCTGGCTGAGTGGAGTCAACCCACAGGACTATGAAACAGAAAAATAAATTATTTTAAGCCACTAAATCACGGGGAGGGGGGTGTTACACATTAATAGAGAAGCAAAACTGTCCGTTTGTGGTACGTGTTTTGCTTACTCTGGAATGCTTTCCCACTGTCCTTTTTTTTTTTTTTTTTTAAAGATTTTTCTTTCAATTCCAGCTAGTTCATACACAGTGTAAAATTAGTCCCAGGTGTACAATATAGTGATTCAACACTTCCGTGCCACACCCGGTGCTCATGATGACAAGGGCACCCCTTTATCCCCATCACCTATTACATCCATCCCCACCCCACCCCCACTCTGTTCACCAGCAGTTTGTTCTCTATAGTTAGAGTCTGTTTCTTGGTTTGCCTCTCTCTCTCTCTCTTTTTTCCCCCCTTTGCTCATCTGTTTTGTTTCTTAAATTCCACGTATGAGTGAAATCATATGGTATTTGATATGGTATTCTCTGACTGATTTATTTCACTTAGCATTATACTCTCTAGCTCCATCCATGTTGCCGCAAATGGCCGAGATTTCCTTCTTTTTTATGGCTGGGTAATTTTCCAGTGTGTGTGTGTGTGTGTGTGTGTCACATTCTTTATCCATTCATCAGTTGATGGACACTGGGCTGTTTCCATAATTTGGCTATGTAGATAATGTTGCTGTGAACATCAGGGTGCATGTATCTCTTTGAATTAGTATTTTTCTATTCTTTGGGTAAATACCCAGTCCTCACTGTCCTGTCTTACCCATGTACCCACTCAAATCTGCACCTGCCAGAATCCCTTTGATGGGTGTGGTGGAGCACAGAAGAAAGAGCCAAGCTTTAGGGTCAGTCTGTGGGAATGGGAAGGGCTGAATCCTAGTTTAGTCTCTATCCCTGTGACCTTGGGCAGAATAATTAATTTCTCTGCACCTCAGTTTCTGTATCTGCCATATGGAAATTAAAAAAAAACAACCTTTCTCCTGGAGTTGTTTGAGGACTAGATATGAAATATGTAAAATATCCGTGTGTCTCATTTTAGTTTCATTGAATGATGGCCTTTAGCAGAAACCAAGCCTTCTAGACCCGCATCAAATGGAACTCCTGAGGTCTACTTGTCATCACTTATGAACTATATGGTTTTGGACAAATCCCTTAAGCTTCTCTGAGCCTTATCCTCCTCATAGATAACATGGGTTTGATAATAATATCTGTGTAATGGGGCTTCTTGACTAAGGCTGTCTTGTGGTGTTAGGCGACACTGCCCCCTCGAGGCAGAATGCCCAGAACCCATAAGCCACATCCTTTAATCTGCATGGCATTAGGAATCCTTTGTAAGAGGACAAAAACCATGCCCTCAGTTGGGGTTTGGGAGTGAACAAACATGTCTAGTGGGCTGAGAGAATGTGGCAGATGCTAGATGGCAGGGAGGAACAGGAGAGACCTTGAGAGCTCATCCACTTGAGTGAGAAACAGCTTTTGATGGAGGGGAAGGGGCACACTGAACAAAGCAGAGGGAGGAGTATTACTTGGAATGGTGTGAAGCTGGGCATGACCTCCTTGTGGTTCAGCACATCCCCACCCTCCACTCTCCCAGGGCCTTCCTGGTGGCAGAGGAAAGATCTGGGGTGTAATGGTAAAGACAGGGGTCACTAGCAACACACACATCTCTACCATGGGAACTCTTATGAAAGAGCTGAGAAGAAGCAGCAGAAGATGCCTTCTTACCTCAGAGAGGGAGAGGTATACCAGGAGTCTATGGGCGCAGGGATCCATGGGCCCATGAGCAGGTAGAGAGGCTAGCCATGATGCTGAGGTGGGTAGCATTGGGCAGTCGCCCCGATCACATGGGAGTCAACCATCAGGCTTCTTCTTGGACTCCCACTGGAAGCCAGGAGACATGGAAATCTGGGAGTTACAGACTAGCACATGCTGTCTGATACCATTTGCATCCCATGCAGAAACGATCACAACTAATGTCTATTAGTAGAAGGAAGATAGTGGTTACCCCAGAGGGTTATATGCCTAGAAGAAAACATGAAGGGCCTTCTGGGGGCTGGTAATGTTTTGCTTCTTCATTAGATGGCTGGTTATACCAGTGTGTTCATTTTATAAGAACTTAAGTGCACTTAAGATTTGTGCATTTTTCTTTTTTAAAAAAATATTTATTTCTTTGACAGAGAGAGAGAGAGAGCGAGCACACAAGCAGGCAGAGCTGCAGGCAGAAGGAGAAGTAGAAGCTGGCTCCCTGTGAAGCAGAGAAAGCCCAACGCAGGGCTCATCCCTGGGATCATGATCTGAGCCCAAGGCAGACGCTTAACTGACTGAGTCACCCAGGCGCCCCTTGATTTGTGCATTTTTCTGTATGCTACTTTAATAACAAGTGAACATGCACACAACTGTTTGGGAAAAGGAGAATGAACAGTCATTTCCCACTTCAAGCCCTTTCAGGTGCTTGAAGGGGTAAGAGATTAGTGGACTGGAGGCAGGGACCACCTGGTGTTTGGCCAGACTTATTCATTTCCCCCTCCACTCATTCACTCATTCACTTATAGTTTATTAAGCATCTCCTACACATTGAACACTGCACACATGTAAGGGGATAAAAAGATCATTAGTAACAATAGCTTCCCTTTATCGAGTGCTTATTTTGGAGTAAGCACTGAATATACATCCCATCCTCAGAATCCCAGGAGGTATTATTACTCCCATCTATTACTTGAGTCTCAGAAAGGTTAAGCCAGTTGCTCAAGATCAAACAGGGTAGAAAGTGTCTGGAAGATTTTATTTATTTGACAGAGAGAGAGCGAGAGAGAGAGATCACAAGTAGGCAGAGAAGCAGGCAGAGAGAGGAGGAAGCAGGCTCCCCGCTGAGCAGTCAGCCTGATGCGGGGCTCGATCCAAGGACCCCAGGATCACGACCAGAGCCGAAGGCAGAGGCTCAACCCACTGAGCCACCCAGGCGCCCCTGAAAGTGTCTAGATTTTCATATGAACATGAGTCGGTGTGAACCCAGAGGTGGAATACTTTTTACGGAGCTACACTGTCCTCTAGGATTCGAGGGGTCAGAGGAATCTGTTGACAATTTGCTTTACCAAGTAATGAGGCCTTACAGTCAGACTGTCCAGTCACATCCTTTCCCACGACTCTCGGCATTCCTCCGCTTTTGAGCCTCAGCTTCCTCATCTCTATAACGAGGGTAAAAACCACGCCTTTCTCTCGGGTTTACTGTGGGGATGAAATGAGATGACGTGGGCAGACCCCAGAGTCCTGCGGTCATTCATATTTTTGAGTCTTTATCACCCATATGTGCACAGCCAGACCAGGGTCAGGTTGAAGGCGGACCCCCGGCCCTCCACTCCTGATCTGAACCTTGGGCCTGATGGACTTAAGTGCGCCTTAATAGCCTGGTCCGTGCTGCTAGAAAACGTGCCGGGCGAAGAGCCCGGGTCCCAAACACCAGCCGGGAAAGTCACCACCCGGAGACCTGCGGTTCTGCAGCTGCTCTCCGGGGTTAGCTCGAGGAGGGCGAGAAGTTCGCGATATCGCGAGACTTGGTGGGACCGCAGGGTTTCCAGGCCGGAAGTGAGGGGCGGGCCCGAGGGGGCGCGCTTCTTTTGAAATCGGAGGCGGAGGCCTGCGGAGTGGAAAGATGGGCTGGAGGTAGGTGACCCTTGCGGGCCTCGCATGGGGCCGCAGGTGGGGCTGGGGAGAAGGTGGGTCCGCGGGGACCTCGGCGTAGGCTTGGCTGGCAGTGGCCGCAGCTGCATTCACTGGGGCACTACCGTGGGCCGGCCACGAGCTATGAGCCAGGCTGGCGGGGCCGCTATGCTTCCCTCCAAACATGAGTGACATCCCCTGCCTCTGGCTCAGCCTTTTAAAGTCTTTGTGGCCACGGAGGTGATTTGCTCCAACGCTAACGCAGCTTCACCTTCTGGACCCTCACTCGCCCAGGCCCCCTCTATGACCATGGAAGAGGTCGTGTTTTTATAAAATTAGCAGAACTAGAATTTTTTTTTAAAAAAAGACTTACTTAATTTGTTTATTTGAGGAGGAGGGAGAAGCAGACTCATCACTGAGCAGGGAGCCCTCATGCAGGCAGATCCCAGGACCTCGGGATCATGACCTGAACCGAAAGCAGAGATTTAACCGACAGGCGCCCCCAAACTAGGATATATTAGCCCAAATCTGTTAAGACCACTAGTTGTCTCTTTTCACTAGAACTTCCCTATCTGGGGGCACTGAAGTAGCCATGAGCATTTGTAGGCATTTTGGAGTAGGGAATACTCTTAATTTGAGTTAAGTGGAGTAGATATATTTGGCTCATGTATACAGTTGAATTATTGCTGCCTTCCATGTGTGCGAATGGCTTCCAGAATACTCTTGACTCTCACCGTGCTGAATTACAAGCATGGTGATCTGAAGGTGCCAGAGGTCCTTTGGTCCTGGCGTGTCCAGCACTAGAAGAATGAGGAGATATAAGAGATTAATCACAGCACAAGAAAATGTGAAATTCCTTGAAATCTTATAGCTCATAAAGAAAAGAAGTTTGATAGAGATTTCCCCAAATTTGAGAACCATTGTAAAATAAGGAGCTAGGTCGCTGAAAGTACCTTTTTTGAACTGGCAATAATAACAAATTTTGATCAACAATGAGAGAGAAAGACTGAATTACCTTCCCGTTCTCTCCATAAAAAAATTACAACATTGTTGTCTTTGAGGAAACCATTAAAGAATATGTAGCCAAAAAATGTAGTGGGAAAAAAATGGATAGTAGTATGCCAGGCAATTAATTTAACAAATAGGCGACTGAAAAAAAAGATTTTATTTATTTATTTGAGAGAGAGAGGACGTGTGTGAGAGCTCAAGCCCAGAGAGGGGCAGAGGGGGAGGGAGAGGGAAAGGGAGAGAACTTCAAACAGACTCTGAGCTGAAATTGAGCCCAACACAGGCTCAATCCGACAACCCTGATATCATGACCTGAGCCAAAACCAAGAGTCAGGCACTCCACCGACAGCCGCCCAGGCACCCCAACAAATATGTGATTTCAAAAAAATGTTTTGATTTTTTTATTACCTTGTTAAAATTTATAGTTTGATATAATTTCTTATTATAAACATATATTCATATCCACCCAATTTTGTTCTTATAATTTTATATTCTTTTTCTTAAAGGGGTCCCATGAAATGATACAAACTTCAGGCCCCATGAAATCCAGATATGCCCTTGAACGGTTGTCATCTCTTCCTAACCGCTCCGATCAGGGCAGAGCATGTGTTTATTCCCTTCATTTTTGAGCGGAGCAAATGGAAGCCCAGAAAGGTTAAGTTACTTGCCCAAGGCTTTGCTACAGTGACTGACAGAATGAGAACTAGAACCGAGCCCTTTTGGTTCGCAGTTCAGACATCTGGTCACGCCGTGTGCGCTATTCCAAGAACTTTCATGTTTAGTCTCCAGTGAATAGGCCTTGAGTGTGTCTACATGGCTTGCCCTTGGGTTCCGGGGTTATACACAGTCCAGGTGTGAGGCCCAGTGAAGCTAAAAGGGGACAAGTTACGTTTCTGAAGTGTCCCCAAGTCTCAGCCTTCTCTGTGGCCATCCATCACTCCCAGCAATGAAAGGCCGCATCTGGTGGGAGAGAATAAAGACTGTGGCCGTGGGTCCTCCCTCTGTGTCAGGGTGAGAAGCGTGGAATCCTTGAACAGAAACAGAATCAGCTGGTGAACCGGCTGTGTGTGAATATTCATGTGAACATGTCTTTTGTTATTTCCCAAGCCAAGTGTATTTTTGGTCGGTTTCCTTGGAGACTTGTGAATATGGAGAGGTCTTACCAAGTGTAGTATGATTTTGCCAGCTCTACTTCCTTTCCAGTCCCCAAAATTAGTCACCCCGTCTCTCTACCTGGACTGATATTGTCCAAGGTCACTAACAACCTCTTTGTTGCTAAATCCAGCTTTTCAGTCCTTATCTTAATGGACTCTCCTGTGCTTCTGGTGGGGTCTTTTAAAATGTAACTCTGTTCCACCTCCACTTAAAATCCTTCAGTGGCTCGCGTTGCTTTTAGGATTAAGATCCAAATCCCTGACCTGCATGATCCACCCGTCCTCTTCAGTGTCATCCTGGTCACACACACACTGATCTTTTTCTCCAGAGGCTGGTACTCTTCCGGATACAGGGCTTTTTATTTATTTTTATTTTTTAAAGTAAACTACCCCCAACATGAGGCTTGAACTCACGACCTCAAAATCAAGAGTTACATGCTCTACCTATTGAGCCAGCCATAAGACTTTTGAACATGTTACTATATTGTACATTATACTGTATACTATAAATATGTGTGTGTGGACACGCTCTACCTACTATTTACCAGACATTGTTTTGGTACTGGGAGTACAGTAGTGAACAAAACTGGCAAAAATTGCTGCCATCCTGGAACTCATCTTCTGGTGATTGTTTTTTGCTGGAATGTTCTTCCCCTTCCCTCCTTTTCTTTCATGGTAAGGAGTTTATTTATTCCTATTTATTTGTTATTATTTTTTTAATAACAGCTTTATTGAGATACAATTCACATACTATAAAATTCACCCATTGAAAGTATACAGTTAAACTTTGTATATTCATAGTTGGGCAGCCATCACCACAATCAATTTCCGAACATTTTCAAAGACACCTTGTACCCATTAATAGTCACTTCCCCCTACCTTCCACAAATTCCCCAGCCTTGGGCAACCAGTCTACTTCCTGCCTCTGCAGATTTGCCAACTCTGGACATTTCTTTTTTTTTTTTTTTTTTTGGACATTTCTTATAAATGGAATCATATATTATGTGGTCTCATACGACTGGCGTCTTTCGCTTAGCATAACGTTTTCAAGGGGCGTCCATGCTGTCATGCTGACTCATGTGTCAATACCTCATTTAATTTTGTATTGAGATATAATTGACATAGAATACTGTGTAAATTTAAGTACTTCCTTTGTTTTATTGCCAAATAATATTCTTTGGTGTGATGATACTACATTTTGTTTATCCATTCATCAGTCGAAGGACATTTGGACTGTTTCCACTTTCTGGCTTTCCTGAGTTATGCCGCTCTGAATATTTGTACATAATTTTTTTGTATGGACATATGTTTTCATTTTCTTGGATATGTACCTAGGAGTGGAATTGCTAAATCATATGGTAACTCTATGTTTAACATGTCGAGAAACTGCCAGACTGTTTTTCTAAGTGGCTGCACCATTTTACATTCCCAAAAGCATGTATGAGGGTTCCAATTTCTCCACATCCTTGCTGTTATGGGTTGAATTGTGTCCCTCCAAAATTCATATGTTGAAATCCTAATCCCTGAGTCCCTCGTAATGTGAACTTCTTTGGAAATAGGGTCATTGCATATGTAATTAGTTAAGATGAGGTCAAACTGCACCCCTGATCAAATATGACGGGTCTTTCATTAAAAGGAGAAATCTGGACACGAAGACTCACACACGAGGAGAATGCCATGTGAAGATTGGCGCAAGCAGCTACCAGAAACTGAGAGAGAGGCCTGGGACAGATCCTGCCCTAGCCCCTTTGGAGGGAGCATGGCTCTGCTAACCCCTTGACCTTGGACTTATAGCCTCTGTTAAAGACAAAATTTTTAGCAGTCACTTATACTGAGCCCCCACATCACCAAACTGAGGCTTAACTTAGTTTCAGCTCTCTCAGAAATGGAGTCTTAAACCAGTCAATCAGGAATCACCTGATCAGCACCAGATAGACCTCTGCCATCCCCTAAAGGAAAGTAACCTTGCAACAACCAATCTGCTTTTTGCTGCTGTAACTTCCTTATTCCCACTGCCTTCTGTCTATGAAAATCATTTTGTACAGCTCCTCAGAGGTTCCTTCTATCTGCTAGATTGGATGCTGCCTGATTCAAATCAATTTTTGCTCAAACTCTTAAAAAAAATTTTTTTTAAGATTTTATTTATTTATTTGACAGAGAGAGATCACAAGTAGGCAGAGAGGCAGGCAGAGAGAGGTGGGGAAGCAGGCTTCCTGCTGAGCAGAGAGCCCAATGCGGGGCTGGATCCCAGGACCCTGAGATCATGACCTGAGCCGAAGGCAGAGGCTTTAACCTACTGAGCCACCCAGGCGCCCCAAAAACTCTTAAAATTTTTAATGTGCCTTGGTTTATCTTTTAACACATCTAAAACTGAGTTAATAAATTTCTGTTGTTTAAGCCGCTCAGTTTATGATACTCTGTTATGGAAGCTTTAGCAAACTGATACATTCACCAACGCTTGGTATTTTCCACTTTAAAGGTTATCATTATGACCACCTTTCGGGTGTGAAGCTGTATCTCATTATGGTTTTGATTTGCATTTTTGTAGTGCAAATGATTTGGAGCATACTTTCACACGCTTACTAGCCATTTGTATAACTTTGGATAAATGTCTATTCACATCCTCTGCTCACTTTTAAATTGGGTTGTTTGTTCTTCTATTATTGAGTTTTAGGAGTTCTTAATATATTCTAGGGGTGCCTGCGTGGCTCAGTTAGTTAAGCATCTGACTCTTAATTTTGGCTCAGGTCATGATCTCAGGGTCATGGGATCAGAGGCCTGCGTCTGGCTCTGTGCTCAGCAGAGTCGGCTTGAGATTCTCTTCCTCTTTCTCTGCTTCTCCCCCAACTCACGTGTGCACGTGCTCATGTGTGCACACACACACACTCCACACACACTCTCTCTCTCTCCCTTTCCCTCCCTCTCTGTCAAATAAATAAAATCTTTAAAAAAAATTTTAAATTAATATATTCTAGATAGAAATACCTTTTCGGATACATGTTTTGCAAACATTTTCTCCTGTGCAAACATTTTCTCCTGTGTTTTCACTTTCTTGATGGTGTCCTTTGAAGCACAAAAATTTTTAAGTTTGATGAAGTCCAGTTTACCTATTTTTTCTTTGGTTGCTTGTGCTTTTGGTGTTTTATCTAGGGTCTGCCCGTCTTGACCTTGCTCA
Organism: Potos flavus; assembly: GCA_028534135.1. Lineage (NCBI taxonomy): Eukaryota > Metazoa > Chordata > Mammalia > Carnivora > Procyonidae > Potos > Potos flavus. Next base: position 157,118,869 of record CM052883.1, read on the forward strand.
GATCTTCCCCAGGAAGATTGAATTCCTTTGGTATATGCTCTCACAAAACCCTCTTGGTAGTTAGCAATCTGTTGGTGGATTTATTTGGCTGACTTCCCCACTAGACTGTGAACACCAGGAGGACAATAGGGTCTAAGTCTGCCTTCTCTCTTCCAGCGTGTCCCCAGCACAGTGCCTGCCGTGTAGCAGGTGCTCAGAGTTGTTGAATGAATAAATGCAGACTTGACCCTATGGGCCGGTCCCTGCATGAAACGCTCTTCAGTGGTCTTAATTATACCCACTCTCCGGCTTCTCTGGCTTGGCTACTACTCAGGTTGCTCTGCTGGTTCTTCCTTTACTCATCTTCTCTTCTCACCCTCCATACTCTTTGCCTCCACTCTTAAGGCTTTGATTACCATCTTAAAGCTAATGACTCTGAAATCCCTTTCTTACCCAGACGGCTCTTCTAAGCTGCAGACCTGCATATCTGACTGAAAAGAATGTTGCTGTTGTTGAGCAGAATGTCCTATAAATGTCACTTAGGTTAAGGTGGTTGATAGCGGTTGCTTACACCGTCTATATCCTTATGAATCTCTGTCTACTTGTTTATCTGTTATTGACAGAGGGATATTGAAATCTCTAAATAGAACCCTGGATTACTCTGTGCAGTCCTATTAGTTTTTGCATCCTGAATCTTGGAGCTCTGCTTTCAGGTGCATAAACACTCAGGCTTCTCATGTTCTTTTGATGAATTGACCCCTTTGTCATTATGTCTTGACCTTCTTTATTCCTGGTTATATTTTTTTCTCTGAAATCCACTTTGTCCGATATTAATAAAGTTATCTTGGCTTTCTTTTACTGATAGCACGATATGTCTTTTTCTATACTTTTACTTTTTATCAAAATATCTTCGTCTTTATATTTGAAATGTGTTTCTTTTAGGAGACACATAGTTGGGTCTTTTTTTAAAAATCCAAACTGACAATCTCTGCCATTTAATTAATTCAGCTATATTTAATGTGATTTTTAAAATATGGTTAGGTTGGTTATTACCTTGTTGTTTGTTTTCTATTTGTACTATCTGTGCTTTTCTCCCCTTTCCTCCTTTTCTGCCTTCTTTTGGATTGAGCACTTTTTATTATTCCACTCTTTGCGTCATTGGATTATTAGCTATATAACTCTGTTATTTTAGTGGCTCCTGTAGGGTTTATAGCATACATCTTAAAACTTATCACAGTCTGTGTCTTCAGGTTCACTAGTTTTTCTTTTACAGTGTCTAATCTGTTGCTAATCTCTTTCAGTCTCATAGTTTCATCTGTAGATGGTTGATTTAGTTCTTTTAAAAACTTTATTCTGTGTGTTCATTTAACCATGGAACATATGTAATACAGTTACAATAACTGTTTTAATGCCCTTGTCTGCTGATTCTAAAATCTGTATCAGTTATGGGTTGGTTTTGATTAATTTTTTTTTATCTTCCTTTTAGATGATATTTTTCTGCTTCTTTATAAGCCAAGTAATCTTTGATTGGGTACCAAACATTGTGAATTTTACTTTATTGGGTGTTGGGTTATTTTCTCTTCCTTTAGAATATTCCTGTGTTTGAGCTGTGTTCTGGGATGCAGTTAAGTTACGTGGTAACAGTTTGATCCCTTTGAGTCTTGTTTTAGGCTGGGCCATAACAAATTTCTGCACATTTTATAGGATTAAAATCTGACAAATAACCTGGAAATCAGTAATAATAAGATTATTAGAAGTCGCCACTCTGTCCTAACAACAAATAAAAAGCTAAACAAACTGAAAAATCAGCAACTCTTCTTTGATTCATAAGAGAAGTGAAGTCATTAGGGCAAGCTGTTACCTCCCGCATTGAAGAGACCAACAGGCAAATGGAGAGAATCAGAACTGACAGTAGCAGGAACCCAATGAGCTGAAACCTCTGTAGGAACAATGCTACAGTATGGAAATATGAACTGTAATTTATGAATTGCTGGGAGCTCAGTATGGAAAATCCTGAGAGTTAAAAACTCCAGGGTAACCCAGTCATCCAGAGGTCCCCACACTTTTGTGTTTTACCTTCTGTAGTTCTACCCAGATCTCACAGTGAATAAATGGAAAATGTTCTGCATGCTTCTGGAAGGGGGAAGAGGAAAAAGATCCATTTTGAAATACCCCAGAACATTTGTCTTAGCAAGGTCTGCTGCCAGAGAAACTATTTAACCAGAGTCTAACTTGCTAGGGTTTATCAGAGCCTAACTGACCTGGGGGAAGGGAAATACCCACCAGCTCCCTCTGGCCATCCTCTCCCACCTAAGCAGGGTAGGAGGGACTGAGAAGGACATGCGAAGTTCTCAGTCTAGAGGCACAGACTCAGAGACCTAATCATAGGACTATAGAATACTTCACCTCCCCCTACAACTTAACACATTACCAAAGACTCTGAAGACTGTTTATAATACTTCCTTTTAGCCAGTACATCATGCCTGACCAAAAAAAAAAAAAATCATAAAACATATTAAAAAGAAAACACAGTTAAAAAACAGAACCAGATTCAGATATGACATGTTGGAATTATCAGATCAGGAATTAAAAACAATTATGATTAATATGCTAAGACCTCTAATGGATAAAACAGACAGCATGAAAGAACAGAGGCACAATGTAAACAGAGATGGGAATTCACAGAAAGGACCAAACAGAAATGCTAGAGATTAAAAAAAAATCATTGTAATAGGAACGAAGAATGACATGTTATGCTTAGATTATACTTAAATAAATTTTAAAAAAGAAAGAAGTGAAGAATGCCATTGATGGGCTTATAGGTAGATTGGACATGGCTGAGGAAAGAATCTCTGATCTAGAGGATATTTCAATGGCAACCTCCAAAATTGAAAAGCAAACAGAAAAAGACTGAAAGAGCCAGAACAGATTATTCAAAACTGTAGGACAACTACTAGAGGTGTAATATATGCATAATCAGAAAACCAGAAGAAAAAAAGAGAAAGGAACAGAAGAGATATGGCAAACTCCAGGGCAGCCACTAAAAAAAAAAAAGTAAAAAATAAAAGAAGTATAAATAATATACTAAGTAAGAAAGGAGATAAAATGGAATCACATAAAATGCTCAAAACCACAAAGGCAGAAAATAGGAATGGAGAATAAGAATAACAAATATTAAACAGTAACATATGATAGATATTAATCCAACTCTATCAGTAATCACTTTGAATATAATGGTCTAAATGTACCAATTAAAACATTTTCAGAATGGATCAAGAAATAGACTCAACCTTATGTTGTCTATAAGAAACATGCTTTAAATATAAAGATACATACAAATTGGAAGTAAATGGATGTAGAAAGATATACCATGCTAACAATAATCAAACAGAAATAAGGATAGCTATATTAATTTCAGATAGAACAGAGCAGACTTCAGAGCAAAGAAGGTCATCAGGAATAAAAAGGGGCATTACATTAATGATAAACGGGTCAATTCTCCAAGAAGACATAACAGTCTAACAACATCTAACAACAGAGTGTCAAACTGAGACAAAAACTGATAGAACTACAAAGAGAAATAGTTGAATTCACTATTACAGTTGGACACTTCAACACTCCTTTATTGGAAATGGACACATCCAGCAGACAGAAAATCAGTAAGGTTGTAGTTGAACTCAACAACACCATGAATAAGCTGGATATAATGGATTTCTATAGACTCCTTCATCCAACAATAGCAGAATATACATTCCCAAATTCACATGGAAGATTCACCAAGATTAGACCACATTTTGCCATAAAATACAATTGAACAAATTTAAAAGAAAAGAAATCATAGTGTCAGCTCTTAGACCACAATAGAATTAAATTAGAAATCAACAACAGCAGGATAGTTGAGAAATTTTAAAATATTTTGAACTAAATGAAAATGGAAGCACATTTTTATTTTGTAGGATGGAGTGAAAGCAGTGCTTAGAAGGAAGTTTATAAGTATTGATTGCATGTATTAGGAAAAAAGAAAAGATCTAAAAATCATCATCTAAGCTTCTACCTTTGGAAACTAGAAAAAGAACAAATTAAATCCAAAGGATGCAGGAAGAAAAGAAAAAAATTAGAGCGGAAAACAATGAAATTGAAAACAAATTATTGAGAAAATCAACAAAACCAAAAGTTGTTTCTTTGAAAAGATTAATAAGGGGACGCCTGGGTGGCTCAGTCAATTGGGCATCTGCCTTTGGTTCAGGTCATGGTCCCAGAGTCCCGGGATCAAGCCCCGCATTGGGCTCCCTGCTCGGTGGGAAGTCTGCTTCTCCTCCCACTCCCCCTGCTCATGCTCTCTCTCTCTCTCTCTCAAATAAATAAATAAAATCTTTTTTAAAAAATAAAAAGATTAATAAGCTCAATAAGCCTCTAGCCAGGCTAACCAAGAAAAAAAGAGAGGACACAAATTACTAATATCAGAAATGAAAAAGGAGACATCACTATAGGTCCCATGGACATTAAAAGGGTAATAAAGCACAGCACCTGGGTGGCTCAGTTGATTAAGCATCTGATTTTGACACAGGTCATGATCTCGGGGTCCTGGGATCAAACCCCATGATGGGCTCCACGCTCAGCAGGGAGTCTGCTTGTCCCCCTACCGGTCCCTCTGCTGCCCCCCCCACTTGTATTCTCTGTCCCTCTCAAATACATAATTAAAAAAAAATCTTTTTAAAAAAAGGATAATAGGGGAACCTGGGTGACTCAGTCGGTTAAGTGTCTGCCTTCACATCAGGTCATGATCCCAGGGTCCTGGGATCCAGCCCCATGTCGGGCTCCCTGCTTAGTTGAGAGACTGCTTCTCCCTCTCCCCCTGCTCTGCCCCCCACTCTTGTTCTCTCTATCTCTCAAATAAAATCTTAAAAAAAAAAAAAACAAAACAACAAATAGAAAAGGATAATAAAGGAATAATACAAACAACTCTATGTCCACAAATTTGATAACCTAGATGAAATAGTAAGTTTAAAGGACTTTTTTTTTTTTGAGATTTTATTTATTCATTTGACAGAGAGAGAGATCACAAGTAGGCAGAGAGGCAGGCAGAGAGAGAGGGGGAAGCAGGCTCCCCGCTGAGCAGAGAGCCTGATGCGGGGCTTGATCCCAGGACCCTGAGATAATGACCTGAGATGAAGGCAGAGGATTTAACCCACTGAGCCACCCAGGTGCCCCGAAATAGTAAGTTTTTTGAAAGACATGATCTGCCAATACACAAGAGGAAACAGACAACCAGAACAGGCTTATGTCCATTAAAGAAATTGAATCAATAAGTAATAACTTTCCAAAACAGAAAACACCAAGTCCAGATGGGTTCACTGGTGAATTCTATAATATAAATTATGCCTATTTTCTACAATCTCTTTTGAAAGATAGAAGCAGCATTCCATGAGGCCAGCACTACCCTAATATGAAAACCAGACAGACACTACAAGAAAAGAAAATGACAGGGGCGCTTGGGTGGCTCAGTTGGTTAAGCAACTACCTTCAGCTCAGGTCATGATTCCTGGAGTCCCGGGATCAAGTCCCACATCGGGCTCCCAACTCCATAGGGAGTCTGCTTCTCCCTCTGACCTTCTGTCCTCTCATGCTCTTGCTCCTTCTCACTCTCTGTCTCTCAAATAAATAAATAAAATCTTTAAAAAAGAAAAAAGAAAAGAAAATGACAGACCAATATCTCATGAACATGGATGTGAAAATCCTCAATAAAATATATTAGCAAATTGAATCCAACAATGTATAGATAATTATACACATTGACCAAGTGGGATTTATCCCAATTATGCAAGGCCAACTCAACATTCAAAAATCAGTGTAATCTATCACATTAACACGCTACAGAAGAAAAATCACATGTTCATATCAACAGATGCTGAAAAAGCATTTGAAATCTAATGTCCATTCATGATTAAAAACAAAAAAACCCAACTCTTGGCAAACTAGAAATAGATAGTTATATCTATTATATCTATATCAGATATATTATATCTAATATATCTGCTATATTCTGCTTCTTCAATTTGATAAATAATATCTACAAGAAACCTACAGCTAACATCATGCTTAGTGGTAAGAAACTTAGATCTTTCCCACTAACATCAGGAACAAGGCAAGAATGTCCCCTTTCACCATTGCTCTTCAACATTGTACTGAAAGTTGTAGCTAGTGCAATAAGAAAAGGAAATACTGTGGACTTTGAGAAACAAACTGAGGGTTTTGGAAGGGAGGGGGTGGGGGGATGGGC
>CM052883.1:157125627-157166172 GCA_028534135.1 Potos flavus
TCTCTCCCTCTGTCAAATAAATAAATAAAATCTTAAAAAAAAAAAAAAGATTTTATTTATTTATTTGACAGAGAGAGAGATCACAAGTAGGCAGAGAGGCAGGCGGGGGGCGGGGGGGTGGGGGGGGAGCAGACTCCCTGCCGAATGAGAGCCCGATGCGGGGCTCCATCCCAGGATCCTGAGACCATGACCGGAGCTTTAACCCACTGAGCCACCCAGGTGCCCCTAAGCTACATTTCTTGGCTGAATACTATGTGATCACATCTGTACATGACAATAATTTTATATCAGTGTCTAAGAAAGAATGGAAAGATAATTTAGTCCTTCCTCTGGCATGGGTGATCAAAATAATTTTTTTAGCTTTAAAGAGTTTGCTTTGGCTTCAAAACCCATTGTCACGTCAATTTTTAAGTGTTGTCTAATTTGGAAAAACTGTTACCAAATATCCTTCATGTATGAGCTATGTGATTTCAGGGCATAATCAAATATTTTCCTGACAAGAGAGAAGTTCCATTTTTGTGTCTATGAGAACTGAATTCTCTATTTACAATTTTACACACCTGATGATTGGAAGAATCTTCCACAGACAAACTTCTGACTCTCCACATTTCAAGCATTGTTTGTTTTCCTTACTCATACACTTCTGGTGCTAGGTACTGTAGGCTGTGTCCATTTTGCCATATAAGCTCTGATCTCACATGTGCATTTGTTGGCATGGTGAATGGGCACTAGTCACCATTCTGGAAGACAATCTCACATAAGAATGAGTTAATAATGAACTGCACATAGAAATGCCTGCAGGAGCACCTGGGTGGCTCAGTCGGTTAAGCATCTGCCTTCGGCTCAGGTCATGATCTCAGGGTCCTGGGATCGAGCCCCTGTTCCCTGCTCAGTTGGAAGCCTGCTTCTCCCTCTCCTGCTTCCCTCTCACTGTCTTTCTGTGAAATAAATAAATAAATAAAATCTTTAAAAAGAAAAAAAATAAGTTGGGTAGAGGAATAGATATGTGATAAAGCAAATGTAGTAAAAGGTTAATTATAGACTGTAGATGGCAAATATATGGATTTTCACTGTATAGTTCTTAGGTTTCTTCCGTATTATTAGAAAACTTTTGTAAAAGAAATATTGGGAAAACAAATACCTGCATAATTGAACACCAAACATCCATTAAAAGTATTATGACAGAAGATTTATTCTAATAGAAAGATGAATATTATCTATTATTATTATCTATATTAAAACATCCAAAACAGTAGTTTTGGTATGATCCAGCTTTATTTATGTGTATACGGAAGAATTAACACTGGGAACAACACATACAAAGGTCCTGGGCAGAAGCTTTTTCTGGAGAGTTTGAGGAACTGCAAGGAGGCAACTAGGACCAGAGAGGAGTAAGGGAGGTGAAAGGTAGTAGAGGTCATGGGCTATAGAGGTCATGAGTAGGGGCAAGTTTAGTTAGGCTCTTTTGGTTATCTATTTCTGCATAAGAAATGATCTCAAATTTGGTGGCTTAAAACAGCAACCATTTTTTAAATATTTCACAACGTGTGGCCAGGAATTTGGACCGGACTCAATTGGGTGATTTTTCTGCTCCATGTGGCATCAACTGAGGTCACTCAGCAGTGTTCAGCTGGCAAATGTGTTAATCTGTAGGGTCCAAAATGGCTTCACTGTCATGTCCAGTGCCTCGGCGGGGATGAGTGGAAGCTGGGCCCCTTTTCCTCTCCATGTAGTCTCAAGGTTTTTCCTTGTGGTCTCTCCAGCACAGGAGTTGGATTTCCTACATAGTGGCTCAAAGTTATAAGAGCAAATGTTTTGATAGACAGGAAGTAGCAGTCTTGTAAAGGCCTGGCCCCAGAAATGGGCACAGTGGCACTACTGCCATCATCAGTCATAATGGAGCCCACCTAGATTCAAGGGGGTGGGGGTGGCCACCAGTGTACCTCTCAGCGAGAGGAGTATCAAAGAATTTGTGACCATCTTTAATCTACCTCATAGGCCCTTAGAGGTCATAGCAAGGACTTTGGCCTTTACTCTGAGCAAGCAGGGGGCCACTGGAGGATTTGAAGGAGAGGAGTAACATGATCTGGCCTCCATTTAGCAGAAGTACTCTGGCTGTCATTTTGAGAATAAATTGTAGGGAAGGAAGAAGTAGGAAGACCGGTTAGGGGTCTGTTGGAATAAACCAAGCAAGATGGGCACCTGGGTGGCTCGGTCGGTTAGGTACCTGCCATCTGCTCAGGTCATGATCCTGGGGTCCTGGGATCAAGTCCCACATTGGACTCCCTGCTCAGCGGGGAGTCTGCTTCTCCCTCTGCTGCTCCCCCCACTTGTGCTCTCCCTATCTCTCTCTCTCTGAAAAATAACAAACAAACAAATAAATAAATAAATAAACCAAGCAAGAGATGATGGTGGCTTGGGCCAACGTGGAGACAGAGGAGTCTTGAGATGTGATGGAATTCTGGGTATTCTGAAGACAGAACTATTGAGATTTACTAATGGATTACATATGGGTGTGGAATAAAAAGAGGAGTCAAGGATAACCCCAAAGCTTTTGCTCTAACCAATGAGTAGACTAGAATGGCTGTTAACAGAGATGGGGGTGACAGCAGTAGTTTGGGGGTGGGCAGGAGTAGTTTGGGAGGTATCCATCAGGAGCTGATTTTTGATAGGTCAAGATGCTATACATCCAGTGGGGATCTCAGGTAGGCAACGTGTCTGTGTGTGTTTGTGTGTGTGTGTTTGCCTTTCCCATGGGATGAAATTCTATAGGATGACAATTGTGTCTATTTTGTTCCCTGCCTGGCATGTAATGCCACTTCATAAATATTTATTTGTCAAATACATAAAGTTCATATGTTCCTACGAGTTATTGGACATAATCGGACAGTATCACAAGTGGATGAGAATGTGGAGCAGTAGGGATTCCCATTGCTGGTGGGGGTTGTGGGCTAGTACAGTTCCTTAAGAGAACAACTGAGCAGGGCACCTGGGTGGCTTAGTCGTTGGGTGTCTGCCTTCGGCTCGGGTCATGATCCCAGGGTCCTGGCATCGAGCCCCGCATCGGGCTCCCTGCTCTGTGGGAAGCCTGCTTCTCCCTCTCCCCACTCCCCCTGCTTGTGTTCTCTCTCTCACTCTCTCTCTGTGTCAAATAAATAAATAAAATCTTAAAAAAAAAGAAAAAAGAGAGACCAACTGAGCAATATCTATTAAAATTGAAATGTTTATGCTCAATACCCCAGCAATTTCACTACCGGGTGTATTGCTAGAGATATATAAAATATACATAATATATATGTAAAATATAACAACATGGTGTATAACCATAAACAATTGAAAACAACCTAAGTATCAGTCACCAGGAGATCATATACATAAAATTTACTCACACTGAAATGTTATGCAGAAGCAAAGACCAACATCAACAAGGATAAATCTTACAAACTTCATGTAAGGCAAAAAACAAGCTTCCGATTAATGTAGCATGGTTTCACTTGTATAAAGCTAAAATATGGACAACTGTCCCTCAAAAGACAGAGAGACAGAAAAATACCTAGATACCTAGCTAGATAGAGTATAGGATTCAAAGATGCCTCTCTGTTCCCCCTTCTCCACGTGACTGCCGTGATTCTGCTACATTATATGGCACAGGGGACTTTTGCAGATATAACTGAAGTTACTGATCAGTTGATCTTAAAATAGGCAGCCTATCTGGGGGAGCCTAACTAACCCAATCATACGAACTCTTTAGAAGCAGGAAGTTTTCTCCAGCGGGTCAAAGAAGTGGAAATAAGAGACATTTCAAATGTGATCAGGATTCGATGGACGATTACTGACTTGTGGGCAGCCGCCAGGAGCTGAGAGCAGCCTCCAGCTAACAACCCGCGAGGAAATGAGGACTTCAATCCTGTAACTGCCAAGAACTGCCGACAACCTAAATGAGCCTAGAAGCCGGCTCTTGCCCAGAGTCTCCAGATAAGAAAACCCGCCTTGATTGGTCTTGTAAAACTCTAAGTAGAGAACCAAGCCAAGCCTGCCTGGACTTCTGTCCTACAGAAGGAAGCTAATGAATAGATGTTGTTTTAAGCCTCTAAATGTGTAAGTTTATGGTAATTGTTATGTAGCAATAACACACATGCGCATTTGCTTAATCAGGACCTACATATGTAGTAAGAGAATAAAAAAATATATGGAAAAGACAAACACCAAATCCAGAATGTTGTTTATTCTCTTGGGTGGTTGGTGGTAGGGGGCTGTTGGGGAGAAGAAGATAAGGGGATTAAACTGTAGGCAATATTTTATTTGAACTAGGAGGTGGATATGTTATTTTTTATACTTTGTGTCTCACATATTTTATAAGCATTTTAAAGATTCCTGACCCTCAGTCATAGCCTAGCAAAAGTAGACATGACAGACTTTGAGGTGCCCTTTGGGCTTGGACAGTGAGTTCCCCCAAAGGACAGTGCTAGACACCTTTCGTTTTCTGGAAATATCTTGTCACCTTTGGGAGGAGGTGGAGCCCCCATAACAACTAAGATTGAATTTCCCTCCACCCAGTGGGAGTGTGGTAGAAGTTGGATTTAATTTACCAAAAGAAAAAAAAAATTTCCATACACTCAAATTTGTGTTGAATGAATGAATGAATGGAAAGATGAATTATGAGTGGATGCCCAAGTCTCATAGAATCCCCATCAAGACTGTGTTAAGCGTCTGACTTCAGTTCAGGTCACGATCTCAGGGTTCTGGGATCGAGCCCCACATAGGCTCCCTGCTCAGCGGAGAGTCTGCTTCTCCCTCTGCCCCTCTCCCCGCTGCTCGTACTCTCTCTCAAATAAATAAATAAAATCTTAAAAAAAAAAAAAAGATTGTGTTTGGACCACAGAGTGGGATAGGAAAAGATTGTCCCACTGAAGAATAATCCACAAACAATCTGAAAGTAAATAATCTTGGAGTTAAAAAAAAAAAAAAAGACAGCTATGAACCATGCGGTAATTGAAAATTTTGGTTTAACTGGCATCCCAACCCCCCCTCTCCCCCCAAAAGCTCCTCAGAGGCAGGCCAGACAAGGAGTTCTGGAGTCCTGGACAAGAATCCTGGGGCAGCTTAAACCTCAAAACCACCCCTACCCCAGCTCCCCCAAGAGACACCGTGCTAATGGCCCTGATGATAACGAATGATTCTGTGTTGGCCACAGCTGCCTCTTACACTGGTTGGAGGCAAACTTGATTCAGAAGCATGATGGAGGGTGAAGCATCGGATTTCTTATCTGAGCAGAAAGCTGATACCTAAGGAATGCAACCTGGCAGCCTTCCAGGAAGAAGACTTGACAATTGTGCAGGCTGTAGGGAAATGGCTTTCCCGTCCCAAGGCTTTTACTTCGAGGAAGGGCCACTGCGACAAGATGAACTCCAGTCACCAGCTATGGTTTGGACGGGGAGGTCTGAGGAATGAAATAGGCCTTGGGGTCAGAATCCAGGCCAGGTCAACCGTGTCTCTTCCAGATTTCAGTCCTTGACCGAGTCCTTGACTGACAACCAGATGTCAGAGACTACCCTCCTCAGTCATTGAGACCAAACATGTACTTGTCCGAAGTACCAACAAGTCTCCAAAAGGAAATTCATTAGGTAGGATTGTTTTGCTGGCAAATATCAGGTTTGCAACTCAAATAACCTTAAAATAAGGGGGGAACAGTGGGGAGGAAGGGCATTTGCTGGATTATAGACCTATATCAGGCCCAGTTGGATCCAGCAACTAGAATCACATCAGAAATGTCTCTCTCCATCTGTTGACTCCTTCCCTGTGCTTTCATTCAGATGACCTCTCCCCATGTGGGGTCCAGCATCTCAAGGCTTTCATTGCACCAGCTGAGCAACCTCAGGGGAGAAAAGCGCCTCATTCCCAGTAGTTCTAGAAAAACTTAAAGAACTGAGTCTCATTGGACTGGCTTGGGTCACCAGCCCATCCCTGATCCACTGGGACCAGGAGAGCAGCTGGTTGGGTTTGTCTTGAATCTAGGCAGGTGAAAACCACATAGATTGGGAGTGTGGAAGAAGGGGTTTCCCAAAGGTAAATAAGGGTGTTTGTTTGTTTGTTTACCAGAGGATGCTTGGCTAACAGCAACCATAGTGGGGCAGAACAGAAAGAACGGTGGGATCTAGCCATCTGCCAAATTTTCTTCTCTCTCTTAATAATTTCTGATAGTAATGCCACCTTAAGTCCATCTGAGGAAGTTTACGATTCCATAGGTCGGAGGTAGAGTCCAGAGATTGTATTTTTACAAAGTTCCCCCGGGGTGGTTCTGCTGAGCAGAGTAGTTTAGGAACTACTAACTAATCTAGTGGACAACCTCCTTACTCTGCTCCCCACTCAAAATCCAGAGTGAGTATATGTGGGGCTCTAGCTTATAACGTTAGAATTGCCTTTTTACTCAGAGGAGGTGAAAATAAAGGATTATCTTTATATTTTGAGATCAGGGAGACGGAAGTGTAAATTAATGAACCCGTTTCAAAGCCCATCCCCCACCTGCCCCTCATCCCAGACAAATAGGAGATAAACAGGAGTGGCTCCAACGATGTCGGGCCAGTTAGCGGACCCATCGGGGGGGCTCTTCACGCGTGCGCAGTAACTCATTACCCATCCTGCTCCGAGGGTGGGAGTCTGTCACTGGGAGCGGGGGGTTGCTGAGGCCCGGGTCTGCCTTGCACAAGGTGCTTATCATCATCCCAGCTTGGGGTCAGACAGGGAAGGCCATGGGCTGGAGAGAACGAATAAGATGCAGAGAAACTGGAACTTGGTTAACTTGATTTTCACTCCCTGTCAGTAGTTGCTTACCCTTGAGAATTCAGGACAGGCAGGAGATTAGCAACAGCGGTGGAAGGTGGGGCCGGGGGCGGGGATGGCCAGGATTTACCAACTCGTCCAATCCCATCCTCCGTAGCTGATCATAGGACACAGATCCGTTTACTAGCATTATCGCTCATGTCTATCATCTCTGTTGTATGTTCTTTCAAGGCTGAAGCCCTACCTCACATTTTTTTTACCTGGTCCCAGCACCTAGCCCCGTACCACATTGGCTACAATTTCTCAAGCAGTGTTTGGTAATGTGGATTTTATAACTTTGTAGACTTTCTCAAAGCCCTTGAAAACTGGAACTAACTCTACGTGGAGTCTCTAGAGCTTTGGAGAGACAGCAGGGTATAGGATGGCTATCCAGAGCGTGCCCCCTGAAAAGCACGGTCAGAACGTGGGGCCGGTACGGTGCCTGGCGCATAGCAGGTACACAGAGGCTCACACACGCACACAAAATTTTTTAAAAGATTTTATTTATTTATATGAGAGAGAGAGCCAGTGTGAGTGAGAGAGAGAGCAGGAGCAGAGGGGCAGAGGGAGAGGGAGAAGCAGGCTCCCTGCTGAGCAGAGAGCCTGGTGTGGGGCTCAATCCCAGGACCCTGGGACCATGACTTGAGCCGAAGGCAGACGCTTAACCAACTGAGCCACCCAGGCACCCAGATTCAATAAAATCTTATAACAACCCTGTGATGATCTACTTTTATAGACCTCAAAAGAATTAAGAAATTGTCGCAAGTCTCCCAGCTCATAAGTGGAGGAGCTGTATTCCAACCCAGACCTGCATGACTCAAGAGCCCACAAAGGAACCCCTACACTGTCTGTCTCTTTTAAGGTGACAAATATATTCTGTGCTATTTATGAAGGAGTCAGATCTCTTCTTGGCTCCTCCCTCTGCTAACAAAGGAATCTGGCCAGAGAGCCCCTTATTCAATCCCAAGGGAGGCCTGGACCCCAGGGCTCTGACTCTCTCAAGAGACCGCTCCTAGAACTCCAGGGCCCCTGAAGGATTCCTGTATTTTGAGATAAGAAAGGCTCTCATGGTCACGACTAGAGTCCATGGACCAGGTACCAAGCGGGGGTTGTTGGGGCAGAAGGAAGCCCACCTTGGGGCAGAGGGGCGCAGGCTGTGTGCAGATCCAGGGAACAGGTGAGCTCGGGTTCTCGAAGGACTTCTTTTCCCCAAAAGTCTCCAGGAGCAGGGTTTTGAGACCTCACTGGGGCTAGGCCAGGGTGGAGGAAAGCCCCCACCTTAGGGCACTGGGGTCTGTGCTCACATAGTGGAAGGGAGACAGGAGGACAAGGAAAGGGACCTGGAACGAGATGAAGACCCAGTCACAGGAGCAGTTTCCCCGCAGCCACCTGCCTAGTTGAGATGGAAACACTGATTCCAGCTCCAGCCCCCAGACAGGCTAAGAATATCCCAGAAAAGCAACAGCCACCACCCCCGCCCTTCTTGATCTGCTCCTACATCTGGAGTGCTATGCTGGGTGCCAGCAGGGGCAGGGAGAAGACGGAGTGGGGGGTGATGCTTGGGGTGGGCACGAAAGGGAGGAGGGGGAAAAGGTCTCGGTGGGGGCAGGACAAAGTGAACTGAGAAATAAAGCTACTCAAGGGAGCTGGAAGGATTGGAAAGAGAGAGCTGGGCTCAGGGGACGACAACGGTGGTGAAGGCAGGAGCTGGGGAACTGGGGAGAGAAGATCCAGGGGTGAGGATGAGGAGGGCTGACACTGGTAACCTGAAAGGGAGACCAGGGCTGTATTAAGGAAGGAGGCAGAGCCTATGGCAAGGAAAAGGAGCCCCCAGCTCACCCTCATCTTCCCCCAACCCCTAATTGTAAGCCTCCAGCATCTCAGCATCATTCTGCTCTCTCCCTGCCCCAGGGCACTTCTTCCTTATCTGTGCTTTCCACCCCCTTCTCTATTTGGCCTCCTCGGTTAAGTCCTTCTGGCAAGGAGCCTGCTGGAATGGGAAGGATGGGAGAACGAGGGGTCTCCCTCCTGATCGTGGGCAGTTTCTTCTTTGTCAGGTTCATCTCTTCTCTCTGCTCATCCCCCTTCCCCACTCCCCACGGTCGCCTGGGGAAGACTTCTCCCTCTACTGTCTCTTGGGGGCTTGCTCCCCTCCACCCCAGCTCTCCTGGGCTAAGGCCTTTGGGAGAGGGAAGGAAGACTGGGCAGATGCATATCCTCCCCCTTTGCGCCCCTCAGAAGCTGAGACCCTGGGGTGAGGATCCGGGCTCAGGGAAGGGGTGCAGGCAGCAGGGTCCAGGCATTCAGATGTCCAGGCTGAGTCTCCACCCTGGCTGTTCTAAGAACCTTCCTTGTCATCAGCCTCTCTGTAGGGGTCCCTTGGGGACATAGGGCGCAATGACTGTAGGTTGTGGGGCTTCCAGCCTTAATGTTTACTGGGGAGACCCTGGACCACCTTGGCATCCCGTCCTTCGTCTCTGAACTTTACAGGAGCGCCACTAAAGCCTGGAGGGATCTAGGGAGATTTGCACGCCTGTGAGCCTGAGCACGCTCCCCTTCCTCTCCTGGGCTGAACTGCAGAAGGACAGGCCTCGGGGATGCTGTGCACAAACAAGCCTGAGCCCATCAAGCAGAAACAGACTAGGGAGAACAACACAGGGCTGGAGCTAGAAAACGAAACAGATTCATAGGATGGGTTTTATTTAGAGTCAGAATTGTAGAATTGGAAGAGGTTTTAGGAATCTTTTTTTTTTTTTTTAAGTCCAATCCCCAAGATGTTATCTGATGTCTTTAATATTCATTTCGTCCAATGATGAAAGTAACATATATAGAATCCCTGCATTTTAATATGAGGAAAAGGAGGCCCAGAGAGCTGAAATGACTGGGATCCCTACCTCCTGCTTCCTAGACTATTGGCCTCTCCAAGAAGGAGATAAAACAGCCAAAGGGCAGAGGAGTCTGAGCAGCGTTGCCTGGAGACGTTCCCTGAAAGATGGGGCACATCTTCCCAGGATGGGTCAGTGAAGGGCTCATCTCTAAAGTGGAGTTAGTGGTAATCGTCATCGATAAGGCTGCATTCCTACACAAGCTAATACCCTGGTCCAAGCCTTCCAATTCTTGGCCTAGGCCTATAGTTCTTGCCTTAAAGAGCCTTCGGGAGGAGCCATCTATCTGGACAGGGCACTGTTCTAGGTAACCTACCTAGTGATGGAGACACACAAGGAGCCTGGCCTGGGTGGGATGGTGGTGGTGGTGGGTCTCAGCTAATAGGAGTCTAATACAGCCAGCCCTGGCCCCGATGACCATGCACATCCATGAGCAATGGACAAATGAGAAGTGACATACAGATCCTAATACAGATAAATGAATCAATCACAGAATATAGACCCTAAACATAACCCAACTGGAAAAGTACACCTGCAG
This sequence comes from Potos flavus, assembly GCA_028534135.1. Lineage (NCBI taxonomy): Eukaryota > Metazoa > Chordata > Mammalia > Carnivora > Procyonidae > Potos > Potos flavus. Next base: position 157,135,870 of record CM052883.1, read on the forward strand.
ATGTGGTGGGGAGGTGCTGCCCTTCTGTAAAGCCTACCTTCTCCCTGGAGTCTTTCTGATTTCACTATGCTTATTCCCCTTGGCCTCCAGCCTGTAGAAACATAACCCCCCTCTTTCCTCCTTTAATGTTTGTTTGTTTGTTTTTTAATAACAGAAATGCTATTTTTTTTTATGGATCTGTTTTGCCTATTTTGTCTGCTTCCTTTAAAAATTCCATCCATATTCATTTCGCACATCTTTGACTCAGGACTCAGAACCCGGCCCGTGAACCAGTTGTCATGTAGCAGCTGCTGTTGGGGAAAGAGATTAGAAAGACTGATGTCAGGAAGAGTACTAGGTCCCTTGCCATCAGTCCAAAAAGGCTTCTTGGAGGAAGTGGATTTTCAAGAGTTGGATGGGAGAAGGTGAGGTAGTGGTTTGAGGGAGGATTCTGGCGCAGTGATAGGAGCTCAGAGATTCCAGAAGGATAACCAAGGTAGGAGGGTGGAACGTGTGAGCCAGAGAGAGAGTCTGATGCGGGACAAGGTGAAGAATGAGATAGAAGATCTTGTCCTACATGACACCAGTAATTGGCCTTACATCAATGAGGGACTCCTGGGACTAGAGCTGGGAGGACCCATGTGCCATTCAGATTCACATGTTTCTGCTAGGGCAACTCAGTCTCTATGCGACCTGTCCTTAACTAGTGGTGAGCCTACTGTTCCTTGGGTGTCAGATAAAGGCTGACTCGGAAGGCCTTGTAGGAGAAAGTGGGACCAATTACAGGAGCTGAAAAGAGGGAACTTTTTTTTTTTGCAACTAGGGGGAGAAGGAGAGGTTCAATAGGTCAGCTGTGGCTGCAAGGGAGTAATGATAAGATCTCAAGGGACCAGGAGACACCTCGCTGAGAAGGGCACTTTGGGTGCTGAGTCAGGAAGGGGGAACAAGTCTGCGTGTGTAGGGTGGTAAAGAGATAGGGAATTGAGACAAGGAGACCATAAGCCTCCAGGAAGGTGTGAGTGAGCAGGGGCTGTGGGAGAGCTGAGAAAAGCGGGTGCCTCTGGTGGCAGCAGCTGCAGCCTAAGGGGATTCTGGAACAGCATATATGGAAGGAACCACACCCACACATGTGCATACATGCAAACCAACAGCAGTGGTCCCTGGAAGTCATTTTTTTTTTTTTTAAGATTTTATTTATTTATTTGAGAAAGAGAAAGAGAGCATGAGAAGAGGGAGGGTCAGAGGGAGAAGCAGACTCCCTGCCAAGCAGGTAGCCTGATGCGGGACTCGATCCCGGGACTCCAGGATCATGACCTGAGCCGAAGGCAGTTGCTTAACCAACTGAGCCACCCAGGCACCCCCCTGGAAGTCATTTTGGTGGTCTGTGAAGAGCACAGAGGTGACTCCAGGGATAATTCTGAGCGTTTTGCTGAAACCATAGCAGGGGTTTCTCTCCCCATCATACCCACCTCCAAGGCCCACTTAAAAAGTTGGAAGACTTCCGTGTTGGGGAGCTACAGGGAGTAAGCCTGGAGAAGGGTGGACACTGTCTTGCAAGGCTCATAGAACAGCCCCAGGACCAGCTGGGCTCAGGACCTGCAGGTAAGGCCCGGAGGACAAAGGTCTTGTGGGTGCTGAGGAGGGAACAGAGAGAAATGGGCAAGACCCAGCCTAATAGCTTGCAGCGGGGAGTGGGGACAGTTGGGACCTGAATGGCAGGAAGAATTTAACAATGAAAACTCACCTCAACCTGGACCCAGGGCTAAGCCGGAGGTTGGGTCAACCCTCTTGGGCCTCCCTCTGCCCAGGAGGTCCCACCTCCTGTCTGAGCCTGAGACCAACCCATCCAATTTCCAGCACTTCCCCACGAACCAAGCATTCATCACCCGCCCAAGTGAGGGATCAGTGTGTGTTGGTGGGGAAGAAGAGCACGAGAGGAGCCACCCAAGGACCAGAGGCTAGGGCGTCCCCCCACAGACCGAGTGCAGAGAATCAGGCCAGCAAACGGCAGACTAAGGCATCTGTCTGAGGGTCTGGCCGCCCCCAGAGCAAAGGCCCCCAAGGAGGGGGTTTGTGATCTGCAGGTAGGTCGCGCCCCACCGGGACCCCATCACAGGTAGGGCAAGAAGCCACCTACTGAATTCCCCCACAAGCCCACCATGGTGGCCCCATGGGAGGAAGAGAGGAGAGAGCTAAGAGGTAATGCGCCTGTGGCCAGATTGGAGAAGCCCAGAGCAGTTCGACCCCGCAGGTGCTGGGGCGCCCTGGTGAAGGCACTCACTGCCCACGCTGCCCCCAGCACATAACCAAAAGGAGGGAGAGGCTGTTCCCACGGCTTCTCTGCTACCGTGATCCAATACATCAAAACAAGCTGACCCAGGGCCTTGGGATTTGGGGGCGGGGAAGAGGGGATGTGAGAGGGAGTGGGAGCTGCCAGACCTCTCTCCCCAGCTCTGACCCTGAGGAGGCCCTTGGAACCAGGGCCACCTCCTCCTCCTTTCCCCTTTCTGGTGAAGGGAAAGGACCAGAGACAGAGGGTGGGGGTGGGGCGGGACTTGAGATTGGTATGCGAGCTTCTATTGGCCAGAAGAGCTGCCGGTCAGGAGGGCAACTCGAGCGAGGATTGGCTGCGTGAGGCGGGGCGCGGCGCAGCTAAAGACGGGGTCCAAGGGGTGGGGCTGACGCTGCAGCTGGCGCAGCTCAGACTTCGAGCAACCGCCGCGGAGCCGCCAAGCAACCACCTTCCCCTGCGCGTTCCCGCGCCCGGGCCGGGGCTAGGCCCCCCACCGCCGGGTCTCCGGGGGCTGCAGCAGCGGCGGCGGCGACAGCGGCGCCGCCCGCGGTTCCCACCGGGGCCCGGGCGCCGGCCCCGCTCTGCAGGATGGGCACGGTGCTGTCTCTTTCCCCCGCCTCTTCGGCCAAGGGCCGGAGGCCCGGCGGGCTGCCCGAAGAGAAGAAGAAAGCGCCGCCCGCGGGGGACGAGGCGCTGGGGGGCTACGGGGCGCCGCCAGCAGGCAAGGGCGGCAAAGGCGAGAGCCGACTCAAACGGCCGTCCGTGCTCATCTCGGCGCTTACCTGGAAGCGCCTGGTGGCCGCGTCTGCCAAGAAGAAGAAAGGCAGCAAGAAGGTGACGCCCAAGCCGGCGTCCACTGGCCCCGACTCCCTGGTCCAGCAGCGCAACCGCGAGAACCTTCTCCGCAAGGGCCGGGACCCTCCAGACGGCGGCGGCGCCACCAAGCCCCTGGCGGTGCCGGTGCCCACCGTGCCCGCGGCCGCCGCCACCTGCGAGCCGTCGTCGGGGGGCAGCGCGGCCGCCCCGCCGCCGGGTTCGGGCGGGGGAAAGCCGCCGCCGCCGCCACCCCCAGCCCCACAGGCGGCGCCGCCGGTTCCTGGCGGCTCGCCGCGGCGGGTCATTGTGCAGGCGTCCACCGGCGAGCTGCTGCGCTGCCTGGGCGATTTCGTGTGCCGACGCTGCTACCGCCTCAAGGAGCTGAGCCCGGGCGAGCTGGTGGGCTGGTTCCGCGGAGTGGACCGCTCGCTGCTGCTGCAGGGCTGGCAAGACCAGGCCTTCATTACGCCCGCCAACCTGGTGTTCGTGTACCTGCTGTGTCGCGAGTCGCTGCGCGGGGATGAGCTGGCGTCGGCCGCCGAGCTGCAGGCCTCCTTCCTCACCTGCCTCTACCTCGCCTACTCCTACATGGGCAACGAGATCTCATACCCGCTCAAGCCCTTCCTCGTGGAGCCCGACAAGGAGCGCTTCTGGCAACGCTGCCTGCGCCTCATCCAGCGGCTCAGCCCCCAGATGCTGCGGCTCAACGCCGACCCCCACTTCTTCACGCAGGTCTTTCAAGACCTCAAGAACGAGGGCGAGGCCGCCGCGGGCGCCGGGGGTCCACCCAACGGGGGCGCGCCCGCGGCCCCCGCCTCCTCCTCGGCCGCCAGGGACAGCTGCGCGACCGGAGCCAAGCACTGGACTATGAATCTGGACCGCTAGGGATTCCCGAGGACCGCGCCCGTCCCCCACCCCAGCCCCTGACACTCGGAGCCCCCGGGACCATCAAGCCGCCGCCGCTGTTACCGCCGCTGGGTGCCGTGGCCGGAGGAGGAGCCGCCCCTGTCCCGCAGGGGAAGGTGGAGGCCAGGACGCCAGAGGCCGCGGCTCTGGATTTGCTGGGCATAGGGTGGGGGTGGGGGATGAGCGCGGGAGGGGGACCCCCAACCTCACCCTTTCAGTCTGCCTGTGCCCTCATCTCTCCCATTCTACCCGGGTCTCCTCCTTCCCTTCCGTGTGTGTCTGTAAATCCACCTCCCTCGGTTTTGACCGTTTCCTCGCCTCCTTCCCGTATCTTCATCTTTCCTCCTGTCTGCCTTCCCATCTCCCTCTCTGCCTTTCCATTTTCCTTGGGTGTGTATTTCCGTCTCCATCTTACCCCCCGCCTATCATTGCCCCCCTTTCTCCTCCTGCACCTGTGTCCCCATCTCCCCTTCTCGTTCTCTTTTCCTTGCTCCTGGCATGTGTCACCATCTTTCCTCCTGTCTGCTTACCCCCCACCCCCCGCCTATGTGAGCTTGCATTTCTTCCCCCTACTGAGAACCCCATATCCCCTTTCCCAGACCAAAGGGAATATTAATTCTTTATTTGGACTGACTTCGGTGCGGCGAGAAACTGCAGCCCCAAGAGCCCAGACAACTACCAGGATGGTCCTCCGCCCCACCCCCACCTCCTGTCCCTACCTTTTCCAACGTGTTGCATGCCGGGAGTTGGGGGGGAGGGAGATGCCGGCTTCAGGAGGCTGAGGTTTGGGAGCAAAATCAACCTAGGAGGCCACCCCGGCGGCGGCGGCGCCTCAGCGGAAGGGCGGGAGGAGACAGAAACTCTTCTTACTCTGGGGGAGGGCTACCCCTCTTCCGTATCCTTAGGTGTTTTTGTTCCTCCCCTTTTAATTTATTTGGTTATTTCCAGAGGGAGGGGGGAGGGGCGGGTGTTGGGCAGGGAGCTGTCTGAGGTGCTGATTTGAGGCCGGACCGGAATCTTCCCGGGAGGGTACCAGGGACTGGGTTGGGCCTGGTGCCGTGTCCAAGGTGCCAATGATGCGGGCCGACGGCGCGGGCTGCACTGTCTGTCCGTCTGTCCCGGAGAGAACTATAAAGCGCTGGAAGCGCCTGCAGATGGTTTTGCGCCGACCTTTCTTTGGGCCCCGGGAGGGAGGGAGTGGGATCGGGAGTGAAACAGTCACAGATAGGGCAGGAGGGCCCCCACGGGCCTAGTGGGGAAGATGGGTCCCGAGAACTGCTAGTCTTTCCGTCCCCCCCCCCCACATTGGCTTCCATTTTACAGAGAGTGAAGTAGCCAAAGGTTGAGGCCTGATGATAAAGCTGAATCCCCTCACACACTACGCCTCCATTTTGTCTCACTTAGCTCTTCATTAATGCCCAGACCATTTAGGGATTAAATGATGAGGACAGCAAAAGTTGTGCCCTTTACAAAGTAGTCCATTAAGGCAGAACTAGCCAGTTATGATTGCTGCTTTTCTCTTCCTCCTCCATCTCTCCCCACTATATATACTGTCTAGAGTCTAGTTAGGCCTGACCAAGCCTGTACTCACCACCCGCAGGTGGGGTCTGACTGGCACACTCAGCTCCACACCCCTCCTCCAACTCCCTGGGTGGTTTCAAGGCCATTTCAGTCACACGCCCACCCGGGATAGCCTTGGAATGTACATCCCTGCTTAAGATTCAGATCTGGCCTTTTATCCCCAGGGAGGCTAGGACACAGGCAGCCTGGGAGACAGGAGGCTTTCTTGGGCGTTCAAAGAAGAGAAATAAGCTCTTTAGCCTGAGATTTCTGTCCCATTCCCTTCTTAGCCACGTGGCGAAGCGCCCCCATTCAGTTTCATTGGCCCAGGAGGCCTGGCTCCAGTAGAGCGTTGGCGTCTCTGACCCTAGTCGCCGCCCAGACCTCGAGGATCAGGAGTCAGAACCCCTCGAGGTGCGGAAGACTAGGCCCGGGTTCGCTGTCCGTGGTGCTGACCGGCGCGCTGTGGGCAGGCTGTGGGCTTGTAGGGGCAGGAGGACTTGCAGACTCGGCTTCAACTAGATTTTCTGAATAATTTGGGAGTAGGTTGTGATCTCTTCTGGTGGCGAGTTACAGGAGTCTGGCCCGAGAACCCAAGAATGCCGGCTTCCATTTGCCATCCTAACAGGACAGACCGCGATTCTACCCCGGCCTCGGCCCAGCGCCCTTGCACCCGGCCTAGAGCCGGAAATCCCCAGTCCAGATTTGTGAATCGAATTCCCGGGGGGAGGAGGAGGAGAGCTGGCGGAAGGGAAGGCGGGAGCAGCCGCCCATTGGCTAGAATTTGGCGCAGTCAGCGCGGTGCCGTCATCTTTCTGGGTTTGGGAGGAGGGAGGGAGGGAGGAGCACTTGGGTCACCCCGCGGCTGTCGCCATAGTAACCAGACTGAGCGGGCGGGGCCACCTTTCCACTCTCCCCACTCTAGCGGAGGAAACAATCTTAGGCTGCCTTATTTGGAACTAGCTAGCAAGACTACTTTATTGGAACTTCTGCGTTAGAAGAGTCTAAAATGGGTGGGAAAGAGAGACCAGAGAGCCTACCGAGACCCCCAAACGTACCGCTTTTGGTGGGATCCCTAGGTACTGCCCCTGAGCCCAAAGACACAGCATCCTCCCTTTACTACACACACACACACACACACACACACACACACACACCCTCTAGGAACCTGTGGTCTGGCACTTGGAGACTTACAATGAGTAAGTCTCACAAAAAATCCTCCGTGCGTGGTGTCAAATTAAGTCTCACTTTCCTTGCCATGCCCCAAGGCATGAGACACTGCCATAATCCGATTAGGGGGTAGGCGACTGGAGGAGGATCAGCATGGAGGAGGAATACAGGGAAGAATTAGCCTCCTGGGTCAAACCTGGTCAGACTCCTGTTTTCTAAGGGAGGGATGGTCACATGGAGAAAGGCTCAGTCTTCTCAGAAGGCGAGGTGAGAAAGGAGAAAGTGCAGAAACAGAGTAACGTGCCTTCTCTTTACTGCCCAGAAGTGAACCTCAGGAAAGTGAGTCCAGGCTGAGGAGGGTAGTGGTGAAGAGGAGTCAGAGCTCTAGAAAGAGCCCAGCCTGGGTGAGGGGCCGACTGAGGAAAGAATGGAGATGGAGAACAGGATACAGAAACCCAGCTGGAGCCATGAGTCAGCACTTCCTCTGGCAAAGGACTACTGGAGTGACTCTCTCAGCACAGGAGCAACAGAGAGGGGAAGGAAGCAGGAAAGCGAATGTGTGGATAAACAGTGATCTGACCATTTGTTGCATGGATATACAACCAAAGGCATACATTTTAACCCAGAAAGCCCGTACATCTATGTTTATACTGATGAAGCCTCCTTCAGACATAACATGTACACATCCCCACTGCCTACGTCCCTGCCCCTCTTCCTGGAGCAGAGGACATTCTGTCCTGAGAGCTATCCTTGCCTGTCCCTGGAATACCTTGGTATTTAATGGGAAAGGAGAAATGAAAAAAAAAAAATCGCAGACGTGGGGGCGGGGGTGTTGGTTGTCATGGTAACTGCTTTGCCTGCCAGACAGAGTGCCCAGCAACCAGAGCATCTGGCAATATCTAAGGGGACATCCTGTGGCCTCTACCTACAGGGACTCTGCCTCAGGCCCCCAGATGGGCATCTCTGGAAGATTTTGAAAACAGAGGCTGCCACAGCAACCCCTCCAGCCACGCCACCGTGACCAAAGACAGGTGACAGCTAGGTATGGAGGGCTGACCATCCTCACACCCCACTTTAAGTGGTACTCCTGATCCCTTTATACATGATAAACAATATTTGCTGTCAGTGACCCTAAAACAGCAGGTATTAACACTTTAAGGCCCTTCATTAAGACTGTTACCTTCCCTCTCAGCACCTTGCTAAATGCCCTACAAGAAGATCATCTATACCCACACAGGCTAGGTGTGTAAATGCAGGGTAGAAAAATTGTTTCATTACGGTGATGAAAGATTGGGTGCAAAATAGATAAACTGCAGGGGGTAGTCTCAGGATTCAATACATTAGTTGACCTTAGTTTAATACACTGATGAGATTTGGAGTCAGTCTCTCTGTTGCACTTACAGGCTGGATGGCTAACTTCTCACTCCAGCAACCCCCACTCCTATTTTTTGTTTTTTCTTTCCTCTAATCTTAGGTTTAACCTCTTAGTGTCTGGATTAAAATTCCCCCAATCTAGCTTGAGCTTTCAAGGGTTTTTTTTCCCCTGGATTTTTTCCACTATTTCTTTAGTAATTAGCTGCTCCTAATGTCTCTTTCTATTTGAAGATATTGCCCACAGTAGTTATTCCCCTTTCTTAAGACTTCCCCTGCCCCATTTCTTTACACCTCATGGTCATAGTCTCCTGTGATTGATATTTAGCTTCTAGTCCATAAATCATAAAATTAGTTTCTCTGTGTGCAACTTTATATATGACTACCTAAAAGGAAAGAGGGCTTATCATCCATTCCATTATCATCTTTCAACATTTTACTCCTTTAAAAAAATTACATATGATCCCAGAAAAACACAGAATATCAAGAAAAGCATAAGAAAGAAGAGTAATGATGGAGGGCTTGCCCTACCAGATACTTAGATGTATTATAGAGCTAAGGTAGCTAAAATATATGGCACTGACTTAGGATAGACAATAGAATAGAATAGATATTACAAAGTTGAACTCTGGCATACACGGGAATTTAATATATGATAAAGGCACCATTTCAAATCCATTGGGAAAGATGGATTAATCAGCATATGGTTTTGTACAACTGGATAGTTGTTCATATGAAGAAAAAGGTCAATTACTCCTCATTCTTTACCCCCAAAATAAATTCCAGATATTTTTTATTGTAAAGAAAAAAGCCGTAAAATCCTTAGAAGAGGAGACAGATTGGTTTTTTTTTTAAAGATTTTATTTGTTTATTCGAGAGAGAGAGCACAACCGGTGTGGGGGGGATGCTGTGCCAGAGGGAGAATCAGGCTCCCCGCTGTGCAAGGAGCCTGATGCTGGACTCTATCCCACAACTGGACTCGATCCCATGACCAGACTCGATCCCAAGACGCTGGAATCGTGACCCAAGCTGAAGGCAGATGCTTAACTGACCAAACCACCCAGGAGCCCCAAAGAAGAGGAGACAGTTTGAAAGTACCTACTAAAAATTTAAATGCACATACTTTTCTATTCAGGAATTCTGATTTCTAGTATTGACCCTGGAGAAATACTTGAATATGTGCACATAAAGACATGATAAAGATATTTTTATTGTGTTATTGTTTAGAAAGAGATAAATTAGAATCGATGTAAATATTCACTAGTATGTTAGGGGTTAAATAAGCTTTGCTACAGCCAAATTACTGAATACTATAGTATTCAGTTAAAAAGAATGGATTAGACTAGATGTACTGGGGAAAGATCTATAAAACATGTATCATTAAAAGTTGCACACCAATATGTACAGTACAATATAATTTATGCAAAAGCAAAACAAAACTAAAACTTAATTTGTGTATGTGTGTGTAATAGAAGCTTGAGTAAGTTATACATCACTCTTAATAACTGACTTCTTGGAAGAACTGGGATTAATTTTGTCTAGAGGACATGCACCTTATCTGTGGAGTTTAATTTTTACAATAAAAATGTATTCATATATTGTTTGCATAATTAGAAAGTAGTTAATATATGGCAATAGTCAAATATTAAATAAAAATACCTAGAGAAAATAAGAATTATTTATTAGTATTGTTACTAGTGCATTTTGGGTTGGAGGGCAAACTTTTTTTTTGGCATAAACCTTGAAGAAAAAGATGGACTTTTGGAGAGAAAATCTGAGAAAAGAGAAAAATGGAGAAAATCTGACTCCATCTCAGCTTTTGAATGTTGGAGAAATAGAGAGAGAAAGAGAGAAAGAGCAATAAGATTAAAAGACAAGTGGCAAGCTGAGAGAACATATTTGCAGCAAAATATATTTTCAGTACAAAATTAAACAAAACTGTGTAGATATCATTCATGCCAAAAATGTAAATAATCAATAAACATGGAAAGACACTTCGCTATTGACCAGGAAATTCAAGTCAAAAGAGTAATGTGAGAGTCCATGTCTTATACTGACAAAGATTATAAAAATGGAAAAAGCCAGCCATGATAAGAACATGAGGAGATTGCACTTTCTCATACTGCGGCGTGTGTGTGTGTGTGTGTGTGTGTGTGTATTCAGTCTTTTTGGAGAGCTACTTGGCTAGGGATCAAAATGTGAAAGGCAGAGTGCTCTTTGACCCAGCTTCCCATTTCCAGAAATTTGCCCTAAGGTAATAAGTGGGAAAGGACACAAGGGTGCTTATCATAACATTGTTCACAATAATAAAAAAATTGGATGTAACAGTAGGAGATTAAGTAAATTGCAATAAATCAATATTTGTTGGGATATTATGGGCCATTAAAAATGACACATCAATCTATATTTATTGACATGAAAAATGACCACGATAAAGTGAAAATATCTGGTTAAAAACAGTATAATATGGTCCTATTTGTGTAAGAGGGAGAGAGAGAGAGAAATCTTTAAATAGCTGTCCTCTTCATGTCATTCAGATCTTGGCTTAATAGCCACCTCTTCTTGATGAATTCATCTCAGCCTGCCCCATAGTCACCTTCCCTCACATACCCCTGATTTATTCTTCTTCACAGCATTTGTCCCCCCAATTATTTTTTGTTGCTTATTTATTTTGTATGCTCTCAATAAAATGTCTGTCTTGTTCACTGCTAGATTTCCTGCACCTAGTGTAGTGCTGGGCACACAGTATGCAGTCGATAGAATGATTCTGTTTGTGTGTGTGTGTGTGTGTGTGTGTGTGTGTGTGTGTGTGCATGCGTGCAGCAATAGACACTTTTAAGATGTTTACTAAAATATTAGTTTTGCTCTCCCTAAGTGGTGGGATTTTTTTTTTTAAGATTTTATTTATTTATTTGACAGAGAGAGAGAGATCACAAGTAGGCAGAGAGGCAGGTGGAGAGAGAAGGGGAAGCAGGCTCCCTGCTGAGCAGAGAGCCTGACTCAGGGGCCCGACCCCAGGACCCTGAGATCATGACCTGAGCCGAAGGCAGAGGCTTTAACCCGCTGAGCCACCCAGGCGCCCCTAAGCGGTGGGATTTTTAAATGATCAGTTTTACTCTCTTCTTAGTATTTTTCTGAGTTTCCTAGTTTGTTACAATGAATATTATTATTATTACCTTAAAAAGGAAGGAAAATCATTAAGAAAGAAAAAGAGATAGAGAAATAAGGAAGGAAGGGAAGGAGAGAAGGTAGAAGGAAGGAGGGAAGGAAGGAAGGAAGGAAGGAAGGAAGGAAGGAAGGAAGGAAGGAAGGAAGGAAGGTAGGCCGTTCTCAATAAATGTGAAATAGTGACAGTTTCCATGTTTGTCTTTGGTTGCCACTTAGTATACAACTATACTTTCATTCTTTAATCTATTTTGGATTTATTTCTCTATGTAGCTAGAAGTAGAGTTATTAACTGTGTTTTCCCAAATGAATAATGAGTTATGCCAACCATTGAACAGTCCTCTTTTCCCTATAGTGTATGCAATCTTTATCTTTTATGAAATTCCCACATATACATGGGTCTGTTTCAAGGCTCTACTCAGTTCTGTTGGTCTTCTTAGCAATTTCTATGCCAAACCACACCTTTAATAACTGTAGCTTTGCCGTATGCTCATTGTTCTTTTGCTAAAATTGTCGAGGCTATTCTTTTTTTTTTTTTAAGTTTTTTTTTTAAATTTTATTTATTTATTTGACAGAGAGAGAGATCACAAGTAGGCAGAGAGAGAGGGGGAGGCAGGCTCCCTGCTGAGCAGAGAGCCTGATGCGGGGCTCGATCCAAGGACCCTGAGATCATGACCTGAGCCGAAGGCAGAGGCTTTAACCCACTGAGCCACCCAGGCGCCCCTGTCGAGGCTATTCTTAAACATAGTCCAGGAGAACTTTAGAACCAAGCCTGTCAGGGACTGTATTACTCTTGTAGACCAATTTGGACAGATTTGACATTTTGTAATATTGAGTCATTCTATCCAAGAACATGCTAAGTGTTCCTTTTATTCAGGTCTTCTTTTATATTCCTTAGTGGAGATTTGTCATTTTCCTCATTTAGATGTTTCCATGTTTTTCATTAGGTTTTCTAGGAGCATACTTTTTATTGCTGTTATAAATCTATTATTCCCAATTATTTCCCTTTATTTTTATAGAGTTATAGGATAACCATAAGTTTTTGTATGTTAATCTTATATGTTACTGGATATACTAGTTTCATTAGTTTTGTGTTCCAGTTGGATCTGTTGGATTTTCTAGGTAGGTCCGCAAACAAGGACATTTTAACATCTTCCTTTCCAAGATTTGCACATAGAATATATCTTTTCTTGTCTTATTGCATTGACTAGGACCTTTAGTAGAGTGTTCAGTGGTGGCAGATAAGGTTAGAAGGAGTAAAACAGATTTGCCTTGTCCTTGACTTATGGGAATATTTCTCATATTTCACCAACGGCTTTTTTATTTGTCTTTTAAAGCTGAACATTCCATTTTGTGTGTATTGCTATATAGTAAGTCATCTCAAATAATTTTTTGCAAGTTGATAAAACCTTAATCAAAATAATTATTCAAATTGCCTGTTCTGAGGCATGTTGGCCTACATGGTCCTGGGCATGTGAAGTTTGGGGATGGAGGATGGAGTGGCTGAATGTTCCTTTATTACTCCTCCTCCCCCACTCTGCCCAAACATTTAAAGGCAGTGTGATGTGATGCACAGAACAAAATTCCAGGGATCAGAGGTTTGAGTCCCTATGTGATCATTAATCTAAGTTATTCAACCTCTCTGAACTTCGATTTTCTCATCTATCAGATGGAAACAAGGATTTCAGATGTCTTTTGGCTTAACAGGCATGACAATATTACTGTTGTTAGGGTAACAACCATCGCTATGGTAGTGAGCATTGTCAACAAACATTGACAGAGGGAATAAGGGACCAAGACACAGTACAGAATGGAGCCCGAGGCTGTTCTGACCAGCTCTGCTGGCCCCTGAGGCAGTGGGGAGCTCTGGAGACCTGGACATCCCATGAGCCATCTATGACCTTGGTGACATGTGTTTACTCCTTGCTGCAGGCAAGGTTCCAGTGGGACCCACGTGCATCTCTCTAGAATGCCAGCCAGGGGACTTGCTTCAGCTGCTGGCATGTAGACACTTATGCCAGCCAGGGCCAGCCCAGCCCAGCAGCATTCCTGAGTTGAGGCCTTTGGGCCAGCAGGCCAGGTCCCTCTTGGGATTCCACACTCTAAGGAGCCCCTGGCCCCAGGTTAGCTCTTGCCAACAGGGAAGAACAGCTGAACCTTGCATCTATATTGCACCTGCTTTGTGACCAGGGGTGGGAACAGGTGCATTTGGGGGCATCTTAGGATGCTAGGCATGAAGAACCTTCACACTGTATGGATATGGAATTGGGTGAACACAAGCATGTGCCAATGCCTGGACTAACATCCATGCTTCAACATGTAATGGAAATATGCTGAGGTTTGCAGCAAATTTGGGCCATGCTATTTCCTCACTGTGGGACCTTGAGACTTTTCCCCCTGTCATAAAGGAATTAAAGAAGCTGTTGTAAGTATCGGCTGAAACCATGTCTATGGATGTGCTTTGTAAACTGTAAAGTACAGTACACATGAGGTGGTCCTGAGTTTTAGATGCATGGTCACAGATGTGGTCATTGCACAGAGGTGTGTGCAAGCTGGATCCAGAACTTGTCTCTCTCCCTCCGTGTGTCAAAGTAGAAAGCCAAGGGAAAAGGGTAAGAGTATTGGAAAGGTGATCACAGGGAAGGAGGATGAGATCCAGAGGTTGCCATCGGACCACAGACCCTTCCCTACTTTTCCCATTCATCTCCCCATCTGGTGTCACCTCAGACATCTCCGTACTGCAGGATAAAAAAGATAGCACAGCCTGAAGCCTCCCTGATAACTTCCTGCTGTGTTGCTAAGCAACATGTCCTCCTCTTCCAGAAAAAGGAACCTGATGTTCATGCTCAGGGTCTGGCCTTCCATCCTCCTTTAACTACTCCCCCCTCCCTTAATCTCTCAGAAACTCAAGGAAGGAGCTCCTCTGACTCATGGAAAGAGACTAGGGGTAGGTACATTTGCAGGAGGTACAGCTGGAGGATTAGACTGCTGGGAGAGGGTTTGAGCTCAAAGGGCAGGACTCTGTTCTGAGCTGGTTGATGCTGGAGGGGTGGTGGTAACACTTAGGAAGCAGCTCTCTGTGCTAGACTCTTTAGGCATATGTTCTGTCCTGGCAGCAAACCAACAAGGTGGCTACAATCAGCATCTCCATTCTACAGATGAGGTCACTGAGTCTCAGAGACAGCAAGTAGCCTTCTCTGTTCCAATGGGAGTATGCAAAGGCTGGGTTTGTATCCATGTCCATTTGGGTTCCTTCTACTGTATCATGTCATTTGAGATAAATTCAAGGGTCATAGACTATGACTATGGCCACAAGACTTAGACTATGGCCACAAGACTTCTGATAGACGTTTCTCACTTTGTCTGGAACCCATGGTAAGTCCTGGATTTGGAACTTGTCCTGGGGTTGGGCTGCGGTTTGGGCACAGGTTATAGTCCTGTCACTTCTGGGCCTCTCAGAATCTTAGGATCTGCTCATTCTTCCATGAGAGATGATAAGGGACTAAGGGGTGGGGAAAGGAGTGAGCTGGGCTGCTAGGTTTGAATCACACCTCTACTATCTAGCAGCACCGTGACCCCAAGCAAGTTCTTTAACATTTTGTGCCTTAGTTTTCCTCATCTACAGAGTGGGAATAATACTAGAAGCAACTACAGAGGGTCATAAGGATTAAATCAACGTAAAGATCTTTAAGTAGTGCCTGGCACATAAGTGTTCCATAAGTATTAGCCTTTATTATTATTATTTTTAAAGATTTTATTTATTTATTTGTCAAAGAGAGAGAGAGAACAAGCAGGAGAGGAGCAGCAGGCAGAGGGAGAAGCAGGCTCCCTGCATAGCAAGGAGGCTACGCAGGGCTCGATCCCAGGACCCTGGGATCATGCCCTGAGCCAAAGGCAGCTGCTTAACTCACTGGGCCACCCAGGGGCCCCTAGCCCTTATTATTATTATTATTTCTAGGAGGCTTTAGTGTCTAAAGCTCTTTCACATCCTTAGTGGTTAAGAGAACTCACTGCTTTTGAAATGAGACTGGGTGGAGAGTCTGCTCTGCCCTTTCTCACTGCATGACCTCAGAATTAACCCCTCTGTGCCTCAGTTTCCACATCTATAAAGTGGGGGAAATCCTGATGTCTATTTCAGAGGATTGTTGTAAAGATCCAATGCGATTTGGATATTAGTTATGGTAATTTTAGTTGCTGTAACAAGAAATCCTGCAAACTTCAGGGAATAGTCTAATGCATGTTGATGGGTGACTTCTTTCCATGGGGTTTTTTAGGAACCAGGATCCATCCATACGGTAGCTCTGCCTTCTCTTAGGAACTAGTCCTCTTCTGAACCCAGATGGCAGAAAGGGAATAAGACAGTGTGGAAAAGGCACATCCATTTCTAAATGCCTGGGGCTGCGAGCAACACATACTATCATTTCCATTTGTATTTTGTTGGCAAAAACAAGCCACATGACTCCCACCAAAATATAAGGAGAGCTGGAAATTCGACCCTGGCTGGGCAATCACTTCCCAGTGACAACTCTACTGTGTGAAGTAAGGAGCATGCAACTTGGGGCGGGGGTGGGTGTGGGGGAAGCTAACTGTTTCTGCTACATTGAGAGAAATAATATTAGGATATTATTTGGGTAGTGGTGAGTGTGAGAAGTAGGTTAGGTGCTATTGCTAATATTATTCTTTTTAAAACTTATATATTTATTTTAGAGATAGAGAGAGCAGGGGAAGGGGTAGAGGGAGAGAGAGAATTTCAAGCACACTCCACGCTGAGTGCAGAGCCTGACATGGGGCTTGATCTCATGACCCTGAGATCATGACCTGAGCTGAAATTAAGAGTCACTTAACCGACTGAGCCACCCAGGTGCCCCATATGGCCAACATTATTCTTATTTAATCTACACCATGACCATGGGAAGTAAGTATTACTGATGTCCACATCTTATTTTATTTATATTTTAAAGATTTTCTTTATTTATTTGAGATAAAAAGAGCATGAGCAGAGGGCAGAGGGAGAGGAAGAAGCCGACTCCCCATTGAGCAAGGAACCCAACATGGGGCTCGATCCCAGGACCCTGCGTCCATGACCTGAGTCAAAGTCTTACCTGACTGAGCCACCCAGGCGTCCCATTGTCCACATTTTAGAAGAGAAAACGAAGTGTGGCCCCATCACCAGTCAAGAGGTTGGTTCTTGGTGAAGCTCAGTAGGCGGGTCCAGGACAAGGTCTGGATTGGCCTAGAAAAGTAGCTGTGGCCACTCGAGTTCCTCCTAGGATACATGGAGGCATCTGATTGGCACTAGAGGAGGAAGAGGCAGGTACTTGCTTTGTTTTGGTAGTTTTGTTGGTTTGTCTAATAACAGAAAATACTGATATATGTAACAAGGTACTTATGTAATCATTTAATCTTTCAGCCCTATAAGGTAGGTTCTGTTATTATCAAATCCATTTTACAGATAGGATAATTGAGGCACAAAGTAGAAAAACAACGTGCTTGAGGTCACACAGCTAGTAAGGACCAGAGACGGCACCCAAGTCCAGGAAGTCCAGCCACAGAGCCCTTGCTCCTATCCCCCCCATACTATGTTGCCTCTGTCTACAAAGAAAGGAGAGACAGAAATAGCAGGCAGGATCCAGTAAGAGAATCTTCAGAAATAGAAAAGTTACAGTCAATGGGACAATGGGTCACTTGTCTCTACCTATGAAACCCACCATTCCAAGACGGAGGAGAGTCAGGGAGAAATACCATCGACAAAACTGAGGTCAGAAATGCCACCAAGGTCAAGGTGCAGTCAGACCCCCAGTCCCACCCCGGAGTACAGTGATCTACTCCAAGCTTGTAGGAACACAAGTAGGAAGGTGACGGCTTGCAAAAGACAAGGGGGCAACAAAACAGTCTCCGATTTGTTCTTTATCAGATGGAGGCCCGAAATAAGGACTCATAAGATAAGCTCTCAATCTGCTCTTCATAACCAACTTTCTTCTTCTATGACAATTAGACAAGAGTACACCTGCAAGGGCAAGCAGCAGGTCCCATCCACGTGAGGAAGAGGCTCTCCAGGAAGGCCCAACAGGAGGGGATCTGGTGTGATGCTGAGGACTTGCGCACAGGCCAGCCACCTGACTTCTCCGAGCCTGAGCTTCCTCATCTGGAAGGGGAGGTAACTGTCCCCACCTTGCAAGGTTGTGGCCCACTCCAAGGAGATGCCACATGAAAAGCATTGGCACAGGGCATAGCCCGGCAGGGTCAGGTTCAATGAATGGTAGGACTGCTCCTTTTTATTATCAGCAAGTCTACTTGATCAGAATTATAAATAGGCTGGGGAACGACCTGAAGTTCCGTGCATCTTAAAGACATTTTCAAAAAAGATGAAGTCCAGAAAAGCAGAAGAGTCTGAGAAAAGGATAGCACAGAAGCCCATTTCAATGTCTACCTGTGGTCCCCTGAGCTAATATGTGCCTCTGTGACCATGCAGGTATCAGGCGGTGTAGACACAGATGTTCTGAGCCGCTTGTTAGCCAGGCTTCTCAGTCCATCTGCAAGTGGAGCTTGGTGGCACGGCAGACACATTATCCTCCACCTGTGGAGGAGACACAGGTGTGTGTAATCCTGGCTGGGGGTGGGGGGATCCTGCAAAGAGGTGATCAAGGGCCACTCCAGACAATGGAGAAGCCACTCAGCACTGGAAAAAGATTTGCGAGAGAAACCAGAAGACACAGGTCCTAGAACAAACCTGAGAGTTTAGCCAAGTCTCTTAGCCTCTTGTGCCTTGGTTTATTTATCCTTCCAGCAGGTAAAGCGATCCCTGCCCTGTCTCCCTTCCTGACCGTGGAGAGGAGCAATAAAACAATGGATGTGGAAGTGTTTTATAAACTCTGTAACAGAAGCATATGGTGTCGGGGGGTGGGGGTGGGGAGTGAGCCATATTTTCACCAGTGACGTGAATGAGGAGATGGAGAAAAGGGTCAGGACATCAAGGGGATGCAAGAGGGACTGGACTTCGGAATGGGAGAAGGAAGCAATGGTGGGGTCAGTACCCTGGAAGGTCAAGAACCAAGGGGTTAAGGCTCCATGAGGACAGACCTGGATCATCAGGAAGCTGAGTGTATTAAGAGTGTGGCTGGGTGGCTCAGTCGGTTAAAGCACCTGCCTTGGGCTCAAGTCTTGATCCTGGGGTCCTGGGATCGAGTCCCCCAACCCCCTGCATCAGGCTCCCTGCTCAGCGAAGAGCTTGCTTCTCCCTCTTCCACCCCCCCTCCGCTTATACACTCTTTCTCTCTCTCTGTGTCAAATGGATAAATAAAATCTTTAAAAAGTGTGGCTTCTTTGGGGCTTGGAGGGGAGTAGAGTCGTCTCAAGACCACAGTAACTCAGGGCTTGGAGACATCACCGAGGCAGAGATATAGCCAGAGCCGAGATGGCCTGGAGAAGAGAACACCCATCTATGGGATTCGGGGCTGGACACAACCTTAGAAATCACCTTGGACAGACATTTTCCAACTTTTTTTTTCTTGGAACAGAGAGAACCTAGGTGACCTCTGAGGTTCCACAAAGTAGAATTCTCAAATCCCTGGTTGAGCCTCATTATTTTAAGGAGATGCAATGGAATCCCAGAGAAGAGATGTGATTGTCCAAAGGTGACAAAGCAAGTGAGTTGCCACACTGGGACTGGAATTCAGGTTTTCTGATTCCCAATCCTGTTTCTTAGCTTCCAAACTGACTCTGCACGTAGGAAAAAAAACAGAGGGGCAGGGTGGCTTTAAGGATGTGATTTCATAGGGATGCAGAGCTCTAATCTAAGGCCACCTCCCCTTGGCTGCCCAACATTGCCTGAAATCCCACCTTTACCAACTCACTCACAGGACTTGGAAAGTCTCAAGGTTGGGGACCTTACCTTGTCCCCGCCTCCCCCAAACCCCCAGGGAAGGGGCTGCTGAGTACTGACAGAGGTGCTTCCTTCCAGATCAAACTGGCACATCCGTCTTCCCATAGCTTCCTACCACGCGTCCCCATACTGCCTTTCGTCGCACACATCCAGGTCCTCTGCCACCGGCCAGCTCTTTGAGTCACTGAGGACAGCCCTCGTGTCGCTTTCCCCAGTGTGGTTTCCAGACTACATCTCTCATTGTCGTTGGTCCCAGCTCTCTCTTCTCACTGCCTGAGCCCACTACTCTGTATGTTCTTCATCCGGTGTTCTCTCGGAAGTGTTCTCACTGTGTCCAGGATGCTGGGGACACAATTATGAGAGCAAGTGGGTCATTTCCTTCACCTTCACTGCCATAACTCAGATCACAATGATTTTTCTGCATTCCACCCATCGGCCTCCCATTTAATATTATGCTGACTATGAAGCCACTAATTTACACACAGGCTCTCCTGAGCTACTCCCTTGCCGCGCCTCACGTTCTGACCTTCTGTCCTTTCATTTAAAGATCTAAGAGCAGGTGGGACGCCTGGGTGGCTCAGTTGGTTGGGCGGCTGCCTTCGGCTCAGGTCATGATCCCAGGGTCCTGGGATCGAGTCCCGCATCGGGCTCCTTGCTCGGCGGGGAGCCTGCTTCTCCCTCTGCCTCTGCCTGCCTCTCTGCCTGTTTGTGCTCTCTCTCTGACAAATAAATAAATAAAATCTTAAAAAAAAAAAAAAAAATCTCAGAGCAGGGCCTCACACTCCTTGCCAGAAAATTTCACCTTGTTACATTTAGCCCACAATTCTTAGCAGCCCAGCAGATCTTTCTGGATCCTGGTTCTGTCTCTCCGGTGAATCAGTTCTCCTTCCCAGCTTCCTGCCCCCTGCAAAGAGGTCCTTTGCACCTCTCTCCAAGTCACCGAGGCCCTTACAATGTGGGACTCATCCCCTTGGAATATGGGAGCCCGCTCTTCCACTTCATGAGGTCTATAGGGCATCATGATATGGAACACGCTCATACCAGAATCTTAGGTGACTAAAGTAGGGTATCATTAAATTCTACAAGGCACAGTAAGAAGGAAAGAGATTATGTCAAAGAGATATGAATAGTGACCTCTGTGTAATGGGCCTGTAGGTCATTTTCCCCTATGCTTCATTGCACTCTTCATCCAACTCATATTTAATGAAGGCCTTATGTGTGTATCTTCCAAATTTTCTTTCTTTTTTTTTTTTTTTTTTATTTATTTGACAGAGAGAGAGAGATCACAAGTAGGCAAAGAGGCAGGCAGAGAAAGAGGGGAAAGCAGGCTCCCTGCCGAGCAGAGAGCCCGATGCGGGGCTCGATCCCAAGACCCTGAGATCATGACCTGAGCCAAAGGCAGAGGCTTTAACCCACTGAGCCACCCAGGTGCCCCTCTTCCAAATTTTCTATGCCAAGTATGTGTTATTTGGAAAACCAGGGGAAAAAATAAGTGAAAATAAAAAAGAATAGACTGTTGCCCTAGGGGGACCTTGATGACTTCATCAGCACTCTTTGGGGAAAAGCATCCCAGCCTTCCCTGCACCAAACTGTGCCGCCTTCCACCTGCAATCCCCGCCCCGCCCACAGCGCACAGGGAAATCTCCTCCGCCTCCTGCGGGAGCCAGGGTGTTCTCCCCTCAACCTGGAACCGGCAGGAACCTTGGGAAAGAAGGACCAAGACCATGGGGAAGGGGCGGGGGCTTGCCTTGGTGTGCAGCCCAAGGTTCCAGCAATCGCTCCCCGCACCTGCCCAGGTGTTGTTCCATCTAAGGGAACACGTTTAAGGCCGTTTTCCTGCCAATAGTTTTTGTAAAAGGCCTCGAGAGAGCATAAAGGCCATGGTCCCAGTGCGTGCAGGATTCAGAAGGACCTCCAGGTGGGGAGGAAAAGGGCCCAGCCATTAAGCATCTGCCTTCAGCTTAGGTCGTGATCCCATGGTGCTGGGATCAAGCCCACGTCGTGGCTCCCTGCTCAGCGGGGAGCCCGCTGTCCCTCTCCCTCTGCCCCCTCCCCCTCAGGCGTACTCTCAAATAAATAAAATCTTTTAAAAAGCCAGGGGCAACAGAATGACGCACTTGAGCCACTTCCGGGACTTCCTGGGGGAGGCAGGGCCGGGGTCCCCCTTTGCCTTCCTCTTTGAAGATCAAAGGAAGCCTGGAAGTGTGGGGGTCCGCCTGGACTTGGGGAGATGGGACACCTGAGGCTTCACCAGGCTGAGTCCCGGCTTAGCGGCAAAACCCGGCCCTGGGTTGCCCTCCTCCGACCAGCAGAGGGCGCGCGCCACCCGAGAGAAGGAGGGTGCCGCCGAAGCCACCCCCGGTGACGGCGGGTGCGGAATCCGGAGCGGGGGAGGGGAAGATCCCTCTTTCTGAAAATCAGGAGGCAAATCCACAGAGGAGATAGCGTTGGAGAAAGAAGGGCAGGGGGGCGTTTTGTGAAGGAGGGTGAGAGAAAGTCAAAGTGAGGATAGGCTGGGGAGGGGACGGGAGGGGAGGAGGGAGACGAACTGGAGGCCGGAAAGGTTGAGACGGCCTGCGGATGAGACAGGCTGGGATGGAGGGTGGGATGGGGTGAGGTGAAGGGGCAGGTGGAAGGCAGAGTGAGGCAGGTTGGGGTCAACGGCCCCGCGCCCAGTCAGGTGGGGACGCTGCAGCAGGGCGGTCTCCCTCTTGGGCTGAGCCCACCCACCAGAGGCTCCCCTGTCCCCTCCGGAAGCACCCAAGTCGGCTTTGGCCTCATTCTCCCCAACTCTTCCTTGCAAAGCCTTTCTGCTCAGGCCTGAGCTGGGCCTCTCCTTTCCCCCTGAAAAAAGGTTCGGGTGCATCAAAGAACACAAAGAGGAGGCAGTAGGGAGCTTGGGAGCTTTAATGGGTCTGGAAGGGAATAGAAACACACCAGGCCATCGAGAGAGAGGGGGGGGGGGCAGAAGCTACCTAGATGAGTCACAGGGGCAGGGGGCCTCATCAAGTCCGGAGAAGCCCGGGTGGTCAAGGAGCAGGTGGGACGGAGCAGCCCGGTGGGAGAAAGAAAAAAAACGAGAAAAGATTTGGAATTCGAAAAAGAGGGGTCATAATGGAAGGGGCTTCCAGGAGCCAGGCGGAAGTACAGGTGGAGGGCAGAAAAAGACGGGAGGTCCGGGAACCCCCTTCAGGGCTCTGGGGCCATGAAGATGGAGGTTAAAGAAAGCCGGGGTGGTGGGGGTACAACGAGGTGGGGGCGGGGGCGGTGGCAAATCCAGTGTTACAAGAAGACAGAGGAAGCTTCAGGTCCCTTCCCCCCGGGGCTGGGTGCGGCGACGCAGGAAAATCTGAGATCAAAGGAACGGTGGGGGAGGCTCCGGGCCCCCTCTCCGGGTGTGGATGGGACCGAGCGAAGCTCTGGGCGCCCGGGAGCGGCCGCGCAGCACCCGGCCGCCCCGTCTAGTGGTAGTGGCCCCCCAAGTGCGAGGCCGCGGCCACCGTGCCGAAGGGCCCGGGCGGGGGCTGCAAGCCGGGGCTGGGGTAGAGGGCGGCGGTGGCGGCGGCTGCGGTGGCGGCGGGGCCCGGGCCCGGCCAGTAGGAGAAGCCGGCGGGCGCGACGCCGGCCGAGGCGGCCATAAGGTTGAGTTTGGAGAGGCCGGGGAAGGGCAGCGGGGCGAGGCCGGCCGGCAGCTTGTAGAGCGCGCCGTCCTGGGCGGCAGCTGCAGCGGCGGCGGCCGCGGCGGCGGCGTGGGCGTGCGCGGGCGGCGGCTGGCAGGCCTGGGCCAGACCCTGGAAGTCGAAGCGGTAGGCGTAGCGCTTGCCGTGCACCTTGCTCATGATGTTCTTGTCGTAGTAGTAGCGCAGCGCGCGGCTCAGCTTGTCGTAGTTCATGTTGGGCTTGCTCTTGCGCTCGCCCCAGCGCCGTGCCACCTCGTCTGGGTCCGTGAGCTTGAACTCGCCGTGGCCGCCCTCCCACGCGATGCAGCCTGCGTTGGCGCGGTCCGCGAGGAGCTCCAGCAGAAACTGCCACAGCTGGATCTGCCCGCTGCCTGTGGGGAGGGGGCGGTCAGCCAGGGCGGGACGGGGGAGGCAGGAGGGAGGGCAAGAGGTGAGGCGCAGACCGTCCCGGCCTTGGGGGGAACCGGCGTCGGCGTCGGGGAGGGATACAGGGCTCGTCCGGCAGGGGCAGGGTAGCTCGGAGCCGCTGCAGCGCCTGACCGGGGAGGGGCTGATCCCGCGAGCGGTCTTGAGCCTTTCCCGTGCTTTTGCACAATGGAAACACGGCTCCCTCCGAGGAGGACGCATCCCCGCGGGCTCCTGGCTTTGTGAGAATTGGGGAGGAGGGCGAAGCACAGCCTCCTGAGCGTGGAGGCAGCGGCGCACCGGGGCCTGCGGCTCTGGGAAGCCAGCAAGGGCCGAATACCGGCCCCTACTGCCGCCTTGGCCCTGCACCCTTTTTCGGCGCAGAGAGGAGCCTACACGACCGCTCAGGGTAGTCTGCGCGGGTGCTTAGACGGCCACATCCCAGCTGGACCATGTCCGCCAGTCCAAGAGGAAGAGGCCGGGGTGCAGCGGGACCACCCCCGCCACTAGACAAGGCCTAACCCTCAAAGGCACACAGTTGGATCGGCCCCGCCTGAGGTGGAGAGAGGCGGAGGCTGGCTTTCTGGCGGTACCAGTCAGGAATGCGGGCAGTGGCCTCCGAAGCGTGCGAGGAGGGTCAGACTCTGAAAGCTCCCCACCCTCTCCAGGGTCGGGGTACAGAGCGCCGCGCTGGCGCTACTCAGATTCCGCCCGGTTTTTCGGAACAGCCGGGATTCCCGGCACGGGAAGGTGCCGTACTTTGGGGGCCTGACGCACAGCTCTGAGCAGAGGAGAGATCGGGAAGCCGCTGTGCTTGGCTCCCTGCCTCCTCACTTCTTTGGCCATCTCTGGGCTCTTGGGGCCCGGCCGTCCCGATTTGGGGATTGCTGGAAGCGGCAAGGAGGATTTTCCCGGAGGGTGATGAGAGAGAGGGCTGCCCGAGAATTCCCACTCCCCAGTTTTGAAGCTTCGGTCAGACAAGGGGAGAAAAATCTTGATATAATGAATTCCTTTCACTCTCTTTTAGGGGAGAGGGAAAAAAAGGATTTTCCTCAAAGTCGTCCGATTATTGATTCAAATCAAGCCTAGTGGAGCCTCTCTTCCTCTCTCCACCACTCGCTCTGAACCCAGACTCTGCCCTTCGCCATCATGTCAACCCCAGGCTCTCCACACCAGCCGGGCAAGTGGCTGCCGGACTCCAGGTCGGGAGCCTTAGGGTCAGAATCAAGGGAAGGTTAACGGAAGGTTTGGGTTAAAATGTGCAACTGGTTCCCACGCAGACCGACATCAGAGGCTTGGAAACCCATTCTTGTTGGGAGTCATGTTCCCTTCTGGATAAAGCAGTTGCCAACGTTGTCATTGTGGCTACTGTAACTGGGTAAGATCTAGGGTTCTGGGGGGGGGGGGGAGGCTGTGGGGAGGCTTTGCCCAGAGGGCTAGCCAGGCTCTGAGACCAACAAGGCAAAGCCAAGGGCAATTTAGTGACTTGCGGAGCCGGGTGGGGGACCTGAGGATCAACATCGATGGCCCAGCCGACTTGGCCCCCAGAGCCTGGCTGGCCTGGGTCAGTGAGGTACGTAGGCGCTGGCCCAGTGCTAGTGGTGAGAAGGACTGGAGTGGCCAGGGAGTAATTGGCCGGGTCCCCTTGCCCAGAGGTGCCCCGGCCCGGTGCTCCCGCTGCCAAGAGGGGAAGGACACCAAGAACCTGGGTCCTGGCCCCTCAGTGTGAAAAGGCCAAGGGCCAGCATCCTCTCCCTCTGCCCCGGAGTGCCGGCTCAGCTCTGGGACTCAGATTACACCGGCGTGGAACCAAAGGCCAAGTGAACGCCTCCTGTCCTCAGCCTCCCCACAGTGATGCCTGGACCCTCCCTTTCCAGAGTGCGCATCGCTTCCATTTCCAGAGTGTAGTGCACATCGCTTCCACCCTCGGATCTCGGATCTCGTGGCGATGGCACCTGTCCTTCTGGGGTGGGTGCCCCGGCCTCCATCCACTGTCCTCACCCCCCCGACGCCCCGCTCGCGGGCCAGCTCACCTTTCTGTACTGCCGGGCTCAGCGGCCCCCACCCCGGGCTCTTCCCTTCCTTGAAGAGACCGTCTCCGACGGGATCTGTAGCAGCGGGAAAAAGCAGTCAGGAGGACCCGGGCGGAGGTTGTGGGCTCGACCGAGAGGGCTCCCGGCCAAGGCTCGGAGGGTGGGGGGCTTGGGGGTTGGTTCCTGGGTGCGAGGCTGGGGGCTCGAGCTGCCAGCTCCTCCTCCCCGAGCCCGGCCCGGGCGCGCGCCGCGCGGAGCCCCTCCATAACGCCCAAGTCAGGAAACGCGTCCAGGAAAAAGGAAATCCGCTTTCCGAACGGGCCGGCGGGAGCCTTATAAAGCCGAGCAGGGAGTGCGCCAGCGGAGCGGGAGCGCCCGGAGCCCATCGGAGAAGAGAGGAGGGCGCCTGGAAGGCTGGGCTGGTGGGAACGCTCGGAGCACGGAGGTGAGGAGCCACGAGGGCGCAGGGGCGACGCTCAGCTGGCCGCAGCTTCCCAACGCTGAATGCGCACTGAGTCAGTCCCCTGCCACACCGAAGATCCCTGCTCCCCTTACCAGGCTTCCTCAGCCACTGAGCTCGCGCCCTCGGCCTCCCAGGTTCCCAGTCTGCTCACTTCGAGTCCTTAGACCTCACACTAAACCCCCAAAGCTTTCCATCTACCTTTAAGGTCCCCCAATGCCCTAGACTGCTCAGTCTTCCCTGCAATCCTAATCTCTGGACCGCGTTCCGTTCCCTTGGACCCCAGCAACCCCTTCCCATGCCCGAACCCAAACTTCCGGCCCCAGGTCCTGGTGCCTCCAGCCCCCGGCTGGTCCCTGGTACCTGGCAGGTACATGTTGATCAGCAGGGGCTGGGAGGCGCCGCTCTGTCTCATCGCCGCCAGGGACTGGGTGGTGGGAGGTGGGGGGGGGGGATGAGAAAAGGGGGACGCGTCAGGCTTTGCGCTCCGGGGCACCGATCGCCGCCCGAGGCAACCGCGGGTGACAAGGAGAAGACGGCGCGGGTCCGACAGGGCCTGGCGGGAGGGGGCTGCCCGGGTGTGGCAGGGGATGGAGGGGGTCCTGGAGCGATGCTTCCAGCTACCAGGCTGCCTGGAACCCTCCGGCCCCCCGCGCGGGCAGGGGCCGCAATTTCCGTTTTAATTAAAGCGCTGCTGCCTCGGCCCCCCGGACCCCGCCCCCGCCCCTCTTATCGCCCCATCGCAATAAAGTCTCCAACGCGCCGCGCCGCAGCGAAGCGCACCCAGCAGCCCCCAGCGCCCCGCAACCCGGGAGACGCGCGGGGGATGGGCCTGGGCCTCCCGCTCTGATAGGGGTCGGGAGCGCATTTCTTTTCCGCCTCCGTGACTCTCAGCAAACAGCGATGGGGCAGGGTACCCGGCCCCACCTCGGACCCCCGGGGCCACAGCCCCTCCTTCCGCTCAGTGCAGCCCCCATCACCGCTCCACTCTCCTCCCCCTTCCTCCCCCCACCCCCACCCGGGTTCCCGTCTCCAGGCTGCGTTATCTGCATCTTCACTTTTAAATTTCCGCTTCCCTCCCTCTCGCCTGTCGCTCCGCTCCGGGCCGGGCAGCAGTTGCTCCCTTTATCTCCGCCCCCTCCTCCTCCCTGCGCCTTCTCCCTCCTCCTCGTCTCCCACTCTCTGCTCTTCCCTAGAGACCGGATCTCCTTCCCTGTCTCCCTCTTGCTTTGGCCTGTTTCCTGCCTTTCTAGGCCTTTGGGCCAGCGCCGGGACATCCCCCCACAACTTCTGGCGTGTTGCCCCTCCTCCCTCTTTCTAGGTCTCTCCTTCTCCTCATCTAGCCTCTTCAATGCCGTCCCCCTTCTTGTCTCTACTCTCTCTTTCTCTCTCTCTGTTCTACCTCTCTCCTTCCCCTCCTTTTTCCATTCATTTGTTCCTGACTAATTTGTGTCAGGCAGGAGGCTCATGAGCCCCCTTCCATTTCCCCCTGGAAGTATTGCTCTTCCACCCTTCCCATCCCCTGTCATCCCAGCCTACCATCCACCCTCTCTACTACTCGCCTCCTGGTTATCCCTGAACCAGGCTGCCGTTGGCACCTTGCTCTAGCAGGAGTAGAAGGATTGAAACAGGGTTGTGTACTCTATAAGGTCTCCAACCCAGGGGAGGTATGGAGGCTGAAATCCCTTCCAAAGACACTGATTGTGTTTTAGCAAAGCTGATGTGGTTCCCAGGTGGGAACAGTACCTGTGGGGCTTCCTGGCTCAAGAGAGGCTAGCTAAGGAGGGATGCTAGCTGCAGATGAGGCTCTGGGCTCAGGAGCCCACCTGCAGCCAGGCAGCACCTGGTGGCTACTGTCAGAATCGGTAATCTCAAGGCCTTCCTCTCCTGCTGCTTGAGCCCAGGATGTGAGGAGGCCTGGCACTCCAAGCACATGGGTTGGAGTGGGCAAGTTTCCTGCAGGATGCATGATCCTGGGGTGCCCGACTGATGATGGCGAGAGAGTCCAACTTGGGGAGTTCTGCAGGACCCCTGTTGATTCCTCCCTTGCTGTAACTGCTGGAGTGTTCACCTTTGCTGATGCAGCGTGCAAAAGTCAGAAGGAACAAAGGAGGAGTGAGGGAGGCAGAGTCCAGGGGGATCTGGGGGATCCCAGGAGCCCAGGATCCTAAAGGAAGATGTACATGAGAAACCTGGGGGGAAGCAAAGATGAGAGATTAGGATGTTCCCTGGAGACCAAACCCAGGGCTTTGCAGGAGGGGAGGGTCTTGGAGGCGGGGTTGAGGTTCCAGTCCCTTTCCTTCATGCCTTCTTATTTCTTTCCCAGCTAGAAAATGAGGAGCAGGAGGTCAGAGCTGAGAGAGTGGGGAGGCAGTGGGGTCCACTCAGTGCTCTCAGCAGAAGGCTGAGACAGACAGAAGGGAGAAGTGCTCAGAGTTGGAGGTCTATCCAGATATCCCAGCTCCGGACTGGTGAGGGATCAACAGCTCAGGCTCTGTGTCTCTGTCCCACTGAGGACTCAGGTGCTGAAGGGGTAGGTGAGCTCTGGAAAGAGTTTGAGAGCTACTCCTACTGCACCCCACTGCCCCTGGGTCTTGGCTGCACCAGAAAGGAGATGACCTCTTTCATCCCCTTTGGCCTTGGCTGAGTGCAGCCAATGGATGAGTCCCAGGCAGCTTCTCCTCCATCCTCCTCCCACCTGGCTGGGTCTCAGTCCCACAGGGTTCTGCGGACCATCAACCTGCCTAGAATGGGAGGAGGTTGGAAAGATGAAACCACTCACGGCCTGGCCTCTGAGCCCCTACTCCTTAGGCGCCAGTGTGGGAAGCAGAGTTGGACTCCTAGGTCCAGGAAAATGTAGAAGGTTTGTATTGACAAAGGCTGCAGCAAATATTAACTCTCTCAACTCCCTAGTTGTACAGATGGGGACACGAAGCCCTAGAGACAGGGAGTGTCCTATTCAAGTTCCCACCGCCATTCCTGCAGCCATCTTGCTGACGCTTCCAGCAGCCACAGACCCTCCTAGAGGGATGGTGGATACTAGATCTCCATTTGCCCATTGCCTACCCCTGCAAAGCAGGAAGAGGGGAGAAGGGCTGCTGGGCTCTCAGGCTAGTTTGTCTGGGTTCTGAGTTCAACTCCGGTCCCCCCATTTCCTACTTATATGACTTTGGGGGAAGTTAGTCTCTACATCTATAAAGTAGGGATTACAATACCTACCATACAGAATTATGAGGCTTATATAACCCACGCCGAGCACTCAGACAGGCTCTATACATGTAGCTATTATTACTATTACCATCCTCCAAGGGGGCAGTTAGGAGCCTGTGACCAGGCAGGAACCCCAAACTTTTGGGACCCACAGAAGCGTGGGGTTCTGCTGAGGCCTGACGCTTTTAGCCCCAGCTCTGGTCAGCCTTCCCTTAACAGCCTGAATTTGGGGTCAGGAGCCCTAGTGTTCAAGTCCTGGTTTTGTCACCAGTAAATTCAATGACCTCATCAAGGCTTCTCCCTCTCAGAGAGCCCAGCTTCCTTCCTGATTGGTGAAATGGATGAAGTATGGAAGGTTTTAGGAGAACCAAAGACTACAGGGGCATGGACTCTAGAACCCATCCATTTAGGAAGCAGAATTCATACCCTACCCAGAATTCTGTCCCTTGCTCCCCTGACCCTACCCTGGAATCCATGGGGGGGGGCAGTGCAAGAGAATGAAGACCCTACTTTGACTGCCCCAGTGCTTTTCCATAACACCACAAGCATTTTTAGTGGTTTCTCCTTGATTCCTCACAACCCTGTAAGGCCAACAAGGCAGGGATCAGTAGCCCGACTTTACAAGTGAGGGAATGGAGGTTCAAGGATGCTATATGATTAGATCCCAGATGTTCCAACTTCTGGTCCAGGGCTCTTCCTATGGGAGCAGATGCCTGACTGCACAGGTGGGCCCTTGGGAATGGCTCAGGTTCAAGTCTAACTGTTCTCCAACATTGCCCTACCTCCTCTGGGCTCG
The DNA here is from genome assembly GCA_028534135.1 of Potos flavus. Classification (NCBI taxonomy): domain Eukaryota; kingdom Metazoa; phylum Chordata; class Mammalia; order Carnivora; family Procyonidae; genus Potos; species Potos flavus. Next base: position 157,165,596 of record CM052883.1, read on the forward strand.
GGTGATGATCTGGGCCTCTCCTCCCCATTGATAGGTCCACTAGGGGCTTGAAAACACAAGCATCCCTGAATGACAGAAGGAGGGGAGTCCCAAGGGCTTTGAGGGCCCTGCCTATGTGGGATTATGAGTGTCATTAACTGGGCCAAATAGGGAACTGGGTAGAAACTGCGTTGGTGCCAGGGGCTCTGGTGGCTGCTACCACTCAACCCCAACATGCCTGTGGGCTTCTGCCACCTGCTCCAGAACCCGGGCTCACTGTGATCAGGAGGTGAGGGGTGGCCTCTCCAGCTCACCAACCCTCTGAAGAGAGGGGAGGGAGAGGGAGAATGAAGAGAGGGTTCTTTGGAACAGCTGAGAGGAAGGATATGAAAATGCTTTGTCAATGCTGGAGCTCAATATCATGAAGGGATTCTTATTATTCAGACAAAGGGTCTGGGGGCTCCACTCAGAGAAAGTCTCCCCTTTAGACAGCCCTGGGAGGCAGTGGGACCTCCCATTCATCTCTCCTCTTACAGCCTTGCTTCTCTGTAAGGCAGAGACTTTATAAAGCTGGGGAAAGGGTGCAGGGATTGCTCAG
>CM052883.1:157166672-157204985 GCA_028534135.1 Potos flavus
TCCCTGCTGAGCAGAGAACCTGATGTGGGGCTCCATCCCAGGACCCTGGGATCATGACCTGAGCAGAAGGCAGAGGCTTTAACCCACTGAGTCACCCAGGTGCCCCATGATCCCCAGGATTCTTATCAGTAGTTTTCTCAGCCCTATCAGGGTCTAGCCACACACATCCTCAGCCTGTTTATGCTCCATAGTCAAGAATCCTAAAGCCTGAGAGGAAGGTCAGGTGGGCAGGAAAGGACCTTAAGAAGGATTAGGATGAAGATTACAAAGCAAGACACCAAGAAAGAGGCTAGAGGGGCAGGCAGGTTCAGGAGCCTTTATTGAGGGTCCTCAGGGGAGGTGTCAAGGCTGTGGAGCTTAGTGCTGGACTCTTCGAATGGACTGCAGCAGCCCGGTGTGGGCCTGTGTGCCGAATTCACTGTAGGTACGGAACTCCCCACTATGCCGGTCCCGCTCCAGTACATACTGGTAGCCCCGGTAGCCTGGATACTGGTAGGCCACCCACCTAGGCCAGTGAGAGCACAAGGGTGGTAAGCAGGCTCTGCCCCCCACCCCCACCAATGTCCCCATTAGTAGCCCTCCTTTCTCTCAGCCCCCACCTCCCAGCTCCAAAACCATTGCTTCAATTTTCCCTACATGGATCTCTTCCTGCCTTGTTCACTGCTCCAGGTCTTCTTATCATGGTCCTCCCGTTGTCCCCTATTCCCACCCTCCATTGCCTCTTCATCAATTTTTTCAAAAATCCCTTCCCCTATCCCCACATTGGCTCCCTGACTCCTATCTCCTACTACCTGCCCCCACAGTCTGTCTCCATCATCCCACTTTCCCCTGTCCCTCAGTTCCCAGCATCTCTTTACCATGTCTCTTAGCACCCCATCACCTTTCCCAACCCCCATCCCTGGTGCCCATTGCCTCCCTTCTCTTCCCATCTCCTTTGTTCCAGTCCCAGGACTCACGCTCCAGAGCTGACTTTGAGGGAACCCACATCCTTGCTGGCCCAGCCCATGGAGGGCAGGGATGGGTAGTCATCGCTGAGTTCAAACTTGCTGCCCTGGAAGTTCTCCCCCTCAAACAGTGTCACGCGGCTGTCACTGTGATTCTGGAAGGTGGGGGTGGACAGGTCAGGCCCTCCAAAGAAGCATTAATGGGTACATTCTCAGTCCCGCTTTCCCCATCTCGCCTCCCAACACAGCTGTGCAGACACTTTGGCTCCACAGACATTCCCAGCGATCACTCCATCATGCCCATAGCAGTCTGGAAAGCTGGGATGCTCGGAAGTTCCCAGCCTAGTCCCTTCTATGGCTTTGGGTGGTGGTGGTGACACTGAGGGTTTCCCAGAGACCCTTCCAGGTCAGGGCCAGAGGGCATCTTGTAATATGGACCTATTTGCAGAAGGAAACTCAGAGATCCTGAGAGAAATTTGGCCCATTGACCAAGACATTTTTCCTAAAGTCCTCTTTGACTACTCAATCCCCTGCCCAGCACCTTGGGTACAGCCTCTCACAGGATTGGACCCAGCTAAGGGATGCCAGGTGACAGAGTCAGAACAGACAGGGCAGGGCATCAGTGTTGGTTGGGTCTTGCCTTCCACAGCCCTAGAGCCTTTCCCTCCTGGAATGGAGAAGCTAGGCTAAGTCAGCATTTGCTCTTTGCCCTCTACCTCTCAGCCGCAGGCCTCAACAGTAGGGTACCTAAGTCAGCAGAAGTGAGAAGTGAGATCCTCCCTTCCAGTGACTCATTTGATGTATTGCCAACCCTCCCCCCACATATATACACACAGAGATTGACCCTTTTTCACCAATGATCCCTGAATTGAGTTCTAGGCTCGTCTTCATGTTAACCCTTGTGTCTGAGGGCAAGACACTTTGCCCTTCTGAAGCCCATTCCCACATCCGTATATGAGACTAACAGCAGCCACCCCGACCTTACGGGACTGCGTGATGAGAGAGGCACTCTCTTACAGGTGTGGAGGACACAAAGTGAGGAACAGTAGGTGCTCAAGACGGGCCCAGTCTTGGTGCTGTCCGTGGTGCTGATTTTGGGCACCTGACTTAGGCCCACTTTCTGAACTTGCGGAGACTCTGCTGGTTCTGGGAAGTAATGCCGCTACCACCCATCTAGGAATTGTATTTACACATCCCATACAGTGACTGGAAAGCCTTTCTGAGCTGCCATGGTGGGGCCAGGGTCTGAACGTGGGAGCTAGGGGGCGGGGGGCGGGTGGGGGCTGTGCTTACTGCGCAGAGCACTGGCCGGAAGGAGAGCAGCTGGTCACTGTGGTGGGCGCCACTGCCGCTCCAGGCGCTCCAGCGAGGATAGTCGCCCTTCTCTAGAATGAACTGCTGTCCCTGGAAGTCGGGGTACTCAAAGGCCACCCAACTGGGGAAAGATAAAGGAAGCTGGGAGGCATCTGCCCCAGCCTCAGTCCTTCCTCCCCACCCTCATCCCCACTGTGTTCAAAAAGACTGAAACCAATCTTTTTCTCCAACCCCAGGCCCTTACCCTGACATACACAGCTCATGGCCATCTGGTCCCCTCTAGAAGCTGAAGACCCTAAATACTGCTATCCAGGATTTGAGGGACCCAGGCTTCCAGCTTAGCCTCCCCAGGTTGGAAGGAATTTTCCGGCTTCTGAAGATCACCTAACCAAGGGTTCCTACCTCAAGGATTTAGGTGCCTGCAAAGGTAGGTGTAGGATCCCCCCCTCCCCCGGTCTGCACTAGCGATCTGTGATAGCAACAACTTGCAATAGTCGGGGGCCTCAGCTCTCCTGAGGGCCCCAGGCTCTCAGAGACCAGGGTGGAGCGAAGGGAAGGGATTTGGGTTCTTTTATTGTACCAAGCGCAGAGCCATCTAACTCTGCACAGACAAAAACTCTGGAGAGGAAATAACTACATTGGGAACCGCTTCAGGGTTCAGGCTGGTTCCACGGGGCGCTTGCAAAGGGTTGCCTGTCGCCTTTATCCCTTTGGTTCACACGCTTTGTCTTGTGGCGCAGGGGGAGTTCTGGGGAGGCCAAGGGGTTTCCTGTGTGGGTCGGTCTCTCCCAGGCAGGGCTAACACTCTAGGGAACAGAGGGCCGAGAGTTGAGGTCCCAGGCTTGGCGCTTAGTCCGGGGGAGCCCGGCGCCCCCCAACCCAGCCCGGTCCAACCCAGCCCGGCTGTTCCTGGGCCGACACTCACGCTCCATTTTCCACCTTAACAGAGCGCACCCTGCGCAGGCCTCCGCGCTCGGCGATGTTCGCGCAGTCGCTCAGCAGCCGGCAGCGACGGCCCTGGAAGTCCTCCTCGTCCCAGAGTGTGAGGCTGGCGGGCGCCGGGCCCGGCGCGGGGGCGCTGCTCATGCCGCTGCGGGCGAGAAGGGCGGGACCAAAGGTTTAGCGTCGGATGGGCCCGCTCTGGGGCCCAGGCCCGCCCAACCCGGGCTGGGGCAGAGTGAAGGACACCGGGCTGGACTGGCGCTGCTAGCGGCTCTCCCTCACCTCGCCCTCCCCGCCCGGGGACACCCTGTCCCAGTCCCGAGTATTCACCGGGTGGGGTGAGGGCTGTACTGACGGAAAACGGAGAGGCTGCGCGCGGGCCTGGCGAGCGGGGCTTTATAATGGGCCTCGCCGCCCTCCCCGCATTCTCTCCCGCTGGGGTGGGGGAGCTGAGTCAGCGGGCAGGCTGCGGTCAGTTCTGGTGTCCTCTGGGGGAGCCCAGGCCTTTCCTGCAGCCCCCAGTCTGGCCCCAGTCCTCGGGGATCACAATAGAAAGTGCTGAGGCACATGTCCCGCGACCGCCGCAGCTGAGGCTGACTCCGCTTTTTCTTTTTGGGGGGCCTGAGCCAGGCAAAGCGCTCCCGACCTCTGGGCAGAATGCGCTCTCCCTGGCCCAGACCTTTAGTGATGGAGGTACCATCAAAATTAAAAGATTTTATTTATTTGACACACAGAGAGATCATAAGTAGGCAGAAAGGAAGGCAGAAAGAGACGGGGAAGCAGGCTCCCCCCTGAGCAGAGAGCCGGATGTGGGTCTTGATCCCAGGACCCTGAGATCCTGACCTAAGCCGAAGGCAGAGGCCCAACGCATTGAGCCACCCAGGCGCCCCAAGACCTCGAATTCTTGAGTTGAGGCTCGGGAGTTCTTCCCAACGTCTAAACTCCACCTCTTCCTCAGGCCTACGTCGAGGCTTCTCTTTCGAGCGACGCTGGACGGGGTCAGACGCGGCTCTCCGCAAGCGACTTTCCTCACATCCCTCAGTCCTCTTTCCCATTGTGGCCCCTTTCCTCCCAAGCTTGAGTTCCCAGACGCAGCTCGGCGCTCCCAGAGTTTTCTTGCGCGGAGAGGCCAAGAGAAGGCAATGACCAGGACTCGCCGCGAGGCGGCGCTGAGCTCAGGACACGTACACCGCCCTAGGCAGGGCGCGGATTTACGAAGCGCTTAGAAATAATAGTAACTAAGGGAGTGGCTCACTGTGGTAGGTAGAATGTTTCAACCTCAGCGCTACGCTCCCGGTCGCCAGACAGCGCTCCAGGTTCTGGGGACTCTGGTCGAGACTTGAAGTTTCTAGGCTCTTTGTTTTTCCCATGAGCCAAGTTCTTTCTTTGTAGACTCAACAACAGTCCGGTGAGGTCGGCTCAGACATACAGACGTGGAAACTGAGGCACCAGGGGGCACAGGGCCTCCTCCACATTCCCACTGCTAGTGTCAAAGCACAATTAGAACCCAAACCCCTCGACTCCAAAGCCAGTGCTCTAACCACTCAACATCCTGTGACTAAAAGGACACGTAGGCCAGAAGCAGCCACTCCAGCTCCTGGCAATCTACCATGCTGGGCAGCCGTCCTTTCTCCCAAGCGACAAGCTCATTCCCACCTCAGAGCCTCCCATTACCTGGAGTGTCTTAGTCACAAGATCTTGGCAAGCTGGCTCGTTTGTTACCTCCCGGTGATGCTGTTCCTGGCCCTTATTGTACATTATATCACCCTGTTTTCTTCACAGTGTTTATCATTCTGTAAAGTTGTCTTCTTCATCTCTTGTTTATGAGTGTTTGTGGGTGCACTGAGTGTCTCCCTTCCTAGAGCATAAGTTCCATTTAAGGGGGTAGGGGTTACACCAATCTTGTTCTTTGTTATCCTCAAACCCAGCACAGTCCTGGAGACAGAGTAGGTGCGCAATAAAACTTGAGCAAGTGAGGGAACAAGGTGGTCAGGCTGGGCAAAATGTCCATGGAGGAGGGGGTATAGAGGAAATTCCCCAGTGAGAGAGCAAAGGTAATGGTTTGCCCACTCTACCAGCCCCCCTCTCCAGCCCCAAAATTCTGAGTGCTGAGAACAAGCGCTGGGAGCCCCTGGAGCTTCCCTCGGGTCTCTCTTTTCAGTGGGGAGGAATTGCTATTGAGGACCAGAAGGTATGTGAAGGTGAATGCCAAGAGTAAAGCGCTCTAAAACAGAAGTAAAGTCCAAGCTAGGAAGGTTTGCGTCACCGCCAGGACGACCACAGCCAGGCTTGACTGGAGATGGGGTCGGAAGCACGCCCGGATTCCCTACCCCAGAGGCGGTTTGGACAAAGACAAATAATTTCCCCCAAATCCATAAGGAAGAAATACAGACTGTCGAGGGAGGCCAGAGCCCGTTCTGGATTCTTCGTGTCCTGGCGCTTGCCCTTGGGCTCCCAAGTCGGGACTACGGACGCGGTGGGAGGTGACAATCCTATCTCTCCTTCCCTCCCTCTACCTCCCTCCTCCGTCTCTATCGGGCAATTCTGGATTCGGCCGCCAGGGGGCGCGGGCGGGCCGCGCTGGGGGAGAAGCCGGCAAGGCCGGGTGGGATGCAAGGGGGAGTTGGTGGGAGGCTGAGATCCGAGGGGCGGCGCGCGCGGGTGGCGAGAGCGTCAGGCTGTGCGTCTGCGCTGGTCCGTGACGCGGGCGCCGCGTGTTAGCCTCGAGGGCGCGCGGGTGTCTGTCGGGGGGTGAACTGCGTCTGCGGGAGCTGGGGCAGGGGGCCTGGGTGCGGCCCTGAGATCTGGGTTCGACCTGGGCGGGCACTTTCCAATCCAGCTGTCGGCCAGACGACTATATGCTACAGGAGGGGTGTGTGTGTGTGTGTGTGTGTGTGTGTGTGTGTGTGTGTGTGTGTGTCCAGGGAAGTAGTGGGGAGGTAATAACAGCTGAGATCAGTCCAGCTGGGACTTGGGGTGGAGACCCTTCGTGTGAGATAGGGCACCTTTCTAGTCCTAAATCCTGATCTTGGCTCTGCTCTAAGAAGCTATGAGGCACTAGCCAGCCTCTTCCCTCCTGTGTACCTCAGGTTCCTCACCAGAAAAATGGTGTGTGAGGCCCCCAATCCATGGCCTTTAGTTCTAGCTGTCTGTGACCAGCTCTCTCAGAAACGGGCACACCCACCGAGACCACCAATAGCCAGTTGCCTAGCCCTCTCTCAGGGGCCCCACATCCCTCAGACCTTCCCCCTGGCTCTGGGTTTCCACGCCGTGGAGAAAGGAAAGAAGGAGCCACTGAAGGAGAAGGGGCTGTCAGGGGGCCCCACCTGGTGGGCTAGAATGGGACTCTGGGACCCTTGTCCCTTTTTTGTGCTGCAGACCCCCTCCAGCCTCCTTTCTCCAGGAGGCTGATCCAGCTCCAGCCCCCCAGCTTCCCCCCACCCACTCCCCTCCTAGCCCCCTTCCCTCCCCCGGCAGCTGGTCCTGTTTGTTTTCCCAGATCGGTTGCACTCAGAGCTTCCTGAGGGATGGGTGCACAGGTGGCTTTGTTTGCCGGCTCAGCACGCTCACTGCCACCTCCACCCCATCCGCAGCCTCAGCCTTCAGGAGTGGAGGGGGAAATTAGGCAAAAAAATAAAATAAAAAAGTGTCCCCAGATCTACACCTCCAAGAGACTCAAGATCTCATAGGAATCTCATCATCCTCAAAGAACTCTCCATCCCCACCCTCTCCAGAGAGAAATCTTCAGGACCACCCTCCCCACGATTCTACCAACACACAAATCCCACAAGGTACCTTACGATCCCACAGAGAATCCCTCAGACTCAGTTCTGTGTCCTCAGGACCTGAGACCCTCAAATCCCACTCGGAGCCCCATCCCATATGGGGACATACAGATCTGATAAAGAACCCCTCGACCATCAATGGAAAAATAAAATGAAATGAAAAAAATAAAATAAAATAAAACTAAAAAAAAAAAAAAGAACCCCTTGACCTGATCCTGGGCTCCCACCCAGGTCTCTATCCCATATAAAGGCCCCGAGAATCCCCAGAGACATCTCCCTCACACAGAGCCCCATCCCTGAACAGCCCTACTTTTCAGTACTGCTGGGCAGTTTAGAAGCGCCCGGTGGCCAATGTCTTCTCCTCAAGTTGGCCTGCTCCCATCCCTTACTCCTCATTTCACTGGGAAATCAGCCAGGGCTTTGGTGACTGAAGATGCAAATTCTGTGAAGGGCGCCCTCCCCCTCCGCTGGTCCGCTCACCAGCCTCTCCTCTGCAGCCCTGCTCCTCCCCCCCACCCCACCCCCGCCCCCACCCAGGTCTGGAGCCCGGAACCGGCAGCTGAGCACCTTCCCTGGGGCTGTGAGGTCTGGTCTCCTGGGAGACAGAGATAACCGAGTGAGAGATCAGCTCAGTTCAGGCAGCGTCCGACAGCTGGCCCAAAAGAGAGGGGGGCCTGAGGGGGTGGGAGCCCCACCCCCACCCCCATTGTCCTTCCCTGCTAGAAACAGAGCCCCTCTTCTCTGCCCCTCGGTGGGGACGCGGGGCTGGCTACCATCCAGGGACAGTGGATGGCAGTGAGAGGCAGCTTCCACCCCCACCCTCTTCCCAGACACAAAGCCACGGGGGGGCAGAGGGCAGCAGGGAAAGGGCGCACACGTACCCGCATGCGCGGAGTTCCAGGTACTCAGATCGCACACGCACCACGTGTGAGCACTCTCCTAGGATTCAACGGACCCCCAAAGTCACACTCAGGTACGGGCAGACACTTGTTCACTCACTTGTTCCTCAAACATTTAATAAAATGTGCCACGTGCCCCTGTGTATTGGGGGTCGGAGTCACGCACGAATATGCCCTTGTCACTTACACTCGCACCTATCCCGTTCCACGGTCACCAGTCCCCGAGAGAAGGAGAGAAGGCTGTTCAGTCACCTGCCCGTGAGCGGACACACCTCGGAGGCTTAAGAGTGCTCTGGAGTCTTGCACTGCTGCCTGGGTTCAAATCCAAGCTCCACTGCTTACCAGTTGCACTCTCCTCCTCAGTGTTTCCCTCTGTAAAATGGGAACCATAGTCTTAAAAGCTGTTGTGAAGACTTGAGAGCATGTAAAAACAGAACCGGCCTGCGGTACGTACCCAATAAACGTTATCTGTTATTGCCCCTGTGGTTGTGATTATGACTGGCTTTGCTGCTTGGTTTCCCCCTGCTCCCCACACCCCCAGGCCTGGTGGGCTGGAGGCTGGAGTCCGGGCAGCAAGCGCAGCTCTGGGATCTGCAGGCCCCTTCCCTCATTGGCCTTGTGGAAGCACTAGCGATGGGGAGCCTTCCAGGCTCCTGGCATCCAAGCCACTGTTCTCCTGATCTCAGTTTGGGAGGGTTAGGAGGGTCGGAGGGGGGTATCTCAATTTCCTTTCCTCTGCCCTTCTGGAGAAAGTACTTGGGAGCGGAACTGGAGACCTGCCTTCTGGTCCCGGGACTTTTCTGGCTCCGTATGTGCCCTTGGGCAGGTCACTCCCTCTCTTGAGGCCTCAATTTTGTACTAACTGCTGATCTTGGGGGGGCCTCCCAACCATGACAGTTGTGATCCTGTGATGCCTTGGGAAGGCTCGATCCCTCCCCCCCCACCCTGCCTCTGCGCACGCGCGCGCGCACACACACACACACACACACACACACACACACCACCTAGCCAGAGTGAGGGGCGAGTTGCCAAGGTCGCCATGGGGACTAATCTCTAAGAAGGTCAGTGAGGCTCCGGACCTGCCTTGGCTGGACCTGCCTTGGCCGGATGGGGATTAGCACCTGGTTATGAGCCCCCCGCACCCCCCCCCTGCCTCAGCCGGTACCTCCACTGCCAGGTCTCCTGACTCTCACCTAGACCCTGGACAGAGGTTCCCAGGCTGGACCACAATCACTAGGTGGGTAGGGGGTAGGGTAGCTGCCGAAGCTGTCTCTACAGCTGTAGCTAAGAGAGAAAAGGGCAGAGATGGGGTCCGACCCGTGCCCCTCGCCGCTCAGTGTGCAGTGGGTTCTGAGCCTTGCCCCTCCCCGTCTTTTGCCCTTTAATGGGGAGAGATGGGTCTCCTGAGGGAGGGGGGTATCAGCCCTACCCCCATCTCTGGCTGTAAAAGCCACCTCTCTCTCTCTCCTCTCTTGGGGGTAATTTCCCGCATGTGGAGATGGAGGCTGTTTTCACTTGGTGGACCCCTACCTCCGCACACACCAAGCCGTCCACCTCCAGTTACCCCGACCTTTGACCTGGCATCTTCACATCTCTCCGTCTCTCGGAATTGTGCATCCCTAGTTATGTCCATTTCCCTCTGTCCTTCTCTGGTTTCTCTCTGGTTGTCTCTGCCCTCTTCCTACTTCTGCCTTTCACGGGGGACGGGGTGGGGGTGGGGGGGAGGGCTGCAGCCTCTCCAAGCCCTGTAATTTCTCCTGGGTCTCCCATCCCTCTGGGCTGCATCCTCTGTCTGTCCTTCTGCCCTGCTTGTGTTTTCCGCTCTCCTCCCTCCCCATTTCTTCTCGGCGCTCTCCCAGTCCTGAGGCTGTCCGTGCTCCAGCAGCTCAGTCCCTTCCTCCGCTACCTGTCCCCTCCCCCGCCTGGGGTGCTGACAGGGATGACAGGAAGCAGGCTCCGGCGGGGAGCAGGAAGGGGGAGGGGGAGAGGGGCCTCTCGATCACCAGCTGCTGAGCACCCCCCTCCCCAAGCCCGGCATCTGCAGACCAGCCCGGCGCCTGGAGTCTCCGCCCCTGGCCAGGCAGGGAGGAGGGACCTGGGCGAGAGGCCTGATCCCTGGCTTCGGTCAGGAAATGCGGGTCTTGGGTATAGGGGTTGGAGGTCTGGGGGAATTAAGCCCTGGGTGGGGGGGAAAGGCAGTGGCTCTCAGTCACAAGGGTAGACCCAGCCCCCTGGTGGCCTCATTCTTCCCAACCACCCCCCTCCCCATCACCCACTGAATGACTGTGTGGAAGGGGGTCACTTCGGGGGGAGATCTCTTCATTGTGCGACCCCAAGACCTGAAATCCCAGCCAGAGGTGGGGAGCTCCAGCCCCCTTCCACGATGAGGGAGGAGAAGAGGAAGCCCTCACAGACAGACACAGGGAAGATGGATGATGTGCGGGGGGGGGGGGGGGGGGGGGGGGACAGGCCCGGCCCCTGACAAGCAAATCATTCAGTGCCAGAGGAAAGGAGCAGAGGGCTGCGCCCAGGACAGAAGCCTGGTCAGGGAGGGCAGGATGGGGGCTGCACACATCCCAGCCTGGGGACCCACAGAAGTCTCCCTCCCCAGGGCTGCTGCTGTCCTCCCCCTCCCAGAACTGCCTGGAATCTGTCAGAGCCATCTCAGCCCCTCCTCCTCCCTTTCTCTGCACGGAGGACTCAGCAGATCCCATGGGGCCTGCGGGTAGTTGGGTGGGGGTGACGGGGGAGGGGGGGATAGGTAAAAGGGACAAGCCAGTACCTCCAGGAACATCCAAAATGGAGCTGGGACCAGTGACTCCGGACCCGACCCTAGTTCTCTCTCTCTCTCTCTCTCCCCGGGGGGGGGGGGGTGACCTCTGCCTGGGTGTGTGGTGCTATAGTCCCTACCCCATGATGCTTCCTCGCTCTAAGGGGAAACTGTAGCTCCTTACTGCTGAGGTTTCCCTCCACTTACCAACTACAACTAGCCCCTCTCTCTGGGGCTAGACCAGCATCGCCACCCGTTTTGGGGAAGAGGAGTGGAGAACACCCAGAGTCAAAGGACAGAGACTCAGCTAAGGGCTCAGACTGGCCTCAGGCTGTGTGTGGAACCCTCAGTGCTAGGCTCTCCAGGCAGGAGGCCAAGGTCTAGGGCAGTCTCCACCCCCTCCCCCAGGTCAGATCTTAGCCCTGGGAACCCCTGCGGAAGGGGGCTGGTCTGTCTCAGGCTTGGGTTGTGGCTAATAACCCTTGGCTCCTGCCTAAGAAGAGGGCCCTTCACACCTGCCCTCACCCCACCTGTAGCTGCATGAAACAGGCGGCCTTGGGATAATGGAGTTCAGGGAAGGTGGTGCGCTGCACTCCCCGGGGACCCCATCTGGCAAGGGCTACCGGACCCCATGTGTGTCCTTTTCAGTCAGTCTGTCTGTCTCACACACCGGAAGACTGAGAGGGGCCAGGGAGATGGTAGGGAGTGTATCCTCAGGGTGTCAGCCCCAAACAGATCTGGAGAAGCACCCTTGATCTTCACCTAGCTCTAGCTCCCCCGACCCAGATTTTCCACAACTCACAGCTACTGCTCCAACCCATTGAGGGCCTCCAACTTCCAAAGTCAGGTGGCTCAGAATTATTGCTAGAAGCCCAGAAACCAGGATTTGGGGACTAGCGAGGCCCTCGCGGTGGGCCAGACCAATGGCTCTCATGGAGCAAAGAGGAAAACCGCAGGAGAGGCTGGGAAATGACTTGCCCAAGGCCACAGAAGTCGCTGGGACAGAGCGGGACTAGAAGCTGGGTTTCCACCTCCGGACGGGCTCCTGTTCCTGCCACAGCCTCTTATGCCACCCGCTGGAGCCTGCTCGGCCGGCCCAAATGACCCGGAATCAAGCCGGGCAGCAGGGGAGTTGCGGGCAGGACAAGGCGGGGCGGGCGCGGCCGGATGGGAGCCGGATCTCCCCTGGGAGCGGCGCTCAGCCTCTCCGACCCGTATGGAGGCGGCGGCGGCGGCGGCGGCGGCGGCGGCGGCAGGTGCCTGCGTGGCAGTCGAGCCCGGCCCCCGGGCGGGTGCTGAGAGGCCACCCCTGCCTCACGCGAGCCGAACGAACAAAACGCTCAGGTCCGGTTTGTGCGAGGGGCTCGTCGCGGGGCGGGAGCGGAAGGCCGGGGGCCTGGCTGTGGCCCTGGGCGATGTCCCGGTCCTGGTCTTCTGTGAGCGCAGTGCCACACGGCGCGCCGCTGGCCGCCGCCCTCACCTGCGCGCATTTGCGGCTGACACGTCGCCGGCCGAGGCGGCCACCGCAGGTGCGCATCTGGCCCGCCCCTCCCTTCCTGGCCACCCTTCACCTGGCCGGGCCCTGCTTGGCTTGGTCCCCAGCCCACTCCCCGGAGCTTGTGCGGGAGCCTGGGCTCAGCGCGCTCTTATACGGCCTGTTCAGTCCCCGCCCCTCCACACACACACATACACACACGCACGCTCACACCTGTCCGGGCGCCCGTTTGCTTGGAGCAAATATTGACTCAGAGGAGGCGGAGCGCCCCCACCCCCTCCCTGCCCCCGCTTGGGCTCTAGGGCCGGAGCTCTTCCGAGGCCTTGGCTGCGGGGGTGGAACGGGGGGGGGGTGTCGGGGACCTGGGCGCCTCTGGAACAACACCAGATGTCACTTTTCCACCCACCTGCCTGGAGGAGGGCGGGGGGAGCTGAGGACAGAGGCTGCCGGGTGGAGGTTAGGGGGAGCGGGAGGTGGGTATCCTGGGGAGGGCGGGACATCACTTGGGCTGGGGATTCAGATTCACGATGGGAGTCGCTTAGTAGGACCTGTGGCCCGCTATCTAGCTGTGACCTCCACCCGCGTCCCAGAGTAGCCCTTAGCTCTCAGCGACGTGTCTCGGTTTTCCTTCCTTCTCAACCTCTTAGCACAGTCCCAGGAGCCAGACAGATGCTGAGAAAAGGCCGGCGGTGGAGGGACCGAGCCCCGGAGCAGGAGCAACGGGGAAAGGGGAGGGGTGGTCACCTCGCCCTGCAGCCACCTGCTGCGCGGATAAGGCCAGGCGCTCAGTTCCTGTCGGCCAGGCAATGCTGGGTGCTGGGGTAAAGGCCAGTTAGGCCCCGCCCAAAGCGCCCTCCACTGGCCAAACCGGGTCCAGCACCCGGCAGCGAGCGGCCGGAACTCTGGCCCAGCTGCGAGGCGGAGTGGAGAAAAGCAACCTCCCAGCACCCAAGTCTGCAACGGGTCGCTGCAGTCCACCTCGGCCGCTCCAACCATCTGTCCCTCCCAGAGCGCGCTCGAGAATTCCTCCTGCGTCGGGAAATAACGTGAAGGCAGATACAGAAATCTAGATGCTTTAGTGGCGGGGCAGTGGAGAGGGGGGCACTGAGGGCAGCAAGTCGGAGGGGCTGGGCTGTGACATCCTCAAAGAGTCGGTAGGGGGCGGCACCACTAGGCGGGGCACATCGGCCTGCTGCGGTCCGAGGGGCGCCGCTGAAAGCAAGTCAGGAGTCTCAATCCTGGAAGACAAAGCCCCAGAGAGAGGTTGGAGAGAGGCTTCGGGACGAGCCTGCCCGCCCCTGCTCCCCCTCCCGCGCGGCGGGCGCCCCCACCTGGAAAGGCTGAGCGGCGGCAGCGCGATGACGCGTGGCCGCGAGGTGAGCACCACCTCCCCGCGGCTCGCCTCCACCAGGATGTTCTGGATCATGTTCTCCAGCAGCGCCTCCTGCAGGTTGGCGAATGCCGGGAGCCTGCGGGGTTGGACGGGGGCAGGACGCGGGTGTCCGCATCGCCATCGACGGCGCTCGCGTTCTCCGCGGGCATCTTCCGTGCTGTACGCTGTTTCGCCTGGTCTCTGTCTACGTGGATTCTCATTCCACTCCCCGCCCGCCCAGCACTATAAGGCATCCTTATTCCAACTTTACAGACACTCAAACTATGGCTTAAAGGGACCAAGTTGCCAAACGTCCTGCCTCCTGCCGCTGGAACAAGTGGTGGGCTAGCAACCCTGGAGATTGTCGGGCCCATCTCAGAGCCAGGTCTGGGGAGAGGCATCAAGCTGTGAGAGGGTGCCCAAGGGACTGGGTGGGGCCTAAGGGATCCCAACGCAGCCGGAAGGGCCACAGAGCAGCCCCAGGCAAAGGCCCTCCAGGAAGAACTGGCACTTCTCTCCTGGCTCTAGAAAACCACTGAAATCCCCCTAGAAGTGGTGTGCTAGAAAATGGTAACAGCCGGGTCTGGGAGGGAAAAACTAAAGCTCAGATCGCCATTCTGTAAATGCCTTGCTGAAGGCCTTAAGCTACCAGCAGGATGTCAGTGAATGCTGAGCTGGGAGGAGCCTTGCACCCCGACAGAGGCTGGCCCCCGGTGCACCACGGCCTCCTGGGATCCTTCTGCACACACCCGCCCTGCGAACCCTCAGCCAGGTCTGGCCGCTCACCAGCTGATCGTCTCCTTCTCATCCTGCTCTCGCTCTTCCTTCACCATGACCTTCAGCTGCTGCTGCCACCGCCATTTCAGGGACTCCTGGGACGTGGGCTGCTGTGTGGGCTCAGTCCCCGTCCAGGGCGACTTCTCTTCCTTCTCCCCCTCCTCCTCCTCCTCCTCCAGCTGCCCCTTGCCTGTCTCCTCCTCCTCCATCTCCTCCTCTTCCTCCTCTTCCTCTTCCAGCTCCTCCTCTTCCTCTCCGCTCTTCTCTTCCTCTTCCCCCACTTTCTTGTCCTGCCTCAGTTTGTCCTCCTCGGACTGCTTGTCTCTGCTGGCCTCCCAGCTGCTGGAGGATGGAGACAGCACTGGTGCTAACTGCAGGGTGTTGTTCTGGGCCGCGATCTTGGCTGACTGCTCATTCCAGAACTGGCAGAAGTACGGCATCTTCTCCACCAGGCTTTGGTCCACGGCCTCATGGAAGATCTTGTCTTCTAGCAGACCCCTGTGTGGAAGGGAGGAGGAGGAGGTCCTCACCAAGAGGGCTTGCAGGGGGGGACTTTACACTCCCTGTGGGGCTCTGGCTTCAGCGTGCCTTGAGGGGCAATTCCTGACTTCTGTGTCTACAAATGGCTGCTTGATGGGGGAGGCCGACCTTAGGCAGTTGCCCTGCCCACCCCTGCTTTGGAGGAAGGCATCTCTGGGCTCCGTGGGTTCTTAGAGGCAGAGCCAGGTGGTCAGAGTTATGCAGATAAGGGACAGGAGCCCCGGGGAGACAGTAAACTGGCTCAGACCTTATCTACTAGCCCTGGACAGGACAGAACTCAGGATCCAGCCCTGAGGATCCTTCTAGCAAGCTCCATTAGAGCTGCCCCATCCTGCAGGGCCTGGGGCCACCAGTGGAAGGATCTTATGAGGAGGTTCTATTTTTCAGGAAAGGAAGGGCTGGGATCAGGGGCCATGGGTGGACACAGACCTGGCTGACTGAGTTGGTGAGATGATGGGAATGGTGAGGGTCTGGGGGGGGGTCACCTGATGATGGTGGTGAGACAGTCAATGAGGAGCTGCTTCTCCTGCTTGGAGATGGGGGCCCACTTGTCTGGGCCTCTTTCCTCAGCAGCTTCCAACTCTTCCTCCTTGGGGTATTTCCTCTTTGGCAGCTCCCTGGAGCAGACCATGACATTCTGAGTGGCCTGGACAAGCCACCAGGCTGGGGGTGGGGTCACGAGCAGTGGCGGTGGTCATGCAATCATGAGAACATAGATGAGCTTGGGCCAGCCCCCCCGCCTTGGACCAAATGTCATGCTATGGCATTTGGGGACCGAAGTCCAAACCTCAGGGTCAGCACAGGACCTGGAGAGGCTCCAAGTTGGAAGGGAAGGTAGGAGGGAAGGCAGGAAGCCTAGGTGGGTTCCCCAGGAGGCAGAGACCCCCTCCCTCCCTGAGAGTTCACCGGTGCAGGAAGTGCTGGGGAAAGTCGGAGAAGTTGGCCAAGAAGTAGTCGGTGGCATGAGCACGGGCTGTGAGGCCCAAATACAGCATGCCCGGGGAGGGCAGCTGGGGACGGAGCCAGATTATCTTTTTCTTTGGGATCCTAAGGTTCCAGCTGACAGGCCTGTTGAGAGGCTGCTGATTCTTGATGGGGGGCAGCGTCTTTTGGAAAGGGAGAGACGTGAATGACACGTGAGGGGTCACTCCCTCACCGATTGGTCCCTAGCCCCCCAACCAGTTCTTTGGAGCCAAATCAGAGTGTGACCCCACCCATTGGCACTTTGGTCCCTCCCTTCCAGGAGGCTGGGCCAGCAGTTGGAAGTATCTCTGGGAGCAAGCTAGGACTGCTCAGTTTATCCCAAGGAGATGGGGCATATGAGCTCACCTTGTACTTCCTCTTAGGCTCACAGGGTCTACAATAGTCTCCTCTCTATGGAAGCAAAGAGACCCGTGCTTAGGATATAAGAAGCCTAGACGGACTTCCCTCTTCTTACCCTTTCTGCCAACCCACTGTGTGCGAGGGGTGGGGGGCGCTGGCAGCCAATGCCAGGACCTGCTGCCCTCTTGATCTCCCCCAACTCCCAGCCACACCCCCTTCCAGAATCTTCCTTAGGAAAGTGCTGCCTGCAGACAAGGAAAATCAGATCACCCAACTGAAGGAAAGAAAAGGAGACGCCACCAAATATATGCAGACTGTACCAAGGGTGCTCGTCCTTGTGCCTCAGAGCTTTGCAGTTCAGTGCAATAAGAAAATTCTCTCCTTTATTAAGATTTAATTCAGAAATCTCTTCTCCCACACCCTCCAGACACGACTTGCATTCATAGTTGGGCCAGAGCTGCAGAGGGGAACAAAGCCTCCCTGGGGGCTGAGTGTGGTGAGGGCAGAGGTGAGCAAGAATAGCACAGGGAGGCTGGGAAACTGGAGGAGGAACCATGAGGGCTGTTTTGTCTCACCTTTACTCTCCGGCTCCCCTACAGATAGGAATAGCCCGCTTAGTGCGTGCATACTGGGTGCCAGGCACTGTTGTAGGCACTTCACCTGCTTTAACTCATTCAATGCTCACAACAGTGCTGTGAAGCAGCCACTATTTTACTTGCATTCAAAATATTTTTTAAACTTTTATTTTTAACCTTCTTAATATGTAAAATTTCAAATGTATAGGAAAGTAGAGAGAATGTACCTCTGTTACCCACCACTCAGCTTCAACAATCAGCAGGTCATGGCCAGTCTTGTCTCCTCTGTGCCCCACTTCTGGATTATTATTATTTTTTTAAGATCTATGTATTTATTTGAGAGAGAGAGCGTGTGCGCATGCACACGCACTCTTGCACTCTCGAGTGAGCAGGGGGAAGGGGCAGAAGCAGAGGGAGAGAGAATCTCAAGCCCACTCCCCGCTGAGGGCAAAGCCTGACCTCAATCCCATGACCCCGAGATCATGATCTGAGCCGAAATCAAGAGTCGGATGCTTCCCCGACTGCACCATCAGGTGCTCCTGGATTATTTTGAAGTCAATCCCAGATGTCACAGTACCCTTATTTTATAGTTGAGGGAACTGAGATGTTAAGTAACTTGACCAAGATCCCAGAACTAGAAATCCTCAAAGCCAAGAATCAAAACTGGGCAACTTGTCTCCAGAGCCTGCCCCCGAAACCCCTGTCCCACACCGTCTTCCATCAGAAAGTGAGCTGTCTTGCCTCCCTTGGCTCCCCGGTGCCCAGTGCTTAGCAGGCCCCCATTAAACACTGGCTACATGAGGCCGGGAATGGTTAGCCAGTCTTCTATGTCCAGAAGAGAGTCTCTTGGGGAGATGCTATGCTGGTGTAATGGAAGCAAGCTAATCTAGCAAGCTGGCCAGTTTTGCATGTAGGACCACCTCACGCCCCCACCTCTGTCCCCTCTGGTAAGGCCAATCAGAAAGCTCTGTGGTGTTCAAGGCCCACTCACCTTCCCTTTCCTATCTGTGATGGTGAACTCCACTTCCTGCCGTACTTCCTCATCCTTCCACTCCTGTAGCTCCTTATGGTATTGATCCAGGAGTTTCTTTCGGTATACCTATAGCCCAGGACAAGGAGGGAGAAGGCCAAGGTCTGGAGGACCTGTGTGCTGTGGACCCCCTACTCTTCCAGGGGCTAGCCCCTGCCATTCTGTGAAGGTCTGGGCATCTCATAGCCACCCCCCAATCCCAGTACTGGGAGCTATGCTCCACCTTGGCTTCTTTCTGGTGGTCCTACCTTGCATACCAGGTCCATGCTGTAGAAGCTGGCATGCACTGAGGCCTTCAGGGTCACCACAAAGGGGATGGTCTCTTCAGGGGCCACCTTCCCTGTCATGGGACTCACAGACACCTGTTTGTTTGGGAGAAGGGTCTCTGGAGCTTCACAGGGATGGGATAGAGTGGGATGAAATGGGGTGGGTAGGATGGGGTGGGATGGGATGGGATGGGGTGGGGTGGGGTGGGGTGGGATTAGATTCGGTTAGATAGGACAAGATGGGACAGGATGGGGTGAGATTCAGTGGAATGGGATGGGTTGGGATGGGTGGTGTAGGGTAGAGTGGGTTGGGATGGGTGGTATAGGGTAGAGTGGGGTGGGATGGGGTGGGGTGGGATGGAGTGAGATGGGTGGGACAGGATAAGATGGGGTTGGGATGGGATGGAGTAGGATGGGGTGGGGTGGGGTTAGATGGGGTAAGATAGGACAAGATGGGATAGGATGGGGTGGGGTTGGATGGAGTGAGATGGGCGGGATGGGATAAGATGAGGTGGGATGGGATGGAGTGGGTTGAGATGGAATGGGGTGGGGTGGGAGAGTGGGATAAGATGGGGTGGGTTTTAGTGGGATGAGCCAGGATGGGATGGCCTGGAGTGGGATGATGGGGGGGATGGGGTAAGATGAGACAAGATGGAATAGGATGGGGTGGAATGAGGTGGGCCTGGAGTCCTGCTAGAGGTTCTGATTCTGAGGAAATAGGGAACTCTCACCTCCCCAAACTCTAGAGGCTGCAGCTGCCACTCAAAGACAATTGTCTCACTCTTGGAGATGTTGTTGAGGAACAGCAGGCGGCTGCACTTGCTCTGCACAGGAATGTTTCCCAGGGAGATATGGGACTGGGACAGGAAGACATTCTGTTGGTGGAGACAACACAACAGCCACTTTGGGAGGTGAAGAAATCACAACCACAGCAACCACTCCCAGTTACTGAGTGCCTCAGGCAGGCATCATGGTAGGCAGTTCACATGCATTTGATCCTCACCAGGCCCCTGTAAAGTCTCCACTTTACAGATGTGCTGCTAAGGTTTAGAGAGCATAATTTTTCCAAAGAATTTTTCCTTATAGGCACAGTGGGGATAAACCCAGACAGTCTCACTCTAAAGCTTATGCTTTTGACCATTGAAATAGGCTTGGGAGAGCTGAGAAATCAGAATTTGCTTAGAGAAGACAAAACTAAAGCCAACACTATTTGAATCCCTGAAGGATGGTTGTAAATTAATGGGGGGGGGGTGGGATTGACAGTTGGCATCTTCAATGGGAACAAACAGTAGGGGTCTGGAAAGACTGAGGCCACACGGAAGGGGCACTTTCTCTCTGGCCAGACCCTGAATGTCTCCAGGCTGGGACTTTGGCTCTTCTTTGTGTCCTCAGGGCCTCCATAGTGCTCATCATGCAGTTAGAGTCCAGAGAGGGTAAGAGTGGACAGGACAGGACGATGTATAAGTGTGTAGTGACTGGTTGGCTGTATGGAAGGATGGATGGAGAAGTGGGTGGGTGGATGGATGGATAGATGAATAAATGGGCATGTGGGCCAATGGAAGGAGATGGATGGATGGGTGGATGAATGAATGGGTCAGATGTCCCTACAGTGGGGTGTGTTTGAACTAAAGATGGGGTTATTGACCCTAGATATCTTATGGCAAAATCCATCTAGATCCAGGGAGGGACTGTTCTGTATGAAGATAATAATTTACAGCCCTAAAATGGGAAAGCTTCCTTCTGCTCCTTCCAAAATCCCCATCCCAACGCCCAGAGTGACTTGAGCAGGAACACCTATGGGCACTAGGTGGCAGGGTAAGCCTCTCATGGAGCCAGAGCTGCCTGCTGGATCTCCATGAGGGCTGGTTCCAGGCTTTACCTCTGCATCCCTCCCTTATCACCTCTATCGCATTTCCTTCCCAGCTTCCCTCTGCCCTGGCCACGGGGGCCCTCAGGCTCCTCCTCAGACTCAGGCCTTCCTACCTCCCTTCCCCCTACCTGTCCAGGAACCATCAGCCTAGAATGTATGGAGTTGTTGTCCCAAGAGGAGATGTTGTGGAATGGGGCTGTGTCCCCCATGACATGGGGGTCATAGCCCACTCCCTGGAAGCGGATGATGGCTGAGTTCCATCCCAGGATGTGTATGGGCACATCCACCTAGGAAGTTAGAAGGGTGGGGAAGGGACTGGTCAGAGCAAGGCTTGCTGAGGAGGCCAACACCAACCTCCACCCTTCATCAACCCAGGCTGCGGCTCACTGTGTAGGTCTTGGCCTCAATAGGGGAGAAGATCCATAAGACCCGAGCAGTTGTGCCTGGCTGGATTTCCCCTTGGGGGTTGAGGCAGCAGAAGATGGGGTGATCGAAATTTTTTTCCTGAACCTGCGACAGGATGTTGGTCTGGATCTCGTATGTCACGGGCACCGAGCCGCCATTATACAGCTCATAAATCTGCAAGGGGGGGCAGGAATAATGAGGTCTCCACACCAGATCAGGGCTTGCAACGCAGACAGCCTGGGATTCTGTGTCCACAGTGGGAGGACAGGCTGATCTCCATGATGTCACCCTTACAGCCCCAGAGCCCCCTAACTACCTCTGATTTCCATTATGGCCTGATCATCCAAGAAGTATGCAACTGTATTTTCAGTCTGGGACATTTTAGGATAATCTGTAATCCTTATTTGCTATTAATTTACCTTTGTCAAGGTATAAGGTGACACTAACGCTTGTGTCTCTAGCGCGGGGATTTACAGAAGTGTCCGTGCATGCACCCACCACACCCTTCAGCTTCTTCTAGGCTCTCGTTCTAATCGCCAGGGAGCCTGCCACTTTCCACGTCTTCCCTTAGAGGTGGCCCTGCTTAAAGGCAGATGAGGGAGAGGAAGGAAGCTATGACATCCCCGAGAACTAATTCCAAAGTGTGGGAATCACAGAATGTCCTGGAAAAACCCAAGATGTTCTGGTCCAATCCTTCATTTTAGGATAGGAAAATGGAAGCCAGAGAGAGCAAACAGTTCGTCTGGATCTAGGTCTTGTCCCCTCATCTTTCCCAGCACTCACTCCTGAATATGCAGATTTTATTTCTCTAGCCTGGGCCACCCCTGAGCTTCAGACCTGGCATCCAACTTCCGCTTCACAAGCCCTCCCTGCCCCCTCACCGGCCACTGATTGTCTCATAGACATCTCAAATTTGGTAAAAACCAAACTCTTCACTAGAAAGCCTATTTCCACCCCCTTCTCCCCCCGTGCACCTCCTTTCAGTAAATGCTCAAACTAGGAATTCAATACATCTCAATCCCTCCCTTTCTCCCACTTTCCCAATCTGGCCCCAGCAAGTCCCAATGATTCTGCCTCCAAAATGTAAATTAAATCTGTTCACTTCTACTTCCGCTGTCCTCTTATGGGTCCAGGCCACCAACTGTCATCGTCTCATGAACGAAAGAGGAAGCTTGGCCATAGTTCTGGAGATTGGTTGGGGCACAGTTGGGTCTCCTGGCTCTAGATCTGGGGGCATTTTCCATTGTCTATGTTCAGGACCACAGGGAAGTGGTCTAGTCTCTCAGGAAAGCTCTCCAGGGGGCCCTGAGTCTTTACCTTCCTTTTCAAGGACCTGGGCCTCTGCAGCCTTGGCCCCAGAGGCAGGGGGCAGCTTCCAGGAAGCCAGTAGGGTGGAGGGTAGTGTAGGGAATGCATGCAAAGCTCAGGGCTAGGGGTCCCGCCCTCTCAGGTCCAGAAAGCCCATTCCTCTGACTCTAGGCTGGATGACCAGAGGCCTCTGCTCAGAAATACAAGGACTTCTAAATGGTTAGAAATTTCACAGCCATGACATGTTTGGGAAAATACTAGGTCCCCCTCTGGGAGATATCCATTGTACATTTTCAGAGCAAAGGAACCCAATTCCCTCTACTTGATAACGAAAATTCTCTAGTTTTTCACACTCCAGAAAAATGTTCTTCCTGGAGCAGCGATTTTCAACCTGGGGCTGAGACCTATTAGTAAGCAGGTCACGAAAACAATTTAGCAGGTGGAACAGAATAAAGTAAAAATGGAAAACATCAGAACACTTTGCATGTAGTAGTGTACATACTGATTTGTGCTACTTTAAGTATATGTGTGTGTATGTACTTATACATTAGCGTGATTCATGGTCAAAGAAGTTTGAAGAGTCCCGTGCTAGAGGAGAGAACCCCCTGCTTTTGCATGGGAACAAGGGAACGAGGCCTGGCAAAGGTCTTAGCACCAGGCACCAGGAAGATGAAGCCTCTTACCTTGGATTGCTCCCAGTTGCCCAAACTCAGGGTTTGACCCTTAGCCCCACCTCTTAGAGTGAGGACTTCTGGAGGGCAAGGTCTTTGTCGCCCTATAAAGGGCTGATGCAGATACACAGAGATCAATGTTTAGGCTTCTTGGTAACCAGGACAATGTAGACCACTCACCTGCCTTGGGGGCAGTGTGTCGCCGATGGGGACAGGGACGAACTGGTGGCTAGTGGAGGTGAAATGCACGTACTTTTGCTCCAGCTTCACTGTCACACCTACGAAATTTAGCTGGCAATAGAAAGCCCATGAGTAGCATCCTTCCCTGGGAGGAACGGAAGCACCCAGCAGAAAGATCTGGACCCTAGCTCCCCAGGGGGCACAGTTCCCTGCTCCTCTCTCGGGTGTCCAGGACAGGACGAGGTCTGGGGTCTCACCAGGATCTCCCGGCCATGGGACACCTTGAAGAGCACTGGCAGGCGATCAGTGCCAACGAACATGTGGCTAGAAGGGAGGAGACGAGTCTGGGCTGAAGTTACGGAGCCCCGGTATCAGCAGGAGAGCAAGGTGCCTGTGGCTTTGAGGCGGCTAGCCCCTGGGAGCGTGTGGAAGGAACCCCCTGAGTTGGGATGGGACAAGAGGGACAGGAAACTTCCCCACCAAGTGGGTGGACGGGGTCCTCCCCTGGCGGCGGGCACTTAGGGTACCCTGGAGTCACAGAGTCCAAGGACGAGCCACTCCAGGAGCACAGGGAAAGGGGCGGGGTGGGTCTCCGGGACCGGAAGTGCGGGCAGGCAGTGGGAGGAGCACCTGTACTTCAGTTCCACCACCTGCTCCTGCTGGGGACTCAGGCCCCCAGCCTTGGGGCTGATGGAGAATACGCGGTTGTCCTGCACACGCATGTGGTGAAGCTCAGTGGCGTCAAACTCTGCTTGCTGTGCCCACAGCTCCAGGTCAATCTGCTGGTCACTTGGAAAGAGGAAGGCCCTGGAAGAGGGGCACAAGCCTTTTAGAACAGAGAGGCGGGAGCTCTGAGCTGCAGGCGGGGTGGATGGAGGCCTCCTAGGAGGCCTCCCCTACTCCCTGCCCCTGATTTGGCAAGCTGCCCCACGCATGGCTGAGCAAACACGGCTATAGCGGATTCTCACTTCGTAATGACCCCAAACCCAAACCCGGGAATGGCAGCAGGTCCTTGGAGATGGAGCGGGAAGTGGAGACTGGGGCTGCCATTGTGGGGGACGGGGGTCGAGGGGGACTGCCCGTGTATGTGGGTAACTTTGAGCTAGCTAGCCACTAACCCCAGGGAGGTGGTTGTGTGACAAAGCTCTTAGGAAGGGCCATTTGAAGCACCTAAAAAGGCTAGCAGCACCCACCAGCCCCGCCCCCCCCAGAGGGAGGGTGTCTAGGCCAGCGTGGGGCGTGAGCGTGGGGCAGAGGACAGATGCCCCAGCAGGGCTGGTATTTTCGAATCTGGAGCAAGTCTGGGCATAGAATTAATGCTCCCCAAATGCCTCCTGTTGTGGGAAAGTGGATACTGCCCTCTAGCTGGTTGACAGAACAAGCGGTGAAGGGGTCCCTGGGTTGTGATCCGAAAAGGAGGACCCCTTCGCTCGCAGAGACAGGGCAGAGAACTGGCCTCAAACTGGGCAGAAGGCTTGAACGGGGAGCAGCCAGAAGGGGAAATGCTCAACACAGTTTCCAGGAAATCGCAAACCGCAACCCCCTTGAATCAGTCTTAAATAGTCTCACATCAGAAACGTGATAAATGAAAGAGCAGAGCAAGGCTAACTTAAGGAATACGGAACCCCTAACCGCCAAAGACTGTAAACCCCGCCTTTAGCCCGCCTTTAGCCCCGCCTTTCGCCCGCCAAACTCGCGCGCCAATTCTGACCAGAGTGATAGGCTGGTTCAGACAGCTACTTTAGGGTACATGGTAATTCAGTTGGCCATCTGCGTATGGCCTGTGTGTGTGTTACAATCTTATTGGCCACTGAGTGCTTGTTACCAGCTCATTGGCCCCTGGCCCTTATAAAATCGCTGTGCCTTCAGAGACTCTCTCTTTTTCTCCACAACAGGCCGCTGTCGGTGAGTGTGGGAGGATGAGCTCGAGCTAGGTCGAATAAAGGCTCTTTTGCTTTTGCATCGGACTCGGCTCCCTGGTGGTCTTTGGGGATCTAAAAATCTGGGCATAACGATAAACAGTTCCACTCAACACTGGGAAGTTTAGAAAGAACAGACACCTTCAAACAGGAAAGGAGAGAAGGCACGGCTACTACCTTCTGCTGTGGGAATTTTGACAGCGTCTACTAGAACGAAAATCGCACATGCCCTTTGACTCAGGAATTCTCTCCTGGGGAACTAACCTGCAGGAATAAAGGTATGCGTGCACGAGCTCACGCTCACATACGTGCACAGCAAACACACACACAAACGTACAGATGTTTATTACAACTTTCTTTGTAGTGGGGGAAAAAAAAAGCACTGGGAACAACTAATGCTGTCCAATACAGGAGGAGTTTAATAACTTCAGGGCCATTCATATCACGGAATATTATGCCAAGTATTACAAAGAAAGAGTTAAGGGGTGCCTGGCTGGCTCAGTGGGTTAAGCGTCTACTGTGGGCTCAGGTCATGATCGCAGGGTCCTGGGATCGAGTCCCACATCGGGCTCCGTACTCAGCGGGGAGTCTGCTTCTCCTTCCCCTCCCCTTGCCCCTTCTCATGTTCTCTCTTTCGCACACGCTCTCTCTCTCTCTCTCAAATGAATAAATAAAAAAATCTTTAAAAAAAGAGTTGAAGAGTTTTGTGCACTGATCTGTATTGATCCGAAGGGAAGGTTATGGGCATGATGCTGAGTGAAAATGTTAACGATCTAACAGAAAGCAGTATGTACAGCATTGTGCCAATACTGTAAAAAAAAAAAAAATTCAAGGGAAACAGAATAACCCCTGGGCTGTGTTCACGTGTGGATGGTACAAGGGCTGAGGACAGAAGCCCCCCGCAAACCCTCGATCACCCCAGTGCAGAGGACACGCGGCGGGAGCTGGGGAGTCGCTTGCTTCTCTCTTCCATCGCCTTTGTGTCTGTTGACAGGTGAACAAACTGCTTTTGTCATTTTATCCGGGGATACTGATCAGTGGCAAAACTGGAGATCTTGCTACTTTGGGGTTATCTGGATAGTTTCGGCATCTGTTTCCCTCGCTGCCCTCACACAGCCCCCTCCAAATAATCCTGACCCCTTTTTCCCTGCCAGTCCTCTAGTGTGGGCCCCCTCGCGTGATCCCCTGCCTCAGGCTTCTAGTCTATTTCTCTCCCTGCACCCTGCACCCTAGACCAGAGTGGCAGGCCTCGAAGGTAGATCGCGTCTTCATCCCCTGTCCCCGCTTACATCGCCCCCATGCCCTCAGGAAGAAGTCCAAACTCTTAAGAGAAAGGTCCCGGTCCCGATGCCATGGCCCTTGTCCACCTCCCAAGTCACATCCGGGACCCCTTCCTCCTTCTCTATCAACATTCCAGGCAGGCTGAGCCCTTTTCTCTTACCCATGTACATACCAGGCCCTCTGTCTAGAAGGTTCTTCTTTTTTTTTCTTTTAAGATTTTATTTATTTGTCAGAGAGAGGGAGAGAGAGCACAAGCAGGGGGAGCACCAGGCAGAGGGTAACTTCCAGCCGAGCAGGGAACCCAACACGGGACTTGATCCCAGGACCCTAGGATCATGACCGGAGCCGAAGGCAGATGCTTAACCGACTGAGCCATCCAGGCGTCCCTGTCTGGAAGGTTCATTGCAGCCTTTCTGCGTCTTCTCCCTAAGCTGCACTCTTGCTCACATCAGCCCACATCACCCTGCCCCAGACCCCTGCAGCACCCGGAGGGCCAGGCTTGGACCTCGATCGGCACCTCGATTCTGAGGGCCACGTCGGGAGCCCAGGCCTAGAAGCCCCCAGTAAATGTTTAGCCAAGACTTAATGAGTGCACGAGGGACCAGGAGTTGTAAACCTTCGTATCTGATGTCAGTAAGGCCCTCCGCCTCCCTGGGTCGGGAGCAGAGGCAGGGAGAGAAGCCCCGGAGCGAGCAGGGAAGGCCCCTCTAGGCTCCTCCTCCCTCCGATGCTCCCCCTCCCACTTGGGGTTCTCACTTGTCCTGCCTGCTGCTTTCTCCAGGGCAAGTACACACTCCCCGTTTCTTACTGGTCTTGGCAGGAATAAAATCTTCGGTCTGTTCTCTATGAGCTCAGCAGAGACCAGCTAGAATTTTCAAAAATAGCCTTCTAAGAAATTGAAAGGAAACACACCACCACCAAAAACCTAGGAGAGTCAAGCCTTCCAAGGAAGCTGTGCTTGGACTCCTGGAAGAAGCACGGACTGCCTTCCTGAACCTCAGATGATCTCCTGATGGATGGGCTCAGCTCAGCAGGCACCTTGCCTGGGTTTGCCTGGGTTTCCTCCCACCTCGGTTCCCAGCCACCTGGACTCTCTCCACAGAGAGTGTGAGCTGGCTTGCTCCTACACAAACACACTTGCATGCATAATCCACCAAAATACCCTGTTCCGCGCCAGGACGGACGAACGCCGCTTTTCCTGTAGCGCCTGGCTCCTGGCCACACCAGCAGCCCCAGCGAATGGCGGACCTGGAGCTCCGGGGGCCCCGGGCCTTCCTCACCCGGCCGGCAGCCCTGCCTGCCAGGCCTCCTCAAGTCATCAGGGCCGGGAGCCCTCAGCTACTCGTAGTCCTGGCCCTTCTCAGACAGGAGCCAGCCTCCCCGGTTGCTTCCCCCCGCCCCAGCTTTGCCCCCACACCCCCCGATACTCTGCTCACGTAGGAAGGTTCCTGAGATCACAGGAGCACCCCCCACCCCACCCCGGGCCCCGCCGTGCCCCTGGCTTTCTCTCCCAAGCCTGACCCCAATGGGTGCACTTCTCTCTCACCTCCGTTTAGGCAAGAAAAATTAGAGGTCATCAAAAGGAAATTTACTAGGAAGTCGAGATGCGTGGCAGAGGCGGGGAGGAAGAACTAGAAAAGGCTCTGGCATGGAAACAGGATGTTTACCAGGCACAAGTTCGGGCCCCGAAGGGAGGAAAGTCAAGCACAGGAAGGGCCTCACTTGGCAGGCTCAGGGCTTCAGGCCTGGGCCCCTGTGACCGGAGAGGGGCACCCTGCCCCTCGGCCAGCCTCCAGCCTTCCCACAGCCCACGTGGCTTTGCTCAGCCACATCTTCCTCCCCGACACCGGCTCAGTGGCAACCTGTCCTTGTCCTTCCCCAGCAGAGATCTTCACTCAGCCCCATACAGGCCTGGCCTCCCCGGACTGAAGCTCACTGTACCTAGCACAGTGCCTGGTACACGGGGGGAACTCTGAAGACTTCTTGCGGTCTAACCGGTACCGATCTGACTTTGAACCCGGCTCTGCCTACTGATGGCTAAGCAGCCTTAGCCTCCATCTGCAAAAGAGTCAGCAGAGGAGGATTTTTTTTTTTCTCCCCACGGTTGGTGTGAGGCTTGGAGGAAAAAAGGCTCATAAATCGGTACCTGGCACGCAGCAGGAGCCCAAAGGATACTTCTCACTCATTAAGCTCTTAGGATGACCGTGCTGGTCTCCATCAGTCTCCCCCACTCTTGAGCCTATGGCCATGTCTCGGGCAGTGACAGGTGACAGGTTTGGAGTGCTGAAGGGTCCAGTCCCACGCTGGCCTCCCCCCCCATCAAGGAGGGGATCCACTTCTCACAGGCACCGGGCAGCCAGGTCCCCCCCAAGTCAGAGACGGCGTCCAGCACCTGCCTCCCGGGCCCCCCGGCAGCCGCCCCCCCGCCCACCGTACCAGTCCAGGGACACCACTCCGCGGTTCTTCAGGACCAGGAGCACCACCGAGGGTGGGGCCTCTATCGGTGCTGCCCCGAAGTTGAAGTCGAGCTTCAGATGGGTGAAGATGGCGGGGATCTGGCTTGTGCTGTGTGAAGCAGAGAATCAGACCCAAAGACAGAGGGGGACAGTATGGGCCACCCCCCCCCCCCAGGGGCAGCTGGCTGGCCGGGCAATCATCTTCCTGCAGGCAGGATTGGACAATCTGGGACTCGGGGGCCGGGGTGGGCTAGCACTTGGGACCTTGAGCCGATCCCTGACTTCTCCAAGCCCCTCCAGGGATGGGCAGGAATTTGGGGGGAAATGGGGAGCCACTCCGTGGACAGGTCCTGGTGCCGGGGGCTTGTGGGCAGAAATCTCCAAGAACACTCCCAGATAGGCCCCGCCCCTGCCCCGGGCCCACCTCACCTGTGCCGGGTGGGCACCTCGTAGGTGAGCTCCTGGGGGGTGGGGTCGCGCTCCAAGTAACTATTGAGCATGTCCAGGGAGAAGAGGCGCCACAGGTGTTTCCGGGGGATGCCCTCGGCGCTGCCCACGGGGCAGACATCCAGGATGGAGAGCAAGGGGTAGACAGCCATCAGGAAGACGCGACACAGCTCCTGCCTCTTCCCAGCCTTGTTATCTAGGGGAGAGGGGTGTGGACGCAAGGAGTGGCCTCACCTCCCCGCTGCCCTGGGGCCCAGCACGCAGGCTGAGCGTGTAGGACCCCCGGCCACCTGCCCAGGACCCTTGTCAGGAGCAGCGGTGTCTCCCAGGCTCTGGGACGTTTCCAGAAGAGCCAAGCCTCGTCTCGTACTTTCTACATGTCAGGGATTGTCCGAAACTCTCTGCATGCATCGCTGTGTTCACTGGGTGCCCATCGCTTGTTTGCAAACTGACTCTCACTAACAGCTTTACCGAGATAGAATTCATATACCATGAAATTAACCCTTTTAACCCATACAATCCACATTTGTCGTATCTTCAGAGCTGTGCCACCATCACCGCTATCCAATATAGAGCCTTTCCGTCACCCCAAAAAGAAGCCCGCTATCAAAGAGCTGTCACTCCCCGCTCCCCTCCCCCAATGCCACCCCCCAGCCACCACTCATCTACTTTCTGTTTCTATAGAGCTGCCTGTCCTGGCTGGACGTGTCACATAAATGAAATCATACAATATGTCGGTTTTTGGCGACTTGCTTTTTTCACTTGGCGTGACTTTTTCAAGGTTCATTCATGGTAGGTAACACGTATCGGTGCTTTTTTTTTGCACACTTGCACACACATACACAGACATCTGCATGGACGGATGTGGTCAGTCTGAGGCCTACACACCCGTCACCCCAGGCACACCCAGCACACTAACGCTCACCCTGCCGGCCCTGTCTGGACCCCCGGCACCTGCCCACCCCAGGTCCTGTTCCCACAGTCCTCCCCCTTTCCTCCCAGGAGGCCCAGGTACCTTTGTGGGAGAGGAGAGCGTAGCGGATCTTCCAGCAGTACTGGGACCGCTGGTGGGGACAAGCGGTCAAGCAGATGGTGTCCTGGGACCGGGGTGGCACGCTCCCCTCTGTGCGGTCTAGCTGCAAGGCTGCTTAGGGATGACCCAGGTGGGGTCAAGGGCAGAAGAGGCCCTCAGTGCAGGCCAGAGAGTCCCGGCCTCTCCTCCTGCTCCTTTCCGCATACCCTCCCCTGGGCCAGCAGAGCACTGGCTAGAGGCATGCCCAGAGCCAGGAACACAGGGAGCAGAGTCCCTCTTCCCGGACCAGATGGAGGAAACCAGTCTTTGTGTCACTGGCACAAAGTGACTAGCATTTTGCTCCGCCCCGCAGCTCTGGGAGGCAGGTGGCAGCAATAGTCCCATTTTACAGAGAAGGCAGCTCAGAAAGTCACCCGCCCCATGCCACACATCTAAAAGTTGGAAGCACCAAGTTTTAAGCCCTGCTCTGCCTTCCCCCAAAGCATGATCGGTTAACCACCGTCCCTCACGGCCTGCCTCCCCGGCCCCAGTCCCGGCCCGGGCCCGAGTACCAAGGGGCCTGCTGTCCACGATCTGAGGGCTGCACTGCTCCAGGAAGAGGCGGTAATAAAGGGTGCAGTTGCCGTTGTTCAGAAGCGTCAGCAGCCTGGACTGCTTGCTGTTCACCAGCACGTTCCCAAATTCCAGCTCCTTTTCCTTCACCTGAGGGCCAGGGTCCCCCAGCCACAGCCCTGGCCTCAGAGAATCTTCAAGGCAGGGCAGGGCCAGAGGGCCCGACGGCTCCCATCCCCTGCCCTCTTGGAGTCGGGTGCCCTGGGTCCTTCCCTCCCACCTGTGCCCCGGCCCCCAGCTCCCCAGCCCCACCTGCCTGGGTTCTCCTACTCACGGAGAGGCTGCTGGTGATGCCCACGCCCACCAGCCGGAGCATGTAGTGGGTGGTGGCGGGGGACTTGGTGTTTGAGGGCAGACCGGCTTCCCAGACCCACATCCCCACTCGGAATAGGTACTTGGTCTCCTCCAGAGGGCTGAAGGTCCACGTCAGCGTCTGGGGTCACAGAGATCATCCCTGCGTGGGGCTCTCCAGAACCCCCTGCCCAGACTCCTGGCCACGGGAGGTCCCACTGCTGGGGACTAAGCTACGGTACCCCTGAGCGTTTACCCTGCGCCGGGCACTTTCCACACTTCGGGTATTATGTTATCTCCTTCAGCCCCTCCAACTTTATCCTCACGAGGTAAGTGGTGTTATTTCGTACCTCGTTTTCTGATGAGACACAGGAGACAGAGAAGTGGGGTAACTTGCCCCAGGTCACGCAGCTGGCGAGGCGCTTGGTGGGAGCGGGAGCGTGCGCTCCTGAAGCCGACTCCGGAGCCTATGCGGTCTTTTGCCTCCCCGACTACTACCTGGGTTCCTCCAGATACCATGTGTTGGTGGTTCTGGGCCCTAGGTCGGCCTCCCCAACTAGTCTATACGGCCCTAGACCAGGGAATGGGGCTCTGCTAGTTTGCGCCCCAGCCAGTGCCCGCCTCCAGACTGCAGCTGGGACCTCGAGGACTCCCCTTCCTCACGCTTTCATGATACTCAACCATTTGGCCCCAAATCCAGCTGCTCCAAACCACCTCCCAGCGATGTCGCAGCTTTGGGGACCATGGATGGAGAGTAGACTCGCCCCTTGAAACTGATTCAAGTGCCGGCTCTCCTGCCTCCTCATTTGTCACTTTCGTAAATGGCTTTCTCTTCTTTAAGTTTCAAGTCTTCTTTGTAAAATGGGGGTTATGACAAGGGTAGCTGTCTAACCCACTTATAAGGCAGGGGAGGTGATTATAGGTTAAATGGGAGGGCACACACTGTAAGCCTGGCCCCGGGAGGGGCATGAGTAAGAGATGATGGTGAAAGTGAAAGTGACCTTGGATCTCCTTGGAGACCACCTGACCCAGCTCACCGTAGACTCTCCCTGAATGCCTTGGCTGGGGGTGGGGGCGGGGAGCATGCAGACGGGAGCATGGGGCCCCTAGCAGCGGGGCAGGGCACTCACAAGGCTCTCGCTGGGCTGGATAAGCCCCCGCGCAGGCTGGACGGCCAGCATCTTTCGGTAGGGCTGGGAAATCCTCCATTCGAACTCCAGGGGCAGACGCGAGGGGTTGCGGAAGGTGAAGAGGCTGGTGGAGGAGCAGCCCACCCAGGTGGGCTTGAAGAACACGCTCTTGGAGGTGTCTAGCTTCAGCTGCAGGGGCTCTTCTCGGCTCTGCATGCTTACCTCCTAGGGCCGGGGGAGGGAGGGCAGGGCCCCGATGTCACCCCGCTGCCCCAGCGCCCCCAAATGTCCAAGAGGCTACGGGTGGGCAGCTTTTCCCCCCGGGAGAGGGCGGCAAAAGGCCCTCCTCCAGCAGGGCATGGGCAGCTTCTGTTGAGGCAGAGTAGGTAGAGACTGACCCAAGAGATGGTTCTTGAAAAAAACCCAGGGACCGAGACAGGAGGTACCGATCATTTCATGGGCCAGATACAGGCCCACCAGCCTGGCCCCTTTCCCTGGCCCAGCCCCAAACCTCCCTCTGCAACCTGCAGATATGAACCTTATTTTGCCCCCGCTCATTCCTTTGGGACCTCCGCACCCCTTTTCTTGTCCCAGACACCTTGAGGTGGACATGCCAGGACCTGAGTGTGGGGGATCTGTTCACGGAGGGGGCCGAGGGGTCTTCTCCCTGCTATGGCACTTCCTGGGGGGGGCGGGAGAAGCAGCCGCTTGGCTACTTTAGGGGAGCTTTAGAGGCCAACCCCAGAATTTGGCTTTGAGAAGGGAAGCCCCAGACTATGGCCCACTCCTCGGGACCCAGTCCCCTAGCCCTGCCTTTTACCTTGAGATACTGGGGGCAAAAATTGAACTGCAAGTAGAACAGATGTTGCTTCCAGGAGTTGCCCTTGGGGTAGGTACAGACGATGAAGATCTGGTGGGCCCTGGGGGCCACAAGGCCTGAGCTGGGCCGCAGGGAGATGTCTGAGCTGCTCTGGGGGGCCAAGTTGAAGGTCAACATCATGGAGCCTTTGTTGATCAAGAGCAGGGTGCGGTAGGAGGGTTCGCCGGGGGACACTGCAGGAAAGAGCTGGGGTGCGCGACAAGAGGGACCCACGCTCAGATCTACGCGCTTCCTCCTCCCCTACCCTGCTGATCTGCACACGAGCACCACATCCTTCGATAGTCCCTGGACGCCCAGGGGCTCAGGGAAGTCTATGTGGGCTTGGGTGGGCCAGTCTCCAAGGAGATCCAAGGTACCTCCACACATCCCAGTCACTCCCCGGCGGGCAGGGAATGGAGGGCCACAGCCTGGCACCAAAAAATGCGTCTGTCCTCCAGAGACCTCCAGACAGGGAGATGGAGTGGCCATAGCGAAGTGGGCCCAGGAAACACAGAAGTCTGAGACCCCCCCCGCAAAGTTAAGGAGGTCTTTCATTGTAGGGTGCCCTCAAATCATCCTTTAGAGAATTCACTTTCAGAGATCCTGGTCCAGAAGCTCTGGGATCAGCAGCCCCTTCTAGATGATTCTCTTACAGACAGCTGAGAGGAACCCTCCCCACCCCCTTTGAGAAAGGGAAAGCCCCAGAAATCCCAGCTTCCAAATATTCCTGAAGCACGTGGGGTACGGTCAGCTGCAGGCTAAGAGCTAGGCCGGCCATATCGCACAAGGCCTGAGATCGCTGATAGGACGCCCGCCCAGCTGGGGCAGACGTGCCCGTGTGGGAGGCAGGCGGGGGGGCAACACAGGCGCAGAATCAGCTGGACAGCAGTAAAAGCCATAAACCACTGGGATGAACCAGACAAGAGAAAGGGATGTGGGTTGGGGAGGGGAACCCCGCGCAGTCAGGGAGGGACTTGAGCTGAATTTTGGGGGTAGCTGGTGGGGGGGGCAGGATCACCCCCAGCACAGGGCTCCAGAGGGGTGCCTTTCCAGCAATATGAGGTATGAGGGCAGCAGAGACGGATGGGAAGGATGACAAAGGTCAGGGAGGCTGGGAAGAGGCGTCGAAGGAGAAGCCAGGACTGGAACTTGGCTGTCAGGCTCCAGGGTCGAGGCTTTTAAGCCTTCTGTCATCTGGCTGCTCGGGTCAGACAGGGCCTCCAAGGGGCCTGGGAATTATGAATTGGGAAGCCGAGGGACCAGCTCTGTGACCCACAGCAGCCTGGGCAATCTCCAAAGCCAGGGTCTCATGGTAGGGGGTCAGATCCCTAGTAGGTGCTCAGTAAACAAGGCGCAGACAAATGAAGGAGCCAGAGAATCTTCAACCTCAGTGGGAGACGTCCGGGAGTATTCCAGATGGAGCAAGGAGGGGCCGGGGGTCTGAGCCCCAGACTGGCCCACGAGAGAGCCCTCCAGGCCCAGAGCCCTCGGGGCTGGCGGTGGGGAAGGTAGGATGGCCTGGGGGGGTCTGGGATGTATCCGAGGCCAGCAGAGCGCGGACCGGACTGAGGCGGAAGCCCAGCTCCCCTGTCCCACCTCCCACTGCCGCTGGGGCCACGCTCACCTTGGGGGCGTGCAGGGAATACTGAGGGACGTGGTGCTCCAAGGTGGCACGATAGCTGTGGCCTCGTGCGCGGACGGTCAGGCACCAGGAGGGACACACGGTACAGTCTTCCTCGATGTTACTGTAGCTCCGCAGGACCTGCACAGGGGCCAGACCGTGGACAAGCTGAGAGTCCCATGTCCAACCCTGCGGGGCCCCCTGGCCCACCCCCCTGCGCTACAGGAGTCCCCCCTCCCCGAGCACAGAGGACAGGGGCTCCCTGGGAAGACAGCGCAGAGAACAGCCGTTCTAAGGGCTCTGATCGCAACGTGCGGGGGCCGAGCTGGGCACTCTGCAAATAGGCTCTGTGATAACCACAAGAGCAGCAGGCCGGGGCCGGGGGCTGGGGTGTGAGAACAGCATTCATCCTGCAGGAATGTGCCTAGAGAAGTGCCCGCCAAAAGAAATAGAACACGAGCCACGAAAACAAGCCGCAAAGGTAGTTTTACGTGTTCTAGCAGCCACGATAACAAAGTGAAACAACGAGAAGTTAATTTCAGCAATATGTCTTATTTACCCCAATAGATCCCAAATCTTACATTTCAACCTAAAATCAACATATAAGTGATGCGTGAGATACCTTACATTCTTTTGGCCCTAAGTCTTTGAAAGCTGGTGCGTCTCTTATGACGTATCTCAATTTGGACTGGCCACCTTTCGGGCGTTCAGTGGCCACGTGTGGCTGGCGGCTGACGTATCAGACAGAGCCAGGCCAGAGTCAGTAGCCTAACAATCTGGACGGCTCTGCCTTGGCAAAGCCAAGTGTCTACAGCCTTATTCCTACAAGCCTCCACATCCCCCCGCTGCCACGGATATCAGAATGGAAGCAATTAAAAAGTCTCAGCTTTGGAAAGCCTTCTCAAAAGTTCGGATATGACCCCAAGTGTTTAGATGAAAAGACCGGGGCTCAGGGACATTAAGGGACTTGCCCAGGGTCACAGAGCTGGTAAGGGATGCTAATCTCTCAGTCCCGGCACCCCGGCCCCTGGGAGAGAACAGCAGCGTAGGCAGAGCCGACAAGGAAGGGAAAAGTCAGGACCGGAGATGAGGGAGTGACCAGCGCCAATGACCAAGAAGCTGGGCTGAGCACAGCCTGTGCTCGGAGCTCCCCGGCCAAGGGAGTTTGTGCTAGAAGCCCCTCCCCCCACACATCTAATTATCCGGCCCCCCCGACATGGTCCCCCAGGCTCTGGTTCCTGCCCAAACAGCTCTTCTGGATGGACCACTTCCTACTTCAAGGACTAGAGAGAAGCCCGGAGCCCCAGGGAGCGACTCCTTGTGTGCCGAATTTTCCCAAAGGGCTGGACTCTAGTTGAGTTCTCCCTCTGGAGGGAGGGGGGGAGCCACATATGCACGAGAGGCAGTCAGATGGGCCAAGAAGCCCTTGGCCAAGGCAGCCTATAAGCCTGGGAGAAGACAGAGCGGTAAGGACCACAGTGTGGCCAAAGAGGAGCGTGGCACAGCGAGGATGGATCCCACAGCGGCCCCCACCACTTCCTCGAACCCCGCCTTGCCATTCAAGCTCCGGGGCGGAGGGGCAGCCGTCCCTGGTCTCTTCTGCCCGCACGCACCTTGTAGACCGCGAAGGCCTCGAGCTCCACGGCGTACAGGCAGTTGGGGTAAGGTGGATGGAAGTGGAGGCGCATGGCCATGGACTTGAGTGGAGGCACATCGCAGGTGTCTGGGGTCACCCAGAAGGGGCAGTCAGACCTATGCGTCCAGACCACCGTGATCTTGCCCTTGGTGTGGTTCATGAAGCACAGGGGGACAGGGTTGGGGTTCTCGGGCCCAGGGCAGGCTCCAAAATCCACCTCCGTGGGCTCTATGCTGACAGGTGGGGGGAAGATGGCTACGTCATTGGTACCATCGAAGAAGTACTCCGTCATGGGGGGGATGAGAGGATACTTCGGGGATGACGCGTCTGCCAGGTCCTGTGTGGGGAGAGAGAGGTGAGCGGGGGCCCAGCTGCCATTCCTCCTGCCCCTGCCCCTCATTCTCATGCCCCTTTCTGGAAAGGACGACAAGGGCTCCACGCAGGTCAGCCCCAATTACTAATGGTGCCCGCAGGGCTCTGGGGGAACACGACCTGCCGAGAATTTCTGGAGAAGGGGGAGTGAACCTGGGGAAGGGAGCCTGTCTGTGGGAGGCCCCAAGTGGTCCATCAAACCTCAGCGGGAATCCTGAGGGCCCCATTCTTATCCTGCTCCAGCTTCTTCTCCTTCAGCAAGGTCCCCAAGATGTCGGGAGGGTAGAACGTCAGGCCGCGTGCCAGGTGTGTGCGGTACCAAGCCAGGTGCTGAGGCCCCACGATGGCTGGCTTGGTGCTGTCCGAGTGGCAGGTCCCAATCAGGTCCAGGAACAGTGGGTCCTGTGACATGTGTCTGTATGAGGCCAGATTTCAGCCCCTGCTTGCCACCTGGGTCAGATGCCAGCTAGTCAGGGCACAGTTTGGATGACCTTGCCTGTGGCCTTCAGTTGGGTCCTCACTTCAAGGCTCTCTACTCTGAGTCCAGCCCCCTCTCCCCCCAGCCCACTGGCAGCAGCAGCAGCAGCAGCAAAGCCCCTGACCCGGCCTGGAGTGAGCCTTCCTATGCCCTTGGCCAGGCCCTGGCAGGGATAATCCAAGCACAGTTTCCAGAATACAAGAGAGTGATCGCCAAGCACTGTTGTCATCACTGGGCTTCAGATTGGCTCCTCCAAGTCCCAGGAGAGCCACTCCTCGCTTCCTCCCCCACCGCTCACCTGGTGGTGGATGAGACAGGCCACTCGCCGAGAGTAGATGATGGGGTGAGTAGGCCGGAAGGCACAGTGCAGGGTCATGCGGGCCTGGCCCACCAGAGTCCCACAGGCCGGTCTGATGCTGAAGACACTCTCTTGGCAATCAATGGCAAACTGGAAGTAGGCTATGCAGTCCGACTTGTTCTCAATCCACAGGGGCTGCTCCGAGATCTGTCCGAGGTTGACCCAGCTGAAGTTGACGCAGTAGTGTTGCAGGGACACATCAGGACCTGGGCGGAGATGGGACTCCCGTGAGCGGCCCCGCCACCTGGGTGCGGCTGGGCCATCAGCCTCCCCCAAGGATGTCTCAGAAGGGGTCCTCCTAATGGAAGGTGGCGCTTCCTGGAGACAGAAGGCTGGGCTGGAAAGATCCAGAGCTCCAGCAACCTGAGCTGACTTCCAGGTTCAC
This sequence comes from Potos flavus, assembly GCA_028534135.1. Taxonomy (NCBI): domain Eukaryota; kingdom Metazoa; phylum Chordata; class Mammalia; order Carnivora; family Procyonidae; genus Potos; species Potos flavus. Next base: position 157,204,017 of record CM052883.1, read on the forward strand.
CGGGGGCGAGGGCAGGCCATTATCTCTGGGCGTCCAAAACTGATTCCACACTGAGCCCACCAGGGGGCAGCAGACACCCAGGCTGAAGGGCAGGGAGGCATCAGGCCCTTCAAGCAGGCGAAGATCCCTTCCTAGTCCTAAACCCGGGCTGCTCCTGTCCCCAGAGGCAGTGAGGCGTCTAGGGTGGCCAGTACCTCTACAGAAACCAACGACTTTGAGCAGGGTTTGGGAGGCACAGCCAGAGGGCACGATGGACAAGTAGTCAATAGTTCTGGCGTCCAAGGTCTCGGGGTGGAAGGACACTGTCACTAACTTCTTCCCGCCTGGAGGCACAATGCCATTGGTAGTGGGGCACGAGAAGGCATGATCCTTGGTCAGCATGTCTGGGGCTGCTTCGATCCGGAAAGGGGCGCTCACCTGTGGGGCCAGGGAGGGGCGGAAGGGTCAGGTCACAGGGCGAGGCAGCTGTCCTTACCAAAGTGCCCGGCTGAGCAGGTGAGGATACCCGAAGTCCAGCCTGTGCCCCGCTTGTCAGTTTGCGCACGGAGGCCACCTCCGCCAAGAGGAAGGAAGAGGCCAAGCTGTGTGCCGGGCGCTGGGACTGCCTGGGGGGCACTCTTTTCTTTCCCCGAAGGTATCAGAAAGGCTAGCTGTGGTCCTGGGGGTAGGACCACCTTAGGGCTGCTCTTGGAGTTGCTCTGGGGGTGGTCAAGGGATACCCCAGCACAGCCCACAGCTGAGAAAGGGGACACCTGTTGACACACGCGTGGATTGACAGATGTGGGTTATGTGAGGCTTGGGGCCAAAGGTATGGAGAGAAAGAGGGCACTTTGTAAAGGGGATGGGTCTTAGGAGCAGCCAGTCCTGGTCCTGTGGCCCCGCCCCCCTCCCCCCCCCCCCCCGCCCCCAGGAGGCATACCGCCGAAGGGTTGTAAAGCTTGATCAGCCTCTCTGCGGTGCAGCCCACGG
>CM052883.1:157205485-157310434 GCA_028534135.1 Potos flavus
GCGACCGTGCCGAAGTGCAGCACTTTCTGGACGCCCTCAGCATCCTGGTCCTCTGGGCGCTTCTGCTTTATGCTCACCAGCAGTTGCGCGCATTTGGCTGGGGCAGAGATGGGGAGTCTTGGGAAGAAACCCACCAGGGCCTCTGTTGCCCCAGCTAACCAGTCCCTTGAAGAAGGCAGGGATCCCCAGGGAAACACAGGTCTGCCACACCAAGGAAGGCAAAGGAAAGGCAAAGCCTGCAGGGCTGGGAGTGGGGGGGGAAGCTGGTGGGGGTCCTGTGGGGGACAGGCCAGCAGGGGAGGTGGGGGGTGCACGCTGAGGCTCTGAGACCCAGGAGGGGCAGCAGGGGGGCTCTGGGGACAGGTGAGAGGTCGGGCCTCACCCACAGCCTGCAGCTGGATGCTGCTTTTTTGCTTGCTGGCCTCTCCATACCAACATGTGGCCTGAACTTCATAGAGGATAGCCAAAAGGGGATGAAAGGTCACCTTGATGTAGGAGGCCTGGCCTGGCTCCAGCAGGCCCGTGGTGGGCAGTATATGGAATGGGCTGGGGAACTCCCAGGTGAAGAAGGTGGGCAGGTCCCTGGAGGGGGGTGTGGGGTTGCAGATCAGAGCCACTGGGCTCATTCGGACCCCTGCCCCTACTTGAGAAAGGCAGAGATGCCCCTCTTTTCCTCCCCTCCCCCACCAGCATCCTGGGACCTTCCTCACTGAGCTCCCTCTCCCCGCCTCTGAGCCTCAGTTGCTCCCCTCACCCCACATTCTCCAGGCAGAACCAGGCCTCGGCTGTGTCCCCCACGGCACACATGGGCAACTGCAGGGACGGTGGGCAGATCAGACTGTGGCGAGGCAGGGTGGCCTTCAGGTCCACACAGAACATTCCCTCTTCTTTCTCAAACCAGAGCTGGTCCGTGTACTCCTTCTGTGGGGGGTGGGAGGCCGGGGGCGGAGGCAGTCGCTGATCGGTGGTATGTGTATGGTGTTCGGGGACCTGCTCTTGGCTCTGCCCCCAACACAGTCACTGAGGGCGGGGTTGGACCACAGCCCTCCCCCATCAGTGTCCGAGGAGAGTTGGGTACCTAGCCTCTAACGTCTTGGTCTCAGAGATAAGGGGCTGCTTTTGTGAGGAACAAAGTATTCGGGGGAATGTTTTGAGAGTAGGAAGAGGCTAAGGAATCTAAGGCTTTCTGGTGGCCAATACAGTAGCACAGACTTTAGCCTCCAGCAGCCGACTGGGGACCCCCCCACCGTTTAATGAGTTTAGGCTCGGAGTCTCTCCAGGGTTTGCCAAGCTGGAGTTCTGCTACAGCTGGCAGGATGGCTGTGTGTGTGTCTTGGTGGGGGGAGGGGGTGCTTTTTGCTGCTCTGCCCTGCTTCCTGTTCCAAGGTCAGGGTGCCCGTGTCCCTCCCTGCCCGCCCCCTCGCAGTGGCAGACCTTACCTCCTCCAGAGGCCGGAAGATAATAGGGAGTGTGAAGGTTATGCCCGGGCTCAGAAAGATGGGCTGGGGGATGACTGTGAAGAAGAACTTGGTCTTGGGGGGCCTGCCAGAGAGAGCAGGGGGCTTAAGCATTTCAGGATCAGGACTCAGAAAACAAGAAAAATCCCAGAGTGCTGAGCTGGGGGAAACCGAGGATGAGAGCAGAGGGGTCAGGATGCCGATCCACGCCGAGACCTAGGCAGGGCTGTAGAGTCCCAGCATGGGTCCAAACTATAGATAGTGCAGACTTCCGAAATAGTCACAGGAAGACAATACTGCCAAGAACTCTATATCAATAAATGTTCAAGTTTAGAGGACATAAACCCATTTCTAGGAAAGAATAAATTACCAAAATGGACTCAAGAATTATACATTTTATGGCCATCCTACCTAAAATCATCAAAGCCGTTGAATAAGTAGTTAAAAATCTTCCCACAGAGGGATGCTTGGGTGGCTTACTCAGTTAAGCAACTGCCTTTGGCTCAGATCATGATCCCAGGGACCTAGGAAGGAGCCCTGCATGGGGCTCCCTGCTCAGCAGGGAGACTGCTTCTCCCTCTCCCTCTGCGGCTCCCCCTACTTGTGCTCTCTCACTCTCCCTCTCTCTCAAATAAATAAATAAGTAAAATATTCCCACAGAGCAAACACTAGGTTGGATGGCTTCACAGAAAGTTCTACCAAGCATTTGATAAAAAATAACCCCAGCCTTACCTTCCCAGTAGCATTTAGGATAAAATTAGGAAACACTCCCCAAAATAGTCTATGGATCCATTGTAACATTGTTACCAAAATCTGACAGAGGCAAGAGAGGAATGAAAAGTTATAGGCCTATCTCTCTCATAAACAAAAGGAGAGAGACAAAAGAATTTAGCAATGTATAGAAAGAATACTGAATTATGACAAAGTTGAGCTCACTCCAGGAAATGCATGGCTGGTTAAGCAGAGGAAATCAATTAATGTACTCCACCAGGTTAACAAAGTAAGACAGAAAAAAAATCAAATGATCATCTCAATAAAGAAAAATATTAGATAACCTTCAACTTGTTTCTGAGAAAAACTCTTAGCAAAATAGGAATAGAAGGGAATGTCCCTAACCTGGATAAAATCTTTAAAAAACCCAAGCCAAAACCAAAAGCAACAGGAAACATCCAAACCAATGGTGATACATTGGAATTTTTCACGTTGAGATCACAAACGAAACAAGGATAAACATCCATGGCGGAGATCATCAGGGAAAGTATGAACTTTCCAACAAATGGCTTGGGGGCATTTGGACATTTGTTTGAGAAAAAGCATCATTGGATCCCTACTTGAAACCATTCACTAAATAAATAAATAAACAAACAAACAAATAAAATAACACCGTTCACAAAAATCAATTCTGCATAGATAAAAGACAAACATGAAAAGCAAAACTATCATCTTTAGAAGATACTATAGGAGACTGTCTTCATGACCTACGTAGTGGGAGAGAAGGACTTCTTAAGCAAGATACAAAACAGCACCAACCATAACATAAAAAGATTGATACATTCGATTCCTTTGAAATGAAGAACTTCAATTCTTCAAAAGACATGGTAAAGAAATGAAAAGACAAGTCACAGGCGGGAGAAGATATTTACAACACATAACTGACAAAGGATTAGTAGCGTTAAGAACTTCTATTTGGAAAAAAAAAAAAAAAAAGACAGGGGTGCCTGACATGGGACTCTTGATCTTGGGGTTGTGAGTTCGAGCCTTGGATGGGGGTGGAGTTCACTTAAAAAAAAACAAAAAACAATCTAATAGAAAAATGAGTACAGGGGCGCCTAGGTGGCTCAGTGGGTTAAGGCCTCTACCTTTGGCTCGGGTCATGATCTCAGGGTCCTGGGATCGAGCCCCACATCGGGCTCTCTGCTCAGCAGGGAGCCTGCCTTCCCCTCTCTCTCTGCCTGCCTCTCTGCCTACTTGTGATCTCTCTCTCTGTCAAATAAATAAATAAAATCTTAAAAAAAAAAAAAGAAAAATGAGTACAGACTTAAATAGGAATTCCACCGATCAAATGGTCAATTGCACATGAAAGACACTCGGCTGTGTCAGTAAGCAGGGAAATGCAAATTAGAGCCACAAAAAAATTACCACTGTTGGAAATATTTTAAATTCTGACAATAGCAATGGTTGGTAAAAATGCAGAGGTGCGGGAATTCGTGTGTGGCTGCTGGGAACAAAAATATAAATGAGTACTTTAGAGAAGAGTTTGGCTTTATCTATAAAAGGGAAATATGGACATGTTCTAGGTAGCAGCAATTCTTCTCCTATGTATCTACCCTAGGAAAAACTCCTGCAGGTGAAGAGCTATACATGAATGTTGATCATAGTCCCCAACCAGAAATAACCCAATCATCCCTCAACAGAAGAATGGATGAATATATTACAATATAAGCATCTGTTGGAATATTATACTGTGATGCCCAAGAATGAACTATGTTGCACGCAGGTGAGTCTTCCAAACGTAACTTAGCAAAAACCAAGGGGATACAAAAATATACCATACTATTCCACTTACATCAAGTTTGTAAGAAGGTAAAATTAAACTATATCATCTAGGGAGGCAAACATAGGTGGTAAATCCATTCGTTTGAGAAAAGCAAGGAAATCATTAAGTCAGAAGAGTGGTTACTTTTATGGTAGAGAAGGTGTTTCAACAGGTGAGTGGCACACCATGGGAAAAGGTCAGCTGCAGACACTTACTATTTCATTAGCAATCTGGGCATGTGGGCTCCACTTTCAATAATACCCAAACTGTGCATGTTTTATATACTCTTCTAATTTTATATGATGACTTTATTTTATTTTTTAAAGCATTTTTTTAAAGATTTTATTTATTTATTCGAGAGAGAGAGAGTGAGAGAGAGCATGAGAGGAGAGAAGGTCAGAGGGAGAAGCAGACTCCCCGTGGAGCTGGGAGCCTGATGCGGGACTCGATCCCGGAACTCCAGGATCATGACCTGAGCCAAAGGCAGTTGCTTAACCAACTGAGCCACCCAGGCGCTCAATGACTTTATTTTTTTAAAAGATGTATTTATTTATTTTAGAGAGAGACAGAGAAAGCAGCAGGGAGGGGAGGAAGGAGAGGGAGAGAGAATCTCAAGCACACCCCCCGCTGAGCAGGAAGCGGGATTCGAGGCTGATCTCACGATCCTGAGATCATGACTGGAGCCAAAACCGAGTTGACGCTTAACCGACTGAGCCACCCAGGTGCCTGTAATTTTATACGAAAATTTTAAAGTTTGTTTTCTAAAGAGTGACTGTTTGGGGGGCTTGAGGGCTCAGGGATCTCTGATCCCTGATACTCGTACCTGTACGTCATCTTCTGGGTTTTCAAGGACAGATTTTTCAGAACCAAGCTCTTGGTGATCTCCTTCCCTAGCGTCCAACCTTTCCACTGCAGTGCTTCGGCCACCTCAATGCCCCAGATGACCCTCTTCTTCACTTTTTCTTGCTTCTTTGAGAAGCACACGCGAGTGTCCATCAAGCTGGCCGGCTGTCCAGTTGGCAAGGAAAAGGGGGAGAGGAAAGGACGTGTTAGCAGGGTAAGATTCAAATACCTAGAAAACAGGCAAAGATCTCCCATCTCCAGAAAGTAAGGAATTACCCCACTTCTGGCCCCCGGGGGATGCCCTTGGAAAGAGACGGTGAGGGGCAAGCAGGCTCTGGAGTCAGATATTACCAATTCTGAGGTCACGGCAATGGTTTTCCAACTGCATTTTCCATGACCCTGCCCGTGCAGCCTTCCCTGGACCATTCCATCGGGCACTGAGCAGTCTTAGTCTGTTTTGTTCCTCAGTGCACCCAAGATACCAGTCCCCTTGGGTGTTGCCTTCTCCTTTCCCTCCTTCCCGTCCTACCCTTTCGCTGCAGAAAGCCTCTCGTAGCTGGAGTGGTCTATCCTGCGCACTTTCTGAGACCACAAGAATACTCTACCATTCCCTCTCCTGTCCCTCAACTGGCTGGTGGAGCAGGGGAAGGAGTCAGTTGGCCTGCAAGAAACCTCCACCCCCCAGCGTGATGTGGGGGCCACTCCAAGGGCCGCTCCTGATGATGCTAGAGGCGCAGTGTGCCAACGCTTCCCATCTATAACAGAAAATCCTTCCCGAGCGGATCCCTAGCCCCATCCACCTTAGGAGGGAGGGGGATGGAGGGGGCAAAGCCAAGGTGAAGGGAAGATGAGCAAGGTACCTCTTCTTACCACAGTCTTTGCGATGAACACTCCCCTCACTGCCATGTTATGTTATCTTTGGCCAAGTATTACTTCTATATTGTTACTTAACATAAAGATATATTCATCCGCTAGACAAATATTTGTTGACTACATACCACGCGCCAGACATCGTGCTAGGCACCAGGACTACAATAGTGAACAAGACTGACACATCTCTTCTCTCTTGGAGCTTATACTCTCAGTTTAAATATTTGCAGATGGTGTCAGGTGGCCAATATAGTATTTTCTTTCCTGGTCGGCCCGTGGAGGAAAGGTGACATGGGTGGGCAAGGGTAATTTACGGTAAATAATCAGTTGGAATAACATCAGTCAGGGTCCAATCAGGAAAACAGAAGCCGCCGTGGGTGTTCAAAATGAGGAATTTAATGCACGACCAAGGCATAGTGAATAATTCAGAAGCTAGCGACATCAAGAAGCAGCTACCACACTAGGTTAGGGGAGGCGCTGGGCTTCTCAGAGCCCCGACGCCTGTCGAGTGGGGACTGGAGTCACGGCGAGATGCGGCTGCTGATGGGAATACGGTCTCAAAAGCCCGGGGTGGGGGGTGGGGGAGAGAAATACCCTGGCCCCTCCCTTCCTCTCCACTTCCGATCTCCTGCTGGCTCAGGGCCCAGTGGGGAAGGGTGATGAGGGAACCTGGGGCAGACAGGCCCAGAATGGCACAGACGGAGGGGGTGAGATGACCCCCAGTCCTCAGGGAGGCAAAGGCAAGCACCATCACATCTAAGGAGACACAAGAATGCACGCATAACACGGACACAAGCTGCACCCCACACAGTCACACCCCACAGTCACACTCCTAGACAACCACCCCCATCCCCGCCACTGTGACGTCACAGAGAGACAACCCCGAGAGCTGCAAAAAGTCAGCGACATCCACATCTTGGTCACTCCCAAGGGGTCAAGCCCAGAAGAACTTTCCGAGGGAAGGGAGAACCCTTGACTACTCTCTCAGCTCTGACTGGCACCTCCCCAGAGTTCTTCCCATGCACCCCCATCGCCCACGGGCACTCTCGCCACTGCCACCACTCCAGGCAGGGTAGTGCGCCCCGTATGCAGGGTCTAGGGTTGGGGTTTGGACAGGGGGAGTCAGGTCCTTCCAGATTCCTACCCCCGCCCTGCCACCTTGCACCCCCCACCCCCTGCCCTGTTGTCGCCCTACCCCGCCCACCCCGGTCACGTGCTTACCCTGGCGCTGGTGTTGCTGCTGCTGCAGACGCTCAGCGCCACGCTGCTGCCCGTGACGGTGGCCATGGCCATAGTGCTGGCACTCAGGCAAGACACAGAGTTCATGGTGCAGTCCCCATTGTCCCTAGTCTGCGTCAGGGGGCTTGGGACTGCCTGGATGAGCATCAGCCACCTGGAACGCAAGTCCAAGGGGAGCACTCTGGCTGAGCCAGGAGTTCCTGCCAATGGGGAGCTAGGAAGAGACCAGAGGGGAGACAGGAGGGACATCAAAGGGACAGGCTCGTAGAGTAGACTCGCTGTGGCCCTCATTATCAAAGGAGGGCCTGCTTGCCAGCTGTGGCAAAGAGGCAGGAGGTGGCGCCATGAGCAATGAGCCTGAATCCAAGATCCAGCGCTTTGCCCAGGAGCCTAGAAACTCCCATTCAGGAAAGGGACCCAGGGATGATGGCCCCCAGCCCTGCCTGCCATGGCCATGCCTGGTATTTCTCAGGAAGCCCCCAGGGAGTGAGGCACACGCATTACCTTTAGCTGGCTCTTGCCCTCTACTTGTTTCTTCTGAATGTGTCTTGCCTCCTGTGAGAAAGAAGAGGTAAATGAAACTGGATGGTTCTCAGTCTTCGGGTTTCTTCTATCAGTATGCAACCTGCAGTCCAGGTTTAAAGTAAGCATTCACTGAAATAATCACTCAATCCAGAGATAAGCAAGTCAACTTCTAGAGCAGAGGGATCCATTGAGAGATTGCAGCTGGAAATTATATGCAAATGTATGTAAATGTTATATGCAAACCATATGCAATGCCATATATATGGAGAAGTGCTTTTTTTTCCAGGGAAAGTGTTCACAGCTTCCACCAAATACTCAAAAGGATGTTTGGTCCTGCTCTAGGGAACACACATGGGACCTAAACTCCAAATCCCCTCTTCCTTTAGGGTACGTTCTTCAGCACACACACCCAGGTGTGGCTACTATATTGGATGGCGTCAATCTAATACCTTTTTGAACATATGTATATTTTTCAGACTACTCAGTGTCCTTCCCCACCACTTTGAGTAACAATCTCAAAAATAGTAACAACTTTTACTGACATTTACTGAGAACTTATGTGCCTAGCAGTGTTGTAAGGCTTTCTCATGTATTTTATTTTATTATTTCTTAAGATTTTATTTTTAACTAATCTCTACACCCAACATGGGGCTTGAACTCACGACCCTGAGATCAAGACCTGAGCTGTTATCAACAGACACTTAACCAACTGACCCTCCCAGGTGCCCCGAAGAGAGATAATTTTAGGACAAATAAAAGACAGCTTACATCTCATCATAAATTGTTGTAAAGATTACAATATATAAGGGACACCTGGCTGGCTCAGTTGGTGGAACATGTGGCTCCTGACCCCAGGTTTGTGAGTTCAAGCCCCATGTTGGACTCCACCCGGGCATGGAGCCTACTTAAAAAAAAATCATCTCTTTTCAAGTTTGGGGTTCAAATTTCAACTCCTTATTATAACATATTACACTTTAGTCAACAACTTTATTGTTATCCTTTAGAAACTTATAAGTTTCATCAGATACTCTGCCATCCCACCCCCACCCCCCCACTATCCAAAGCAAAAGATTCTGTTGATTCAGTTTTTCCTAATTGGCAACACCACCAAAACCTCTGGAGAATATCTTAGATCCACTCATTCATTCATTCATTCATTCACTCACAAAGCATTTACTGAGTAGGTGTTATACGTACAGTGCTAAGCAATGAACAAGACAGGCAAGGCCCCTCCCTTCCACTGTAAAGAGGATGTTCAGATGGAATCAAAGAAATGTCAGCTGGGGAGGCAGGGAGGAAAGTCCCATTACTTTTTGGCTATTGGATGGCTTTGTAGTCCTGCCTGGCTCAGTAAAGTCTGTGACCTCAGGGGATTCTATAGATAGCCACTGCCTCAGAGCTCTGAAAAAGTCTCCAGTCAACACCGGTAGAAGAAATTAGAGACGATGTGGGTAGAAATCTGGTCCAGATCAGGTCTTAGGGCTGAGGGAAGAGAGCGCTGCTCCTGGAGCAAGGAGGGCTGCATCGGCTCAGGTTCGTTGAGATGGGCAAGTTTCTCCATCTTCCTGAGCCTCAGTCACCTCACCAAATGAAGGTTATCTTATTTCACAAAGTCCATGTGAAGCTGGAATGAAATAGGGGATTTGAAAAAGCCCTAGATGAATCAGTGTTACTGTAATTAACAATTGTAACTTCCATACTCGGTTGAGCTACTCTTCCAAAAGACACCCATCTGCAATCACTGTGAAGACGCTGGGCAGGGTAGGGGTTGTTTTTAAATCCAATTTTCTAATCATGAGGACTTTAAAATATATATATATCATCAGTTTCCTTTATTTGCCTCATTTCCAACTTAAACATTCCCAAGATAGCCAGTGGGAAAAGTGGCAGGTCGTCGCGTAGTGTGGAGTGGAAAAGAAATTGATAAGATGAAGTGATAAAAATACTTAAGTTCGTTCCTCCCTTCTCCAGGAGATCCCCAGGCTGATCTCACCCTAGTCTCAGGCCCACGGGGCTCTCTAAGGGACATGGAGGGGACCCCCGGCCACAACTTCCAAAAGGAGGCGGTCTCCCGGGACAGATACCTTCGGTGGCCACTCGCGCCGTTCCCCTGGTCCTGGGACCAACTCTCAGAACTCACTCCGCCGCCATGTTGTCGTCTCCATAGAGACAGGACGCTCAGGACACGGCGTCTCCCGGTATCCCAGGACAACGACGGCATCCCGAATGAGTCAAGGCGCGGGGAAGGCGAAAGCACCGCCCAATTTTAATGCTTACCCTTTTTATATTCTCTGATTTCCCCTTCTAGTAGTCACTGAGCTTCTACCAGTCGCGACATATAATGTATAGTCTCCTAGTTGTCGTGACGTCCTCGCAATCCTTATTTTAGTGGACGACCAAATTCACAGGAGGTTACTCGGTGGGCTCGTCACCGGAGCGGGAGCCGTTCCAGTTCTTTCCGGCCGCGCGATGGTGACGTAGGGTCGGAATCTCAACCGGAACTTCAGTCTGTGATTGCGGTTGTGAACTTGAAAGCACCCCGTAGTTATTTCTCATTTGCATATTGCTTTACAACTGGATTCCTTTTGCATGTGGGAAAGAAAGTGTCCTATCCGTGTTCTGCCGGCATTTCCTCCTCCCTGGCGCCAAACTAACTCTTTTCTGGGAATCTGGAGGTTAATGGATGAAGAAGGCGCTGGTACGCTAATGTGGATTCTTGGAAGCCCATTTGTTGATTTGTCCGCCGCATTTGCTTTGTGGAAAAGGTCTGTAAAATAACAAAAATTCGAGGGAGTAAACTTTAAGTAATAAATAATTATTACTTATAATCCAGTTGGCTTTTTTAAATGGATTTATGAATTGGGCCGCATCCCATCTACCAAGTAGAGGGGAACTCCAAGGAGTTGTGCAAAATGGAAGGTTTTTACAGACAGGAAGGCTGTGCTCCCAGATGTTTATTAGCAAAAAAAAAGGAAGGATTTTTTCAGGCAAGGTGGCCTTCCCTTATGGGGAAGGGCAGGGGCTCTTATTACAGATTACCTTATCTTTTGGGGGTTGGAGAGGGTACCTGTGACAGATGACCTCATTGGTGCTGACCAGAAAATTCCTGTCTGACCCGTTAAGACTGCATTTCTGGGGGAGGTTGAAACTTGGCCTAAGGGACAACATTTCGCGCCTGTGGTTTTCTTTGTAACAGCTCTAATTTGGTGAAGACTCCTTAGGTGGGTGAAAACGAAAGCCTCAAAGTTCACTCGTGGGCAATTAAAGATGTTTCACCACCCAGGACTGTGACGGGGGTGGTGTGACAGGGAGAGATCTTAGTGAGTCTAGGAGTAAACCCGGAAAATAAACTGTCATTTTGGGAAAGTTGGCATTTACTTGTGAAAGTAAACAATGGATGGACTGAGATGACAAAGTGGCCTGAGTTGGCCTGGTAAATCACAGGCTGACTGAACTGGAGGGAAGGGGCAGGCCAGGGGGGCCATGAAGTTATGCCGGCACCATTCAGTCTGGAATTTTCTTGGGATCAAGTAATGTGGAACTCAGTGAGCTTTTCACCGGTTTTAATGTTATTCTCAGAATCTGAAATCTGCACTTTGGACATGACAACGTCCATGCTGGTTGTTGTTTCTATAATGATTTCCTTTTTGTTTTCCTCTAAGCTCTTTTTGAAACGGTCAGCCTGACTCAGCTGGACCTTAAGGACAGGGAAAAGAACCTCTTTTTCCATTCTTAGGCTGAAAAGAAATAGGAGCAGTGACTCTGCAGACAGGGCTTGGTGGTGGCCTCAGGAATCCCAGCAACAAAACCCGAAGAAGGTGGGAAAGCTCATGCTAGGAGCCATGTCTCCTTGTGCCTCTTCACTAAAGGAGTGTCCCTCCACAGCTCTGGTGTGCCCAAACTTTGGTGGATTCATTGTCCCCACCCTGTGGGCTCCACTTCTGTGGGGCTCTGGCTGCCTCCTGAGAATTCTGCTGGAGAGCTCTGACCTTGACTGATATAGTGGACTCCCAGGGAGAGGTCCAAGTCGGACTTTGCTCCGAGAGGCAAACAACATGGAAAGGGGTGTGGCAAAAGGTTGAGTCTCAGGAGGAGAGAGGAGATGGTTTTGCTTTGGAAGTCCCCCTTTCCAGGAGCCCAGAACCCATGGGAAAAAATGGGTGCTAGGTCCTGGCGACTATATCTTCCATGGACCCAAGAAAGACAACAGGGTGGGTGCTGTTGGGTTCAAGGCTGTGAACAAGGGTGGGTGATGTTTCAGGAAATTGATGAGGATCAGGATGTGGGAGAAGAGGGAGAAGGTTGGGTAGTAGACAGACTTGAATCCTTTTGTCTAGAAACCTTGGCTGGAGATAATAAAGATAAAGCACACACTCAGTAATTTGGGCTTCAGCACACTCAAAAATATCTTCTCTTAAGTCCTCCCTCCCTTCCCCCGCCAAATCGAATAGAGGAGATTCTGGGCTGGGAAATCAGACCTGAAATTAATCCTGATTGTCACTTACTGACTGTGTGATGTGAACTTGAACAAGTCACATGACCTCTCTGAGCCTCAGTTTCCTCGACTGTTACCTGGGAATAATTATCAAAAGGCTCGTGTAGCAGGGTGTCTGGGTGGCTCAGTTGGTTAAGTGACTGCCTTTGGCTTGGGTCATGGTCTCAGTGTTCTGGGATGGAGTCCTGGGTCAGTCTCCCTGCTCAGCATGGAATCTGCCTCTCCCTCTCTATCTGCCTCTCCCCTCCCCCTGCTCATGCTTTCACTCTCTCAAATAAACAAATAAAATATTAAAAAAAAAAAAGGGATGTCTAGGTGGTTCAGTCAGTTAAGCATCTGCCTTTAGCTCAGGTCATGATCCCAGGGTCCTAGGATTGAGTCCTGCTCTGGGCTCCTTGATTATCGGGGAGCCTGCTTTTCCCTCTGCCTGCCTCTCTCCCTGCTTGTGTTCTCTCTCTCCCTGTCAAATAAATAAATAAAATCTTTAAAAAAAAAAAGACAAATCTTTTTTAAAAAGCCTGGTGTAGCAACTGAGTGATCAAGCGTGTGAAAAGTACTTGATGCATGGTAGACAATGAAGTTAGCTGCACACGCATGCACAGAGGATGGTCACTCACCAAGTGGGAGGTCCCTATAATTAAGCCACTCAGTTTTCTGTGCACCCTCCCCTCCTACCACCTCCCAGCCTCTCTGCTCCATGCTGGAGAGGCAGGAAGTTTTTCTTCTCTCCACATCCCGCTTTTGTTTCTACAAGAAGGAGCCTGCCTTGGTGCTCTGGGATGGAGAAAGATGAAAGGAGGTACCAGGGTGATTTTCTGTCCAGTTGGCAAGTCAACCCAACTCGAGAACTTGCAAAGTCCCCTCCCATCTTCCTTCCCTGCAACTCTGACTCCATTTCCAGTGTTGGTTCTGAAATCAGGTCTGCATCCGAGATGTACTTAACTTAGGTGGGGAGATGAGGAGGTGAGTCCTCCCATGGAACTTTCTGACTTCTGAAATTAGGTAAGTCTTCCAAACCCAGCCTGAAAGGTGAAGAGTGAGAGAAAGCTGCAGCTAAGAGGGCCACTGGGGTGGTTTGGGGGCTGGATCTAAGAGCAGTCATGGGGCACTCTCTGCATTAGCGTGCCATGGTCCTCTGAAGCTGCTGGGAGTGGGGAGCCCGCATTAAGAGATTGATGGCCCCTCCAGCCTGAAAGGGCTGGCAAGGCACAAAGTTGGTAAGGGCTAGGGGGCAGACTGTCACATCACAAGAGAATTCAAATGAAAGAGTTCCATTCTGCGTAGGACTGCCCCCCACCCCCTCCCTCGTATAGGGTTTTCTACCCTTTTATGCCAACCCGAACCCCCTAGATAACTTGCTCCTTCCATTCATTGTCCCCACTGAGGGGTAGATAGACATGCAAGCCAACATTAGGGAGATGGAGGGAAAAGGACATGAAGTTTATTCCCAGGAGACTTGAGTTCAAGTTCAGGTTCTACCATCTGAGGGCTGGATGATTTTAGGCAAATTATTAAACATTCCAGAGGCTGACTTTCTTCATCTGTAAATGGGGGCAAACAAGGATAGTATTCAAAAATCTTAACAATTGGTAAAGTATGGATGCCAAGGTATGAGAATGGATACCAGCTGGCCTCAGAGCCAGAGCCAGGGTCCTGGTTGCTCACATTTTGCCAGGCTTTAACCCTTTTGTTGTTGGGTCATGGGGAGAGCTGGGAGTATGGTGAGGGGACAGGGAGAACAGTCACAGCAGTAGAGGACTCAGCCAGTGACTATTTCCCAACTGGTACCAAAGTATTTCCAGATTTTTAACAACCAGTATAGCTATAGTGGATAGTATGAGTTGCAAGTGAGACCTGAGGAAAAATCCTACCTCACCATCTGCTGTATACACATTTCTTTCTTTTTTTAAAAGATATTATTTATTTAATTGCTAGAAAGAGACAGCTAGAGAGGAAACACAAGCAGGGGGAGTGGGAGAGGGAGAAGAAGGCCTCCTGCTGAGCAGGGAGCTCGACGAAGGATGATCTGAGCCGAAGACAGATGCTTAACGACTGAGCCACCCAGGGTCCCCCAGTTATTTATTTCTAGCCAAAGCTTGAAGTGTCTCCCCCTTGAATGCCTCCTCATTGATGAAGAACCAGTCACCACATCTAACTGCTCTTCCTTTCTAGTCTGAGCAGCGTTCCTTCTCTGTGTTAGCTTTCCCAGCTGTCTTCCCTTAGACCATCTCCTTCTCTTTCCAGCTGCTCGCCTCTCTGGCCAGCACCATGGACAGCTCTGGCTGACCAGCCCATCTGAGGCCATCCCTTTCCCCTGCCTTCTATCCCCACCACTCTGACCCACCCCAGTGCGGAACCCCTGAGGTATGAACTGAATGAGGGTCATCCTTGAAAAGACAGTGCATTGGAGTGATTAAGAACGAGCTCTGGAGTAAAAAAGTTTGGATTTGAATCCCAACCCCACCACTCTCAGCTCTACGATCTTGTTCTTTTGTTTCTATAAGACCTCGTCTGCTCATCTGTAAACAGGGAAAAGTAACACCTATCTCAAAGGTTGTGAGGTTTAAGTGTGATAAAAAAAAAAATTTAAAGAACTTAGCACCATGCCTGCCTTATTATGTGTTCTAAATAAAGGAAGAACATAATTCTGTGACTTTCCATCCTATTTAATTCCTCAAACCCTTTTCCAATCCATTTCTCACCAGGGCTCTCTCTCAAGTAAAAGTATCATAATATGACCACTGGCTCAGTGCAGCTGCCCTCCTTTGGGTGCGAAAGTTGGCTTGGACTTCAAGGATGGTAAGGGAGCCTGCCCTTGACTGGTCCATGAGGTTCTGACTTTATTAGAGTTTTTTTTTTTCATCTTAAGAACTTTGAGTTAGTTGTAGATATATGGAAACATCACAAAAATAGCACAGAGAGTTCTCATTAACCCTTCAAGCAGCCTCCCCTTAGGTTAGCATCTCACATGACTATAGAACACTTATCAAAACTAAGAAAATTAACGTTGGTACAACACACACTATTAATGAAAGTAGAGAATTTA
The DNA here is from genome assembly GCA_028534135.1 of Potos flavus. Taxonomy (NCBI): domain Eukaryota; kingdom Metazoa; phylum Chordata; class Mammalia; order Carnivora; family Procyonidae; genus Potos; species Potos flavus. The sequence continues at coordinate 157,220,497 of CM052883.1, forward strand.
TTTAGATTTTACAGCTTGTCCACTAACGTCCTTTTCCTATTTCAGTATCCAATTCAGGACCTTCCCTGGGGCGTTTCCTGAGTCTTTCCTTATCTTTTATGACCATGATTCTCTTAAAGAGTACTGTCAATTATTTTGTAGAATGTTCCTCAATCTTGGGTTTATTTCGTGTGATTAGAGTAAGGTATGTATTATTGGGAAGCATAATACAGAGGTGATATGCCCTTCTCAGAGCATCGTATCAGAGGGCACATGATGTCCATATGCATTATTGGTGATGTTAACTTTGGTTACTTGGCCAAAGTAGTGTCAGGATTGCCCACTGTCAACTTGCTACTTTTCTCTCTTTATTAGATTTTGATCATGTCCATCTTTTGCTTCTCTAGGATTAAAAGCTTTCCCAACCCCACAATGTATAATCAGCCACCCCTCACAACTCTGGTGCAGCAGCTCTTTCTGCCCACAGGTCCTGTCCCTGTGCTTTAATAAAACCACCATTTTGCACAAAAAACAACAACAATAAAAAAGAGTTCAAAAACAAAGAAATCTGTCCTCGAAGTAACCTTTCTACCCCTACACTCCCAACCGCTCCCCTGAGACACACCCATTCCCTAGATACTGCCTGGTCACTTTCCCCTGAGTCTTTTTAAGTCAGACATTTGGAAGCATGCGCAGAAGCCAAATGCAAACACACACAGGGTGTTTCTAGTCCATTTCTAGGGACCTTTTGTTGAGCCCCTGCAAGTTTCTGTGTGCAGGGGCACTCTGAGAAAATCTGCCAGCAACTCTCCACAGAAGCGTCCAGCCTATCACTCAGGTCTGGCCTCAACCCTCGAGCACTTTTTTCAACATCCAACAATTGGGCTTTTTAAAAGTCTCTAACAGAATTCCTTTCATTTGGTCACAGATGACTCCTTACTACCCACTAGCCCAGATCCTTGAGCTTCCCTCCTTCCAGAAGGCTCTTTACTCCTCAAGAGTTTGCTACCATCAGAGATCCTCCCCCTAAAGTAGATACATACTTCTAATGAATTGAGCGTGGAGAGATCTGCTTATCCAACCCTCCCCTTTGTCTGCATCTCTCTCTGCCCCTAGTTTATTCCAAATCAGTGTGTTCTCCCATGCTGCTGCTTTAGAAGACTTAGAGGTGGGGCACCTGGCTGGCTTCGTTGGAAGAGCATGGAACTCTTGATCTCAGGGTTGTAGTTCAAGCCCCACGCTGGGTGTAGAGATTACTTAAATAAAAACTTGGAAAAAAAAAAAAAGATTAAGAGGCATCACACCTCCTCCAGCCCAATAGTGACTCCATTTTAAAAAAAGATTTATGTGTTTATGTTAGACGGAGGCAGAGAGAGAGCGTGCGTGAGTGGGGGGAGGGGCAAAGGGAGCAGGCGAGAGAGAATCTCAAGCAGACTCTACACTGAGCCCAGACAAGGCTTGATCTCAGGACCCATGAGATCATGACCTGAGCCAAAACCAAGAGTAAGACATTTAATCAACTGAGCCACCCAGGCCCCCCATGACTCCATTTTTAAAAGCTTTTGTGTTGGGGCACCTGGGTGGTTCAGTGGGTTAAAGCCTCTGCCTTCAGCTCAGGTCATGATCTCAGGTTCCTGGGATGGAGCCCGCATCGGGCTCTCTGCTCAGCGGGGAGCCTGCTTCCTCCTCTCTCTCTGCCTACTTGTGATCTCTCTCTGTCAAACAAATAAATAAAATCTTCAAAAAAAAAAAGAAGCTTTTGTGTAAAAGCATTAAAGACCTTAGAAGATACCTTCATCCGTTCCCATCCCCTCTTTGCCCTTGGTTCTGGTTACCGTTGCTGTGTAAGGAATCACTCCAAAACTTCAAAGTTCTGAACACACAAGCCCTTATCGGGCTTATGATTTTGTGGGTCGAGAATTCAGGCAGGGCTTGGCCAGGCAGTTCTCACTTAGAGTCTTTCAGATGCTGGCCAGGGCTGCCCTCTGTAGGTTCCATTAGGCAGCAACTTCCAAGACCGTGCTGTGGTCTGGGAGCTCCGCTAGCCTAGGGACAGACACACCTGTCTGTAGCCTCTCTAGCTCGGCAATCTCAGGGTAGAACCATGCAGAAGCTATATGGCCTTTTCCAAGGGGAGAGGAGTGTCAAAAGTTTGTGGACATATTTCAACCATTGCCACTCCCACCAGCATGCCATCGTCTCACAGCTTCGAGAACATTTGTCCTCCAGGACCACCTTTCCTGATGGGTTCTTTGCCACCCACTACCCCATCAGATCTTCTAGGTTGAAGCCGACATGCCTTCCTCCCATTCCTCTGGGACGGTGACTCATCAGTTTGCACCTTCTTCAGTTTGCGGCTGTCGGGCACCTGGGTTCTGATCTGGACTCTACTACTGTGTGTCCCTGGGCAGGTGAGTTCATCTCTCTGGCCTGTTTCTTTTCTGCAAAGTAGGAATTAGGAACAGCTTCATTTCATAGGCTGTTAGGACTTTAAAAGATAATGTGAATAACAGACTTAGCACAATTGATGCTCCTGATGACGAAAGAAGTAACTGGGGGCAAGTCATTTTCCCTCTTGGAGCCTTGACTTCTGAAATGGGCATAATTCTCCGAGCCCAATTCCCCCGGGCGGACGAGAGGGGGTCTTAAATGGACTGCAGGGAGGGCCAGCCCACAAGTTGAGGCTTCCTGACCCTAACCTGCCCCTGCGTCTCCGTGCTGCTGGGGCCCCATGCCATATGCGTGCGAGGTGGCCAGGGTGTGACTTGGGGCGGCGCAGCGCGCAGGGCGAGCCACTATCTGCCCCACCGGCCTTATCAGATCCGGGCTGGCCGCAACTCAGCCCCATGGAACAAAGAGGCTTTGAGAACCAGGCTGGGGTGTGGGACATGGGGCCGAGCCCCATCAGGCGCATTCCACCCAGGGGGCAGAGGGCACGGGGTGGGGGAGCCGCTGACTCCAACCCCTACCAGAGAGGTTTCTCTGTGGAGGGGACACCCTCCCGTGTGGGGGCAGGGCCTGTGCCCTCCCCCAGGGCCCACTATTCTGACTTCTTTGGGGCATTTCCTGCTCCAGCCCTTCCCACCAGGCCCGGAGCTAGACCCCTTCCATGGGGCGCGGTGTCCCCCAACCCCCAGCCCAGCTCCCATTTCCCCTCCTGGCACCTTTAGTCCTCGCCACACTAGTTCCCAGTTCCTGAGCGTGCCCTGCATCTCTCGGTGCATCGGCTCCCAATAACCCCTCCACCTACCCTCGCCCCAGTCACTCAACCTGGAAGGCGGCAGCCCAAAACCACTTTCAGGAAGTCCCCGGTCACTGGGGTCATTGAGCTCATCCTGTCCCCACCCCTGTCTAATTGCTCTGCTCTTCCTCCCATGTGACACTGGAGAACTTCTCTCCAAACTTTAATTGCAGGCGGGGAATCTGCAGGCGGGGAATCTGCCGAGCCTGGCGGAGGCCCCTGCTGGCCACCTGGGCCAGAGTTAAGGTTGTACAAGTTGTACATTACGGATGGGCTCTAGGCTGGGCAGGCCAGCCGGGGCTGAAATCCAGGTGTGCTGGTACCCGGCGTGCCCCCTGTGCCAGCCTGGTGCTGGCACCAGGCCGGAAGAGTTGCCTTTTCTAGTTGGATCTCTTTGCAGGGTGGGAAGGGAGAGAGGGATTTGCTAACTTTTTTCAGGGAGGGGCTCCTATTTCCAGTGCCCACACTGGGGCTGCCGGCGCGAGCCGCAGGCCTGGTTGCCTAAAGGATCGGTGCTCAGCCCTTCCCAGCCCTTCCCAGCAGACTCTCAGAAACCTTCCCCAAGGCAGCATCTTCGGGTGAGGGCAGGCCCACCCAGCTTCGGAAGAGCCATCCCCAGGGTCACCAGGTCTTTCCAAACTGGAAAGAGGAGGCTGCAAGAACAGCTTGGGGGTGGGCACCTGAGGGGGCCCCTCTGCCCAGACGAATAGGAAAGCCGGGGCGTAGAGGCCCCTGTGTTGAGGGCAGTCTGTCCAGGCAGCTCCACAGGCCTCCCAGCCAGATTCCCCACTTTGTCTCCTGTACCCCAACACTCCAGGTCTCCCTATCTCCATTTCACCCCAAGGACTTGTGGACTCAGGCACGGGTGTCGCCTTTCGCCTGGACTGGGCTGGGCGGGACGACTCTGAATCTCTTCCCCATGCACTCCCAATGGGGGGTGGGCAGGCAGAGAGAACAGGAGCCCCGGGGGTCCCTTGAACCCAGTTAGGCCAGCCTTGGGCAATGAGGAGAAGGCCCTGCGTTATTTGACCCCTGCCCACCTCTCTACCTCAGTTTGGCCAAGCCCACATAGCTTCGCGATGCTGACCCGGCAATCCCTCCAAGCCTCCAGGCTCCCTCGAGGCCCCACGCTTTTGCGTGTACTGTGTCCTCAGCCTGGATCCCTTCCTTTACTGACCTGCCAGGCAAAGCCCCCCTTGCCTTACCTGTAGCATCCTCGCCTCCAGGAAGCCCTCCTAGCTCTCCGCCTCTCCCTGGCACTCCCAGAGCCCCTGTGAGATGCCGGCCACGGCACTCAGCACACAGCACGGCGTGTCTCCCCATGCTGCTTCTCACCACCCAAACGTTCCCCGAGGCAGGGACTACCACTTTCCATCACTCTGGCACGGGACCTAACACAAGAGTATCCAGTGAATGAGGACCAAACACGTGAATGCAGGTCATAATTGTGGATGCAGCAGCCTTGGGGGCTGCACTTGACCCTGAGAGGAGAGGCAGGCATTGGGTCAGTAGCTGCCTGGGTAGGACAGTTGACCTTTCTTTGGGCCTTGGCATTACAGACGCTGGGACGAGGTGGGTTTGGGTGGGAGGGATTGGGACCACCATCGACCAGTCTGTCTCCCCATGTCTCCCTGCTCACACATTCTGCCCAGATCTGGTCCCAGGATTTTTGAAAAAGCCACAGGGCCCCACGCCCACCCCAAGGTTGGTTTTTGAGGGTCTGGATTCAGATAAATTTTTTTCTGAATCTTTGCAGCCTTCTCTGTCTGGAGAATGTATGTGTTTCCTGAGGAAGCTCATCTAGAACAGAAAGGTCTGGGGACACCAAATGGCTCTGTGTCTGCGGGATAGAGTGTGCTCAGGCCCAGCGGGAAAGCCTCTCTCTCTTCCTCCCCCTCCGACCTCCCTCCCTCCCTTTCCCCCTCTCTTTCTCTCTCTCTCTCTCTGCCTCTCCCCCACCCCCACAAAGAATGTCTGTAAGGGAGAGAATGTACAAACAAATGGACAAGAGTATCTTGACCTTGATCTTCTGTTTTTCACTGTAGATGAGTTCATGGCCATTCTGGTCCCTGTGATCCTGGTCCATGAGTGTCTGCCCATGAGTCCATTCTAGACGTGCTGACAAAGCTGACTCCCAGGCCTGAAATGCGGAGAGTGCCTCCCAGAGAGAACCCAAGTTCACCAAGGGAAAAACCTTGTGGACAAAACTGGGCCCAAAGGCCAAGATGCATGGATTCGAATCCTGCTTCTGTCCCTTGCTCTGCCACCTCGGGCAAGTTGCTTAACCTCCCTGTGCTTCTGCGCTCATCTGGAACATGGTAATACAAAAACACACACCGCAGAAGGTTGTTCCCAGAATTAAAGGGCTTCCTATAAAGCACTCAGAACAATGCATGGTGATGGTTAGTCTTCACCAAACAACCGGCAGTTGTCATTATAGCCTGGGGAGCCCTATTTCCTCCCAGATGTCACAGCCCCCAGGACAATGACATTTTCTCCAGTGTTTTCCTCCGTGGACGTGGGGGAAGGGTGAGGTAAGAGTCTGAGCAGTCGTCCCCGACACCGACACCAAGGGGAGAAACGGCGGTGGTGTGTGTTAGCAACTAGCTCTCCACGGTCGGGGGTTTGAACTCTACCTCGGAGCCTACACCCGTTTCCACGGTGTGAATACTCCCGCCACGGCCTATTTCAACTGCCTTCCGAAACATCGGACAATTTCCCAAGCGCACCGCAGGACCTGTGCATCTCGGCTGATCTGTAGTGAGATTAGCTCGGAAAAATCGGCCCTGGGCTCGAGAGACCAAGAGAAAATGAAGAAGGGGGTCACCCGATCTGGGCAACCAACTGGGCCTTCTCTAGACTAAGCCGTGTTTCTCCAAGGGCCGTCCCTCGGCCACCGGCCATGTTGGGTGTGTTTGTAAAAAGAAGTTCCCCTGCCTCGCTCGGGGTCTGTTACAGCAGAATTTGTTTGAGCGGAGCCAGGAATCATTTTTAAACATGCTGTGCAGGGGATTCTGAGGTTTGAGACCTGCTAGATTAGCAATCCCTGAGTTATCCCAGACGTCAGAACGGGCCACGAGGCAGATGCGAATTCTACAGAATCTTCTCGTACTGTGGTCCATCATTCGTACGGAAGGAAGAGAACCCCAGGTCCCGATAAAGTCGGGAGTAAGCAGGAAAAGGGCCTCGACTAGGCACAATGAGGTGGTTTGAGAGGAGTAAAGGGACCCTGGGCTAGTTACCTCGATTCTCTCTCTGGTCCAGTAGTGTTAAGGGCAAAGTTGGAGGTCGGCACGTGAAAGGCCTTGCCTGGCGCACAGCCTGGCTCTCTGGGGGGGCTCTGCTGGGCTGCCGGATGAGGAGGGCCTGCAGAGACGGTGGGAGCATGGGAGGCTCTGTCCGCGGAGGAAGGTGAGCGCACCGCCGGACGGACCCGCCTGGGGCTCCAGGCTGTGTATTGGCCCCACTCAGCATCCTAGACTCTATGGCTCTAACAACTTAAATAATTTTTATTACAAAAGGAAAAAAAGACCAAAACATCCCCCAAATTCTCCCATGGGCTTCCCCCTCCGCGCCAATAAATAAGGTGGGGGAGACTGACCGGAGGGGGCGTGGGGGTCATGGTTCAGCAGAAGAGGGAGCTTAACCCTGGGCAGGGCCGGAAGGACATCCAGCCCCCTCCCTTGGTCCTGGTGCGCTGTGATCACATTGGCTGAAACCCAGAACTCCGCCCGCTGACAGCAACAGTCTCTGGAGGCGTCCCGAGGAGTGTGACCAGGGCGGAAAGGCCCTGCCTCATGATGGCCAGGCTGACTGCCCTACCCTGCGGCCTTCTCGGTTCTGGGCAGCTGACTTTGAGTCCGGCCAGCTCCCTGCTGGCTTCCAGGGAATCTAGCAGCATCAACTGAGGGGCGAGCCCACCCACGAGGGGCCTAAGGCAGCCGGAATGGGCCCTCCGCCGTGGGGAAGGCAGGTACGAAGAGTCGAGGGGAGAGCTGGCTGGATCGGCCCCACTCTGCCAGCCTCGAGGTCTCTAGGGTAGAAGGCTAGACCAGCCCCCTGCGCCCCCCCCCCCCCCCACCGCCAACGAGCTCGGCTTACAGCTCTGTCACTACATCGAGGTGGGGTGGGTGGTCGACGCTGGCACCGCGTGATCAAGTCGCAACGGTGTGTCTCCGTGATGGAGATGGTGGGAACCAGTGCCCCCCGACTCGGGTCCCGTCCAGCGCCAGTGCCCTGCTGGCAAGAAGGCCTCTGGACCGAGTCAGGCAGCTGCGGGAGGGCAGCCAAGGGGCCTTTTCAGCTCCCCGGCCCGGCCATGCCCAGCGAGTGGAAGCTGCCCTCTTCCAGCAGGAGCCGTCCCAGACGGTAGAGCAGCTGCGGGTACCAGTGCACGCCCTCTCCCGGGGTCCAGCTGCCCCATGCCGAGCTGTGAAACAGTCGCAGGGGCCAAAAGGCCAACTGAGCCAGATGGTGGTCGGCCACGGCCGCGAAGCAGGAAGCCACCACGTCCTCCACCACCAGCGTCCCATGCCTGGTTAGTGGGGCGTAGGCCCCCACGGCCACGTGTGTGGAGACAGCCGCCACGCGGGCGGCCTGCAGGCCCGGCACCCCGGCCACCAGCACGTACTGGCCAGGCTGCACTTGGCTGGCAAAGGTGGCCCGGAAGTGGGCCGCTGGTTCCGTGTGATTGTTGGAGGTGAAGAGCAGGTGGGCGGGCGTGAGGGCCAGGCGGCGCGGGGGGTCTTGGGTCTCGATGACCCGGAAGGCCCTCAGCCTGTCTGGCTCGCGGTCCAGGAAAATGAGCACGTCGCTGAAGGTGGGGTTCCCATCCTCCCCCATGGCCAGCACCCGGTCTCCGGGCCTCACGGCCGACAAGGCCACACGTGCCCCGCTCTCCAGGCGCACCTGGGCTCCAGCAGGAAAGCAGCCTCCCGTCTTGGCCGCAGCCGAGTGCTCTGTGGAAAGAAGGGACACGAAGGTATTACTACTGTGTCAGAGCACCCCTCCCCAGAGCTCCTCTCGCTCCCAGAGAGCCCCCCCATCACCATATCCCAGCTCTGCTCCACGCCCCCGCCCCAGCCCCATGCAGCCTTGAATCCATCCCAACCCACGATGTGATCTTCCCCCCCCACCCCCCCTTGCATGCCTAGCAGGCCAGCCGCAGGCCGTTGGCTCTGCTACCAGCGCAGAGGAGCGTCCTGGGGGTGCCGAGACCCGCGGGTGAGGAGGAAAGGGCCCTCCCGAAGCCCAGGGAAAGCCCCCGCCTGCTCTCCACCCTGACAGTGCTGTGAAGCAGTCAGAGAGGCCCGGGATCGGCTGAGCCGGGCAGCGGTCAGCCGTGACCTGACCCTCGGCCAGCAGCGGTCTCCGTGGAGAAGGCGCTTAGCTCCTCCGGGGTCTGGAGGTCCCATTATTTCTCACTCCTTGCTCAGACGCTCCCCCAAAATGGCCCTCTCAGACGGACTCCCCAAGTCGTGCGCCAGAGCTGGCCCTCGGAGTCCACACAGAAGTGAGAGGAGGACCGGCCGTGCTCGAACACAGACTTCTGGGGAGCCCCAGAGCGGACGATGAGGCCAGGGCCCGGCTCGGTGGCAAGGGTAAAATCACCATCTTCAGTTCGTGTGCTGGGTCCTCGTGCGGGGACAGGACACGGTGGCACTGGGGAGTGGGATGGAGGGCAGTGATGGGGGTCAGGAATGAGGAGGGAGGCAGCCACTTGGGGAGCTGGCCCTGGGCCAGTGTTTCGCAGGTGCAGGGCGGACGTGCCTGGAAGCAGATGCCACTGGTGGGCAAGTGCCGGAGGGGAGGGCGGGGGCCCCGCCGTGCGCCCCGGTGGGTCTGGGAATAGGAAGCAGTGTGCCGGGTCTTCAAGTGTGACTACTGCCCGGTGCCCGCGTGGAGGGCTATGCCCGCGGCCAGGTGGGGGCAGACTGGCCGTCACCAGGAACCGTTTGAAGCATCCGTGACTGGGTTCAGTGTCGGTGACGGGGTCGCTGACAAGATCTGAGGGAGGGGCGAGGCCCCTGTGCCTGCCCATTCGGATCAACGAGGCGGCCAATCTGGGAAAATCCATTTTATTGAGTCCACTCTGTTTATTCTGGCCCTCGTGGCTGGCTTTGCCCCAAAACGTCCAGCTTCAGGGCCCTGGGGGGAGAGGTTGGGGACGCCTGCACTCCCCCACGCCCGTAGGAGCATAAGAAGTGCCCCCAAGGGCCTGACCTGCAGCAGGGTTGTGGGTTCTGAATCTCTGGGCTCCTGGCTCCCGGTCAGGTGTGCCGGCGTCTGGGCACGCCCCGGGCCCTGGCCCCTGGTCCCACCACCCGCCTCCATTCTGAGTCAGCTGAGTGGGGAGGCCGTCTCTGTCACAGCCTGTCTCTCAACTGTCCAGCTCTCTCTGGCTTGCACCTCCTGTGGCAGGCTCTGGACTGCGGACTGCAAGGCCGGCCCCCAGCGGCGCTGGGACAGGGCCCTGTCTCCCTAGGCTCCTGCCATGACACTACCAGGCACGGGACGAGCAGGTGGTCACAAGCAGCATCGGGGAGCGCCGCGGACGTCCTCTTCCCTGGGGTCCCCTCCTCCATCCCCTGGCGGGCCTCTTCACCTTCTGGGCAGCAGTGAGCCCTGTGCCTGCCCACGCCCTGCGGCCCCGGCCCCGGGCCCAGCCCCCAGGCAGCGGCTCACCGGACTTGACGGAGCAATGCACATGGGCCTTGGACTCGTAATACACCCAGTCGAAGCCGGCCTCCACGGCCAAGCGAGCCAGCAGTCCGTACTTATTGCGGTCGCGGTCCGAAGTGGTAATGTCCACCGCGCGGCCCTCGTAGTGCAGCGACTCCTCCGAGTGGTGACCGTCCTCGTCCCAGCCTTCAGTCACTCGAAGCTTCACGCCGGGCCACTGGTTCATCACCGAGATGGCCAGCGAGTTCAGGCGGTCCTTGCAGCGCTGTGAGAGGAAAGCGCGCGGAGTTAGGGGAAGATGCTGGCCTGAGTGCGACCTCACCCCGGCCTCTCCCAGAGCATCCGCGGGAGTTGGGAAACCAGGGAAGGTGCTTTGTCCCTGTCTCTTAGGAACAAAGAGCCCTAATTTGGCTTCCTTGCATTCTAGCATCTGGCTGCTCCAGGGACCTGGACCGCATGGTGGCGCCACAAATCCGGAGGGCCCGGCGGGAGGTGCACCCTTGGGCGACCTTCTCTGATAAGTGGCCCCTCCCTCCTGCACTCTCTCTCTTCAGATCGGGGTACTGATCCCTTCACAGACGGGCTATACTTTTCCAGTGCCCAGTCCCTCTGTCCCACCAAGGCCCCGGAGACCAGAAACCGCCCTCTGCCAGCGGTGGGGGGAGGGAGGGTGCTGGTAGCGGAGCGAACGGCCTGCGGCGGGCCTGCTAGGCATGCAAGGCCGGAGGTGCCCAGTAGGTGTCACCGTAGCCTCAGGGCTGAAGCCCCCCAACTCGGGTCCCCGAGGCGTGGCAGGTGCAGAGCGCCCCAGCAGCATAGAGGTGTGTTGGAGGGGAATCCCGGGCTGCCTGGATCTCTCCAGCGCCACAGAGTTCTTCCTTCCAGTTCCTGCTGGCACTGAAGATCCAAAAGCTTCCCGCAACCTATGGGAGGATGCGGAAGCGGGGAACCAGAAGCTGGTGGAAATGCTCGCGCCCAGCCTGGCCAGATGGAGGGCAACAAGGAGCGTCTCCCGCTGCACAGGGAGCCCGAGGGGTTGATAATCCCAGGCAACGTTCTCCCTGAGTCCAGAGCCTTCAGCACCTATGCGCCGCCCCTATCAGAGAAGGGACCCGAGCAACCGAGCCTCTGATCTCAGCGAGTGGGCTCCACGCTCTGTCTCACATGGGACTGGAGAGCTCATCTGTCTGTGGTGACTCCCTGCATGCCTGCAGCCCAAAGGACCCTGCGGTTGACTGGGGGGAGGGGTCTGTGGGAGAGGGGGCCCTTTCACAGTCCTTGATTCAGGTGCGAGGCCCTGCCAAGTGTGGGCAGCCGTGTCTCAACCTACCCCCACCTCACAGAACCCGGGCCCCACAGACCCTTGGACTCGGGTCTCCGAGGAGCCAACAGCGGCTACAGCCCAAAACCTGGCGGTCCTCCGGGGCGAGCAGCCTAGCTGGGGGCGCTCACTGCCCAGGGAGGGAGCTCTGCATGCTCCTTGCCTTCAGGCTTCTAGCCCCCCACCTATGGCGGCCCCACAGCCCGCTCCCCGCCCCTCTCCCCCTCCCCCCGACCAGAGCCCAGCGCGCGCTGTCAATGATTGCCCAGCCCGTGGCCCGGATCCTTATCTGCATTCCTCGGCGCCTGGCCCGGCCCGGCCACCAGCCAACCTTCGCCCCGACACCGGCCGGCCAGCCCCGGCGCCAGGGCGCAGGCTGAGGGTTGTGGTGGAGCTGCTCTTCCCAAAACACCTAGGGAACAGGCTGCCTGCCTGTAGGGGAAGCCCCGGGAGACCACTGACGAAGGGGTCGGAGGTTTCTGATCCCTTGGGACCCAGGCTGCACGGAAGAAAGTTTGCTCCCCAGTGCGTGGGCTGAGCGGGTCCTCTTCAGCGCTTGCAGAAACTCGCTAGCGTTAGCTCTGCTCCCTGCCTCCCCAGGCATCGTGACTCTTCTATTTGAACCCTCCCGGCGCCGGCCACCAAGCCCAGGGATCCCCCAAGTTCGTTCCCAGAGCCCGAAGTTCCCGGCACCCCGCCCTTAACCGCAGCTGCGCCGCTCGGCTCTCGGGACAGACACGTGGGCTCCCCGGGCAAGTTCCCTTTCCCACCTCCGCCTCCCAGCCCAACTCTTCCCGCTGTCCCTAACCCCAGACCCAGGGGGGACGCTGCTCCAGGAGGGGGCAGCGCAGCGGACCGTGAGCGCGCGGGGAGGAAAGGCCCTCTGCGCCCGCAGCTTCTTCGCCTCTGGGGTGCCGGATGGCTTTGAAAGGAGAGGGGCGCAGCCGTGCGGAAGGTTAGGCCCGGAGGGACTACGTGGGTCCCGGAGGCGCGGGAGGCGGCCGGGTCCAGGTACCTCCGGGTGCCGCGTCTGACCTCAGCTGCCTGCACTCCGGGGCAGAGGGGCTGCCGCCACCCGGCTTGGCCGTGGCGCTTGGCGGCGGGGAGCTCTTCTCACAGCCTCCGGCGGGTTCGCGGATGTCCGCGCTGCCGCCGGGGACCCCTGGCCTGCTCATCTTGGGCAGCAGGCGGCCGGGCTTGGCGAGAGGGGCAGGTGCCAGGGGGCGTGCCAGCCAGTCGAGAAAAGGTGCCAGGGGGGCGGGGAGGGCCGGGCAGGTGGCGGTGCTTCGGCGGCGGCGCCCTGCGAGGGCGGGTCGCGCTCACCTGGGTCATGAGGCGGTCGGCGCCCGTGTTCTCCTCGTCCTTGAAGATGATGTCGGGATTGTAGTTGGGGGTGAGCTCCTTGAAGCGCTCCGAGCTGCGCGCGATCTTGCCTTCATAGCGCCCGCTGGCTCCCAGGGTCTTCTCGGGCACGTTGGGGCTGAACTGCTTGTAGGCAAGCGGCACGAGCTTGCGCGGCGGCCGCCGCCGGCTGCCCACCACCCGGCCCGGCCCGCAGCCCCGCGCCGCCGGCACCAGCAGCAGCAGCAGGAGCAGGCAGAACTGCAGTCGGGGCCGGAGCCGGGCGGGAGACATGGCCGGGGAGCCCGGGCGAGCGGCGGGCGAGGGCGCCTGGTGGGCTGGCGGGTGGGCGAGTCGACGGGAGCGCTGCCGGGGGCTCAGGCGTCCGGGTGGCTCCGGGGGGCTCCAGGTGGGGGCGCCATGGGCTGCCGTGGCGCGGCGCAGGGCCGGCGGGACTCAGGTGCGGGGCGGGGGCCTGGGGCCCTGGCTGGTGGCGGCGCGCTGTCCCCCTCGGCGCCTCGACTCTGAGCTGCCCGGCTCGCCGACCGCCAATAAATAGGCCGGCCCGTTTGTTTTGGCAACGCGGCGGCGGCGGGGGGCGGCGGGCGGCGGGGCTGCGGGCCGCCGGGCTGGGCAGGGCTGGCCGGGCCGGCGGGGCTGGCGGGCCCCGCGGTTAGCACCCCGGCCCGGCGGTCAGGCGGCTCGGGCGGAGCGGGAGCTGCTGCCGTCTGCGGCGCAGCTCGGGGCCGAGTGAGAGGGGAAATGGAAGAGATCCGGGCTCGGGCCCCGCGCAGACCGCACCCTACCCATGTCCCTGCCTCCTGAGCGCTCGACAGCGAACCTGCAGCAAGGGCGGCACAGCCTCCTCCCCCTCGGGCGGGCGGCCCCGGCACCAGCCAGCCCTCGTCCCGCTCGCTCGTCCGCCGCGTCCGCCCGCCCGCTGCCCTCGGCGCCCCCTGCGCTGCCTGAGTTCGCCCTCCCCGCCTGGACGCGCCCCACCCCGCCTGGGCCTCGCCTCTGGGCTCCCCGCGGCTCCGGGGTGCCCCGCCAGACGCAAACCTCCCGGACAGGAGCTGCCACCCCCACAGAGACCGCAACCCACGGCGCGGCCGGACGCGAGGGGCGGGGGGCAGTGGCCGGACCGCACAGCCGCCTACGGTGTCCCCTGCGGGGAAGTAAAGCCAAAAGGCAGGAGGCCGCTCCTAACCTGGGGCTCCACCCTGGCCCGGGAGACGCGCCCTCTCAGCCCGGTGGACTGAATTCCCTATCAACCCGGCGCACATCCCATAACCCCCGGGTGTGCAGAGGGGAGTGGGGCATCCAGCCTCACGAAGAGTCGGATAGGGGGTTTTTGAGTTGGAAACACTATTAAAGAGAGCGAACTGAAGCTGCAAAGAGAGGGGCTGAGGTGCAGAGAAGAGTAGCTAAATGGTGACATCGCCAGAATCCTGGACGAACTGAGCACCGCAGAGAGGGGCAGCGCAGGTCTTGGGGACAGGGGCTTGCTAAGGACCCTACCGGCGATTCAGAGCTGCTTGCAAGCTGGACAATTACTGTTAATTCTACTTGACAAATTAAAAAGCACAGAGAATACACAGAGGCGTCCAGAGAAGCATGGTTGGTGTACGTATTTTAATATGCCATTCAGGAACGCTGAATAGATTGGGATTTATTCTGCTAAAACAAGAAAAGGCAAGTACCTTAGAGACAAATACCATCATCGCAACAAAGTATATGATTCGGTTGCAATATATCCTACACGTTCAGTAGAGATAGAAATAAAAAGGTTTAAAAATGCTCATTCCAAGAATACTAACGCAATAAGTACCGTTTTATTGCTACGTGCCCGATGCACAGAAGCCAGTAGATATTATTATACTAAGTATTCTACTTGCATTATCTAATTTAAACTCACAATGAATGAGCCTATTATTATTCCCAGTTTACAAATGAAGATTTTGAAGTTCAAAGAAGATGAACAACTAGCTTCTGGCTGAGGAGCAGAGAGGAATTCAAATCCTCCACCCTCCACCCGGGTCTGACCCCAGAGCCCCAGCCCTCTCCCGCGCTGGTGCGTTGGCCCTCTGTCTTGTGCCACCAGTACAGTCTGGGGTTTTGGATGGTGGTGGCTTTTCACAGATGTGCTCACGTATTCTCTGGGTCGATTTTGTGAACAGAAGTTCAGAATTGCAGAGGACTCAAGATAGTGCTTAATCCAAGCTCTTCATTCCCAGAAAAGGAAACTGAAGCCCACAGAAGGGAAGTTACGAGGACACCACCAGGAGTAGACTTGGATATAGGACGGGCTGTTTCTTTTCCTCCCCTTTGCCCCATGTTCCCCACACTGGGTTTTTTCCTTCCTTGGTGTTCAGATTCTGTGTCCCAGTCTCAGACCACTCTGACGTTGTTTCTTTTCCTTGAAAGCTCTCAAAGAGCTTTAAGGCACGTTTTCCGGGGTTCAAAAGCTATCCCTGCAATATCTCCCACCTGCCTGCCTCTCTCCCGCAGATTTCCGGGGCAGACTACTCAGCCAGGCCAGCGCCTCTCCCAATCCAGACAAACTGGGGCCCTCTTCTTATGGAGCTCTAAAGAAGACCACCCCGTAGGCTTCCGGGGTCACCTGTCCCAGTATGTTATGTAATAATCTTCTAGAGCAGTTTTGCCTTCAGTTCAGTCTGTCTTTCTTCCTCTCTCTCTAATGCAAATTCAACTCCTTTCCTTTTTTTTTTCTGGCCTTAGAGATCAAGGCCATTACCCCAAGAGTTGTTAAATTCACTTTCAACCTTCTTTACTCCAAGTAAAAGACAATTTAAGATTCTCTTACAGGCTTGGACTTACAACCATGTATTAACTTTGCCGTTCTTCCTCCTCTCACTTCTCTTCTTTTTATTTTATTTATTTATTTATTTATTTATTTGACAGAGAGAGATCACAAGTAGGCAGAGAGGCAGGCAGAGAGAGAGGGGGAAGGAAGCAGGCTCCCTGCCTAGCAGAGAGCCCGATGCAGGACTCGATCCCAGGACCCTGCGATGATGACCTGAGCCGAAGGCAGAGGCTTTAACCCACTGAGCCACCCAGGCGCCCCCTCACTTCTCTTCTTAAACTGTGAGCCTGTTGAATACAGATCGCTGGTAAAGACCTGCTTTGTGTCAAAAAAGCCCTGCTTGGTGCTGAGATAGCTTGGCATCAGGGGTGCTCCTCGGCAATGAGGAGTGCTCCTACAGCAGTGTAACCCCGATGGCTGAGATTGTGCTCCACCAAGTCTAGCCCCTCCTCCGCCTGGCTAACTTAGGAGCCCCGCTCAGGGTGTGGACTGGGAGAAGCAGAGGATGGGGGGGCGTGGCTAATATTTATCAAGTCTATTCTCTATGACACTTACCTTAAGCACTTAGTCAAATCTTCACAATAACCCTCTGCGCATGGCAATTATTATTCTCACATTAGGGATCTACAACTCTAAGGCTCTAAGAGTAAAATAACTTGTCTGGGGTCCCACAGTTGACATTTGAAGCCTGGAGCTTCTTCACTCCGAACTTACACTTTTTTCTCAGGACGCAGTTGTGGTTCCAGATCTGAATCTCAAATTCAGATCTGCATCAGTCTGGTTGCCTTCAGTGGAGGCAGGAGAGGGAAGAGGGCCATGAGTAGAAGCATCATCATTTCCACCGCAGTGATCCTGGGGCATTTTTAATCCGAATCGGGACCCAAGAATGGCGGGACATTTCTTGGCTGCTCATGTTCTTAGCTGTTCGGTAGATGTAGGGTAGCTTTTGAATTGCGCTCATCCATGAGAACTAGCAAACAGAGCATGCTTCTTTCTCTGGTCACTGGCAGGCTCCCATCAGCAATAAACTAGAGAACCAAGGTGTGCCGCTTCGGGGCCACCAATGGCCTGGAGCTTGAGCAGCAGCAACGGAGCCTGATGAGGGCACCTCACATCTGAGTCCTGGGCCTGATAAAATCACTTTCCTTCTCCCAACTTTAGACCCCTTCTCCCCCTCAGTCGTCTGGATTTTGGAGAGAACAAAGTAAAATCTATTTCTTTGGATAAGATGATTCCTTTTTTGCTTACTAGAGTGCACGTTGGAAAACTAGGTTGGAAAGAAAGAGGAGAGGGAGGAAAATGCACCATAGAACCTGATATAATTTAAATATCTGTTGGGGGCGCCTGGCCAGCTCAGTCGGTAGAGCGTGGGACTCTTGATCTCGGGGTTATGAGTTCCAGCCCCATGTTGGGTGTAGAGATTACTTAAATAGAACTTAAAAATTTTTACTGTTGATTAGACTACTATGTTAGTATATTTACTCAATCTTGAAATTAACACTGTAGTACAAATATCATGTGCTTGTCGTCATCTATTCATACAGGTGTGCGTATGTATGTGCGTGTATATAGATGTGTATATATCTGTAGATAGAGTGTAGATACACACATATCGTGCTGGTCCGTACTTCTACAATCAACTAGTCTTCTTCCTCTTAATCCTGCCACTTGACCAGATCAATCCTGTTCTAAATCCATAGGTGCCGAGCCACAACCAGTCCAGTTTCAGGAATGCAGTTAGTCAAATACCTTCCAGTGACTCAGAGCACAGCAGCCCCAGCTCACAGAAAGAGTACCGGGCCTGGAATTGGCCGATCTGCACCTGAACGTGGTCTCTGATACCTTCTACCCACGTGGCCTTGGGTAAGTCACTTGACTTCTCTAAATTTTCATTTTCTCATCTATCAAGTGAAAAGCTTATCAGTTACCTCGGAGGATTGTTGAGAAGGTTAGAAGTATAAGCTGTAAACTACAAACCTTTTGTGTCATTATCATCTCCTGGGTTCGCTAGCAACAGCGGCTCTGTGATTCCTACCCCCTGTCCAGGGGGAGTAACATCCATCAGGCTGCTCATACTCGTGTGCCCTGAGACAGTAGTGGGATTAAGAGGATTCTTTCTCTTAGGGATCATCTACCTTGTGCACACTAGCGTGATGGGCACATAAAAACAGAGAATGCAAACAGAAAGTCAAAGACACAGTTGTTGTCCTCAAGAAATTTACTATTTAACCTGAAAAATAAATCATGAAAATAAAAGACAGTTACGAAGCCATGAATGCCACTCACGAATGATTACAGAATAATGCATTATATACTAGATAAGTTAGTAGATCAGGGCCTAGAAGGGTAGGGAATTGAGAAGCCATTAGCCTGGGATCTTTCTTCCCATTGACTTCTTCCCACTAGTTGTCCCAGAGACTTAACTGTTGAAATGTTTTTCATCATCTTTAGCTCATTTTGACATCTGTCTCATAGCTGCTTCAATTCCGTCTGATGATGGGGTTAGAGTTCTTGAAAGAGATCAGTTTTGAAGGAGGGAAAGGAATGCCTGGAAAGAATGAAGAGGATACTCAGTGATGGGCCGTGGCCCAAACACAGATGATGGCACCAGTGATAATGAAAACCCAAGCTGGACGATCTAGGAAAGGGGGAAACCCCACTGCGATCTGATGTAACCTTCACAAAAGCCTTATGAAATTGACACCATTATCTTCATTTTACGAATGAGGAACTAAGGTTCAGAGCTTGTAAGTGGGAGAGTTGGAGTTGGAATCCAGACCGGTTTGACTCCATAATAATCCGATTTTTTCATGATTCCTGGGGCAAGCATGCTGGGTTGTTGACCTCTGTTCAAGACACTCATTTTCTCTCTAAATCTAGGGGATTCTTTTGTTACCTTTATCTTGGACACTCTTTGGCCATTTCCCCAGCTGGTTGGGATCACTCTGATTTCTGTTGATTTTTTCAAGTAAGTTCTACACCCAATGTGGGACTCAGACTCACAATCCCGCTATCAAGAGTCCCATGCTCTACGGACTGAGCCAGCCAGGAGCCCTGCAATGTTGATTTCTAAAGGAGGTTAGCAACTCCACCAAATTTGGCCCACATACAGAAATGGAAGCAGGCCTGTCTTTCAAGCCTCAGATCAGTCCAGAACACATTTTGGAGATCCAATTAGAGCCACTCAAATGCTTTGAAAGCCAGCTATTGATTAAAATGGGAATGTCAAGTTACCTTCCCCTAACAATAAGCTCATTACAAGGCATTTCAGAGAGATTCAAGCATTAAAGACCTTGCCTTGATGACTTTGAAAGGGTAGGAAAAAGTAGCAAGATTAGTTATGAAGAGTTCCCCCCCCCAAATAAGAAACTAAGGATTGTGGGAAACTCTTACAGACTGAAACATCCATACAAATATATTTTTGTATAAGGATAACATGTTAACGAATAAGATTTATTTCAACCCCAGTGTCTCTATTTGGGAAGAAATTAGTTGCTTCAAGAGAGTCTTGGAAAATACTAGTTCAGTGAATGTTCAGAACGGGAGAGGGTACTACTCTTAATACTCAAGCGATGCTCTTGGCATGCTTTCTGTAACTGGGTTCGGACTGGCCCACCCCCACTCTCTGACCAGTTTCTCTTGGTACAGCTAGCACCCTAAGGATACTGGGGAGGTATAGCCAAAGAAAGCAAGAAGGTATCCTGTCACTTGTTTCCTATAACTTATATTCTTAGTTTCTGCAAAATGACGACTCCATTCCATTGTGGTTCTAGCTTACATGATGGTGTTCCGCCCCTACTCTCGCCTTCTGACTGGTTGCTCCAAACCAAAAAGATGACATTCATTCATGTCCACAAGCTTCTAAAAACCCTTCAAGGGGCGCCTGGGTGGTTCAGTGGGTTAAGCCTCTGCCTTCGGCTCAGGTCATGATCTCAGGGTCCTGGGATCGAGCCCGACATCGGGCTCTCTGCTCAGCGGGGAGCCTGCTTCCCCCTCTCTCTCTGCCTGCCTCTCTGCCTACTTGTGATCTCTCCCTCTCTGTCAAATAAATAAACAAAATCTTAAAAAACAAAACAAAACAAAACAAACCTTCAAGATATTGCCGGGGTGGAGGGGTGTGTGTGTGTGTGTGTGTGTGTGTGTGTGTGTGTGTGATCATCTTTCTTCAGATAGTCACGCCGCGAGTAGTTCTGAGCACCTAGAAAGCGCCAAATACAACCCGAGCTGCTTGGGATATGAGAGAACCAGAGAAATAAAAGATTCTGGCCCTTGTGGAGCTGAAGTCTAGTGGGGAAGCATTAGGGATACTGACAATTAAAAATAACAAGTTGCATAATATGTTACAAGGGAACCGGAAGGACCATCGGCACAAACCGTGAAAGGGAGGAAAAGGAGCAGGTGGGCAGCGTGCTTGTGGGGAGGGTGTGAGGTTGGGAGGCGGGTCACACGGGTAAGTAGGGTGGTCAGTGGAGGTCTCCCTGAGTGTGGCTTGAGCCAAGACCTGAAAGAGGTGAGGTCTTCAACCAAGCAGATGTGTAGGGAAGAGCATTCTAGCGCAGAGAGAGCAAAGGCCTTACATGCTTGCATGTTAAAGAAATAGCAAGGAGACCAGTGCGATCGAGGATGAAGCTGGAGAAGAAAAGGAGTAAGCCCGCTCTTCTGCTTGCTGATCATGAGCACGACTTTCAAGCTTTTTATAGTGCTCATCCTGAAGATAATTTACCCTTTAGAGAGATTTACGTTTGACATGTAAATATGGACACAACAAAGTCCGGTAAAAATAAAAGCAGGTCATAAAAATAAAAAATTAAAATAATAAAAAATAAATATATAAATAAGTAATAAATTAAAAAATTAAATAATAGGACTCTTTTAAACTTTTTAAAAAAAGAGGCATAGGCATAACTTTCACTTTCTACTTTATACAGTTGGAAAAAACTACCCCTTCACTGTCATCTTGGGATGGCAGGCTACTTGAAAACAGGAGCTACGTCTTGTAGCCAGACGGCAAGTAGCAGAAAGCCTCCGGTTGGTGGGGACGCTGGTGAGTCAGCACTCAATATACACGGGGTTTGAATTAATGCATGTTTAATTGTGCCTGTTTCTTGTGGAATATGGGGTTTCTGTCTCACTCCTGACATAGTTCCTACAGACCTATGCCTTTCTTTGAATTCCTTTGTGATGTTTTGGAACGCCCTGGTGGGCTTTCCCATTCACAGTCCTAGTCTACGTACAAAACAAGGGTTAACCAACCGGCCTGGCTTCTGACGTCCCCCTTAGTCTTCTGGAGCCCGTCCTCTGGAGCTCCCACTGGGGAATCTTTCTTCCCACTGACTTCTTTCCACAAGTTGTCCAACCTACTTAACTGTTGAAGTGTTTTTGCATCATCTTAGATCATCTTGGTATCAGATTCGTACCAGCCCCAATCCTATCTGATGATTTCAAGATTCCTACCCGGGAGCATATACACACGTCTTAGATTCTCACTCCCGAGAACTATTTTCCAGGTGTCCGTCTGCCAGTTTTAAGCCAATTCCTGCTTAACAATGGCTTTAGGGAAGGACCCACAGGAGCCATGCCGGTCCCCGAATTGCCACACGGCACCCTCGGTGACAAGCATCAAATGCTCCCTCCTGGCGTTCCGTCCTCGCCCTATATGAACTGATCAAATACAGTTTCGTTTGGCACAGTTCTGCTATTTTCATTCCTCCAATCCTAAAAATGCGCCTACACTTTGACCGTTCAATAGTCCAAGCTGCTGGCACTGGGCCTCACTGTACTTCAGCTCACTGGCCGGTGACACCTCTAAAAGCAGGGTGACAGCCGGGGACACACTCAAAGTCGGCCATTTCTCAAGCCAGGTGCCCTAGTGTCCGCGAGAGGAACGTCCTCTGCCTTTGACCGAACATACCGCTGGGTTAATTTTCCCTTTAGCACAATCCAGACCCTGCATCTTCTTTTGATCCCACGTGGCCATTGCCCAGGCCCTCTATTCCCTCTGCCTTCCTCTTCTAATTGTGTAAATTACCCTGCCACGTTGAATTGGTACTTATTAAAGAGAGCAACATAATGGACATTACCACCAGCAGAAAACCACTCAAGGTGGGGTATCTGGGTCACCTCTACACATCATCAGAGCATGACTCTTTCCATTGCTATCATTACTAATGAAACAGAAATCCTTGTTGGCAATTCCTCTCCCCCCCCCCCGCCAGGGCCTTCCTGTTCCTCCCATATGTGACATGGGACCCGTTGGTATTGCCGTGTGTCCCGGGCAGTGCCAGGCAGCAGTCATAAGTGAAACTGGCAGGCCTTCCTCCTCCCGTGGTCGCAGGTCTTTTTGTCTTAAATAAGGGATCTCTTTACACACACACACCCCCCCCCCCAGGACCTCCGGCAGTACTGTTCTTGACCCCTGACCACAGACGCAGACCCTGCAGGGCTCCCCCTGCCCCCACCCCCCAGCTCCAACTCAGGGCACCGCCCTGCGTACCCTTCCAGGCCTGGGGTGGGAGGGAAACGTAGGATGGAGGGCTAGTCGAGAGGATTACCCTTACCCTACTCCATTCTCCGTTCTCCTGTCGATCCTATCAGGGGTCCATAAAGCGAGGAGGACTCTGGCCCGGGAGAGGGGGGTAGGGGTTAGGCAAACAGGCCAGGGAGGCAGCTGGTTGAAGTTTAACCACAATATTCTTGGTCTCTATTGTTTTGAGTGAGGCCCAATATTTCCACAGCAGGATTATAGAATCTGATTAACCATGTTAGACAACAATGCCGAGCTGGGATGGGCTTCCCCTTCCAGCTGCCAATATGAAAAAGTAAATACAACACCCAGATTTCAGAGGGGACTCGCAGCAGCCCCCAAGCCCTCCTCCCCAGTTCTAGCCCCGCTTCTGTTTGGGCCCCCGGAGTGAGGGGAGGACGAGCGTGGCATCGCATATGCTCCTTTAACTCCTGGCCTTTGGCCCAGCAGCACGGGTAATCCCGGCACAATCTTCCCAGGTGAGTCAATGGCTGTGTGCTCCCCACGCCCTGGAGGCCTTCCAGCGCCTCTTCCGGGTTCCCCTGAGCTGGCCCAGACTCTCAGGAACCCACGAGAGTTAGGTGCTGAGAGGCTAGCCCTCGTTCGAAGGGTCCGGGAGTGTAGAGGGCCCAGCAGAACGTGCTGGGCTCCAGGAGAGAGAGACAGAGCACGGACGGGACTTAACAGCTTGGAAGAGCGAATGAGCCTTGGCTAGAAGGCTTTGGTGCCACCTCATGACCTCCTGGAAGCCAGGGGGAAGGAATGAGACCCCGGAGTTGAGGGACCACCATAAGGCAGCATCTCGGGAGACGGAGAAGTATTCCTCCAAGGGTCTCAAACAAAAGACAGAAGACAGCTGGGCTTGCAGCTCAAGGAGCGAGGGGTCCCCTAGGTCCCTCTGCGTCACACACGTGCACACACACAAGCTAATTCAGACTCGCCCTGTCTGGATGCTTCCCCTCAGGGTGGGGTCTTCTGCTGCCCTGTCCGACATGGTGGTGGTGGGGGGGGGCTGGGGAGGAATAGAGCAATAAGGAGCCCGCAACAAGAATAACCAGTAGCAGCTTCCAGAAGGTCATGGCAGTTCAGGAAATCTCTCCCTCCAAAGTGGGACTCCCTTCCCTTCCAACGTTCCTCTCCGTAACTGAGTGCCCAGCATAATCCGTTGTAACTTGGTGAGCCCACGTATTTACTGATGTTGGGAACAGGGACTAGGAGCCCAGAGCCCTAGGCTCCGAGGCTGGGAGACTTCCCGTAGTACGTCGCTACTCCCTTTGAACAGTTCCTTCTTCGGGAAAACTAGAATATAGAAAATACTTTAGGGCAGAGCTTCAGTCCTGGGGCACCTGGCCGGTTCAGTGGGTAGAGCATGCAACTCCCGATCCTGGGGTTGTGAGTTCGAGCCCCATGTTGGGGTTGGAGATTACTTTAAAAAGAAGAGAAAAGCATACATCCGGATCTTATCAAAACCCAGTTAACATGAAGTTGCACTGTTTGCTAGTATAATCCCACTACGGGGATATTTTCTGAGTTAGGGTTAAAAGTGGACTCTGTTCGTAAAGAGTATTTTACTCCTTGAGAGTATGAAAGGATGAAAACAGAAGGCACAAAGGAAATAGTATAACATAGATGACATTAATAGCACAAAGAGCGAGGGGGTAGGCAGAATAGAGAAAGAGCTTATTACATCGTGAGGACGGGTTATCAAGAGGATTTTAGGGTTCCCCTGTACTCTTGGGAGCAAATCCTCCTAGTTTTGTGAATAGGAAAACACAAGGGACAGTAGAATAGTGGAGAGAAGGAGAACAAGACTAAGCTGTGGCCTTTTCCATCCCGCTCCTCCCACCGTCGTTGCTTTCCAGAGGCTGACACATGGGGTCCCCTGCTCACCTCTCAGCAGCCCAAGGTGAGGAGCGGAGATAAGGCCTGGGGGAGATTGGAGGTTTCAGCGAATAGGAAGGCAAGACATGGGAGTTCACATGTACCACCAGATAAAATTAAGAAGCAGTAGGGCTGAGTGTTCAGGAGACTTGACGTTCTCTCCTTCCCCCAAATGCTCCCTGGAGGTGAAGTTCATCAGACCCGGGGAACGGACAGATTCTTTCCTGGTCTGGAACATAGCAGCCCTGGTCTCTCTCTTTGCTTCTTTACACTCTAGAAATTCCAGGGTGAGCTCCCCCGGGCTCAGTGGGAAGATGGAGACTAGAAGCTCCTTTTTCCCTTCTCACTAACTTTTCTAGCCTTTGGAAACACTCCTTGATCTGGGAGACCGGCTGACCCGTGACACAGTGGAGAATGACCCTGGTGGGATTTTTTCCAGGAGGCTGCCGGGGAAGCCCTCAGTCAGGCCGGACAGAAGGAGGTGCTGCCCAGCTGGCATGCTAAGGGATGAGGATTCCTCTTCCAGCAAAGAGCTTGCCTGTCCCCGATGACTGTGGGGGCAGGGGCGCCCGGCAGCAAGGCCAAGTAGGCCTTGCAGCCTAGGTGGCGCTATTTCCCTATTTTTAGGTCAAGTTGCAAGAACTTCCTCGAGGTCCCTAGTCCTGCTCCTGGTTTGCTGGCTTGCTCCTGTAAACCACCTTATATTATTTTTTTTTCTAAAAATACTCCAAAGCAATTGAAAGAGTCCCTTCTCCCACCAGCCAGCCCTGGCCCCAGCCCCAGCCCCGGGGAGCGGGCGGGGAGGCGGGGAGGTGGGCCACTGCTTTATTAAACACAGGGAAAACTAATATTTACGGAATAAAATTTATGGAGCAGCCACGAGAATTCGACCCTTTTATGTGCATGTGGGGTGGGGGTTGGGCCAGGCTGGGGGCCTCGGGAGGGGCCCAAGCCAGGGGGCAGGGCTGGAATACGGCCTGGCTAGGCCAATTTGTCAAGGCCAGGATTTCCCTAGAGTTGCCCCCAGGGTTCTCAATCACCACCCCTAGCTCAGAGCCTCTGGGAGCACTGCTTCTCGAAGGATGTGTTTAGGCAAATCCCTAAGGAGGCAGCAACCTTTGGGGTGAAGGGGGCAGTGCAGTGGCAGGGAGATTGCTACGCGTGCTCTTACTTAGCCTTTTTAAAAAAAGTCACATGTTCTTTTGAGAATGCGAAAAAGTTAGGCTCTTCGCATTTTACTCACAATTTCAGGGGATTCACAACCCCCTGAGCCCTCTCTGATTAAAAACGCATGCTCTCGGGGCACCTGGGTGGCTCAGTCGGTTGAGCGTCCAACTCTTGATCTCAGGGCTGTGAGTTCAAACCCCTCACTGGGCTCCACGCTGGGCGTGGAGCCTACTTAAAAAAAAAAATTAAAATTAAAAAAAAAAAATGCATGCTCTTGAAACCGTGGTCTTAGCACAGAGGGATTATCCAAGGTGAAGAACCCTTATTTCCACCCCCTTCAGCTTGCCAGGGAAGTCCTCCCATCTTCCTTGTGGTCTCAGACCTCATCGATGCCGAAATCTGGCTTGTCTAAATTATGCCAGAAAGAAACCGGGGAACGGAGTGAGCCAGCTGAGAGCTTGGTTTTACATGGTCCCCAGTTCACTTCGACGACAGTCCAGACGGTGGGAAGCGTCTTGGGCGCTGTGGTCCGGAAGCCGTTACCGGCGGTGCCTGGGAATGAGCCCTGGGGGAGCTCTCAGACTCTGCTGGTCGGGTGAGAGCATGGGGTCCTGGAGTCCTGAGAGCCCCCGGCCGTGAGGAGCTAGTGGCAACCAGAAGATCCTACTGAAAGGAGGCAGGGGCGTGGGAGAAGGAGGGTCCCAGGGGAAGACAGGAAAGAAGGCCTGACACCCTTCCTGGAGAAGGTTGGTCAGTCGTGTATACAGGAATGCAGTTAAGAACTCAGCAGTCTCCGTTTAAATGCTGGCTGTTACTTATTAGCTGTGTGACCTTTGATAAGTCACTTAATCGCTTCGAGACTCGATTTCCAAGTGGGTGAGCAGTATCTTCCCTCTCTGATGCGGTGAGGATTCAATGTCAGGTGCTTCTCAGGGCACCTGGTGTGTGTTAACTGCTCAGTAACCGTTAGCTGCTTATTATTCGTGCTGTTCTTCTTATAATCATTATTATTTTATTATCACTTGGGTTGTCCTTTTCCCCGTGACCTGACCTAAGGACAGAAACAGCCATCCCAGAGAGGGACGGCGTGGGGACGTGGAGACATTTGATCATCATAAGTAAATAAACCAGGCGAGGCCTCCGTGGGTCCTGCCCCGACGCG
Source organism: Potos flavus (assembly GCA_028534135.1). NCBI lineage: Eukaryota > Metazoa > Chordata > Mammalia > Carnivora > Procyonidae > Potos > Potos flavus. Next base: position 157,246,617 of record CM052883.1, read on the forward strand.
TCCCTCCGCCTGACAGCTCCCCATGAGCGTCTGAGCTCGACTTTCCTTCCTGTCTCTCCAAAGTCCTGTTTCAGGCGGTCCTCCCTAGGGAGGAGAACCTAGCGGGAAAGGCCAAGGGACTTTGCCAATCCCGGTCTGCTAAATCTTGCCAGATCTGTCCAAAGAGTTGACTTTCTCACCAGGATGCTGCCTATCTCCTAGAAATTTGGCCTTTCTTCCTGCTAAGGCGCTGTTCATCCCCTAGGCCAGTTGTGTCATCCCGGAGAACTCTGTGCCCGCTCCTGCTCCCTGCCGCCCTACCTTTTCAAGTTCTCCTAGTTGCCATGTTATTTGAAGCGGCACGAAGGATGGGAGACTCAAATCCCTTTCTCTCCGGCTCCGGTGGGAGACTACCTCTTGTGCTCGGAGCTCTTTATAATTTTAATCCCAGACTGTGGTTTAGTCCGTTGTCTATGCCTTGGAAACAGACAAAAAAACCACAAAGAAACACCCTACGTGGGGCGCCTGGGTGGCTCAGTGGGCTAAAGCCTCTGCCTTCGGCTCAGGTCATGACCCCAGGGTCCTGGAATCGAGCCCCGCATCGGGCTCTCTGCTCAGCGGGGAGCCTGCTTCCCCCTCTCTCTCTGCCTGCCTCTCTGCCTGCTTGTGATCTCTCTCTCTCTTTGTAAAAAAAAAAAAAAAAAAATCTTAAAAAAAAAAAAAGAAACACCCTACATGACGCTGGGCAAAGGAGAGCGGCAGTGATCTGCACTGTATTGTGCCCACCACGGAGAGAGTTCTCGAGCTCGAAGGTCCCAAATGGAGGCTTAGCACCACAACAAGAGAAGCAGGAGAATCTGAAGAGCAGGTCGGGGGCCTAAACTTCATCTACGGACAACAGTGGGGGGGGCGGTGGCCGGTAGAGCGAAGGAGGTTGGTTATATGTTCCACAGAATAAGCAATCTCGACAGCAGGGGAGAGTGAGGGCTTTTTATTCGGTGCTTCAGAGAGAAGCGGGTCTCTGAGGAGCAACTCTGAGGGCGGGCCAGGGACTCTGGAGAAAGGCGGACGAGGCTTCCTGAGTGCCTTGTGCCTTTTTGCTGACTTGGCCTCTGTACCTAGAGTTCATGGCAGGATCCTGGGTCTGGAGAAACTCCAACAAAAGAGAGGAGGGTCTGGGATTGTCGGGAGCTGGCCTCCCCTCGGCGAGGGAAGGCCAGGGCCCAGTGGGCGGAGCCAAGATTCCCGGGGTTGAGAGCGCCAACTTCTGTCATCTTGGCCTTGGCCTTGCCGGGGGGGGGGGGGGCCTCTGACTAGATAACTCTGCGTCATAGACGCCGCTGCCAGGGGAGCTCCTCTCGAGGTGACACGAGGAAGCTCTTCTCCGAGTCCATCCTCAGTAGCCGAGACATCGACGGGTTAACTGAAGAGCCCCCTCAGCTTCCTCCTCTTGACCTTTGACAGCTGAGGTCTCTGCACAGGGCCTGATGGACCCTGGAAAGAAAAGGAACCCGAGCTGATAGAGGTTGTGAACAGGTCCACTTAAGTCAGGGGAGGAACTTGCTTGCTCCCGCGGCTCTGGCGGGGGGAGGGGCTGACACAGGGGTTCTGGGGTCTGCGTCAGGCAATGAATGCGATCCAAGACCCCGTGGCCTGTGTACCTCCCTTCTCCCCCAGGGAACGACCTCCCAGACCATCATTGGAAGTAGGATAAGGGAGAAAAGGAGTCAAGGTCCTTCACTTAGTACAGGAATGGCAGAGAGGAAATAGCAAGGGAAGATGGAAAGACCATGACCCCCCATCCAGAAACCCGTCCTCTGGCGGCCTGGTCACACATATCCTCCAGCATGGTTAAGGCAGCGTCTCAACGAGGTGACAAGGCCAAGGACCTCCGGCTCGGGGGCTGCAGGTGCATGACTCACCGTGGGCTCTTTCTCGGGCACTGGGAGCGATGGTACCGAGGAGATGGGCTCTTCTGGCTGGTTCAGAAGTTGGTTTTCAGTCCCTAGTGGGGAGACGCTGCTTGAGGGCTGAGGATCTCCTGAAATCAGAACGATCAAGGGAAGACAGTGGGAAATGCCTTCTTCTTACCACGGAGGCGGTAGCATTCAGCAAGCATTCTGCTCGAGACCAGGGTTTAGTATTAATCATATAAATGGACAGAAGTAGCTACAAGTCCAACCTCCAGCTGACTCTCGGGAAGCCCCGCTTCTACTCTGAAGATTCAGACCAGTTCCAGTAGAAGTTTCTGCAATGATGGAAATGTTCTCCATGTGCCCTGTCCGACCGGGTAGCCGCCGGCCACATGTGGCTAGTGAGCATTTCAAGTGTGGCTACAGCAAAGGAGGAGGAGAGGAATTTTTCATTTGTATTTAATTGAAATAGTCACAAGGGGCAAGAGCTACCATATTGGACGGCAAAACCCCACACTGGAACTCTGAGCCCAGGGAGACCAAGTCCTTCCGGAGGTACTCACCAGTGCCCAGATGTTTCTGTCTTGCTTGGATCTCTTGTCTGGTGACCGCCATATACAGACTCTGTAAATTCATGACAAAGGGTCTTCCGTCACCTACACTGCATGCTTCTGGTAGTTTCTAGAGGGGAGAGGAGATGCTGTCATTGGTTACACTATATTGCCAGAGAAAATGAGTTTGATATCTCACTGGCGGAAGTGGCATCAACCCCAAAAGAATTTATGTAGGGAAGTTCGATCCAACATAGGACATCCACACCCACACCTTGTTGGGAACAGTATAAAGACCTCTTGCGAGGTCTTCTCCTCCGACATGCACATCTTTAATTCCCCCAATACCTACTGTGTTTTCCCATGAATACCCTGGGGTATTCACCCAACAGTCTCTGGGCTCTTTCTTCCAAAGGGATGACCTCTGAGAGGACTGTTTTAGGAAATCATCTTTCCTAAATTGTCCCTGAGCTGTCCAGATCACTGTTTTACTAACATTCCCTCCTAAAGTTCCACACTAGAGAGAGAAAAAGGATGAAACGCAGGAAAGGGGAGAAAGGGCAAGATGGGAACGACAGACTGAGAGACAAGGCTAAATTAGGGAGCCGTGGTGTTGGGCCGGAGGAGACGGGGGGACTAAAGTGTGCAAAGATTTGGAGGCTTCCCTGCCCTTTTACACAACTTTACTGCAAGCCACGAACCCACAAATGGGGGCGACCAATCCCCCAAGAGGAGAGAAAACTGGTTCTTGAGGGGTGAAAAAAATATTACTCTTTTAAAGTATGAAACGTCTACATACGGTACACAAACAGAATTTTGCTCTACCTGTGGTATTAAAATTTCCCGAGGGGGAGTGATTAGGATAAAATGTCTTAGAAAGGTTCCTGAGCAAGGTGATGATGGGGAGAAAGTTGAGAAATCCTGCTATCATCACACCCTATGTACCTGTTTCCTTCGCTGTGAAGGAACCGTGGATTTATATCCACAGGAAAATGCTTTGCCTAGTTCAAGTTTCACGCACTTGGCTTAACGGACCTGAAGTGACGGCTGGAGGCGGAAGCAAGGGCAGTAAAAACGAGATGCAGGCGTAGGTATCCAAGGGTCCCGAACCTGGCTGCGCTTCGCAATCTTGGAAAGGACCCAGAATTCCTTCACCTGTGCAGGCAAACCGTCCTGGTTCCCAGCCAAGCTAGCAGGTCCTGGAGGGGGAGGGAAGCCATGCCCGTAGCTCACGGGGCCCCCACCCGAGAACCCTGGAGGGACCCACAGCTCGCGTCAAGGGCATGTGCTCTGTGCTAGAAAGGCATTCGCTCCTGAAAAGCGGCCGCGGGAGAAGGATGGAAGAGAGAAAGCAGGAGACGCAGGGAAGCAGCTGCTGCACCACGGTCGGGATTCTCTCTCCCCGAGGATGGCGGGAGCAGAAACCCTTGTCGGTCCCCAGGAAACGCAGCATCCATTTGTGCTCCAAGCCTAGCCTGTCAGGACTCTATCAGGCTTGGACTTTCACTGGAAAACTGCAGATAAAATCAGAACTTTGCTTCTGACCAGTAATCACCGCAAGAGTGAAAGGGCCCAGAGAAGCAAACTGAAAAGGGGGCGGAGGGGCAAACTCTCAGGCCATACACCTCGACCTCCCCTCACTCTCCGTAATCTCAGCCTCCTCAAGCCACGTCCTCTGAAAACGCGTCCTCTTCTCTGCAGCCAGAGAGCCCGGGCGGTGGAGAGGCCAACAGCTGTTCTCCTTCCTTATCTCTCTGTCTCCAGGAACCCCCTTCGGATTACTCCAGAATCGTGGCCTCGGGCTCCTGCACACAGGGGTTAGTAGGCCTGGTGCTGGCAGTACCAATGGGTGAGGCAGGGTCTCCGCAGTCCCAGGTCCCTGCCCTCCTGCCCCTTCTGTGGAACCAGACAGACTCCTACGTCTTTTTTTTTTTTTTTTTTTTAATATTTATTTATTTGACAGAGAGAGAGATCACAAGTAGGCAGAGAGGCAGGCAGAGGGAGAGGGTTCAGGAAGCAGGCTCCCTGCTGAGCAGGGAGCCCGATGCGGGGCTCGATCCCAGGACCCTGAGATCGTGACCTGAGCTGAAGGCAGAGGCTTAACCCACTGAGCCACCCAGGCACCCCAAGACTCCTAGGTCTTTTAGGGCGATCTTCAGCCAGCTCCCGTACTGAGTCTCCAAAGAACTAGCAGAAATGAAAGGCCACTAAGGCCAGTGCTGTCCCAAGCCTAAGCCCAAATAGAGAACCGATATCTTGGATGTTTCTCCATCCTTCCCTGTCTCCAAGAGACCTGGTACTGCAGGGGTCGCCAGGAGTTATCCCACCTGAGGACTCTCAGAAAAGTACTAGAAAGAGAATACTGGGGGGCGCCTGGGTGGCTCAGTCGGTTGAGTGTCTGCCTTTGGCTCGGGTCAGGATCTCAGGGTCCTGGAATCAAGTCCCACGTCCCGACTCCCTGCTCAGCGGAGAGTCTGCTACTCCCCCTCCCTCTGCCCTTCCCCCGGCTCATGCTCTCTCTCTCTCTCTCTGTCTCTCTAATAAATAAGTAAAATCTTTAAAAAGCGAAAGAAAGAGGATAGTGGTACATTTGCTGCATATTTCCTATGGGCTAGACACCGTTCTAAGGATTTAAATGTATTGACCCATTTTGTCTTATTCCCTGCTATTTCCCTGGCACCCGGACTGGAGTCGGAGTACACGAACGTGGTAGGCACTAGTGTGACCCCATTTTACTGACATGGTTCCAACTAATAAATAGCTCTGCGTGATCAGAACCCAGACCTCGGGGCCCACGCATATAACAACTACCCAATTTCCTTCTCTAAATAGCAGAATTTCAGTCACAGGAGCCACACAGCATTTCCCGGGACCACAACCGCCTGTGCCTCCCATCACAGATCACTTGCCTCAATTCCCAGCATCACTGTTTCCGTAATGGCAGTATCCTCACGACAGGCAAGGAAAAGGAGGTGGAGAGGCCGAGCTTGGGAAGGAGAGACATTAGCTCCACGGGCAGGACAATGGCAGGGGCGAGCCGGGGGCGGACGGCCTGAGATCAAAGGGAGAACAGCAGGGGCAGGACTGAGAAAAGCAAACAGCAGTGCCCCTGCCATAAAAGTAGGAAGGAGCCAGGAGCAAGGAGTACCGGCCACAGAGCGGGTCACTGCCCGGAGTGGGGAGCGAAGAAGGGACAGGTCGCGCTACTGTGGACTGCGTTCATCCGATCGACCCAGAACCGCTTCTACGCAGCAAAAAGCCACTGAGATTCCAGCACGTGTTAGGTACTGCAGGACTGGGGCGAGGGGAAAGAGATGCACCCTTCCCTCCCAAGAATGGGGCCGAGGTAGTCAAAGATAAAGAAGTCACCATCCCTGCCTCAAAGAGTTTATATTCAGGTGGGAGGAATAGGCAGATTTTGGTTTTTCCCAAGCGTTATGCTGTCACAGAGTTAGAAATAAAGGGTAATGAGAACCGGAGAAGAAGAAAGGGAGGAATTCTGACCATCCGGCAAAAAGCCTGGGGTGGGGTTGGGGGGGATGGCGGAGGTGCGGGGATGACATACAGCCAGGCTTGCAAGGTTAGACTGAGAATGTGGGGAAGTATTTGAACCACAAAGGTGTGAAAAGACAGGATATGTTGATGTATCTCATGGGAAATAAGACCAGAAGGCTAAGCTCATACCCGCCAGATTGCTAAGGGCTGGGTGTTCCGAACTAAGGATATGCCTGCGGAAGTTTCCTTTTGTTTCACAAAGTGGCTTTCTCTACTATCCCCTTAGTTGCCAAGGCTTGCTTGGCTCCAAATGAATACTGAATCAAGGGTGAGGGGTCAGAAGCATCCTCTGGGTTTGCCATCGTAGGCTTTCTGCTCCATTTCGAAGCTCTTTCACTAACTCCACTGCTAGACTGTGACCCTTCAATAGGCAAAACAGAGCTACATTTCTCTCCTGTCTCCAGTTCACTGGGACTTTGGCCCCTCCCGTCTGGCCGTATCAGGGGCTTTAGGAAAACCAAAGCTACAGAAATCCTATAGGGCATTTTGTTTCCCCTTTTTTTCCTACTGCAGCCCATTTCCGGTCCCAGCACCCAAATTCCCTTCTTTAGTGGGATGTGTCTGCAACTCCCATCGCCATTGGTGAGGTCTCAGACTCACTCCCACTGATTCCAAGGCTCCCTCCTGCTCTCTGACCCCAGCAGCATCTGCTGGGGAGATCCCAATTGTGGCTTTCCATTAGAAATTAGAGGTCAGTGGGGCGCCTGGGTGGCTCAGTCAGTTAAGCTCTGCCTTCAGCTCAGCACGATCTCAGGGTCCTGGGAATGCGTCCTGCATTGGGCTCTCTGCTCAGTGGGGAAATTACTTCTCCCTCTGCCTGCCACTCTCCCTGCTTGTGCGCGCACTCTCTCTCCCTCTCTCATGCTCTCTTTCTCTTTTTCTCTTGGATAAATAAAGAAATAATCTTCAAACAAACAAAAAAAAGAACGAAGAGGTCAGATTTCCCACTCTACTCTCCCCCCCTCCCCAATTCCATCCCTCCTTTGCCTGAGGCTGTTTCAGAAAAGAAACCTTTAGAATCCTCAGTAAGGAGAGGCTTGACCCTGACGCAGTGCTCATCCTACTTTATCCGGCCCACGGCCCAGGGGACAGGTGTAGGGGACAAAAGAGCGAGAGGAACCACGCAAACTGGAGCCCCCCAGCATCGGCCTTGAGCAGGTCTTCGGGGCTGGCGCCAGCCCCAGGAGCCGGTGCAGCCCCCAACTATCACAGGAGCACACCCAGGGGGCAGGGCCCCAAACACACAGCTTCCCTCTCGCAACCTGGTAGACTCCGCCGGTAGCACTCACCAGCTCCCTGCCCTGGACGGTGCAAGCCTTCCTCTAGGAAAGCATGAAATTTTTCACCATTAGCTCCGCATAGGGTTAAGGGCACGTTGGAAAATTCTTCTAAGGTCTCACGTTACCAAAGGGTTACCAAGATAAATAGAGAAGAACAAGAAAAATGGTTTAGGATGAGGATTCTAAAGGGAAAGACTGTAACAAAGAGCACTCCTGCCCGGCGCTCCTCTCCACCCTCTGTCCATTCACCCAACAAATATTTACTGACCATCTACGGTATTCAGGATGAGTGAGATGCTGGGGATAGGACAGATTGAACAAGAGATAAAAAAAGAAAAATCCCCTGCCCTCTTGAAGTCTACAGTCTAGAGAGGGAAATCAGTAATACACATATAGCTGATTAAAGCATTCATTCTAGCAGATGGTGACACCACCAGGGAGAAGAAACAAATCGGCATTGGCATCATGGGAGAGGGGCAGGGATGTGCTCCTATTCTGAACAGAGGCCAAAGAAGGCCTCACTGAGAGGGTAATGTTTGTAAAAGACCCAAACAGAAGTGGGCGAATGATCCACGTGGCCCTCTGGGTCAGGGGACCAAGATTCCCAGTTTGCCTGGGTCCAGCCCTGGCTCACGCTTGTTGCTGTTTATTAATAGGCATCCCTTTCTCTCTTACTAGGTCCCAGTTTGCACGATCAATTACATGGTCACCCTGTATCAGAGGATGAGCCCGGAGGGTTGGAGCACATGTGTCTGGGTGTTTATTTGAAATCATGAGTTAATGAGTTGTTTTTTTTTCCCATTATCAAAGACCATTTAATTTTTAAAGATCAACAATACCAAAAGCATAAAGTGGAGTATAAGAAAATAGTTTTTTATAAGTATGATTTAATTAAAGCTGTTTACAGTTATTCTCTCCCACAGTAGTTAAGCGTGGATATATTAGCTTCTGTTCTGTAAGAAGGGGGGCCATGAGAGCTTACAGAGGAGGGAAATGATCTGATTTACATTTTAAAAGCATCACTTTTGAGTGTTGAAGGGCCCACGAAGAAGTGGGCAGACCTGGTTAGAAGGCTGCTAGGATGATTGGTGGAAGGCGGTGGGAGCCTGGGGTGGGGGTGGGGGGGCAGTGGAGTGACCAGATTTGGGGGTATCTGAAGGTATGGCCAGCAGGATTTGCTGATGGAGTAGCCGTAGCATTCGAGAGACTCAAGGATCACTCTGCTCCAGGGCAGAAGGTAGATGTCACAGGGGGATGACCCAGAAACCTAAAATAAATCCCTAGACGGAAGAAAACCTGAAATGACCCCTACATCCACAACACAGACCCAGTTTTAGTAGCAAAAGGGTGAGAGGAGAAGGAAAGATGAAGCCAATGCCCGGGGGAAGTATCACGTTTTAAAAAGAAAAAGCCGAAAGTGGCTTCTCACTCAAAGAGGAAGCAGCAAGATTATCCCAGGATTAGAAAAAAAAAAAATCTTAGAAGAAAAAAGAGAAATAGAAACAAGCTCCAAGGTCTGGCGTGAGAACCCAAAGACTTGGATTTGTACCTTTTTTTTTTTTTTTAAAGATTTTATTTATTTATTTGACAGAGAGAAAGAGATCACAAGTAGGCAGAGAGGCAGGCAGAGAGAGAGGGGGAAGCAGGCTCCCTGCTGAGCAGAGAGCCCGACTCGGGACTCGATCCCAGGACCCTGAGATCATGACCTGAGCTGAAGGCAGAGGCTTAACCCACTGAGCCACCCAGGTGCCCTTGGATTTGTACCTTAGGTCTATTTGCTGGTGGGAACACGTTGGGCAAGTTATTATACTCAATCAAGATCTGATTCTTGAAAAAGAGAGAGAGAGAGATGGACGGGTGGAGGGATGGATGGATGGACAGGGGAGAGGGTGCTGAGACTAACAATCTCCATGGCAGGGTCCATGAAAGGATTAAACGAGAGGGTAGAGTAAGTACCCAAGAAATGTCTGTCCCTTTCCCCTGCAAGCCACACTGAGACTCTTCTTGCCTGGGCCCGGTCCAGTGCCAAGGAGGTTCAAGGGAAGCCTTAGTACTATAGGTCTGACCCAGTTATGAACGCTTCCCTGCCGCACCGCAAAGCATATGCTCTCCCAGCAACTCAAGGACTAATCAAAGCCCAGAGCAGGGACCCACGGTCGCGGGAACCCTGGCTGGTAGCCCGCTGGCCATTCACTGTCCACCATGGCCACACGAGCCCCCTGCTCAGACTCTGAGGAGGACCATGGCAGTGGGGCTTCTGTGCCAGCAGGTCCTAGCTTTAACTCCTCACTTTGCCAGTCAGTGGCTATGCTCCTCACCAGAGAAATGAGGATGGCTACCGATCCGTACTTGCAGGAGATTGCGGGGAGGGTCACACGCAGTAACATTAAGGTTGCCCGCTCGGTACATACAATGTCTCCTTATCTCCCCCCAAACTGCTCTGTTGCTTCTTGAAGATCTCCTTTGCTCTCCCAGAGTTCAGTACCTCCCCGAGAGGTCAAGGTCTCACTTCCATCCCCCTCCCCGTCTTTCTGGCGGGGTGGGGACTGGAGTGGAGAGGAAAGCCAACCTCTCCAGAGGCACACAGAGCGCAGGCAGCTTGCTCCCCAGAACACTCCAGCACAAGTGGTCTGCCTAGCCCCCCCTTTCCGAGGACGCTTCGGCCCAGCCGGCGGGGGGCAGGGGGAGCCCTTTCTCGCCCCCCAGTGAGCCTCGTCCAAGAGGTTCCACCCTGCCATGTCCAAACCAACACACACTCAACAAAAGTTTCTGGGAAAGTAGAAAGTAGAAAAACTACTACACAGCGAACAGACAAATGTATTTTGATGGGCTGAATCTCCGTGTTTTTTCAGAGTCCGGGAGAACAACAACAAAAAAAACGTTACTAGGACACAGAAAAGAGGGTCGTGATGTCCAGGTTTTTGAGAGACAACCAGCATCCTCTCCCTCCTCCCTCCCCGTGATTATTCCACAGCGGCTGGCTGGCTCGTCTAGGAGTTTTCGGGCAAGATCCAGCCTCTGTCTGCTCCCTCTGAGCCCGCTGATCGCGAATCTTGCTGATGTGGGAGCGCACACGGCACCCCACGCGCACAAGGCACGCCGCCCTTGAAGATGGCACGTGAGGACCAGACAGCTGAGGCTGCTCCTGTGTTTGGTCTGGTTTAGCTTTGTTTGGGTCTGGGCCACGCCAGGCCTACCCCGCCGACCTGGCACTGCTCTCCCCGCAGCCCCTAGCCCCCAGTTCCTGAGCCCCCCGCCCGCTCAGCGCCGGGCTCTGCGAAGGAGAAGCCACAGATAGGCCTGAACTTAATCTTGTGTTTGGGAGCCTGCGGATCCACTGCAGTCCTGCTTGCCCCTCCCTCCTCACGCTGCAACAAGGGGGGGGGGGGCCTGCGCGCTTACTGCTGGTACGCAATCCAGTCATATCGCTAAATCACTCCCCTTGCCGCCTGCCCTTCTAATGGGGTCATTTTTCCGCCTCTCTCTCTCTCTCTCTCTCTCTCTGTGCTGAAAATGCAACGGAGATAAGATACGTGCACAGTTCAAAACAGTCGGAGATAAAGTCCAGTCCTACTCAGATTATTCAGATTTTTCTGGTTCCTCTGGAGGCCCAGCTAGCTCCCTGAGCTGTACGGTCGGTCAGAAGAGACGAGAGATAGGAAGAGGGACTATAAAAGAGATGTCCAAACGGACGGCCTGGGGGCATCTGGGAAGCTTGGTTGGTTAAGGGTCTGCCTTTGGCTCAGGTTATGATCCCAGGGTCCTGGATCGGGCTCCCTGCTCATCGGGAAGCCTGCTTCTCCCTCTCCCTACTGCTCATGCTCATGCTCTCTCTCTCTAAAAAACAAAAAACAAAAAAAAAAAAAAAACCCTTCAAACAGACAGCTTGAATAATATCAGTAAGATTAACATTTGGGGATGCTTTCATGTATTAGGTACTAGACTAAGCATTTTAATGCATTATCTCAATTAATCTCCACAGTAGCCCTATCAGCTAGGCACTAAGATCATTCTCATTGTATATATGAGAAAGCAAAGGCTCAGAGAGGTTAAGTGACGGGACCAAGGTCACAGCTAGAAAGTGGCAGAACGCTGAAGTAGAAGACCTAGGAGGCCCGACTCCAGAACGTACCCTTGACCTACTAGGCTACAGTACCTCCTAGAGTCACCCGGGGACACAGGCATTCCTCCCTTGTGCCCCCGCCTCCCGCTTCCCCAGAAGGAGGCTGCCGGTCCCCATTCTGAGGCCTAGTACTAGAAGCTAGCCCTCACCTGCTTCTTAAACCCCCAAACAGCCCAAGAGGCTGAGAGAGGGACAAGACCGTAAGGCCCTCCAGACTCAAGCCCTGAAGGGTCCTCCGATGCTACTAGCAAATCGGCAAAAGGAGTCTCTGGTCCAGGGAGGCTCAAGCCTCTAAATCTCCTTTTAAAATAAGTACAGCCCCTCAAAGTCATAGCAGGAAGGCCCCTCAGCTCTGCCCCAAAGAAAAATAATGGTAAAGGGAGTGGAAGTGGAGGTGGGGGCAGGGGCCGCTGCGCTCATAAGAGCCCTTTGTGGTGGCTGCCTCTGAAAGGGGGTTTTGCTAGACAAGGTGGAACTTCTCAAGGTGACAAGCGAATGGTACAGCCTGAGCGGTGACCCTTTGCTCGCGCCACAGCCACCCCTCCCCGTTGCAGGGCCGAGCCTAAACTGTCCCCGAAGCCCCACCCAGCCCCAGCACAAACCGGGGCTTTCTAGTCTGGGGACCGCCTAACAAGCAGCAAGGGGCTGGGGGACCAGAGCGGTTTCCTGGGGGGGAGGAATCCTCGGAGCCCCTCAAAAACTGCGGCAGCGGCTCTCGCTCTGGCTCCGAGAACAAGCAGCTCCTGTCAGCTCGGGCTCAGGGAGGGGCTCTGGCCTGTCTGGGAGACAGCAGTCAAACCCCTCTCTCGAGAGCAGCCGCCTCGCCATCATCTTCCCAGGTGGAGATGAAACCGTGCGGTACAAATCAGAAAGAGAAAGCGTGAGGTCTCATAACAACCGAAATCACAACTGAGGCAGGCACCGGGCTCTGAAAGTTCTGGATCCCTGCCCTGGGCCACGAGCCCTGTTCGGGAGGGCAAATTTCATTTTTTTTTTCTTTCTTTTTTTTCCTGTTCGAGGGGAGAAGAGAGGGCACAGAGGTGATTTAGAGGATCTCCTGGTATTCTCTGTAGGACCCCAACCACTAAAGGGATTCTCTTTCACTCCAGATTACACGCTTGACAGCTGGGAACACAGCCAGTGGTGGCTGTCATCTCACGGGCTCCTCACCCCCCACTCCCCACCCCCACCGCCTGCTGCCTACTCCCTGCAGGGTGACACCGTGTCCTGTCCACCCTGCGAAATCTTACCCTGTAGCGTGATACACCGCCTCCCCATATGCACCCATGTACATACACACACACACACACACACACACACACACACACACACACACACTCGTGATGAGGGCCAGATCTTCATGACCTTAGGTAGGTAAAGGTTGAACGGGACACAAATCACAAGGGAAAAGACTGATAAATTGGACTCCGCTAGGATGAGGAACCTCTTTGCTCATCAGCAGATATCGCTGTGAGCAAAACAGCAAGCTACAGAATGGGAGAAAATGCCAGCAATGCACACAACCAACGAAGGACTCGTTTTCAGAATCAATGGAGAATATATGAAACACTTCAAAATCAATATGAAACTAGGGCACGGCCGCGTATTTACTAGGATGGCCGGAAGGGAAGGGCGGATGATACAAGTGTTGCCAAGGATGTGGCACAACCAGAACTCTCGAGGGTTCTCGTGGGAGTCCGAGTTGCAAGTCACTTTGGAAAACTGTTCAGGGAAAAAAAAAAAAAAAGGAAAACTGTCCGGCAGTTTCTACTAAGTCTGAACATGTGTATAACCGCGAAGTGACCCTTCCGAGTCTGCGTACACACCCGATGCGAATGGATAACCGGGTTGCGGTATGATCTTACAACGATCTATTATCCGGAAACGAAAAGGAACACAGCGCCGGTCAACGCGGTGTGGAGAAAGGTCGTGAACGTTTCGTGGAGGGAAAGAAGTCACACGCAAAGTAGTAGAATTCCATTCCTATGAAGCTCCAAACGGGCCAAAATAATCGATCACATCGGAAGCCAGGATAGTGGTTATCCTTTAGAGGTGGTACGTACTGAGTCCTCGGAACTTCCTAGTCCCTGCCTGGGCACTGGTTATGTGGCCGTGTGCGCTCTGTAATAATTCTTCGAGCCATACGCTTATGATACGGGCACTTTTCTGTATGTATCTTACACTTCAAGTTAAGACATTTATTAATAAAAGATAAACCACCCTGAAAAGCAATTTGGCCGTTCCTCAAACAGTTAAGGGTAAAGTTACTATATGACCTAGCAATTACACTGCGAGGTCTACACCAGAGGGAACTGAAAACATATGTTCATACAAAAACTTGTGCACGCATGTTCACAGCAGCATTATTCAAAATAATCCCAAAGTGGAAACAACACAAGCGTCCGTCAGATGACGAACAGATAAACAAAAGGCACGAGACTCGTATAATGGCGTATTCTTTTGCCATAAAAAGGAATGAAGGACTGATACTTGCTTCGGAGGGTGAATCTTGAAGACACAATGCTAAGTGAAAGAAGCCAGACACAAAAGACCATATATTGTATCATTCCATTTGTATAAAATATTCAGAATAGGGGCGCCTGGGTGGCTCAGTGGGTCAAAGCCTCTGCCTTCGGCTCAGGTCATGATCTCAGGGTCCTGGGATCGAGCTCCGCATCGGGCTCTCTGCTCAGCAGGGAGCCTGCTTCCCCCTCTCTCTCTGCCTGCCTCTCTGCCTCCTTGTGATCTCTCTTTCTCTGTCAAATAAATAAATAAAATCTTTAAAAAAAATATTCAGAATAGGCAAATCCACAGAGAGACCAAGTAGATTTGCGAGTTCCAAGAGCTGGGGGCAGGGATGGGGGTAGGAGGAAATAAGGAATGACTGTAGATCAGTACGGGGGTTTCTTTTTTCATGGTGATGAAAAGGTTCTGGAATTAAAATAGTAGCTACGGCTGCACAACCTTGTGAATAGAGTAAAACCAGTGAATTGCACGCTTCTGGTAAATGTTATGGTACAAGAATTATAACTCAATTTTTTAAAAGGATTTTTTTTTAAAAAGATAGGGTCTCTGCTCTCCCCCTATCCGTTTCGTATTCTCCACTCGGTTTCCTCTTTGAGGAATGGACACTCAGGCTCCCCACAGGCCTGGACAACGTTTACAGGATGGTGACACAGTGAGTGTGTCAGATTCCTGCCCAGGGACTGCCGAGTGACTGGAGTGAGCACAGAACGGGGACGGACTGTGGGCTCTAGAGTCCCAGGGGTCTGGCTCTGAAAATAAGGCCGTCATTTACATATTCGTTTTATTATCTTCACTAAGTGACTTAATCTTTTTTTTAATTAATTATTTTTTTAAAAGATTTTATTTAGGGCGCCTGGGTGGCTCAGTCAGTTAAGGGTCTGCCTCTGGCTCAGGTCATGATCCCAGAGTCCCAGGATCGAGCCCCACATCAGGCCCCTTGCTCAGCGGGGAGTCTGCTTCTCCCTCTGCCCTTCACCCTACTTGTGCTCTCCCTATCTCCCTCTCTCAAATAAATAAGTAAATAAATAAGTAAATAAAATACTAAAAAAAGATTTTATTTATTTATTAGAGACAGAGTGAGCCGGAGAGAGAATCTGAAGCAGATTTGTGCTGAGCGTAGAGCTCAAGGACGGGGGGGGGGAGGGGGACCTCAATCCCACGACCTGAGCCAAAACCAAGAGTCAGACGCTCAACTGACTGAGCTACCCAGGCGCCCCGTGACTTGATCTCTTTGAGCCTCAGTTTTCTCTCTATAAAACAAGTAAAATAATTCCTATCGATGAGGGTTGCTGGGAGAGGTGTTAAATGACATCACGTGTGTGATGCGTTAGTCCCATTCCCTTGAGCGTTCCCAGCAATCTCTGCTCCTTGAAGGCACCCAGGAGCACTTTAATCCGGCTAGACAGTGCGGGCTCTGGAGTCAAGTGCTTCCGCTCAAATCCCAAATCCATCACTTTCTCTTGCTAATAAGCCTTTGGTTCTCCAATGGCGCGTTGGGAATAATAATACTACATGCATTACAGAGTCATCATGAGGATTAGCTAGTACACGGGAGGTGCTTGCTCTGCTGCCTGACACATAGGAAGTGCTCAGCAAACATCAGCTCTCACGATTCACTCGACCATTCAACCAAGTTGTGGGCTCCGCCATAGAGCGTGCCATGTCCTCAGGATAAGATGGAGTTCACTGCCTTCAAGAAGCTCATAGTCCAGTGGAGGAGTCAGACGCATAAACAAATAATTGTTCTTCCTGGCCGGCACACACTGGAGCCTTTGATTCCCAGTCAATAGCCCTGGGTCTAGGGCATTATAAAACAAAGCTGGATATGTGAGGAACGGGGTGGGGCGGGGGCCGTACTGAACACACTAACCATGAATCAACAGGAGACCCTCCTTTTTTTCTATAAATAGCCTCCAAGAATCTAGATACATGGGCTTGCAAACTTCCTCGGCATGACTTCTAGACACCCGGGGGCTTAAGGGCATCTCCTGGATATCTGTTCCCCCCTGGCTTCAAAGCTGGTCCCATCTCATCTTTCAGATCTCAATTTAAATGCCACTTCTTCAGGCCCTCCGATCACATCATTTAAAGTATTTGCCCTTAGAGAAGTCTGTTCTTTTCCCTGAAAACAATTACAATAATTTTCAATTGTTTGTTTATTCATTTTCTATCTCCTCGACCAGGCTGTGCGTTCCTAGAGTTCAGGTTCATTCTGCAAATCTTTACCGAGAGTCTACTATGTGCCAGGGTTTGAGGTATGTGCTGGGCACTCAGTTTGGGGGCACAGACATGGCCTCGTGGAGCCTACAGTCTATGTTCGCTGCACAGCTTTGGGATGGAGGTTGATCCCAGTCCTGGCTGAGGACCTTCTTTTGGCGAACCCAGTTGACGATCTGGGCCCTGGACTGCCAATCTCTCACTGAGTCCAAAAATCAAGAAGGTGGAACTCTGGGGACTTCTTAGTTCTTCTTCCTTTTATAGTCCTAGATTCCCACAACCCAGTAGAGTTTAAGTTGGGGCACACAGCACAACCTCAGAGCCATTTCTGGATTTTTTTTGAAAAAGCTCTTCAGATCAGCTCATAGGAGCAAAAACTACTGGTATTGAGCAAAGGATGTACTGACTGGGGGAGGGGGTGCGATTGGAGGTGGGGGTAGGGAGAAGAGAGTCTCCCCAAGTCCTGCAGAGAAGGAGTAAGTAGACTTAGAGATTCTGAGTCCTGAGCACCTTTCAAGTTCAATGCCCTCAGATTTTCAAATGGCAGCTTCCCACAGTCTGAGCTTCTCTATCACTGAGCCTGACTTCGTCCCAAAGGCTGTTTGCTGCTAAAGCCAGCCTGAGGTCTAGGGATGCTGAATTAGACTCCAGTAAATACATTCTGCTGCAAGTTCTCCAGGAATAGGTAAAGGGAACACTGTTTCCCAGGACTGCAATTGGGAGATAATAAGATTCAAAGGATTATTGAAAAAGCTGCTTTAAATTCTTTATTAAATAAACAAGGGAGTGTACACACACACACACACACACGTACGCGTGCACGCGTGCGCATGGAATAAATCCTTGCTTAATAGCAGGAGATAATTCCCGAAAGTAGGATCAAGGAAAAAAATCTCAAGCCACAGAAACAAATATATTTATTCACTTACTTGGCAGTAAGTGAATCTCTGGGCCAGATTATTCTAGGTCCAAAGAAAGAAATGAACGATTATGGGTTCAGCGAAATACGTTCAGTTCTAAGATACAGGTCTCTGCCCAGTCTGCCCTGAGTGAGAACAACGCAAAAGGAGGCAGGATTTCTCGTCCTTGTCAGGGATGTCCCAACCCTGCCCCTGAACTCTCTCCTCTTAACCCGTGCTGGAGGCCAACAGAGGCAATGCCATGGGGTGGATCTGGAGGGTGGCGCCGGGGGAAAGGCAGGTCCGTTCATTCAGAACAGTGTATTGAGTTGAAAATTGGAGGGAAATCTACAGGAACTGGCCAGCTAATAGCCCCCAGCCCAAATCACTGCTACCAGATCTGTCAGAATTAGCGGCGTGACTGCAGGAAAGCCAGCAAGGAGAAACGGTGTCAGGCAGGAATGAGATTTTGCAGCTAAATCTGTGTGATATTATCCCAGGAAAAGGAGATTCTCTGGACATCTCTGCACTCAAATTCTTAGATTCAAATTCAGCCCCCAGTTAGAAGAATGCATGTCCTCAGCACTAAACTCCCCTGCCCCTCTTTGAGCAGATAGTAAGTATCACGTTGTTTTCCTGGCACAAAGATCGCATATCCTGGATGAATACGCCGAGCCCATCTACGACAGATTGAACGTGGAACCTATAATTTGGAGAAAATGCATGTGGAAAGAGTGGCTCTCCCAGGATCCACGATCCTGGCGGGGGGAAGAGGAGAATTTTTTTTTTTCACTTGGCATTGAAATTTTACTGTCATTCTAATTACAAACTGTATTTCCTTGCCATACCAACATGATGCCACTTAAACCATCAGTAGATCTCTTTCTGGATTCATAATGATCTATCCACATTCTACTGGTTTCTTTGACGATCAACAGCACATTTTTTTTTTTTTAAAGACTTTACTATTAAGTAACGTCTACACCCGACGTGGGGCTTGAACTCACAACCCAGAGATCAAGAATTGCACGCTCTATCAACTGAGCCAGCCAGGTGCCCCCACAGCACGTATTTCCTAGCTAGATGGTACAATATGGCTATGGAAGAAAACTGTTCTCTGTATCAAATACAAATGACTTCAAAGTAAATTAAGGTGGCTAGCTCAGTCAAGCTCCCTTCTTTGGAAATGTGTCCTGCTCACCCACAGTGCCCCATTAAAAGGGCAAGATGAGGGGGTCAAATCTGTGCTATGTGAGCCACATGCCCTGGCCTCAGCTAATGAGACCAAGGGTGGACCCCAGACCCAAGAGAACTCAATCCCTAGACCAATCAGATTCTCTCCATCAGGTCTGTGACCCAAAAGCCACAAAGGACGGATTCTTAGCCTTTTCTGTGTGTCATGGACTCCTACACAGTCAGGTGAAGGCTGAGGACTCTTTTCAAATACATACAATAAAACATAGACGATTACAAAGAAAACCAATTAATTAAAATGCTGTTATTCAAATATTTTTTACATGAGTGATATAATAATATATATGCTTCTTTATTAATACATTAAACTACAGGATGTAGTAGTGGGTCTAATAAGTCATAATTTCAAACAGCGATGAACATAAGCTATATCTTATGATATCTGCAGCCACTATAAAATGGCCGAAAAATATCTGTGATTTCTATTGATGACAAAAATCATAGATGCCGCTAATGTAGTAGTGGGTTTTGCTTATATTTATAACAGAAGGAAATGCCGAGTTTCAGTTACAGGTTACTGAAGATAAGGTTGCAATCCCCCCCCCATCCAATTAATGAAATCCTGAATTCTTTTTTTTTTTAAGGTTTATTTATTTATTTGAGAGAGAGAGAGAAAGCATGAGCAGGGGGAGAGGCGGAGGGAGAGGGACAGGCCTATTCCAAGCTGAGGAGGGAGCCCGATACAGGGCTCGATCCCAGGACGCGGAGATCATGACTTGAGCTGAAGGCAGATGCTTAACCGACTGAGCCACCCAGGTGCCCCGAAACATTGAATTCTAAACACGGATGCTCAAGGGAAGCATGGACCTGAGAGTAAGAAACTGCCGTAGAGACTTTCACTGGCTAACTGCGGATACTTGGCTAGAAAGGCCACGCAGAACTAGTCAGAGTGAACCACAAGGCAAGCAAAGTCACGTGCCAGTCAGTAGTTCACGGGAGCAGAAGCAAACTGGCCAGGTTTGCTGGCAGGTCGGCGTGAGGGCCATAAAGGAGCGATCTTGAGATCCAGAATAAGAAGCCATCTTTCCAGCCGCTGTGAGGCATGGTGAAGTGTCCTAAAATTAGGTACCGAGAGATCTCCCCGTGCCTCTTCGGTAAATTTTCCTTTCGCTTCAGCTAATGGAGGAAATTTTTTTTCCTTCCAATTAATTGCCAGGATAATATGTATTTACTTATTTATTTAACTTCATTTAATTAACCTGTAGCGTACTGTTAGTTTCAGAGGTAGAGGTCAATGATTTGTCAGTTGCATATGCGCAGATATTAGTTAAATGAATAAGCTTACTGTGAGTTTATAATATGCTTTGCATATTTGTGTGTATTCATATTCCACTGGATTATAAACTCCTTCACAGTAGAGACTATGTACGCACAACCTTAATTCATGCCCAGTGGCTCCCGGGAAGAGGGAAAGTGTCCTCTGCCTTATGCTCTGCCTCTGTGCCCAACCCTGGCAGGCCGACCTGGTGAGTCTAGTCTATCTCTAGATATTTAGCCGGGAGAAGCCAGAGGAAATGAAGCAGGATGGAAAGTCAATGAAGACACCTGGAACTACTCAACCATTGTTGATCTTTAGGTTTGGGCAGGGCAAGGGAAGAGGGAGATAGAAATGCCTAGAAGAAGAAACCAAAGCTGTCAGAGGTCCTCTGGGGAAATGCCTCTTAAATAGACATCCCATTTGATGGGGGCAGGAATAAAGTGTGTCCTGAGGGATAAACTGTGTCTTGCACAGTTTTCCTGCCACAAAAGTAACACTCATGGTCAATGCCCGACCTCCACGAGACGGATGGAGGCCTGGGACTGCTTCTGTGGAGAAGGGCATAGAATGACCCTCGAGGCTTCTCCAGCTGCTCTTCCCGCCGTTCTTAATCCACTGAGGGTAAACAGGAAAGGACACACGAGGGCGAAGGAACTGAATATTACTGTTAATTGCTTAAAAACGCAGTGGCTGGTGGGTACACTGTGCTTGTTTTCTTACCCTTCATATCTTAGATACATCATATATTTTCTTTTATAGGTACCAAATATTTTATAGTGGAAATAGCTTAAAAGACACAGTGAAAACCAGATCAAATCAAACCTCCCAGTGAAAACGTGAAAATTATTGAACGCAACATCTGCAGTGACGACCCGAGTCCGAGAACGTAGGTCCGTGAGGGACACGCTCTCCAGACTTGAACCAGCGCCTGGCCCTCTGGACTCTATGTTTAAGGAAGGGCGGGGATTCCAAGGAACCTGAGGTTCTAGAAAAAAAAAAAAATCTGGATACAAAGTCACTTTCCAGAAAGACAAGAAGGCTGGCAGGTTGCGGGTTAGGAAGCTGAAGGGCTAGAAGCTCGATGCCAGGCCCCAGTCACCGGCCACCAGTTTAAAACTCAAAATACTCATTCTCAACAGGGCACCTGCTAAAGTCATGGCTGGGGCGGCCGTGGAGGGACGTGACCTCCAAGTGTCCTCCCCCAGTGAGGACTCTAAAATCCGGTCCCTAGGAAAAACCGAGCAGGGCCTAAGGAGATACCAGAGGAAGGTGGAGTGCAGGGAGACAAAAGTGGAGGTTGAAAGACACGCTTCAAGTCAGAGCTCGACTCAGAAGAGGAGTGTGGCCGCACTACGGGGGGCGGAGGATGGGGGGCGGGAGGCGCGGTCTGGAGAAGGAGAGAAGCAGGAATCATGCCTGGACAGGTCTGATGAGGAGGAAATCGTCCAAAATGGACGTGATCAGGCCTAAGGCTCCAAGCTCCTTCCTGAGACCTCGGTCCCTCGGCCCAGGACTTCTCCCCACTCCTGTCTTCTCTCCTGGCTACCGTCCCCGTACTCTAAGATCATTTCTAGGGATAGTACATCTCACGCTCTCTTGGATCTAGGTTTTGCTGAGGAGGACAGGATGCCCTGCTTACCTAATTTAGCACTTCCTACTGATACACTCCCCACTTCCTTGCAGGAAGCCGTAACCTTGTGGGTTTAAGATTCCCCCTGTGTTTGCTAAACTGCTATCCTGCGGCTCAGTTAGGGAGGACAGGCAGCCCTGACACCAGGCTGACCCTGGGGAACAGGAGCTAGTCCGGGGTTCATCTCCAGGTGAGGGCATGCAGGAAGGACCAAACTTAGGCTCTGGTTACAGGGCATCCTGGACACCTGCTGATAATAAAACACCATCTGTCAAGGCTTTGGCCCTCCAACCCCCCAAAACAGAGGAAGAGGGTGGGAGAGGAATTTTATTCCCTCTGATTCCCGCCCCAGGGAGCAACAACCCCCACCCCAATTCCACCTCGAAGGCCACTAGCCAGAGCAGAAGGGCATCTGAAGAAGGACTGACCAAGGGACGAGAGACTGTATCGGCCCCTTCCTCCAAAGGGAAGGCGGGTCGTGGACACAGGCGAAAGGCTAAGGAGACACCCAGCCCAGTCCGCTATCCTCCGTCTCCACTTCCATTGTGTCTAAGTACCGCGGTGGCTTCTGTAAGATCTGTGGGAGAATAAAGCAGAGAAGGGCAAGGGAATAAAAGCCAACCGTGATAAAAAGAGACCGGGCAGCACAAAGACGGCTAGCCCAAGAGGCCCGGTCTCCAGGTTCTGAGGATCGTATCCTTCACCGAGAACCCTGAGTGCTAAAGGAGCTCACTGCACTTCTTGGCACGTGGGCACAACGCTTTATACCTAATGGTCACTTCTTAGCTGACCAATCAGAACCTTAGTTTACGCAGACCCCTTAGCCTCTGCCCGCTTCCTGTGCCCAGGCCTGATCTGGTTCAGGAAGAGCCTCACCACGACGAGAGCCAACAGCAAATAGGGATAGCACTGTCGAAAGCAGGAATCGGCTTCTCAAATTCTTAATAACCTGGGATCTAGTTCAGAGAGGAAGGGTATGGGTGCCATCATAAATGCAGTCAGAGGGGCGCCTGGGTGGCGCGGTCCATTATGCATCTGACTCTTGGTTTCCACTCAGGTTGTGATCTCAGGGTCGTGAGATCGAGCCCCACATCAGGCTCCGTGCGCAGAGGGGAGTTTGCTTAAGAAACTCTCTCCCTCTCCTTCTGCCCCTCCGCCTCCCTCTAAAATTAAGAAATAAATCTTTTGAAAAAGTAAAAAAAAAAAAAAAAAAAAAATTAAAAACGCCATCAGAAAAGTGTGAAAGGAGCTAAGGGGCAGGTTTTAAGGAAGTAAGACAGGAAGTGAGAAATACGTTCACAGAGGTCATAAGGAGCCCTGAAGGCAGAAAAGCAGAGAAATCCTGGGAGAAGCAATGAATGTATCAGTTCAGCTCCATTTGGGTTGGGCCCAAGAAGCGAAGCTTTGAGAAGCTGACAAAAAGCAAGAGGCTCAGTAAATCAAAATTTAGATTGGGGGAGAGAGGTGGAGACTCACTTACTCAGCCGCTCCTGGGCGCAAAGCATTCTGCCTCCTCCAGAAACACTTCTGAAAAACAGGATCCCAAAGCCCAGAAATCAAGGAATCAAACTGAGAGAGGGCCATTTGGGAAAGAAAACACGGAGCTCTAAGATTTCTTTCTTTCTAAATCATTCAGGGCGGGAGGAAAGTGAGAAGTCCAACGTCTTACTATTTTGGTCACTTTTAACTGCATAAAGTTGGTAGAATTTTGCAAGACTAGTCCCCCAGGTGGAGGGGGTGGGGGAACCCCCGATGAGGTAGAAGAGTTGGTAATGAGCCGAGAAAGATTCTGTAAATACAAGGTGCTGGAGAGATGAAATGACTACTCATTGGACTCAACGTGTCAGTCATCACGCTTAAAACGAGATGGGCATTAATTCAACACATATGCAGTGGGGCCCGCTGTATTCTAGGTACCGTTCCTGGCTACAAAAATGAACACAACTTTTAAACAATTCTTGCCCTGAGGCACCTATATTTTAGCGCTGGAAGATCGCTAATATAAAATAGGATGTTAAAGAGTGCTCCGTGCTACAGGGGGGCGGGGAGAAGAGTAGGATAAGGAATTGGGAATGTAGGGATGGAGGGGTGGATTGCCATTTTAAATAGGGTGTTTGGGGGGGCTTTGACGAGATGCCATCTAAGCAAAAATTTGAAGGATCTAAGAGATTTAGCTCATGGGTATCTGAGGGACAAGTGTGGGAAACAGAGGGAACAGCTAGTGCAAACGCTTAAGGTAGGAGTGTGCACAGTGTATTGAAAGAATAATAAGATGGTCAACAAGTCTAGAGTGAAGTCAGGGAGTAATAGATTGTAGGAGAGGTTACGGGGATCAGATATCTAGGACCTTATCAGCCATGGTGAGGACTGCTTTTACTTGAAGTGACGTGGGAACCCTTTGCAGGGTTTGGAGCCAAGAAGGGGCTGACTTAGAACTCAAAGGATCAGTCCAGCTTCCAAGTTGAGAATAGACTGTAGGAGAGCCAGAGTGGGAGCACAGAAACAAGTTAGGAGTCTACGACAGTCATCTGAGCAAAAATCGAAGATTGCTCGGATCAAGGTGAAAGAAGCAATAGAAGAGCCTATATCTATTTTGAAAGAAGAGCCAACAGAATTTCTTGATGGACTGGACGAGAAATAAGAGTTAATTAAACATGACTCCAAGACTGATTTTTAACTCAAATAAGTGGAAGGACAGAGTTGCCATCAACTGAGAAGGGAAGGTTAAAGGAGGAACACGCTTGCTGTAGGTGTGCTGAGGAGAGGGGGGGAAACCAGGAATTTGAGTTGAATGTGTTGAGTTTGAACTATCAGACTTTCCACTGGCAATGCTGAACAAGCAGCTGGAGACACAAGTCCAGGGTTTGGGAAGATCTGGGCTGGAGATACAGGCATAAAAATGGTTTAAAGCCATGAGATTAAATGTAATCACCAACAGAGGGAAGGTAGGTAGAGAACAGAAGAGGACCAAGGACGGAGCCTTGGATGTGGTACAGAGAAAAGGAAAACATCAAAGGAGATTGCAAAGAAGAAACAGAGAATAGAAATAGAAAAATAAGGCCAGTAAAATACACATCTCTGGAAGGCAAATGAAGAAAGTATGTCGAGAAGGACCGGCTGGCCAACTGTATGAAAGGCTGCCTGTAGACCAAATAAGAGGAGACCCAAGAACAAACTATTGGATTTTGCAATGAGAAAGTCAGTCTTGGCCTTTTCGAGAACAACTTCGGTAGAGTGATAAGGAGTCAAAACCCCACTGGAATGGTTTCAAGAGAGAACAGGAAGAGAGGGACCGAACACAATGAAAATAGACAACTCTTGTAAAGAGCTTTGCAGCAAAGCAAGCAAAGAAGCAGAATGGTAACTGGTGGGCAAAGTGGGATATTTTTCCGAACAAGGGGAGTTTTTTTCAGGTGGGAAAAATAAGAGCACATTTGTGTGCTAATATGATGAGCCTCCGGAAAGCAAAAAGTTAGAGAGGGGAGAATTACTGGAGCAATTTCCTTGACAGGTGACATAGAATCTAATGCACAAGTGAGAAACTGCCTTTAGATGGGCAGATGGCGAATTTTTCTATGCAAACAGATTGAAAGGCAGTGTATGAGGGTATAGATGTTAGCAGGGAGTAGGAGCAGCGCTGCGAATCTATTCGAGTTCACTTCTGACGACTCTTCTCTTTTTTCCCAGCAAAACAGGAAGCAGGGTCAAGGTGGCTTGAGAAAAGAGAAGAAGGTGTGAAATGATGAGAGAGTGAATGGGTCAGGGAAATACAACGTGAATGCCTGGCAGTATTAAGGGGACATTTGAGGTTCATGGTCAAGAATTTTTTTATTTATTCTTTTGTTGAGAGAGAGTGAGACAGAGACAGAGAAAGGGGCAGGGAGGGGTAGCGGGAGAGAGAGAGAGAGAACATTAAGATGCCTGATGCAGGGCTCGATCTCACGACCCTGAAAGCATGACCTGATCCGAAATCAAGAGTAGGACAATGAGAATTTAATTTGAAACAAGTCAGCATGGTTGTAATGATGGTTGTTTGTGTTTTTTTTCCCCCCTGAACTAACCATGTTTGGCTATATATGCAGGTATGGAAGAGGCTGAAAAGTTGGGTTTAACTATAAACAAGAGATGGGCAATAGGGTCAAGAACATGTGCAAGGAAGGGATTCTAATGACTGACCACAGAAGCCGAGTAAAGAAGGGAAGCAGGACATCAAAGGAGCCAGGATAATGAAGAGGGGGGTAAGATCAATGGACTGGAGGTCCCCGTGGGATTAAAGGAAGGTTGAGTTGAGGTAGAGAAAGATAGTTGGAAGAATAAGAGGAAGAAGTGGCTGGAAAGTAAGACATATAAAATTGAGATGACGGAGAGGTTGCCATTATTAGCCATGACAAGGTCTAGAGTGGACTCAAGGGCAGAGTTTCTAAACAGCAGCCACTCTGGGCTGGACAATTCTTGGCCATGGCGGGCAGGGGGAGGGAGGCATTCTGCCTACGACAGGGTGTCGGGCAGTGTCCCTGGATGCTACCCACGACTGCTAGATGCCAGCAGTGTCTCTCAAGTTATGACAACCAAATAGGTCTCCAGACATTGCCAAATGTTCCCTGTGGGCAAAACCTCCCCTTGTTGAGAAGCATTGCTCTAGAGTATGACCACAGAAATCAGTGAATGAGACAGAGCAGAAGTCAAGATAATTAGGGAAGACTGGAGAAAGTGGCAGTGAGTCAGAAGCTAAAGTCCTCAAGAAACAAATGGGAATGACTCAGAGTCACTGCACCACAACAATAAAGAGTACTGGAGGATATACTCTGACCAGACAGCCCAAACCGGGCTTTTTAGGGAAGAGGAAGGAGAATGGTCAGAAAGCAGCAATTAGAAGCACAGAGGACACATATCCCACCACCATATTCGGGGGTAAGAGGACTATGTGAGTGGGCAGAAGATAAAGAAGTATCCTCCGTGAAAGCCAGGTTTGTGAGTAAGAAGGAGAAAGGAGTGCTCAGAGAAGAAACTAAACATAAAGGAAATTTTGCCGATGATACACTATTAGTTCCAGAAGGCACAGTAGAAGGGTTCGGGAACTGGGGAGGGCTGGGAAAAGAAGAGAGAGGGAAGTGCAAGACGTGTCCCTCAAACTGGAAGGTGGAACCCGGTGGGAGGTCCACGAAGGGGAGTGGTGACTTAGTGGACACAGATCTTCAAAACAAGAGAAGGGAGCTTCCTGTTATTTTAGCAAGAAGGTGGACAGAAGGCACGAATCTGCCGGGAATATGGCGCATACCACCAGCAGTCACGCTATAATTACCGACCCTAGGCTAGACCTGGTCTAGAATAAGAGGATCATTTTCTAGGCTTCCCCAAAGAACAGCGCCAGCTTTAACATGAGGAAGCCAATCGAATAGACATGCAACTATCAAGAGATGAGAACAGGGTTTTCAGAAACCCAGGAGCTAAGGAAATCTCCCAGGAGGAGGAAGCTTGAGTAAGGTTCATGCAGATAGGCTTAAAGCCCTAAGTGAGATTCTTGGGGTCAATTAGGTAAGTGCCTTCCTTCTTGGAGGATTCGAAATTAGGGTGACCTAAGGGGGGCAGAGGGGCTCTAAAGAAGCAATGGAATATGGCCAAAGATCCAGAAGACTCGATCTCGTGCTTACACTCTGGAAGAGGATCAGAATGTGGCGAATTCTTGGGGGCCAGTGACGGTTAAGAAAAGGAACCTGGACGAGGAAGCCCGGGAAGCCAAATCAATCAAACTAAGAAACAGCAAAGAACTCTATCAGGATAAGGAACTGGTGCTGGGTAAACTCACCCACTACTTTTTCTTCCTCTTAAAAAAATTACAAAATGACATCCTGACTTAACACTTAGATACACACTTAACATTTCAGTTTACACACTATGGAAGTGTAGAAATAAAAGTAAAAAATGCCCTTCACTTTGCCTCCAACCCATTCTTCAGAGGTAACCACTGTGAACAATTCGGTGTGTATCTCCCCAGACTTTTTTCTATTCTTATATAAACGTACATGCACAGAGGTGTCTTCTCCCCCCCAAATGGGACCACACTGCATATGTTCTTATGCATTTTGCTGTTTGTCACTTACTAGTATATGATGGCTGTCTTTTCAAGGTATACGTAGGTCGACCTCATTTTTTTTTAATGGCTTTGTTGTACTACATTATATGGATAAACTACAATTTTTTTCATATTTACACAACAACGGGCATTTAAACTGTTTCCAGTTTTCCCTGTTAGAAACAACACTGCGGGGTACCTGGGTGCCTCAGTGGGTTAAAGCCTCTGCCTTCGGCTCAGGTCATGATCTCAGGGTCCTGGGATCGAGCCCCTCATCGGGCTCTCTGCTCAGCGGGGAGCCTGCTTCCCCCCTCTCTCTCTCTGCCTGCCTCTCTGACTACTTGTGATCTCTCTCTCTCTTTGCCAAATAAATAAATAAAATCTTAAAAAAAAAAAGAAACAACACTACTTTGAATATACTCGTGCACAAGTGTTCACACATTACTAATTCTACAGATCACATTCCTACCTGCCAGATTAAACGATAGATCTGATATGGCAAAAAAACTATGTCCTCCAAAAATAATGTATCAAACTGTATTCCCACTACAACTGTATGAAGAATGCTCAATTCTCCATAATCTTGCCAAAGGTACAATAATTGATTTCAATTTTTGCTGACAGAAGAGGATTTCATCCTCTTTTTTTTTTTTTTTAAGGTTTTATTTATTTATTTGACAGAGAGGAGAGAGATCACAAGTAGGCAGAGAGGCAGGCAGAGAGAGAGGAGATAGCAGGCTCCCCGCGGAGCAGAGAGCCTGATGCGGGACTCGATCCCAGGACCCTGAGATCATGACCTGAGCCGAAGGCAGAGGCTTAACCCACTGAGCTCTCCAGCCGTCCCTCATCCTTGCTTTAACATGAACTCTATTTTGTTCTGTTTGCTCCGTTTTGTGGGGACAATATGTCAGTTTGAGAACAATGAGAACTGTTTTCAGATTCATTTATACACAGACACATGGAACCAAAAAGATGGCATCTTCGTTAAATATACTGACTGCTGAATGGAAAGAAATACGAGGGTAATATTAATTAGACACACAACCAAAACTCTGGAATGTTTACTGTGCGCCACACCATGAAAAGTACTCAAATAGGCTATCTTCCTGAGCTCTTACAACTCCGTGGAGGGCACAGATGGACCCATTTTCCACAAAAAGAAACTGAGGCCAGAAAGCTGAAGTAGCTTTCTCAAAGTCGCACATCTAAGCAACCGAACGTTTTGAACCCAGACCACCGGACTCTGAGCCCCCATGCAGACAACGGTGTGACTTGCCCAACCAAAGTCCCATAGGCAGTGGCTGGTGCGGTCAGGATTCAAGGCCACGTCTGTCCAGCTGCAGAGCACCCGTATGGAAGGTGTTTGTTTGTTCAACAGAACTTGCACCACCTATATGAATAATGTAATGATAGTGTGGAAAAGAACTTGTTCCTATCTAAACTTTTTTTTTTTGGTTCTGGTTTTGGTATTTTTGGTTCTGTTTTGCCTAAGGTTAAAAAAAAAATCCTAACATTGCCTTGGTTGAACTAAAGGCAGGGCCACTGTGTCGCATGACTCAGGGGCGTCACACTTTAGGTGAATGGAGCTCCCTGGAGTTGCTCAGTCCACAACCTGCAGAGCTGAATGTGGTGGTGCTGGGCCAGAGACAGATGGTAGGCGGGAAGAAAATGGCCGATTTCTCCCCACAGTGGGGCCCGCAGAGCTAAGGGAAACAGAGTGCCCCCTAGTGGTTGAGAACCGTGTTGAGAACCGCAGAAGTCGAGCTCGAGATCTCCGGGACGGAACGAGGGTGGTTGCTGAGATGAAATCAGGAGACATGAAGACAAATCGCTGCTCTACCTAGACCGTGGCCTTACAGAAGAACGCAAGATATCTCAAAACTACTCTTCGGAGAATCAACGCTGGCCCCCAGGAAACGAAGCGGAACAGAGGAGAAGTATCGCCCAGAATTCGGGTCTCGAGGATAAGATGCCTACATGGTAAATGAAGACAGGAAAGGAAAATAATTTTACTAAACGAGAGGAGGTGGCAGAGAAGGTGGGAACATACATAAATAGACTCAAGACTAGATAATCAGTCCTTGGAAACTTTTGAGTAATCTTCCAAAAGGCACACACCCCCCCCACCAAAAACACACACACACACACACACACACACACACACACACACACACACACATAGAAAATTAGGAGAACCTTGAAAATGTTCTCAAGGGGGAAAATGATGCTAAAAGAAACCCAGATGTGGTGAATGTAAAATGAATGGAATTTTGGATTCATTCCTACTGTCAGCCTCTCTTAGAATTGAGGCAAAGGCAATTGCAGACTTGGGAAGAAAGGCTTAACTTGACCAAATTAAAATGGCTTAAAGCCATGAGGAGACCATGGGTAAAACAGAAACACACATCAGCTGGGCAGAAGATGGGCCCTGAGAATCAGCACAGTAACTCAAAGAAACGGGACAGAGGCAGCCAAGGTAAACACAATTACAGCGAGTGCCAATCACTTGCTTGATGGAGAGGGAGATATTCTGGGTAATCGCATTTTCTAGTTTAATGTTTACCATTTGTCACTTACATAGATCATCAGTTTTCAAAGAATTCACCAGTATGTCGTAAAATAAAAATAACACGAAAATAGAAGATGCCTCAGAATCTTCCAGTGACATCGGGTGTTTATCAAAAGTATCGATGGTTACGACTGCCTAAGGTTTGTTCAGGATCTGGTCTCGGTTACTGACCTAAGAAGAAGCAATCTAGAAAGATGTAGAGGGCATCAAATAAGGAGAAGACAATGCCCAGAGTTAAGAGCCATCGTTTTTTTTAGTTCAAAGGACTCAATACAGTTAGAGGTATGGCGAATGATAATAGGGACAGGGGAAAACAATGCCACATTCAGCTAGACAACTCAGGAGACTGTGAGTTCCATGAGAGCATATTGGCCATTGTTCTATCCCCGCATCTAGAACAGCCACGGGCCCATAGTAGGCACTCAAAAATATGCCGTTCTGTTTACTACCCTTTTCCCATTCTCCACACCCACCCCCCAAAAAAATCATTTCCAGAAAGACGGAATTCTGTTCACTAGGTCTAATAGCCTTCTTCACATTCTCTACTCAGGGAAATTCTCATCCTTCAAGGTCCAGCACAAATGTCTTCTCTTTCTTAGTCTTCCTTGTGATCCCTTCCTACTCCCCACAACCCCATGTCCTTCAAAACGCCAGAATTAAACCTTTTTCATTCTTGGCTTCCAAAGCCCATCACTCGGATCTGTATTTGCTCTCATTTCGTTCTGCATTGTGTTGTAATTCAGTATTGATGAGTCTGATCCTTTCACTGGGTTATAAATTCCTTGAGGGCCAAGTTCTTGAGGGACTTGGTGATTCTGGAAACCCCATCTTCTAACATAAACAGTCATTACTTAAATGTCTGCTAAGTTTAATAAAACAGAATGACATTCTTGGTGTCTGATAAAAAGCCGGCATCTATCTAATAGGTGCTCGATCAATGTCTATTATACGAATGAACTGAAAGAAAGATACCAACAAAACAAAGTTCTTGGCCTCAAACCCCGGGGCTGGAGGGCATGCCTTTAAGAGAGAGCAATGGCCTGAGAGACTTGCCTGGTTCGGGCTCCCGGTATCAGGCCCTCCGGCAGCTCTTGCCGAGATAAGTCTGAGGGAGTGCCAGGAAGAGGAACAAAACTGGCGAGGAGGGGGAGGGCGGGGTGAAAACCAGAGCGAGCCAGGAGGGGCACACGAGGCAGATGGCCTAAGTGACGTCTGGGACCACATACGGTAATCTTCTGCTAAAGCTGGGAGAGAGTAAACACCCAAGAGGGGAGGAATTGTTTAGCCTGCGCTGAAGAGCTGAAAGTAGGAGAAAGGACGAAACGAGGCATGGAAGGTCAAAGCCCTGGGACCGGAAAGCCAACCAGGGGACACGCTGCTCTCCTTGGACTCAGACAGCAACGTCACTGTCACGTATCACGGATATCAACAAGTGTGATTACCCTCACCGTCAGGCCGAAAGGAGGTCTACAAACAGATGGATTCTTGCAGTGAGAAGAACCGAAACCTAAAACAAAAAGCCCACGCCTGTAACGCAAAGTCCTTTCACTGTTATGCAGAATACAGCCCTGTGCTCCGTGTTACTAAGCAGCGTCCCAAAAAAAAAAAAACCCAAAAACCCGCGGATTTGGACTCCACCTGTAAGGGAAAAGCATCTTCAAGAGAGCAAAGGGGGAGGAGGGAATCATTGCAGCGGTGGGCCTGGACCCCCTTCCCCCGATTCTATAAAACCCATGAAATCCCCCTTCTGGGTCCTCATTCGCTGTTTTCTGTTTTCCTCTAACAAAGCCACCTCTCAACGTGGTGTTTGCTGAGAACATACGCATTTCTTCCCATTCCCCTGCACGTCTGCCTGCCCACTCTCGGGAAGTCTCAGTGGGTGCCAATGGTGCCTATGACATTCACAGTAAGTGCTGAATGGTAGCGACAGAGAAGATAAGGCTTCCGCTTCAAAGAACTTGTAATCTACTTGAAGAGACAAAATAGAAATACGTGCATTGCACAAAAATCACTGCAAAGCAATGTGTGACATATGCAGGAAAAAAAATAGGCTAAACTATCTAACTGCAAGTGGTCTGCGTAGTAAGAGCTTGAAGATAAGACGGGACTGATAATTCAGGGAAGGCTTCCCGGCAGAGGCGCCTTTCCTTCCTGAAGAAGAAACGCTGAAATGGCCGGACTGGAATTGATGTATGGGTTCATAAAAGCTAGAAGGAACCACGAGGTATATCCCATCAAAACTGCTCGTTGACCAATGAAGTAAACAGAAGCCCAGGGAGCTTAAATAATATGTCCAAGGACACAGAGATAAGTGGAAGAACTCGACCTCAAATCAAAGTGTTCTGTCCTCACCTCCAGGGCAGACAGCAGGAACCGCGGCAGAGAAGCGAGAATTGGCAAATGCCTGTGAGGAAGGAGGTGAGCGGCCGGGCTTGGCTACGACAGGGGGACTGTTTTGCAGGGTCCTGAGAGGTAAGTCCCAGGCTACTTCCAAACCCGGTGCTCCACGTGACACTGCGTTTCTGTCCCCGTCCACGAACGCCCAGCATTCCTTAGTGCACGTCCCGCCCCACACGCCCCGCTCTGAGTTAGCTCCTAGCAGCCACCATTCCTATACTCCCAGGGCCCTTCCAGTCCTAAGGACCCGAGAAGCTCCAACACACACATTTGGCAAAACTAACCAAGAAGGAACTCCACATACGAACCTTTGGTTCTGCTCACTACCCCACCCTCCTCCTTTGCCCCCACCAACACTGAGGAAACCAGATGTACAAACGGTTAACAGAGGGAAAAAAAAAAAAAAAAAAATCCCACCCAGACCACTTGAAACGCGGCTAGTCTGGCTGGGCTTCGAATCCGCTCAGCGACTGCTCCATGTCTGCTATTTATAGCCTCTGGGTGCCCAGCCCAGCTTCCAGGTCACTAATTGTGGCCCAGCCCCAAGCCAATCCCCCCCATCTCCTCCCCCGCCCTCGCAATACAGGGAAAAAGCAGCAAATCCAGCTTTGTCCGGCCCAGGAAGAACAACCAGGAGTGAGATCTGAATCCAAGACCCTATATTAGAGGTCCCGTAGAAGGTACCGGAACCGTCCAGAGGGTCTGCCCTCGGACTGTATATCTTGGAGAGCTGTGCTATCCTTTCCTTCCATAGCAGGCATCCTTTCCTGAATTCTTCAAGTTCATCCAAAGTTGAATCCCAAGTTCAGGCTCAACCATTCAAATACTAGAGAGGGGAGGTATGGGTTTTGGCCACCGAGGACACTGCGAACAGTCCCGCAAAGAGCATATCTCTTTGAGTAGGTGTGTAAGTATCCGCAGATTGGGATGCCTGCCCCATCTGGGGGTCTATTTGCTGGAGGACCTACCTGTCTATTTGCTTTACTACTCTGCAACAGAAAAAAGGACCGAGGGAGGAGGCGTGCTCAGCATTAAACCTCCAAAACTTCTTTTCTAGCACCCACTAAATACATTTGAAATCCCCCACGTTCTTAGTTTCAGACAGAGCCCCAAATAGGATGGGTTTCTCAGGGCGCTATAAATAATCCCTTCGGATTCCAAGATGCTATTATCTGCATTTCATTCTATAACATTATTTTCCCCTAAGAATGCAGATGACTTCGCGATGAACAGTGACCATTTTCTGACACATGAGGCTTTGCGAAGTTATCCTGAGTGGAGAAAAGCTTTTTTTTAAATAAAGGAACGAGGGGCCAAAAAAAAAAAAAAAAAAAAAAACATGGCAAAAAGACTCCGCGAGGTTTTCTCTGTCAGTTCCGTGTCTGTGCTACACTGGGGCAACCCCCAGCAGGCCTCATCCTTGACTCTTAATTCTATATCTGAAGCCTCGTGTCCATCCCAGTGAAACCCGTCCACTATTCTTCCGAGCCAAGGACTTGGGCCGGAAGTGACGGGAGACTTACAGGGTAGAGTAAGAGTGAGAAGTCTCCTTCCCTTCCCAGCGCCCCAGGGCCCAGGCTAGGCTTACGTCTCATCTCAGACAGCCCAACAGACTCACGGCCCCCTATAACCTTGACCATGACTGCCCAAGACGACGCATCTCGGTGTCAGTCCTCCCCTTCTCGACTTGGGGTTCATTTGGGCCGCTGGGTAACATGCCAAGGATTCTGGTTATTGGAACCAGAACCGGAACGCTGCTGAGCTATCTCATCATCACCCACAAATACCAATTCCCAGCCCCAAATGGCCCCAAATCTTTCCTCCCAAGACCACAAGGGGAAAAAAAAAGTTTCCAAATTAAAAAACTAAAACTGGCAACAAAGGTGCCCCATGGCAGTAACCTTTAAAACTGGCCATTAAAGTTTATAAGTCAGACGGGCACCAACGTGAACGATCAAGAAGAGAAAAACAGCCCCCTCCCTTGGGGACCTGGAGCCACAGCCTTCCCCCTAAAGCCACAGGGTTGATGTCACAAGAAGCGCTTGCTGCCATCAAGGGCTCTCTGTGTCCCACTACAGCGACTACAGGGGGTGGGTGTCTGGCCCAGAAGAAAGGAAAGGGGAGGGGCAGGGAGGGTAGAGGCTGGGGGTATAGAGGAGGTAGCGGAAGGTGGGGAGGGGGAGAGAAATGACAAATCTCCTCCTGGCCAGGAGAGCTGTCTGCGAGTCACAGGCCCAGAGGGACAAGCCTGTTGGGCTGGCTGAGGACAGTGGTTCTCGACTTTCTTCCACCCAACACACACGAGGCATACCACATATTTTCATCAGTAACTACGGGTCGTTATGCCGTGGTTCTTAGCCATCCTGGGGGAGAGGGAGCACATATCAGAAATTTTTTGGTAAGGGTATGAATAGTCTGAAAAGGCCTCCAAAGCATCCTGACCGCCTCCCCTAGGGATTATGTACCCCCTACGAAGAATCGTCAGTTTAGGGAGCCTACTTCTCCTTCCCTCCCTTCCTTCCTTCCATGTATTCAACAAATAACATTTCGAGAGCTTACACGTGCCAGACATTGTTCTAGGGGCACTGGGGAGACAGCGGTGAACACACAGACAAAATTCTCTGCCCTCATCGAGAATCCATGCCCTCACAGGGGAGAAAAACAACCTAATAAAAAAGTAAAATCTGTGGCATGTTGGGTTGTGATAAATGCTAAGGAGAAAAACAGATCGGGGGTGGGGGTGGGGGGGGACAGAAAGTGCTGGTGGGGGCGGGGCTGGAGGTGGGGATGAAATTTTAGAAAGGGTGGCCCGGAAGTCCTCAGCTTCCTGAAGGAAGAGAAGGAACGAGCCATGCGGATATCTGGGGAAAGAGCATTCTCTGCAGGGGGACCAGCAAGTGTGAAGGTCCTCGTGCCTAGTGTGCTCCAGGAGAAGCCAGCAGGTGGTCACCGTGTTGCTCAGAGGCCCTCCCTCTCCGATTCGGAGGAGTTGGGCTCATCGCCTGCCGGACTAAACCGTCCAAGCCGGGGACATGCTCACAAGCAGAAACAACCGATGCAGCCTGATGAAAGGGGACACGGGTGGGTAAGATGAGCTGAGCAGTAAAGTACTTCTCTTTCTTTAAACAGCTCAGATTTCTTTTAAATAAAAATCTCATCCATTCGCACAAAATCCTTCTAAGGAGCAAAGGCCCCATCCCCTTAACTAAGGGCCAGAGGGGAAAACGACTAGCTCAAGAACCAGTTTTGTTTTGTTTTTAAGATTTTATTTATTTATTTATTTGTCAGAGAGACAGAGAGACAGAGAGAGAAAGCACACACGCAGGGGGAGCGGCAGGCAGAGGGAGAAGCAGGCTCCCCGCTGAGAAAGGGGCCCACCTGCGACTACGGGGCTCGATCCCAGAACCCTGGGATCGTGACCTGAGCCAAAGGCAGACGCTTCACCGACTGAGCCGCCCAGGCGTCCGAAGAACCAGTTTTTAAATGATTTTAAAGCTAGAAACTGGAATCAAATTTACTCTTGATATACAGTCCAGTGCCTTATGATTCTTGATGAAATCACAGGATAGTAGAAGCTGGAAGCGGCATCACGAGATTATTTTACATATTCTCTTCATCCGACTCAAGAAGCAGCTGCCGACATGAGAGCCCAGGGTATGGGTCTACACCCCTTAGAAAGCAAAGTTGGGGGACAGCGCAGATTTTACAAGAGGGGACAATTTCTCTCAAATCCTACATTCTAGAATCTCTCCTGCAAAGGAAGCTATGGTGATAACATTCCCGAAGACTGAACAGTGTTCTTTGTCCCCAGACCCCTGAAAGAGTCCGTCTCCCCATGCTCGGCCCACCGCCCTTTATCTAGCCCCCCCTTCAGCCCAAATGCCCTCCGTAAGACGGAGCCTGGCCAGGCCCTCGGGCCGCAGGTCCTGAAGACCAGCCCCGAGCCTCCAGTGGGAATCCAGACACACACACAGAGGCGCGCACAGTCAGTGGAAAGGAGGGGAAGGAGAGCACACACAACACAACACACCAGGGCAGCTGCAGAAAACAACTGCTTGTTAAGTTAAAATTAAACTCTGCACAAATATTGACCTTTGGAGGGGACAGAAACCGGTCCCATATTTACCAGTTTTATAAATGGGACTGACCACAGCTGCCCCACGCGCTTGGCCGGCACGATGGCAGGATGGGGCGAGGCCGTGCTTTGGGGGTGGGGGATGAATGAGAGGGGCAGGAGACGTTCTAAACACTCTCTGAAAGGCAGTGACTGCAGGTAGGTCAAAGTTCCCGAAAGCCTGCCCAGAGGAATTTCTAAGAAAGCAAATAAGGCAGTCCCTGAAGGGGGGTGGGTGGGGGTGGGGAGTGAGGGGGGGCATCAGAGAAGTAGGGACAGAGAGGAAAAAGGAAGTGTCAGAAAGAAAAAGAATTGCTAAAAATAGAGAGAAATACAACAGAGATTGAAACAGAATGGAGGGAACACTGGGGAGCTTACCCTTTTGAACCCTGGCCCTTGGTCAAACCAAGAGTCATTAGCTAGAAGACCAGGTGACCAACTTAACCTAATGGAACAATCTAAACCGGCCCGGCGTGAGTCTTGGCTCTGCTGCTTACTCGCTATGTGACCTTGGCCAACTCCGGACCCCGGGTTTCTCATCGATAAAATAGGGGCGACAATACAGAAACATCGTTCTGATTCACAAAGACAGAACCCAAAGGAGACAATGTCAGTGAAAGCACTTGGCCGACCATAAACTTGACCCAGATACAAATCATTATTTTTATTAATTCTATCCCAGCTCACTGTGTACCTTTCCGCTCCGAACTACCCAATAAACTGCAGTCTCTCGAAGAAAAAGCCAGGGCTCAGACGGGGAACTTGAGCTTCTACCCCTGAACTTGCTAAAAGCCTCCTACGGGCATAGGACTAAATCCTGTCCTGGCTGACAGACATCGGGGAGGCCAGCTTGCTGAAACTGGCCCCAGAAGCCGAACCGCCAGCTTCGAAGATCCAGATACAAACGTGTAGAAAGGACTCATCAATACTATTTCCCTGAAAGCTGATCTCTGGCAACCCACTTTTTAAAAAAATTTTTAGGAACAAACATCACAGATGCTGGGTAACTTCATTCTGTTCCAAACCTCTGATGCCTTCCCCCTCTTTTATAGTTTCCTTATACTCGTGGCTTCCACGATTAATAATAATAAGCATAAATGGGGTGCCTGGGTGGTTCAGTCCTTAGGCGTCTGCCTTCGGCTCAGGTCATGATCCCAAGGTCCTGGGATTGAGCCCCGCATCGGGCTCCCTGCTCATCAGGAAGCCTGCTTCTCCCTCTCCCACTCCCCCTGCTTGTGTTCCCTCTCTCACTGTGTCTCTGTCTGTCAAATAAATAAAATCTTTAAAAAATAATAATAATAAGCATAAAAATCCAGACCCAATCTCTATATAGTAGAGCATAAACACACCCCGCCCCATCCTTGTATCTGTGCCACCAGGAATCACAATCTCTAAGTATTTCGGATAAAAATACTTGGAAAAATGTCTGAAAAGTTCTGCCAAAATCTTATTCGTCGCCGGGGTCCTAGCGAGCTCCTGTGCCTTTCCGTGGCGCGCTGTTTCCACGCTATACCTTAAAAGCGGAGACCAGCGTGTGTCCCTCACGGCACAAGCAGCAGGCAGGGATGACGTGAGAGCCCTTTGCCTCCTCACTGCTAACCAAACACAGGTCGCTTGTATCTTCCGACTCTGTTTCGCTTGTTCAATGTTTTACCTTAATATATTACAGTTTATATTGTTAAACGTGTGCCATAAAATAGAAGCAATGTACAGCACGATCATGTCAGCAACTCAGGAAGAATTTCCAACGCTGCAGTCTCTGTGGTCACAAGGCAGGGAGATGTTTTGCATTTGGTGCCCCAGATATGTGCTGAAGAGCAGACTTCGAACAAATTGGAGAGGGGGAGACGGACAGGAAAGAAAACGGGAAGAAAAGGGGGAAATGAGACTCCGTGTGGGGACCCAGCTCCCTTGAATTCCGATCCAAGAATTTTTTAAAAAATGTAATCACTGAATTTCCATAACTCTCTTCCTATGGCTTTGTTCTCCTGCAAGGACTCCGGGTCTGCCACTCCGGGGCTTCCAAGGCTCTTATTTTTCGAACGTGAACCAAAATCCTCTCCTCACTCCACCCTCATCTTTCCCAGGAGCGAGTGACTCCCCTCCATAGGTCTTAGCTCCATTTTCTGTAAACCCCAGAGAAACTGAGCTCGAGGGCCTTCCCTGGATGAGCCTAAGATTCCCTGCCAAACAAATTAAGCTACAGTCAAAATGGACAGTAACTTCAAGTATTCCACACTTCTGGAAAAAGGGAAATGAGAGGCACCCCAGACAAGACTGTCACCCATTTATTGCCCCAAGAAAGTTCATCCTCTCCCTCCAAGAGCCAGAGCTGACGGGAGGAGCCCTGAACAGAATAGGTCGGTCCATGACTCCCTCAAGATCCTCCTCCCACTACGTTCTCAACCAAAGAAAATCAATGCCTCAGACACGGAGGTTTCTAGGCTAGGAAAACAGTTCGGGAGCTGAGCACGAGCACCTTCAAAAGCAAAATATTCTTGGGGCGCCCGGCTGGCTCAGTCAGTGGAGCACGTGACCCTTGATCTTGGGGTTGTGAGTTCGGGCCCCATGTTGGGTGTAGAGATAACTTAAAAATAATTTTTTTTTTTAAAGGCAAAATATGGGGCACCTGGGTGACTCAGTTGGTTAAGCATCTGCCTTCGGCTCAAGTCATGGTCCCAGGGTCCTGGGATCGAGCCCCGCATCTCCCTCTCCATCTGCCCCTCTCCCTAGCCCGTGCTCTCTCTCTCTCTCTCTCTCTCTCTCTCAAATAAATAAAATCTTTAATAAAAAAAAAAAAAAGGCAAAATATTCTTAAGGAGAAACACCCAGGGCTCGATAGATCTCTGAAAAAGACAAAACAAACAAACAACAAAAAAAAACAATAAAGCCCAAAACAGGACAAGTGATTATCATCCAGCAATTACAAGTCATGTGTCCAAGGACACTTTACCTGGGAGGGTTCTCTTGACCTCCTACCCACAGCTCCGTCTGTGAGACCCTGCTGATCCCCTCCCAGACTGAAGTCGAGCAGCCTAAATTCAACAAAATGCAGCCCCACGCAGGATGTCTAGTCAAATACTGTTTGTTTCGGTGAGCTCCTGCTCTCTCCTCGCCCAACAGGTAGCTGGTCTCTCAGAGAAGTCCCTAAGCAGATCACATGCCCGCGCTGATTTCTGTTTGGAATGACTTGGCCCAAGCAGGCGACATGTCATTCCTGGGGGCGTCGAGACAGAAGGTCGCCTTAATATCAAGACGACGGCAGCATAAGCGCTCTAAAGCCCTACACAAGCCGTGCTGCTTATAGGGCCTGGGAAACAGAGAATGGAAGCCAGTGTCCCCAGAAATGCTCTGATGTAACCCAACAAGGACAGCAAGGACAAGAAGGGGACTTGTACACGGGGACTGGATAAGGCAGGGAGCAGAGCGCAAGCAGAGACCCGAGGAACTTCACACGCAAGTGCACGCCTGTTTCAGGCCCGCGGCCCAGAGACCGCACAAGTTTTTGATGGGGTAGGAACTCGGTCCATAATCCCGAAACAACGACATTTCAAGCACACTAGGAAGCATCCCTCCACAGTGATCTTTGAAGCCCCGAGAGAAGCCAATAAGGAAACATTGCTACCGGGTCCCGGGGAGTACTGCCGACTCACCGGCCCTAGGAAATGCCTGAACAGAGTCTTATTCAAGCCAAGGGAAAACGCTGTTAAAACACACAAAACTCCTTTGACTAATGTGAGAGGGGGAAAGAGCCTCTATAATTAACAGAAACTGTCACAGGCATTGGGGGCCTCCGACGCGTTTGACGCGAAGCACTTGAAAAGACCCGGTCTTCTAGGAGAAGGCTGGGGTTTGTGAGTGGGGCTCCAACAGGCCGGGGACAGCTTTTCCAGAAGAATCCCACCATATTAAAAAAAGAAGAAGAAGAAGAAAAAGAAGGAGAAGGAGAAGAAGAAAAAAAAAAATGGGGGGGGGTCAAAGGAAAAACCCAAACCTCAGCCGAGTGTTTTTCCACCACTAGAACTAAAAAGCGGAACAGAAGAAGAAAAGTCCAAATGCAACCAGTTTTCAATTAGGGCCTAATTAGAAAGGAAAGTGGCAGCGCTATTATTATGGATCTGGGGAGGAAGAAATGCAGTCAATGACTTTAGTTTGGGCTGAGCCGTCCACTTGAAAGCTGGGATGATTAGGGGGACAGTTTCTGGTGAGAGCGGTTGGAGGGGAAGCAGGGAATGGGAGAGAAGAGGGCCCAGGGCTGGAGGCATCGTGCCAGTCATGAGCCAAAGCAGAGCATCCCAAACATCCACTGATTGCACAGTCTGCAAAGCACTGCACAAAGGGCTGTAAGGAGAAACAAGAGATCCTCATAACAGACACAACTCTGACCCGAAGAGGTATATAAACAATGTCCCTGCACTAAGTACCCACCTCGAAACACTCAGCCACTAGATACGCGCACATGCACGCGTCGTCAGAGAGAATTTAACCTCGGCTTCTTTTTAGACACTACGTCCAGTGTGACCACTCTGGACGGCATCTCTCCCAGCTGCCCTCGCCATGTCCATACATGACATAGACAGAAAAAGGAGCCATTGTGAAGCATAATTCCCAAAAGAAGCCTCAGCTGCCAAAAGAATCCAGCCCAGGTCTGCACCCTGGCTCGGGTAGACCGAGTCCCTACGTCAAGATGGGGAAGCTCAGAACAGCTGGAAGAGCCTTTTCTGCTTTCTTCATCATCCCAGAGGATTCCAGTCCGTTTTCTAGGTCAAGGTCATACTCCCTGAGAACAAGCGGAAAGGCACTAGGGATGGGCACCTTTATCCATGGCTATAGGAAGGAAGGGGGCAGCCAGATCCATTCCCTGTTTGCAATGAAACAAAGCAGTCTGATTGGTAGAAGCATGAAGGACTTTCTTCCCTTGCTCTGGGGTACCTTCTCCCTTGTTGATTTAGTTCAGGCAACTTGGAGGAGGGACAGGAAGGGCTAGGGCAAACATGTCACAGCCTGCAGTGAATAGGGCCAACAGAAAGGAGAGGCAAAGAAGAGAGCTGAGAGGAGAGGAAAAGAGGGGAGGCCTCCCTTCCCATCCCACAACCTGGGCTCCATCCAACACAAAGTTAATTCCTAACCTCGGCTCACCACCCTGCCCACTGCTCGCATGATTTATCCCCCTATCTGCCTGCATCGCCTTTACAAGCCTCCTCGCCCTGCACACCATTATAAAAGCTGTCTGTGCCGCTGGCTCGACCTGGCCTGGCCCGGGCTCCCGCCGCAGTAACCCTTCCCCACCCCTGCATTTTACAAGCCTTCCGCCATCATGGAAATCTGAAATCCCACGAAAGAACAGTAAACATCGCAGGGAAAAGAAAATACCTAGCCAGGCCACTCTGGACAGCAGAGTCACAAATGGACTGAGGTCTCTGAGCCAGGGATGAAGGCGTCTAGGCAAGAACAGGGAGCTTGCCTTCACGCCCGAGCTCAGCTGGGGTAAGAACAAAGAGATGTCTGCACAGATGTGCCCATCCTTTATGGGGCACAGCCAAGCATCCCGGTGCCCTGGGAATTCCCAGGCTCGAAGCAGCAGCCAGAATGTCAGGGAAACTCACAAGTAAACACAGGTGTCAGGTTTAGAGACCATGTGGAAACGGGAACGTTTTAAATAACGGAAAGAGACTAAATATCATTCGGACCACAAATGAAGTCAGGATCAGCTCTGTCACCTTCTTATGGGCTCCTCAGGGAGGCAGTACGGTGTAGGGGAAAGAGCACGGGCTTGGGGCTCAGCTGAACGGCCTGGAAGGCTGGCTACGTCGCGTATCGATCAGCTACGTTCAGGCCAAGTCATTCTCAGAAGCTCAGTTTTTGCTCTCCATCCCACAGGAAAATAGCAACTCTTCAGAAGGCTGTGAAGAGTAACAAGATTTATGGCCAGAAGGCCTGGGCCTGGCACTCAATGGATATGAAAACATTGCTATTATGATGATTTGGGGTATCGGACATCCTAAAATTGGGGGGCGGGGTCTATTGCTTCCCTATGCAAATTTTAGCCCGCTTAACAGGTTTCTCCTTTATTCCACGCAAACTTTCCCTTTCTAGACTGGCTTCCACCTCTTCATCTCCTGGCCAGAGAATGAGCCAAAAGGAGTCCCCTGGGGGAGTATTCTTTCCTACCCACTATCTTAAGGACCCTTGTCCCTTTGCCTCCTTGAACTCCTATGACCCAGTTCTGCTCCTGACCCACCTCATCGGGCCCCGTTGGCTCCTCCAGCCTCAGTCTATAAAGGCTGTTCTTTCTCTTCGTTTGCCTCAAGAGAACCTGCCAGCACCCACTGGGTTCCACTCTTTTTGAGAAATGCCTGAACGCCCTGGCAGAGTCTTAGCCAGAAGTCAGGGTTCATACCTTCCCTAACTCAGGGAAGAAACGGACACTAAAGAATTCTCCACGAGTCTCTGGAGTTCCCAAACGCCCTGCCCACGGGGCTGAGGGCTCCCCAGAGCTCTGTTATTCACTTGGGGGTAGGCAGTGGGAGATGGAGGGGGAGGGACGGGGGGGGGAGGGCAGGAAGAGAAGAGAGCCTTGATTCAGGGGCCAGACTGAGTCTGCCACAGGCCAGGCTCCACTGAGGTTTCTCGGGTGAAACACGCCTCTGTGACGGCTGTGCCTGTGAAGCGGATGGAAATGCCCATAAAGCCGTATCAAACCCTCGCAGAGAAGGACAGGGATATATATAGAACCAGGAACCAAAGGGGCCACAGGGGATTCGGGCGGACAGCTCCGCCCAGCCCTTAAACCCGCCCCAGGGAAGGGGGGGAGGCCCAGGGAACAAGCTCAAGGAATGAAGGCTGGAGACAGCCCGGCGGGTTTACGAAGGGAGTGGGGAAATTGGGGGCGTCAGGGACAATGCTGGGAGAGAGCTAATGGCTCAGCGGTGGGAATCAGTCGGGGTGGAGGGAGCCGCGGCCACAGAGCCTCTGAGTGCCAGTCTTGAACCTGCTTCCTGCTGTTTGGACAGTGCCCTGCTCCCTCTCAGAACCCGGGAGCCCCGATGGGACTGGCTCGCTCTGCCCTCCTCCGCTCTTCCCGCCAGCACGTCCAGCTTAAATTCGTCCAGGGGCCAGTGTTCTCCCTTCCCTACCACCCTCTCCCCACTTCCAGTGCCGCCCCCCCCAAGAGAAACCGGGGAGGGGGACAGGTGAGAAAAAGAAATCTATCCATAAGGAGAGTGTCCTGAGACAAGAGAAGTGTCCTCAGATGGGCATCTGTCATCATTTAGAAACGAATTGACAGAAAGAGGCTGACAGAATGAGGCAAGAGCCTCGGAAACCATGCTGCCTGGAAGAATCAGGCCCCAAAGTAGACACAGGGATGCCAGGGGCAGAAAGTGAATGGGCTCTTCTTCCACTCTTTGATTGGCTGGGATCCCTCTCCCCCTACCAATTCTCTTGCCAAAGTCGGATGGTGGAGGGACAGATCCTGGGTGGAGGGGAACTGGCAGACTTTGAGCCCTTAGAGATTCCTTCCCTGAGCAATGGCCAAGGTAGCCAGTCTCCCTCACCCTGTCCCCGGGTCAAAAGAGAATCCTTCGGTCTATCCATCCGGGAGTCTTTTCCTAAGCCCGCGCAAGTGTGACAATGTTTTGGCGCCACCTGCTGTCCTTTCCTGACGGATGACTAGTCTAGATCCTAAAACTGGATGAACCTCAAATTTACTTTGAACTCATCCTAAGCCCTAAAGGAAGAGAACCCAAGAGAAGAGAAACCATAACTTCCACCAAAGGCACTATTCCGATATAGCACAATGGACCGCTCCAGTGCCCCTCCCCTCCCCTGCTTTCTGGGACTGATGTCTTAGGAATCCAACTAGCTAGACCCATGGCTGGGTTTTAGGTCCAGCCTTCATAGCCATCAGTCTGAGAAGTTCCTTCTCCCAGCACCTTGCTGACTTGAGATCCGTGAATACTCAACAAGCCTTTTCCCTATTTAATAAATTCTCTATATTTTAAATGATATTTCAAAATTATTTCTATATCACCCTGTTTGGGTTTTCTGGGTTTCAGGTAGAAATTCTAATTTTGCACCAAGATGACATGATCCTTTGTCATCGAACAGCAGGATGAAAACGTTGTCACCCAAGAGCAATCACTTAGGTATTCTGCACAGTTCTCTCATTCCTGTGGCCCTCACTATGGTCTGGGCAAATATGCTCATAAAGCAATAAGCTCATTGAGAAGTCAGTTCATCTCACAAATATAAACATTTGTTCATCCATTTAACAAATATTTCTGCAGCGCCTACTATGGGCCAGGCGCACCTTGGAGGCAGAAGGTGGGTAAGACAAGGCTCCTGTTCTCAAGGAGCCTCTACTGCAGCGCCTCCTGCCTGATTCAGGAAGGTCTTCTGGCAATCTCTCACTCATCTCACAGAACACCTGCGTGAGCGGCGACGCTCAAGACCAAAAGTGTGGGCAGACTCCGTCAAGAAACAGAATGAAGAAACGTGAAGAGGGCGGAAAAGGATGGATGTACGGGGGGGGGGGGGTGAGGACTGTGTGCTCGAGAATGGTTAATATGCTACACCTGTTGGGAGGGAACGACGCCTGAAGAATTCTAGGAAGGGAGTTTCCAAGCTTCCCCGGTCACATTCCAGCCAGGT
The DNA here is from genome assembly GCA_028534135.1 of Potos flavus. Lineage (NCBI taxonomy): Eukaryota > Metazoa > Chordata > Mammalia > Carnivora > Procyonidae > Potos > Potos flavus. The sequence continues at coordinate 157,291,607 of CM052883.1, forward strand.
TAAAAAAAAAACAAAAAGTCTTGTCTCTACTTCAACTATATCCTTATTGCTATAATTCAAGTTCATTCTTTCTTACACTCTCTTGAAGGAAATGTGGAAAAGTTCTTTACCCTCCTACGTGTACCAGTTTTTCATATTTAAAAGAATGAGCTACCAACTGACTCTCCGAATTAAATAATCCCATTTTCCTTGGATACTTTTTTTTTTTAATTCTGTTTCCATCCCTTTTACTATTATGCTGCTGTTCCTATGGACACGAAAATCCCATGCAACTTTCAAACACGACACCAAAATCCTGGGCTCCCTGCTTACCAACCGTGCCTCCTTTCCCTTTTGTCAGACGCTTAGCTATTCCGATCTCTTATTTACTAGAATTTCCTTCCTGTGAAGTATCCTTCTACTTCCTAGACGGTCTCTTTTCTTCTTCTTTTTTTTTTTTTTTCTGAAAAACTTAACCAGTAAGAGCTCCCAACTGTGATACAGCCTTTGGCAAGTTTGGGTATTCAAAAACGATGAGCATAATAATCCTGGGTTCTGTGACTGAAAGAAGAGCAGGAGAGCCGGAGATCGCCCTCCCACCGTAAGTTAGCACCAGTTGGCCCAGGATGGGCACAGGGAGCAGCTTTCTGTCTCGTTGAGGGTTATGGAGAAAGTCTCAGAAAATTCTCCTTCACTTTCCTTAGGTTCGCCCTCCTCTCAAGAGCTCCCCACAGAGAGGGACCTCCTCTTGCACCCCCTCTTCTGCACTGGGTATCGGCTCTATTTAGCATGGCGCCCTCACCTTGAACTACAGGCACGTCCACACCTGTGTCGCCTGCTCTTCCACAGGCTGCGTGGGGCCGGAATCATGTCCGTTATCACTGAAGGCCTCACAGTGCTAGTCTCCTAGTCCCCACAGTGCCTTGGACGAGAACCTAAGCCCAGCGGCATTCAATAAACACTGGATAAGGATGATAACATGAGCAGCCATCCAGCCCAGAGCCACTAAGTTGTCAGACCAGTTTAGGATATTGGCATGAAAACTCCTTTTTCTCTTGGCCCAGACGTTTACTCTTAAGGTTTGCCTCCTCCTCAAGAGACTCCAGGAAATAGGGTTAGTTTTAAGTTCTAGAAACTCTAATCATTCCTGTTTTCTCCGAGCGAAGGGCCGAAAGGAAGACTGCAGATACCTCATGAATATTAATGAGCCTCTGCGGTCTCATGAATATTAACAACACCCTGTGGCTTTCGGTAACAGCAGCCCAGCTAGAAGGCCTAATATTAACCTTGGCTAGGCCCAAAACGTGGGAAGAGCGTATGCCCATAGGTCTCCATAGGGAGTAAAGAGTGCATGGCAGAGCCTAGTTTGGGGGTTGGCCCCTATGCAAACACTGGGCACAGAGGCAGTCAAGAAAGGACTAAACATTGTGCCCCGCGTCCCTGGCGCCGAGGGCTCTGTTAGCTGCTACCCGGGCAGAAACCCCAGTCCTCCAGCTTCGCAGAAGTAAGGATGCAGAGACGTCCCATGCAATGCAGGGAGGAACTGGGGGGGGGGGGCCCACTGGTACAATAGCTACAACAGGGGGCAAAGGGAAGGTTCAAAGTCAGTTCTCGTCGGCCGAAAACCAGAATCAAACAATAAGGCTCAATGAGATGACAAAATACACCGTTAGCAGATCACATGGTAACAGTCAGGGAAGAAGCACGGACAGCGGTGTTTCCAGCCCCACACCTCCCGTGAGACTCGCGGACACAGAGGCCGATGACTCGGGCTTAAGAAAGATGTTCTAGGGTTGAAGGAGCGAGAGATGGGAGGGATCGGGTTCTTCCAGCACCTCCAGATTCTGAGCCCAGGGGAGTCACGATGTCATCAGAGAGAATGATGACTGCTCTTAAAAGTAAATAAATAAAAAGTACCATGAACCAGAGTCAACCAAAGAAACCCACGCAGCCCTGGTCCCGGGTCTCAACTCAAAACCTTCTACAGCCCGTGACAAACGTCATTAATAGGAAAGGCAGGTTGAGTGGCATCACGCACTGACTGGAATTAATGCGAATAGTAAGATCCTTGCTGTACTCACACAGCAGGACGGACGGCTCAAAACTCAAAAAGCACCCCTTTACTCCTCTGGCCTGGTCCTACTCAAAGGCCTTGACCCCTTAGCTCTGTCTGAAAAGCTGCCCCAGCCCCCTTGGCACACACTCCAGAGGAAGAGAGAGGCCTGTGGGCCCAGCCCCAGCCGAGGCGGTGAGAGGCCACACCTAGGAAGCGGGTGCGGGCCGCTCATGGGAGCTGTGTTCTATCACACAATTACCATATTATGTAGCTCTAATAAAAAGAAATACTTGAAGTTTTACTAGTGCCATATAATAAAGTATTTATAGAATCTGGGGGGTGGGGGGCAGGCAGAGGTAGAAACTGGGAGGGAAAAAGGAGGAATCGGAATTGTTAGCGGAGCCCCGGCGAGGAGCCCCGGCAAGGACAGCTCCCAGGATTCACCACACAGGTCAACGTCAAAGCCAGCAGCCTGGGACGTCAGGCCCCGCTCTCGCCAACCTCGACCAAGGTGGCCTACTGTTCACCCCATCTCCGTAACAGTCTGTCTCTGCCTTCGTCCCGGTTAACAGGGAAAGGACGAGGACCCGGGAGAAGGAAGGACAGGACGGCAGAAGCGTGTGGCTGGGGACCAGAGGAAAGGGGACACAGCTGAAAGAATGAATGGAATGTTCCATCCTGGGGCCCCTGCTCCTAGGTTTTGGCATCCTCCATAGCTGACAGTTTTGAAATTTGCCAAAACAAGGGTTTGCATCCCTGCATGGGCCCCTCCTGCACACCCCCCACCCCCCTCCCAACCACGCCCTCCACTCGCCACTGGCACGAGGGCAGCACGCTCCACACCTTCCGTGACCACAGAGCTCGAACCCGCGGCTGCTCCCACACCGCCCCCTCCGCACGCATGGGCCCTACGGCCGCAGTGTCTCACACACACATGCACACACGCACGCACCACGCTCGCCACAACACGCTCCTCCCCAAGAGAGCTCACTGGCCGCCCGGCCTTCCCGGGCATCTTCCCAACCTGAGACACATCCTAGATAAAAACATTTTTGGAGTCTGCAACCCTCTTTAACATTTCGAAATTTTCTATTACCCAGAAAATCTCCCCAAAGAGAGAGAGCAGTGAGGGCTGTGGCATTATTACAGAGGAGACTATAAACAGAACAAATATAGAGTGCTTTATTACAAGGCAGTGTGGGGCTGGTGGCCGGCTGATTACAGGGTCACTCCCCAGAGCGCTCTGCAGTCCCAGACCTCAATAAAGGCCAGACTAGAGCTGCTTTCAACTGAGGGGCAAATGGATCCAGGGGCCCCCCCTTGAATCCCTTCAGAGTCCAGTCCAGGATATGATACCTGCCTTGGCTGAAGATAAGAAGGAGAGCAAACACAATCTAGGAACAACCACACTTGGCAAAGAGCCACCCGGGTATCTTTGCAAAGGCAAATACAGTGAGTGGTATGGTTGGAGTTTCTTGAAATCAGTAGAGATCAAACTTCAGAGTCTTAAAAAAAAACAAAAACAAAAACAAAACCCCGACTACAGAAATCAAGAACAAATTGATAGATTAAAACCCAGGCGCGTCGGGGACAGTGAGGAGCGAGAAGGACTGGGCTAGAAGGCAGGAAGGGAAACAGCGGAGCCTGAATGGCTAAAGCAACCGTATTACGCCTAAAATCATAGAAGGAAAGAGTGGGAAATCCACAAGTCCTCTCTTCTGGGCTCTGGGCACACGGCGTCCCTTCCTGGGTGACTCACTGTGGGGTCACCTTCACCCCTGCTTCATGTGGTGAGGGCCTCTTTATAAGGAGACACACGGCGAGCCTTCTCCTCCTCCATCCCTGCAAGCCGGGGGAGTTGCGTCACTGACCTCCACACACACTCCCTCCCTCCTCTTTCCAGCCGGCCACCACACAAGGGATCTTGTCTTGTGGTCCCGGCGATCCTTTCATCTGGGCTCCAAACCCACTGTCACCTTGGCCCTGAATCACTCCCCAGGAGACACTGGGAAAACACTGCTGGACAAAGAGCGTCTGGGTCCCCTTATGGCTAGAATTTACTGGTCCCTGTTGGTGAGAGAACCCAGGCCATGCTCTTCCCTGCCCCAAGGCCAGGGCACAGGAGTAATTTTGAACCTGGCCTTGTCGCCAGCTCTGCCTACAGACTAGGTTTCCGCTGATCTGGGCGATATCCAGTCCTTCCAGCTCCCAAGAGCTGAAGAATTAGAAAGGGCTGAGAGGCAGCCTGAAATGTTCTAGCTCATTCACCTTACTTGTTCAGTGGCTGAGAAACTGCCAGAGTTGGAACAGGGCCAGCAAGTGTCTCCCCAGGCCCCCCAGTTCTGTCCTCGCCCCGCTGGGCTGTCCCGTTCTTGGGGCAGCCCCGAGGAAAACATTTTGGCAACCGGAAAATGTCTGTTTCTCAGATCCTTCTCTAAGACTGCGGATTCCCCTCCAACTGTGTCTCAGAGACATTTCCATGTCTCACGATCCTGACACTCCTCCTTGACCTTCAACGTGATGGTAATCCAATGTGGTGCTTGGCCGTTTTTCTACAATTTCAGACCTGTGTTTCAGGGGACCGATTAAAGAAGAGTTACAGGAGTGCTTTTTTGCTGCGTAGCCTCTCCTCTCAAATATATTTCATTAGAAATAATAGCAGGATAAAAGCTCTGTACTAGAAAGTCAAAAGATGGGGTTCTGGTTTCAACGGCAATTACTTGTGGGACGTAGTGCCTCTTAATTTCTCTGAACTAAGCCATCATACCTCTTCACCCTGAAGCTGCCCTAGTGGAGTTAAAAAAAAAAAAATATGTCGATTTGTGTCTTCTTTTTATCTGAGTAGGTGATCGGTATATTTGTGTTCAATTTTATTCAATGAAGCCTGTCCATTTCACCTGCTAGTTCAAAGAGAATCAAATCAAACAACAAAGGCAAAAAGTCTCTGCAGAATATATAGCACCACGAAATGTACTGAGCACCTACAATGGATCGGACAAGTTAAATAAACTGATAATATCCCTGCCCTTGGGGAACTTATCCCTGGGGGAGGGGGGAGCAGGGATCCAGATAAATAATTGTAATGCAGCGTGACAGGGCCTGTGAGAGAGCAAATAAAGTGGCACATGAGAAAGGCAACTAAATTGAACTCAGAGGGCCAGGGAAAATTCCCCAGAGGAAGTGGCATCTCTGCTGAAATCCAGACAAAGAACAGGAGTTATCCAGGTGAAAAGGTCTGCTGGTGGTGGCAGGGACTTCCCAGAGGGAACACCATGTGCCCAGGACTAGAGATAAGACAGAATACCGGGCTCTGGGAGCTGGCAGCAGGGCTCTGTGCCTCGAGTGTAGATTCGGGATGGAGGGTAGACATACGGAGGCGGAGGGGGTGTGGCCTAGCAGAAGAGTGGGAGACGAAGTTGGAGGGGGGTAGAGGTAAATAGAGGCCAGATCATAAAGGGCCTTAATGGTTTTATTAAGGAGGTTGGACTTTATCCTAAGGTCAAGAGGGAGCCACCGAGGAGTTTTAAGCAGGGACATGTGACGAGATTTAATCAGCAGCTTCCACCTGGTTTCTTTTCCTGATTGCAGATCCCTGGGGTGAGTGGGGTGTTAAAAAGAGAAAAGGCACAGAGGTGAGTGTGGGCTTACTTCTCTTCCTTCTGGCCTTCAGCAAGGGTGGAACCTAGCAGGTTCCCACTCCCTCCCTCCCGGAAACTCTCCAGTCCTTTAAATTCCTGGCTTACTTTCCAAATAGTCTTCTCTCTCGGTGCCCTATTGCTCTCTCTCTCTCTCTGGCAAAGAGAAATCTTTCACTGCGTGGCCAGTCCCCTCCACCCTGCTGTCCTCCAGACCTGGGCTATGCGCCCCCACTCTCCAACTAGGCCTGTCCAGTGACCCTGCCAATAACCCACAGTTCTAATCCAAGGCCCAGCTCTTATCTCTTACTTGAATTCCACCAGCTCTGCCAATATTTACTTTTCTCCTCAATCCTAGATCTCTCAACCTCTGGAAACAATTTGGTGGCCTCCTAACAGAACACTAAGATAATGCTGACCAAACATATGATCGATCTGTATAAGAAAGACCTCATATCTAGATGAAAATGACAGATTAGTAATTGAACCCTACGGAAAACATCCCCTCCTTTTCTTTCTTTACCTTGGTAGGTCGTCTAGAGCTGCCGTTGAAGACTTAGAGTCACTGCCCTGCAGGGAAACCATCAAGGCCATTAATTTCGCCTCTTGGCTTTACCACTTAGCGTGAAAATCACCGAACCAGGAAAGAAACCTTTAATTAGCCAGTTCGAACTTCCACCTCAGCACCAGAGCTCTCTGGCACGACTTGGCAATTGAGATCTGATTATTTCTTACTGCCTGAAATTTCCTTAAGGAATTCCTTCTGCTAGGGTCACCTGGGTGGCTCCAACGGTTGGGCGTTTGACTCTCAGTTTCGGCTCAGGTGGTGATCTCCCAGTTGGGGACGGAGCCCTGCACTGGGCTCCGCGCTCAGCGTGAAGTCTGCTTGAGATTCTCTCTCCCTCTGCCCCTCTTCCTGCTCATGTGTTTTCTCTCTCTCTCTCTCTCTCTCACTCAAAATAAATAAATAAAATCTTTAAAAGAAAAATTCTATTCCTCCCCCACTGCACTTATGGGTAGGACCTCTATGTCTGATAGAAAATAGCTCCAACTCACTAGGTCTTATGGTTCTAGAACGATGCTATTCAAAGTGTGATCAGCAAACTGGCACTGGTCCATGAACTCTCTGCAACTAGCTCATGATGAGGGAAGTGTGGAAATTGCGTAAAATAAGCATTTAAAAACTTTCATAGCAATGTGACATTGCCATGACATCCGGACACTTGGTCAAGAGGACTCCTCTCAATGAACAAGGCACAAAATGGTTTGCATACCATTGAACTTATCACATCAGCTACGCACAGTAAGACCATGTGCCAGACTACTCTGAAAAGCACTGTTCTAGAAGATTCCACGGGAAGAGCAGAGGGTGGGTCTGGGGACAGGAGGGCTACCTCTTCCTTCTTTCCCCCTTTCTGGGTACAACAGGGAGTGAATCCACTGCGTCGGAGGAGGAACAGGAAGCTGCTCCCGCTAAGCCACTGGCTGCATGGGGTGAAGAGGAGGGCAGGAGTTGGTGGCCAGGTTATCAGGCAATAACAAACTCAGCATCCAAGCACGCGACTTCCAGCAATGCAAGGAGTTTCCTTTGTTTTGGGAAAACAAGAACTGCAAGAAGCCTCTCGTTGACACGTTCTTGCCTGGCTTCGGGAGGAGCCCAACCGCCCCTGACACACAAACAGGACAGTCCTGGCCAGCGACAGACGAGCCGGTCCCCTGACCACAACCCCTGTTTGCTTTCCCTTTTCCACCACTTCCTCAGCTGGAGGGCCACTGTGGGGCCAGAGGTAGCTGCCAGCCTAGGTCACCATGCAAGAACATCACCCCCAATGACCCAATACCTCCTCCATGTGACACTTCTGATGCCCTCTCCACAGCTTACTCTCTCTCCCCTGTATGGTACCTCGGGTCTGAGACCACGGGCTCCTGGCCCCTTCCCTAGAATTACAGATAAAGCTAGAAGCCTCAGAGCACCATTGTGACAGAGGCCATGGGGTGCTCTTGCGAACTACGCTATTTTAACTCTAAAACCGAGAAGATCGGCGTCAAGTGCCCCCAAAGAACGACACTTGAGGTTTCCACAGAATATTCTAAACAAGTATTTTTATATTACTTGAACGGAGTTGATTATATTAGATCCTCAGCTTCAAGAACCCAGTTATCACCAAGACCAAGATCTATATGAAACAATGTATCTCTTTATCGCCTATGTTGTCAAAATCGAATTTCTAAGTAGCTAGCAAAGCAGCTTCAGACCAAAGAGTAAAAAAATCCAACCACGCTTGGGAGCCTCGCTCGCGGGGTTTTCTAAACAGAGTCAGGCTGTCAACTGCCCCGATTCACATGGAGGTGCCTTCTAAGACCAGTGACTTCGGGACGGTTTCTCTGAGAGCTCTGAGAAGCAGGGCTAAGCAAGTCCCACTCGGGACTTTAAATCACAATCTAAAATCAAGAGCCTGGGGGACCAGAAACCTTTCTCCCTTTCTGGGTAATCAAGGGTGCCTACTCTGTACCACGATGGCCCGAGCGCCCCCAGTTTCTATGAAGACTCATTTGTCCAGGAAGGGGAGGGGTGTGCGGGCGGGACTCCCCCCACTCCAGGCCCCCTTCACGCCAAAGAAGGAGGAAACAGAATAAGCAAAATAAAATTCATAAAGCGAAGCAGTAATTACGGTGTGGTCAACAAGAGGCTGTCCTCAGGCCCATCATTATGTGGCTAAATTTAACGCCCTGCGCGGCCGGGGGAGCCGTGCGCCCCGGGCACCGTGTGTCCACACAGACGCCAGCACCACCACCTTCGCCCGCTCGACAGCCGCCGGGGCTGCCAGAAAGCAGGTCACAATTTTTTTTATAGTCTGTTTACCAAGATGCTGTTTTTACTGCCGAGGTTTCTCTCATTTTATCTCTTTTTTCCCTTTTCCCCAAACAGACTGGCCTGTATTTTCTGTCCTGGTTTTTTTTTTTTTTTCCCCTCTTTTTTTTTTTTCTTTCTCCCTCTCTCAGTACTATTTTCAGAACTCTAATTTTATATGGTATGTCCCTTTTTTTTTTTTTTTTTTTGGTAAATATTTGCCATGACTAAGCCAGGCACATCTAGTTTAAAAGGCTCCGTCCCACAAAACATCGGGTCTTTAATGATATGCATCTCATTAGCTTGCCCCATGAAAGGGGGTATAGAAAAAAAAAAAAGAAAAAGGCAATTTACAGACTGTCTCACTTTTTATATCTAAAGAGACCTATATTTATATACGAGGACACGCTGAAAATGGACATTCTGAGCCCCGATACGGGGCTGGTACAAGGGTCGCTTGATTCGGGCTTTGAGGCCCGAGAGGGGAGCGGTTGCAGGAGAGACGGGGCACTGGTCTGAATCCCACCGCTGGCTGATCCATGAGCAATGAGGGCTCTCTAGACCCGGGAAGCAAAACTCTGGGAAGTCTTCTGACACTAAATTTCCTAAAATAGGTGTGAGGAAACAAAGAGCGCAAAAAGGGCCAACCTGTCCCTGGGCCACTGGAGGATGGAGTCAAGGAAATTGTAAATGACGGAGTGGTGCGAGAGACCCTCTCCGAGGCAGAACTTCCACACCTGCGCTCACCACCTGGAGGGCTTCTCCAGCTGGGCAAAGCCCCAACACTGATGGCAGGTTTTCTTAGTATTCGTGTTAGGTTCGACAAAAGGGGTTGTAGGGTTGAGCCCACCGAGGGCACCGAACGAAAGGCAGGACCTCCAGCAAGCCCTACCCGAGTACTTACCTGACTGCTTCTAAACCCAGCTTGATCCTCTAAGATGGTTAGAGGAGCCCCCACTCTCCGGTGTCAGGGGCGTTACACACGGACAGATATATGGACTGGAGAGCCCCCCGAGTAGCTAGCTCTTCAAGCAGCACCCCGGGGGAAGTCTGTACTTTGTACGGGTTACTGAAGGTCCAGAGTCCCCAGCGCGGTTTCCATTAGTTCATTTAGGGATAAACGACAAATGCTAACTAAAATCATAGGACATCGCTTTAGAAATTAAAATGCCGGTGTATTAGGTTATAAGGTCGGGGCTATATCATACCAGTGATGAAGAAAAAAAGGCAGAGAAAATAGCAAATGACTTTATGGAAGAGTTCCTATACACCGTGGAAAAAACTAGACATTCATCTCTGTCTACTACATCACCGCTTTGGCACTGTGCTAGATGCATCGATAAATTGTTAACTCTTTAGTTGTCATTTTTGAATTCTATACAACTCTTCTCCGCTCGTACATCTCCTCCTCAGATCTCATGCATTAATTATACAATAGTTTTTCTTGAATGGCCTACAAGAGCCTAGAGGTGTGCAAGACCAAGCGTTTGAAGAAAGGGATGTGGAGGAACAGAGGAGGCCATACTCAGGGCAGGGCTCTCTAGCCACGGACCGTTTTTCATTTTTCCATCTCTTACTTGTGTGGGGTCTCCTTAATACTCACAAACGGGTCTCAGTCTTGCCTACTGCCCACCTAAAGTTCCAAGTGCAGCTGTGTAGCATGTGGGAAGGCTATGGGACATGATGGAGTGACACTGGACCCCAAGTTCAGAGCCCTGGGTCCTGGTGCCAAGATCTACCACTGTTGGTCTACGTGAGAATTCTTTTATCTTTGTGGGCCCTAATTTCCTCAAAAGCCAAACAAAAAGGTTTGATATACTCTCAGACTGATAAAGTCCCTTCCAGCCCCTTAATTTCCATGGCTCTAATCTTCTCTACATATATCTGAGACACCACGATTGCCTTCATTAAGGGACTCACCTTGGCCCTTGTCGAGACTCGTAACCTAGTCTCATAAGCACTGTATTTACAAACAGTAGGGTAGGTCGCTTCATACATAGCTAATCTCATCCGTTTCCTATTGATTCTCATTTACCTCAATATAAGAGCTTACCCCAAACTGGGGGGAGACGGGGGAGAATACTCTGCTTAAGATATGCCCCTCCTTTGGTATCCACTAAATTTGGCAACTTCCCCCTGCTCTTCCCCCTGCTGCTGGGGCTGCCACAAACTGAATGCTAAGATAATCACCAGCTATTCCTTCTTTAGACTGAGGGGTATCGCCATCCTGTCTCAAAGCTCCACCCGATTTCTAGCTTCACTCACACCAAACTGGAAGGGGTTCTGCGGAGTAAAAGAGTCTCCAATGCACGGCCTCAGAGCTGCTCAGACTTCCAGGGTAAGAGCAACAGAAGGCAAGGAGCTTTCCAAGGATTCCCTCAAACCGCCACACGTAGGGAGAGCCTCTGAGATTGTGTAACTGAATAAAACACCTAGTTCGGCAGCCACCCAAAATCCCTCCACACTCTTAGCCCAAGATCCACCTCTTCCAGAAATACCTCTTCCAAACTAGACTGCTATGAAGCCCAGAGCCCATCCAAATCAATCTATGTCTTCTCCCTCTGCGGTAACATATAGTTTGTGTATTTGGAATATCCCTTGTACACATGTAAATTTCAGTGGTCTGATCTCCCTCAAAAGTCCATCTTTCCAGGGCAGAAACCATGTTTTCACTTTTCAGCATGATTCTGCAACGTTTAATATTCTCAATGGTGCTTAAAATGTCCCATCCGCATAGAGTTTAAACTTCTAAGTATAAAAACAAATAGACTAAAGATCTCCCATACAGAATGGGGGGAGGGGATGCTTCCTGAGACTTTTTGGCAATTTCTCCCTTGACAATTCCCTTATGGGAGATAATAAGAATGCCCATGAATCCTGACATCTTGTTGTGCACACACCCGACAGCTAAGCGGCTAACCTACAGGACTCAGCCTCTCACTTTTCGATGTGACTCACTATCCAAAAGAAACATCACCTGTAAGGGAAGGCCATAATAAGAGAACACTTCAGGGATAAGGCTAAAGTTATGAAGCCAACACATCAGGAAAACTTAAAGGTAAGTCATTTGATACTTTTGTCTTCCCTCTTTGTTTCTATAACCAGAGACAACATTTACCAATGTGAGAGAATCTTTGGAGCGGAGACCTTTTAAGCTACAACCACTGGTTACTGTGTGCCTCCTCCCTACAAGGCACTGCAGTGGTAAGTGACAGGGTAAAGATACAAAGTGACAAGGGGGCTCAGAAGAGGGAAAGAACAGGGCTGATACTTTTGCTTGTCAGTTTCGCTACTTCTGTCCTTAACAGAAAAGTCAGGAACCATCTGATGCTCTGTTTAAGTAAGTAGACCTCAATGCCCTTGGGAAGGACTTTAAAATTCTTAACTGAAAAGGCTATGTCTCCTGGGGAAAGAGGATGGAAATAGGCAGAAATCAAGTCATCTGCTTCTAAACGTCACCCGTGCCTTCCTGCCATCTACAAACTTCAGAGGATTAATTCTCCCCCTGCACTCAGCTCCGCAGCTCCCTGTTTCCACGCGGTTGTCCCTTCACCAGCTTAAGTCTGTCCCTTTCCAGTGGCTTCTCCTTTGCTTTCAGACACACGTGCATCTTTCCATCTTCAGAAGGGGCTTTGCTGAAGCCACTGTTAGCTCAGCAGCTGGCTCTCACTGCCTTTTCATTGTGCAATTTCTCTGGGCGAGAGTTCTAGACTCATTGTCTTCATTGCCTTATCAACTGATCCTTCTCTAGCTGCCTACGAATCTGCAGATGCTGCCCGAGATCACAAATGGCCTATGGTCTTTCTTTGGGCAGGCAGACACCCATCCTCTTTGGTCTCTCTCCCACATGTGGCACTGTGGGTCACCCTCGGGGGTGACGGGAAGAGCACAGGACTTGAGTAAAGACAAACAGGAGCAAATCGGGTGAGCTGACCTGAAACAAACTACTTAGCCCTTGAGCCTCTGCTTCTTTATCTTTAAAATGAGAATAAGACCACCAACCTCATAGGTTTGCTGTAAGGATTAAAAGTTATAAGTTAGATAAAGCACCTGGCCGCTGTGTCTGGCACATGCACAGATGTACTTGATTAACTGTCTGTTTCCTTTTCTTGGTTAATTTCTACTCTGTTCACTTCTACTCCTCCTATCTGCTCGCACTTCCTTCACTGGCTCCTATGACTCCTTCCAATGAGGATTGTTCCCCAAATCTCGAACATTGGACTTTTGCTCTTTTCTCTGTGCTCTTCCCAGCAAAAAAATGTGTCCATTCTCCTAACTTCAAATATCTCTCCTCTGCAGCAGGGTCCCAGATCTATTTCTATAGGTTTTCCAACCAAAGCTTCAATGCTACTTTGTCACCCCTTCCCGGAGCATTCCCACTTGTAGGTCCCATAATCAATTTAAATCCAACATGTATGGGAAAAAGACTTTCATCTTATATTTTTAAACTAACTCTGATTATATAGAAGCCATCGGGGTTTGTTTGGTTTTTTTAATAGACTAAAGCACTGTTTAATCGTCATAATGTAATGAATGGACTTTTATGAAACCTTTCCTCTACTGGGGGAAGAGGAGAGAGACTCAACTACGTGAATCACAGAAAAATGCTCCAGAGGTAGGAGAAGCTTATAGTTTAGGCCGAAGGAGGCTAGATGTTTGCCAGAAATAAGATCTCAGTCATCACTGCCTCACAGCTCAATTCTGAACTAAGCGGATTTCTCAGACTGGAAATGAGAATGAAACCAAATGAGAGGCTAATAGTGGATTCAGTAGAGCTAAGCAAACAAATAAAAACCAGTTTTCATTTTAGAAGGAGTTAGAAACTTCCTTTCAATGAAGTAAGCTTTACAAGCCCCCAGAACAGTATCTGGTAAGCTGTGCTAGCCTATCTGGGTCTAGATACAGGGGGCATGAGCGATCCAGTTCTCCACAGACTCCTACAAATCTCTGCTGTCTTATACCCAGCCTGATACACATATTTACGTTGTACGCCTGTCCCCTGTAGGCATCTGAGTTAGTAACACTTGATTTTGAGGCTTTTAGGACACGAGAATTTGGAAGCTGATAAAGTCCTTCACTATTGGGACTCCTAGAATCAGAAATCCATCTCTTGGCTATGAGTAATTTTATCCCATTTGTATTTTTATATTGATTTCCTTTTTGTCTGCCTCCGATTTTTGATAAGTTTTCTTTTGAAAGTATAAGCCCCTATAATACTTTGTAAAAGGAAAAGCAAGAAAGAGGCCTTTTGATATATTCTGGAGCCAAAAAGAAAAGAGGTGGTGGCCACGGGTAGCGGGGTTCAATGGGGACTACAGGAACCACACTGAGAAAACCCCAAAGAGGAGGCAAAATTCCCAAGAAATGTAGCTGAGAAATACATGCAGCCATCCCTGCCTCCCTGGAGATTTTCATTCCAGAGCTCAAATACTGGTGGATTTGTGTTTTAAATAAGGAAAACCATTCCTTTGTATGCCCAAGATTAGATTTAATTGAGCCCCACCCATGATTTTCCTAGTCTGTCAATAGTACCACTATTCTTCTGCTCACATAGGCATACCAGTGACAGCCTAATCTTCCCAAAGATCGCTTTCATATGTCAATTCTCCAGCCAAAACTCTCCACGGCTTCCCACTATCTACAACAGTAATTAATAACTGTGAGAAGGAAGTACCCAGCTCCTTCTTAGGAGATGAGCCTGTTTGAGAATCATGGCATGTAACGACAGATGTTCATAACTGGACTGAAAATAGCAAATAATGGATTCCCAGCAGCAAAAAAAGCTGAAATGCATTTACCTTCAGAATACAGTACCAAACTTCCAGCCCGGCATTTAAGGGCCCCCAGTAACCTAGCCTCGAGTTCTTATCTTGTTTTCTGCTAATCCTCGCCCACTCTTTATGACTTTATATCCTTCGCCCATGTGCTTCCCAGCTAGAATGCCTTCCACCTAGTTCCCTAGCAAAACCCCAAACAAACATGAAAGTCCGGATCAAGTCCTGCCTTTGTAGGGAGCTTTATCCAATCACTCCACGACTGTGGCCCATATTATCATTCATTAAGCACAGCGAGCTCTCTGATGATCGTATTATCATCCCCTGTGTGCCCACAGAACCAGATATGGTACAGATGTACCATGCTGAATCCCAGAAGAATGAATTCGCTACAAGTTTCTCTAGACCAGAGAATGGACACATATGATGGGAGGGAGGACAGTCTCATGGCCCTAGACTTATCCTGCTTTGCGATGCCCATGAAGGATACTGAAAAAACATATGCCGAGTCCTGTGTCTTCCTCTACATACTAAATACCAGGTGTACGGTAGCTGGGCAGCCCGGCTAACTGTGGAGGGAGAGCCCAGGGAGAGGAAAGACTGAGGAAAGAGGAAACTTACTAATTTGTTTTTGGCTGTATGACAAATGTTCTTTCCAGGATTTTGGTAGGCTCTTCTTTTTTCGGTTTTTGAGATATTTAATTTCTTAACCGGGTCTAAAAGAGAGCCTCTGGGGGCTCTCAGTAATAAAAGATTCAAGGTTTATAGTTCATCCCGAAGTTGGGAAAATCTCCCAGTAAACAGGCGGGTAGGAGAATGGCAATCTGACAGCAATCCTCTCCTTAGGCTACTCGTCTATTTGCAGTAGGCCTACCTGGGTCTCAGGCTACCAACAGGTGATAAATGCACAGCCTATTCGTAAGATATGGAAAATAAAGAGGAGAGAGGGAAGCTAAGATGCCTTCATCTGCTCAACAAGTATTTATTGAGTGCCTACTGTGTGTAGAGGCACTGTTCTACGCACTTTGGATAAACCAGGGCACAAAACACCCATCCTTGTCCTTGCTCAGCTCCACGTTGTAACAAGGGGGAAGATACCGTGAACAACGAGCATAAGGAAATAAGGAAATTTTATTATATGTTGGAAGATGAGCGCTACGGAAAAAATTACAAGTAGAGCTATGTGCAGAGGGGCAAGGATGTGGCTTACAATCTTAAACAGGATACTCACGGTAAACTCCACTGTGAAGGTGACATTGAAACAAAACCGCGTATGTATTTTTGACACATCTCCCCTTAAGAGGTGGAGCTTAGTTACCCTCCCCTTGAGTGTGGTCTGGACTTAGTGCTTTACTTCCAACGAAAAGATGACGGCAAGAGGTGAGGTGCTGTGACTCCTGAATTAGGTTATAAAAGGGCTGCCGTTTCCATTTCAGTCTTAGGCTGTCTGTGGGGTCGCTTGCTCTAGAGGAAGCCAGGACCATGTCACATGAGCAGCCGCATGACACGGCAAGGGCACCTCCAGCCCACAGCCACTGAGAGAGCCTGGAAGCCCATCCTCCAGCCCCTCCCAGCCAGCATCTCAACTACAGCTTCACGAGAGACCCTGAACCCGAATCACCCCGCAAGGCGGCTTGCAAATTCCGGGCCCTCCACGACCGTTTGTTGTTTTAAACCATGCCATTTTGGGGTAATGTGTTATAGAGCAATAGAGAACTAATCCAGACATAAAGCAAGTGAGGGAGTTGGCCACACAAGTATCTAAAGGAAGAACATTCCAGGCAGAGGACACAGGCAGCAGAAAGGACTAAAGGCGGATGGTGTTAGAGAGCTAGAAAACCAGCAAGCAGCCACCGCGCGCAGTGGGGTAAAGGAAGAAGAAAGTGGCAGATGAGGGCAGGGAGGTAATGAGGTCCATATCATGCGGGGCTTTGTAGGCCACCATAAGGCCTCTGGGTTTTACTCTAGAAGTGCAGTGTGAAGCCGATGAAGGACATTGAGCAGGGAAGTATCATGATGTGATCTGTTTTAATAAGATCGCTCTATGGGTAATGGACCAGAAGGGGGCGCAGGGAGCAGCAGGGACACCAGTAAAGACGCTATTGCAATGACGCAAGAAAGAGACAGCTGTGGCTCAGACCAGAATGGCAGCAGCAGAGGTGAAATTATGGGTGTATTCTGAAGGCAGAGCCAACAGGATTTCCTGATGGGCCAGATGAGGGATGTGAGAGGAAGACAGAAGTCAAGGATGACTTCGAGGTTTGTGGCCCTAGCAAGAGAAAGGGTGCCATTTCCATCAGCTAAAAGGGGAGAAGGTTGTTGGAACAGCAAATCTGGGGGTTAAGATTAGGAGTTCAGGTTTGGACGTGCACGTACAATAGCGTTGGAGATTCTGTTGGACTTTCATGTGGAAATGTTGAGCAGGCAGTCCAGAGTTTGGGGGCGAGGTCTAAGGATAGAGATTAAATTCGGAATTTGTCAACAAGGGGGTAGTGAACGCCAGAAGACTCCAAGAGATCACTAAAGTGAAAAAAGATAAGAGCACCAAGGATAGAATCCTGGGGTACTCCCACATTAAGAGGTAAGGGGGGGCACACAGCTGCCTCAGTCGAAGAAGGAGCACGTGACTCTTGGTCCTGGGGTGTCGGGGTTGTGAGTTCAGCCTCATGTTGGGTGTTGAGATAACTTAAATTTAAAAAAAAAAAAAAAAGAAGGTAAGGGAGAAGAAGAACCAGCAAGAGATTCTGAGAAGGAGCAACCAATGAAGTGGGAAGAAATGCAGGAGAGTATCATAGTAGGGAAGCCACGTTAAGAAAACATTGAGGAGAGGGGCACCTGGGTGGCTCAGTGGGTTAAAGCCTCTGCCTTCGGCTCAAGTCGTGATCTCAGGGTCCTGGGATGGAGCCCCGCATCGGGCTCTCTGCTCAGCAGGGAGCCTGCTTCCTCCCCCCCCAACCCCCGCCTGCCTCTCTGCCTACTTGTGATCTCTCTCTCTCTCTCTGACTAATAAATAAATAACAAATCTTTAAAAAAAGAAAAAAGAAAACATTGAGGACAAGGCGTTCACAAGCTTTATGAAGGAAAAACCTAAATAAGAGAAGATCGGCCAACTCAATTTTCCCTGCCTCCCCATCCTTCCTTTTCATTTCTATATCCTCGCTTATGCCAAAGGCTATGGCAGAGGTCTGTACCGGAGGCTGTGGGAACAGCAGGAGAGTGTGCCAGTGCCTGAAAGAAGAGGGCTGAGGAAAGGAAAAACGCTTACGGAAAACTCACGAAAGGGATGATATCTGTGCAGTCAGGAAAGTTGAGTAGGAGTCTGCTGCAAGCACGAGAGGGAAGAGAATGCCAGGCAAACTGGTCAAGGAATGTATGGGCATCAAGACTGCAGTGTGGGAGCGTGGCAGGGAATCAGGCTGCAGACGTCAAGAGGACCAAAGCACGAATGACCTTGTGTGCCATGCCAGGAGCTGGAACCACTGAATGACTTCAAGCAATTGGGTTTCGGTCTCTGTTTCAAAGAGATCAGTCTGCCATAACACAGAGTCAACTAGAGGGGAATAAGGACTGACCGGGTGACAAGTCAGGAGGCTGCTGGAAGGTCAGACTGGAACCAGAAAACGTGGGGGGTGGGGCAGCTGCTACTCTAAGGCAATGGACGCCAGAATAGAGGAGAGCAGATTCAAGAGGCAGTTGACAAGTTAGACTTTGGAAGTCAGGACAAAGAGAAAAGTGGGCAAATCCCAAGTTTCTAGCTTTGAAAGCTGAACGGATACGGGTATGATTCCCCAAGATAAGGAATGTCAGAAAAGAATTCGATTTGGGGGGAGTAGGGGGTCTATTTTGGACATGGGTAGGGTGCTGCAATGTGGGACATCCAAGTAAAGACGCCAAATGTGCAGAAAGAAATGTGGGCTGCATAACGGAGACATAAAGTTGGCCCTCGGTGGTATACCAGCGACAGTTCCAACTGGGATCTGGATGAGATGACCCAGAGAGAGAAGGGCGAGGGGAGAAGGACACAATCTTGAGTGACACTAACATTTAAGGGGCAGGTAAGGCGTGGTACGCCAGGCAAAGAAACCGAGCAGAAGCTGTCCGTGAATGAACTCAATCGGACGTCAATTTCCAGGTTAAAGGACTTCTCCTCCTTCCCCCGGAAGCTTTGATATAACCCCAAGCTTTCTAAGAGCAGTGGCGAGTATCTCCCTGACTTGAAGTATCTGCTTGGGCATCAGGCTGCAACCAGACAGGGAATGAAGACAGTAACTAAAGCTGGAGAGGACACGACAGCCGTGGCTGCATTTAGGGTGCTGAGTCAAATCAGTGTTCACCATAGTTATATAACTCTAAGTATATGATAGAAATTGGTGAAGGTATTACACTGAACGGATTAAATCGCACGCAGCAATGGGAGTGCCTGCCGGGCCCAATACTCTCCCCAGAAGACAGGGATGGAGAGAATCTCACTGTGAAGCCCCCCTCCTCCTCTTTAAGGAAGCCAACTTCATGCAACTGATCAGGTTTTGGTGT
>CM052883.1:157310934-157336886 GCA_028534135.1 Potos flavus
CCTGCCTCTCTGCCTACTTGTGATCTCGCTCTCTGTCAAATAAATAAATAAAATCTTAAAAAAAAAAAAAAAGTTTTTCAGACCTTCAATCATCCTGACCTTATCTCAATCAAAGAATTTACCATATTTTATCCTGTTCCCTGTCTGTCTTCTCACTAGATGATGAACTCCAGGAATAGGCTATATTGTTTTAGATCCGGACACCAGACAATTAGCCCATAGTTGATGCTTCATAAATATTAAGTAAAGTAATGAATAAAGGTGACGCCTGGGTGGCTCAGTGGGTTAAAGCCTCTGCCTTTGGCTCAGGTCATGATCTCAGGGTTCTGGGATCGAGCCCCGCATCAGGCTCTCTGCTCAGCAGGGAGCCTGCTTCCTCCTCTCTCTCTGCCTGCCTCTCTGCCTACTTGTGATCTCTCTCTGTCAAATAAATAAATAAAATCTTAAAAAAAAAAAAGTAATGAATAAAGACACCCAATAAAGCAGGTAAACCAAATTTTGCCTGCTCCCTTTGCAAAGAAAGGTTGTACCAGTCAAGAAATCCATTTTGCCTTCTGTCTAGTCGAGGAAAGTTTTCCAATTGAAGAAGAATGTCAAACTCAAAAAAATAAGAGCACCTAAAGCGTCATCTCAAAGCAGCTGGTGTTCCCTTCCCCCACTCCACATTTGAATTGCACTCACCAGGGAAGGGCTAGCTGGGACGCAGTGGAAATTCCAATAAAAAGGGAGACCCGAGAGCTCACTGCGCACCCGCAGTATCAGTGCCTCGCCCACGCGGTCATAGACAAAGTTAGCTTTGTTGGGGCAAGCGGTGTCCTTCAACAACGGGCACAGCAGGTCATCCAGATGACAGAGGAAAGCCGCAGGGGGGGCAGTCAGCCGCTTGTTCAGCTCCTGAAAAGACAACACGAGTTGGACAGAGTAAGGGTGCCATAAGGAAACCGACTCCCCTTAAGTTCCAGCAAAGGAAAATCTGGCTAACGTGAAGACAGTGGGCTTGAGAGGAAGGGAAGACAAAAACAGGGGAACAGGAAAGAAGAAAACAAAAAGAGAGAGCCACTGGCCTACTTCATCCTACCTTGTACTGTATGCAGTGCAAAAAAGGAACATGCAAACAACGATATAGAAAGATCCGGGGGGGGGGGCCCTGGGTGGCTCAGATGGTTAAGCATCTGCCTTGGGTTCAGGTCATGATCCCAGAGATCTGGGACAGATTCCCTTGTCCGGCTCCCTGCTCAGCGGGAAGTCTGCTTCTCCTTCTGCCCTTCCCCCCACTAGTTCTCTCTCTCTCTCTCTCTCTCTCTCTCTTTAATAAATAAATAAAATATTTAGAAAGAAAGAAAGATCGATCGATCGATCCGAGGGCTTTAGGTAGAAGGGCAGGACATTGGAATTGTCTCAACCTGATTCCACGTCCCTTGGCAACCTACAGGCCAGCAAGCTGGCTGATGGGAATGTACCCTTGACCTTCACTAAGACAGAAATGATGTCCACTACCGCCCCACAGCAGAACTTCTCTTCATGCTTACCTTGGCTCGTTGGCTGACCACACAAGTGTCCGCCTGTTCATGCCACACCTGCTGGAGATCTGAAACCAGCAAGGCGTAGCCCTGCCTGGTGATATACGCCTTGGCCAGGAGGGAGTTCTCAGCAAGTTGTAGCAGGGCCCACGGCTGCATCAGCAGGCCTTCCTCCAGCTCCTCCATCTGCAGAAGAGTCTGGATTTAGGAAAGTACCCCCGGGGTACTGTAGGCCTGGGGAAAGGGGCCCCCACGCAAACATGGCTACAGCAAATCGGCCTTGTGAAGGACTCCTCCCTAATAAGACAGAAGGTATGGATTTCCATTTTACCCTCCCCCCACACACACACACCCACACACAACCTCTGCCCCATCCCCCGCCCCACATATAACCATCTGGGCACCGACCTTCCTACGTCCCAGCCACCTAAAATCTATTTAGAATTTTATTTCTTTTTTTCCAAATTAAGTTCCTAAAGTGTATGAAAATACCTTTCTTCTGTAGTGTTTAAGCCTCGGCATATTGGTCTCAGTGTTTCTGCTTTCTAACAGGTGGAAACCTAAACCATTCCTGTCGTATCTTTATCACGTTCCTAATAAATACGCCAATGCTACCCTTTCCCGGAACTTCTAGAAGAGAAGGAATAGTTCTTGTCTGATAAAACATGGTAAGTCATAAGTGTCATGAGCAGGAAATTCAAATTATTTAATCACTATCTAGAAATAAAACTCTAGAAGGTCTCAGATTTTCAAATACATATACATATTATTATATAATACTATATATATTATATATTACATATATAATATACATAATATGAAAAGTATGAAAAGTATATATTGCGATACTATAATATATATAGTATTATATAATATATATGTATATAATATATATTATATAATTATATGTGTACATATTTACATATATTTATTATATATAATATATAATATTGTATATAATGATTATATAATAATATATAAATATATAAATATTTATATATATACACAGATATGTATATTCTCAAAGACAGGCTTTTTTTTTAATTAAATTTTTTTTTTTAAGATTTTATTTATTTATTGACAGAGAGAGAGATCACAAGTAGGCAGAGAGGCAGGAAGAGGGAGAAGCAGGCTCCCTGCTGAGCAGAGAGCCCGATGCGGGGCTCCATCCCAGGGCCCTGAGATCATGACCTGAGCCGAAGGCAGAGGCTTTAACCCACTGAGCCACCCAGGCGCCCCGAAAGACAGGAATTCTTAATCTAGAGTCTATGCATGTGAACACTCTGGAATTACAGGCAAAATCTGTGCATACATGCAGATAGCCATTTGGGAGGAAGAGGTCCCTAGATTTGTCAAATTCTCAAAGGGATCAATGACACACAAATAAAGAGCTAACAAACTCTATGTCCAGAAGCAAACAAAAAAGCCCAAATCTCATTTCAAGAACCTGGATGACTAAGACATCATAAAAACAAGGCACAGCATTTCCCAGAGATGGAAACAATTAATTAACTTCCACTTCACTCATCCCCTCATACCCCTAACCCAAGGTACTGCCGACAATGACATCACGCCCTGGAACTCCTGGAAACCCACTCTTCTAGTTCAACAACTAAATTTGTAGTCTTAACCTAAGAGATGTTCAGTAACTACGGCTACTGTACAGGAAATTCGGTCATTTTTCCTGTGGGGGGGGGTGATACAATTTCCTTCATTATTTCAGTCTATAAATACAAAGTGAAGTGAGGGGAGTGCCTTAGAATATAAAGAAAATAATGAAATTCCTTGGATTTCATTTCCACGATTAACATGGGTCTGTTCCTCCTCATTTCCATCACGGTCTAAGCCGTGGTTCTTCCAACCACAACCTAGCTTTTGAAGCGTGGTCTTCTAACAAAACTTAATTTGTGCAGTCAATAGTTGGGTGAAAAGTAAATATATATTGGGATTTATATTTGCAGCAGCCTCAAAACCTTGCGTTTGGAGGATGGGACGTCAGCTGCTTCCCACGTGCTGCTCCCACGGGGTGGAGATCTTGGAATGATTAAGCTCGCCCTCACTAGAGTTCCACATTGCCAAGGTTACAAATGCAAGGGAACAAGTGAAGCCGCCAAGCCCTTCCGTCCCCTGTAGGCACTCCGCAGTACGTCCTTGTAAGAGTGCCCCAAATTGGGTTGATTTTTCTGGCCCATCACTTCGAGAAGTCTGGGAGTTCAAATCCCTCAAACCGTAAGGTTGTTTTTTGTCCTGTTTGGGACGGCGGAGGGAGGGTGGGTGAGAGGAATTTAAAACGTGCTCAGGATCAACAGGCCCCATAGGAAGGTCTGAAACATTCAGCACCAGACCTGCTGCTGGTTGTTCCCACCAAGCGCGTCCTGTTGAGTCCAAGGCCTCTGTATCTCATTTTTTCCCCCTTCAAGGCCGCCTTTAACCGTCACGTTAACTAGATTCACCCGTTCATTATTCTTGAAGGAAGCGGGAGAGCGTCCAGGGCCAATTTGGGAGGTTGCCGGAGAACCCGGGTCTGCACCGAGTCCCGCCTCTCGGCCGAGCCCCTCTCTCGGCGCAGTTCCCCCGTCATCCTGCAGAGGGCAGCAAGGCCCCAGCGACCGTGCGGACCGGGCTACGCCCCGCCCGCTGCT
Organism: Potos flavus; assembly: GCA_028534135.1. Lineage (NCBI taxonomy): Eukaryota > Metazoa > Chordata > Mammalia > Carnivora > Procyonidae > Potos > Potos flavus. The sequence goes on from CM052883.1 coordinate 157,315,097, forward strand.
GGGGACCAACCCTCGCTCGCTTTACCGCAGCCCCGCCCCAAGAGCCCCGCCTGACGTAGTTTCCATCCGGCCTCGCTGCGAGGGCCTTCGCTGTCCGCCTTCGACAGCCCCGGCCGCACCGAGACGTGGCTCGCGGCCCCTTGGGGCCTCTCGGGGGTAACAAAGCCGACCACCAGCCGCTCTGGAGCACGGAGGAGCCCGCCAACAAGTAGCCTCACAAACCCCGCCTCGCCGCCGGAAGGCGGACTGCGCACGCGCGGCGCACGCGCCCCGCCCACCCCCGGAGGCCTGCCGCACCTCCCAGGCCCAGCGCCGGTGCCCGCCCGTCCGCCGGCAGGTCCCCGGGGCCCCTCGCAGCCGGGTCCCCGCCCAGGCCCCGGCCCCGGCCCCGGTTCGAACCCCGTTCCACCTACCGTGAGCGGCCGCGAGAGCTCCAGCCCACCGCAGCGGGCCGGCCCGCGCAAACCGAGAGGCCTAACGTAGAGGCCTTTCGGGACAGAGGGGCGGAGCCTGGGCCCGACGTGGGCGGGGCATCTGGGCCCCCGGAGCTGTCGCAAGAAGCGCTCCCAGTTCTGGGGGTCTGCCGCGCCCAGGGGAGCGGGAACACGGTGGGCGACCCGCTATAGGGAGATGGGGTGGTGGTGGCGCCCCTCGAGTCGCGCTGGCGGAGTAGAAAGAATGCCAGAGGAGGTGCAGGAGAGGGGTCTCTCGATTTGGACTTGTCAGTAAACTCAGACCACTTACCTTCCTTACGTTTCCAACCGCTTGTTTTGTTTTAAATAACATGAGGGGCGCCTGCCTAGTTCGGTCGGTTAAGCGGCTGCCTTCAGCTCAGGTCATGATCTCAGGTTCCTGGGATCCAGCCCCGTGGATCCTTGCTCAGCAGGGAATCTGCTTCTCCCTTTCCCTCTGCCCCTCCCCCAATAAATAAATAGAAAATTTAAAAATAAATAAATAAAATGAGGTGGTTGAACTTCACTAGACAATCTCTCTGGTCCTCACCAGCACTCCAACTGTTTCAAAGAGGATCCTTCTTCCATGCATCAATCCCATGGTCTGACCTCATCCTTTCTCTCTCCTGTCTTCATTTCTCCTTCCTTTTAGCCCCATATTTATGCTCCATCACCACAGAGAAACTTGAAATCCCTCAACTCATTTTCTGCTTTGCACAATTTGTGGTTTTGCTCCAGTTGGATGCCTGAGCTTGAAATATTCTCCCCATCCGCTTTCCACGAGCAAAAATCCTCCTCCTGTCAAGGCCTCCCTTGGTGCTTCTTCTTTCATAAAGCCTGTGTTTGCCACGATCCACAATCAGAATTCATTGTTTCTTCCTTTTGGCTCCCATAGCATTGTTTCAATCTTTATTATAGGCCACCTTTTACCTTAGATTTTAGTTAGTAATTACATAGGTCTTTTTAAATGGTAGGTGCCTCAAGAGGGCGGGGACCCTATCTTGTCTGTATCTGTAGTTCCAGAACCTTGCACATGGAAGGCCTACAATAAATATTTGTTAAGTGAATGCTGGGGTTTGACCATAGTTCAGATGCAGAATCTCATTCATTCAATCACGGCCCACTAAACCGTGGCCCCTGCCTGGAACATGGAACGGTTAGGCCTAATTAATTTTTTTGTTGTTGTTAGGCCTAATTAAGAAAAGGAAAGGCAACACACCTATTGGGAAATGAGACCTTTAGGGGGCCCATTTCTCATACACACACACACATATGCACAAGCACACACCTTCTTCCTAGGAGAAATTAGAACCTGGGAGCTGACTCTCCAGCAAGCTGGGAGACAGGGTAAACTAACCAGGGCAGGAGTAAGACTCCTGGTAATCACTGGGACCCAAGTTCTCTGCTAGACTCAGGACACTGCTCCCCAAAGCCAGGCAACAAATCAACTGTCTCTCCTGGCTCAGAGGGCCCTCCTTCCTCATTCCCGTGGTCTTCAGACAGCGGGCAGAGGCAATGGAGGGGCCGGGGGATACAGGGACACAAGTTTTGGGTGGGGAAAGGAAGCTCATACTCTTTGGCAGCCTTCTCCCTGGACTTCTGAGGCAGCCGAGCCTCTTGGGCAGCGAACGGAGATTGCAGCCCTTGACCTAGGCCTCGCTCAAGCCTTGTGCCTGCAAAAGAAAGGTTTGTCAGGCCATTGCCCCACCCAGGGAGTGAGAGCATCCTGGCTTCTCCCCGCTGTGCTGGGGCCTGGCCTCAACTTACCAGGAATGGTGTTCTCTAAGAGGAAGCCCAAGAATCCTGCCAGGAAGATGGGCTCTGTGAGCATCGAGCGCAGTAACACATCCACAGGGCTCCAGCCTACAGAGGGTTGGGGCCAGGCAAGAGGGGAACTCTGATCCTGTGCAGGGTCAATGAGTCTTCTATTTCTAGACCTAAATCTAAGGCTGGGGCTAAGGACAGATCTTTCTGAACTGTTATCCCATCTTCCCCAACCTTTGTCCCCCTACTCTCTATTTCCCCCACCCAGGCCCGTCCCACAAGATCCCAGCCCATCATCTTGTCTTCTGAGTATCCACATGCCCTCCAGATAGTTCCAGACTCTGGAAAGTTTGGTATTAGAAGCCCCAGCCATGGGGTGCCTGAGTGGTTCATTTGTTTAAGTGGTTGATTCTTCGTTTCAGCTCAGGTCATGATCTCAGGGTCCTGGGATCAAGCCCTCGTCAGGGTCCTGGGATCAAGCCCTCGTCAGGCTCCCTGCTCAGTGGGGAGTCTGCTTGAGGAATCTCTCTCTCTGCCCCTCCCCCCACTAGCACCCTCTCTCTCTAAAAGAAAAATAAATCTTTAAAATAAATAAATAAATAAATAAATAAATAAAAGCCCCAACCTTACTTCCCACTTTTTTTTGTTGTTTTTTAAGATTTTATTTATTTGAGAGAGAGAGAACGCACCCAAGCAGGCAGAGGCTCAGAGGGAGAGGAAGAAACAGACTCGCAGCTGAGCAGGGAGCCCAGTGTGGGGCTTAATCCCAGGACTTGAGCCAAAGGCAGATGCTTAACCAACTGAGCCACCCAGGCACCCCTTGCTTCCTGCTTCTTATCTTCTATACTCTAGCCTGGTTTTCTCAACCTCAGTACTACTGACATCTTGCACCAGATAATTCTTTGTTTGAGGGAGCCTGTCCTGTGCATTGTGGGATATTTAGCAGCACCCCTCTAGCCACTAAATGCCGATACCAATCCCCTCTTCTGTTTGTAGCAACCAAAAATGTCTCCGGATATTGCTGAATATTCCCTGTGGGGCAAAATCCTCCTCAGTTGAGTCCCACTGCTATTGGCTAGGCTGCACTAACAAACCGAGGTATTTGCTGCTCCCGGAAATACCCTAGGACTTCCTACTTCTAAGTCGTTGTTTATGATGCTTCCCCAACGGAAATGAGCCTCCTCTCACTAAATACGTTCAAATCAAACCAGCTCGACGTTACTTTCTCCATAAAACTTAACTTGGATCGTCTCAAACAGAAACTCTCTCTCTTGCCGCTGAGCACCCCAGCTCCTTATCTGAACCTTTCCTGTTATGACTGTACATGTCTTCTTTCTTTTGCTGGACTGTAACATCTGGAGGCACCTTGTATCCTAAGGGGCTAGTCTGGTGCTCAATAAATATTTGTTAAACGAATCAATGAACTATTTACACCAAAGCCCAGAAAAGGGTATGGCACCTGGAGTCCAGAGAGTCCCAAGCCTCTAGCCCTTGCTTTCCCAATTCTGTCCAACTCCTCTTCCCACCCCTCCCCCTCCTCCCACCTGTGCTCAGCAGGACCGGGGCCTCTCGAAGCCATCTTGGCAGCAGCAGGGCCATGAAGATGGAAAAGCCAACAATGAAGACATTCCGCCCAGAGTCAATGTCAGCCAGGTGGAAGCTGGAGAATCCAGCAGACAGAACCACGGCCTGGGTCACCCCAAGCACCCCACCTGTCTCGTAGGGAAGTAATCAAGCAGGTTGGGAAGGGCTGGAAGAGCAGAGAGGATTGCAGGGCGGGGCAGGTGGTGATGGAGACAGACAACCAAAAGGCTCATTTTCCATTTATGCCAGAAGCCCGGTCAAGAGGTCAAGACGCTGGGCTGGGGAAAATGAGGGCAGCGGACACACACACAGCTATCCATATGTCAGGGGGTACTGTTCGGAAAGAGGGGGGCCAGTCACAACCAACAGGTTGGGCCATCCTGAGGGCGGGGTGAGTGCTGGTTCAATACCAGGCCTGCTGGCACGTCCACTCACCAAGCACAGGCAGTGGGATGGTGGTGAGGAGCTGGGCCAGCCTCGGGGAGAGCCCAAGCCCCACGCAGAGCAGCCCCGCCAAGTACGCCACTCTCCGAGAGCCAGCCTAGGTGAAGAAGACATGCTAGAAAACACCACCTCCTCCTCGACTCTCTAAGGGTTTTGCCTGGCTGGCCCATTCTCATCATTTGGATCCCAACTCAGATGTGACCCTTCCAAGAAGCAGTCTACCTGAAGGCTCCTCGTTTTCTCAACCACTACCTCACTACTACCCTGCTTTGCTTTCTTTTTCTTTTTAAAATATTTTATTTTTAACTTTTATCTGCTTTGTTTTCTTGATAGGACTTATCACTCTGGAATTATCTTACTTTTTTCCTTTTTTTTTTTTTTTAAAGATTTTATTTATTTATTTGTCAGAGAGAGTACAAGCAGGGGGAGCACCAGGCAGAGAGAGAAGCAGACTCCTTGCTGAACAGGGAGCCTAAGGCTAGACTCAGTCCTGGGACCCTGGGATCATGACCTGAGCCGAAGATAGGCGCTTAACTAACTGAGCCACCCAGGCATCCCTATCTTACTTTGTTCCTTAAATTGTCCGCCTCTCCCTCTCTGAAGTGCCCAAGAGATCAGGGCCTTTATAGGACTTCATCTTACTGGCCCCCAGCCCGGGTACAGGGCCCGAGGCATAGAAAGAATTTAGTGGTGACTTAGTGTCTTCCTCCTGCTCCTAGCAGCTTACCACTTCTAGACACCTCCCTAAATGAGATCGTTGATACGGAGTGCCTGACAGAACGCTGGACACAGACGACAAACAGTCAGTGTGAGTCTCTTCCCCTCGCCCGCGCCTCCAGCTCCCCGGTCCCCACCCCCATCCACATACCTGGATAAGACTCATTGTGCCCACGTTGGGGAAGCTGGATGCAGTGCCCATAGGGCTCCCCAACAGCCCAGCCAGCACGCTGCCCAGACCCTCCAGGCTCAGCCCGCGACTACAGGCATGTGGAGGTGGGGACGGCAACCTCAGCAGTCGGCCACACAGGGCATAGCAGCCCAGGGAGCTGGCGGAGGCTGCCAAAGCCATGGAGAGGCCCGCAGCTAGAGCCCTGGGTGTCAGCAAGGGCCAGTCCCACTCAGCTGGGGAGGGAGAGAGAACCGCCTTGAGGCCAGACTCAAGTCTGGAGCATCCCCCTGCCTCCAAAGTTCTGTGCCACAAGAATCCTCGAGAGCCTGTTGTCTTTGAAGATAATGTCTTGGGACAAAACCAACAAACTCAGGATAAGGACTCAACCCTTTACCACGGTCTACAAGGCTTCATCTCTCACGGCATTCTGCTTCACTCCCTTCACTCCAGATACTCTGGCCTTGTTTCAGGCCCTTGTACTTGCTGTGTGGCTGGCTACCACAGGGCCTTTGCATGTGCTCTTCTCCCTACCTAGAATGCTCTTCTCCTTGCCTTCACCCTGTTAGCTGCTCCTCATCTCTCACATCTCAGCTCAAAGATCACTTCCTCAAGAAGACTTTTCCTGATCTCTCCGATAAAGTCAGATTCTCCATTATATGCTGTCATTACACAACGTACCTCCCCACTGTGGCACGTACCACATGCAATTTACACTTGCTTGGACGACTAATTAGTATCTGCGTTCCCCAGCAGATAGAGCTTCATGAGTATAGCTACTGTGTCTGTTATATTCATCACCATGTCCCCTATCATGTGCCCAGCACAAAACCGGCAACCAACAGACCTTTATTAAATTGACAAATGAACAACTTTTGTGCACAATGCCTCAAAAGCAATTTTTATACATAGGTCACCAACCCAAATGCCTGCGGAGGGCAGTGGCACAAATGAATAAATTGGGTAAGGGGTATTAACAGGGAGCGGTGGGCTTACAGATGTCTCAACACTCAACAAAACACCTGTGACGAGGGGCCAGCACTGCCCCTTGGACTGGCAACTTCTCTCCCCTGCGTGTTTTGAGAAAATACAGGGTTTAACTCGGAAATGAAATTCACTCAATCGTGAGTCCGAAGAAATAGACCCTCTATTCGAGTCAGAGAATGGAGGACGAAGAGTAAACCTACCTGGGTGAGGCAGCCAGACCCATGGCGCCTCGGGAGAGGCAGACAGCTCCGGGGGGACGATGTGCAGACCCAGAAGGGCAGAGATGATCCACACACAGGCCGCGGGCATCAGCACCTGAGGGGCAAGACTGAGACAGGAAAGAGCCCCTCCCCCCAGAACCTTCCAAGCCAGCCTTCGAGGGGCAGACAGAAGCCAAAAGGTAGCAGGCTGAGTAAGCGTTCTCTGCCAGTCCTTCTCCCCTCAACTGCCCTGCCCCGGACCCCGACATACCGAGAGGAGCCGGAAGACGCGAATGGGAGCGTGAGGGGAAGAGTTTGAAGATGGCCTCCAGGGGCAGGGGGGAACCTGGCAGGAGCCCAGGTGCTGAGAACAGAGCACCATGAGCAGGATAAGCCTAGGAGAGAGAAGGAGCTTCAGCAAGAGGAAGCAAGCATCCTGTAGGGGGTAATGGAGGTAGGAGTGGCGGAATTCCCTTAAAGGGGTCCCAGAGAAGAGAGGAAGGAGGATACCTTGGTGGGAGGAGCGGGGGTCAGCGGGAGATCAAATGAATCCAGAAAAAATCCTGGATTCGAAATCCACGAAGGATCGGCCCTGCTCAGACGGCTGCTGAGTTGGGGTGGTCCAGCGGCTCTGCCCACCCCAGGACCACACAACCCACTGGTCACACCCCACGCCCCTCAAGACTTACGTACAGCAAGGCCAGGCCCCAGTGAGTAGAGCAGAAGAGGGCCACCTCCCTGTGGGCAGAGAAGCCTGCCACCACCAGGCTGGGGGCCAGCACCAGGGGCCCGCAGTGGGGGAACAAGTGGCCGGGACCCCCCAACAGCCCCAGGGTGCCCTGCAGCAGCCCGGACACCACCACAGCGCCGGACACCTGCAGGAGCCAAGAAAAGGACAAAGAGGAAGCATTCTGCTCAATGGTGTTGACCTCCACCTGGACTTCTTTTTTTTTTTTTTTTTTTTAATTTAAATTCAATTAGCCAACATATAGTACATCATTAGTTTTCGATGTCCTGTTCATTGATTCATTAATGATTCATTAATTGTGTATAACACCCAGGGCCCATCACATTATGGTCCCTCCTCCTTAATGCCCATCCCCCAGTTACCCCATCCCCTACGGTCCTCTGCGCTATTTCTTATGTTCCACATATGAATGAAACCATATGATTGTCTTTCTCTGCTTGACTTATTTCACTTAGCAGAATCCCCTCGAGTTCCATCTACGTCGACGTAAATGGTAGGTATTGGTCCTTTCTGATGTCAGCCTGGACTTCTTAATGAATTCCGAGTTCCAGGGTGGGTCCCTGCCCCAGCTCCTTCCCCCAGACCATCTCAGACCATTTCTGACTGGAAACTAGAACCTCCTTCATCCTGGGAGAGCCCGCAGCCCTCCCGCTCCCCACTCTCAGGCACTCACCTCTCTGAGAGAAGTATTCCAGAGCCCCAGGCCATGGCAGCCAGCCCCCCCACACAGGCGCAGCACAAGGGAGGCTGGGAGAAGTGGGGGGCACGGAGAGGAGAGAGTCAATGGGACAGAACCCCAGTGTTCCGCCCTCCTAGCTGGGGCTCGGCACGGCTCCAAGACCCCAGAGCCTAGCAGTTCCTATCACTGCCCGCTCTCCATCCTGCACCCGCCTACGCCTGGAGGCTCCGACTGGCAGCCCAGCCCACCCTCACCCCTTGCCCTTGCTCTGTGCTCACAGTTTCCAGGTGTCTGGATGGCCAGAGGTAGCTTCTGGCTGGTCAGCACCAGAGCAGGGACAAGGAACTCTAAGGACGGAGCCTGGACAAGAGGGAGCCTGTAGGAACAGCAGCCCCAGCAGGTCTGGAGACGCGTGGCAGCCCAAAGGACTTCTCAGGCCTCTCCTACACTCACACGAGTACACACACACACACACACACACACACACACACACACCCGCCCCCTTCTGTCCGGGGAGTTCCCCACACCTGCTGCCTATCCAGACTTGCAGGCTGGTAGACACACCACAGGAAAAGAGGCTGGAGGCCAAGAGCTGGGCAGGGGAGTACGAGAGCTCTCCCGGGGGGAGACTTGGAAGCAGGAGCACGTGGGAGGCCCAGAGCAAGGAAGCCAGGACCAAGATATGCTGCAGGGGGAGGAATGGGAAGAGTGGTCTTCAGAAAAGGGGCAGAAATACCTATTTCTAGAGGGTTTCTCATGCCACGTCTATTCCCCCCCAAATACCCCTTCAGCCAGGACCAACTCCTGCACCTCTGCACCTACCTGCAAAGCCAGAAGACAGCTGAGGCCCCAGGGAGGAGGCCCACACGGAGAGGCCCAAGGGTGAGAGGAGGGATCTTGGACAGCAGGCGGAGGAGGCGGTAGCGGCGGCGGCGGTGGCAGGGGAACCAGGGTATCCTGGGGGCCCATGGATTGGAGTTGGATGGGATGGGGGGATGATCGGCTCATGCTGCCCTGCTTTCTTCTTGTCTTGGCTGCCCTGGGCCAGAATTATGTAGAGAGTGTAAGAGGTCAGAGTTTGGATGAAGTTAGCTGCCTGGAGTGGGGAGGGGGTGAAAGGGTCAGTGAAGCGGAGCGAAGGGATGAGGGATTTGGGGCAGGACAGGTCCTTTCACCTTTGCCCAGCTCTTGTACAAATTCCATCACCCATTAACTGGGGAACCATGTTCTGGACCCCTCCCCCCAACAATCTCCATCTTGATCCAAGCTTTGCAAAGCAGGATAAGTGGGGGGGGGGGGGAAGGGGGGGACTTGTAAAATATCCCTGGGAGGTTTTCCAGGGTTCCTTCCTCCCCACCAGCATTTGGAAAGATCACTCCTACCCCAGTTTTCAACCTTTTCGGGGTCCAGCCCCCAGGGCTGCCTGGGAAGGAAATGCATGGGTAATATCCATCCATGGTGCATGGCAATAGGGACCACAACTCCAGACCATTTCCGTGCCGTAACAGGAAGGAGAAATGAAGGTGATTGATGATAACAAGTATTTCCCATGCAAAAGCTGGGGTCCAGCTGAAAAAGAAGGCGATGGAATCCACTGCCCACCCGCTATGTACCATCACCCCGGATGCGGCAGCTACAACGCCAACTGATACTGCTGCTTTCCTGGCCACTGGCGTACCACAAGCAGCACCGTGGTGGGTGACCCGATGTTCCAAAATCATGAGCCGGTTCTTGGCAAAGTGCTGAACAAAGCAAAGTCCAGTTTTAATTTACACGTAGGTACATAACTGGCAAACAGAGTCTGTTTCGGGGCGCCTGGGTGGCTCAGTGGGTTAAAGCCTCTACCTTCAGCTCAGGTCATGATCTCAGGGTCCTGGGATCGAGCCCCGCATCGGGCTCTCTGCTCAGCAGGGAGCCTGCTTCCCCCCACCCTGCCTGCCTCTCTGCCTACTTGTGATCTCTCTGTCAAATAAATAAATAAAATCCTAAAAAAAAAAAATCACTTAGAACAGTGATTTAAAAAAAATGGAGTCTGAAAAAAAAAAATGGAGTCTGTTTCAAAATGTGCAAAAACGATTTCGTATTTACCCGTTAAAAAGGTCTAGGTTCAGATAAACAGGTTTTTCCTATACATGAGGTCCTGGAGGATCATTCAAAAGTTGTCTTGGAAAAAATTGTCTTGGGAATTCTTCATCATAAGGGAGGGACCTGAAGCTCTTCGGGTTGCTCAGCTGAATGCCAGTCGCATCCCTTCAAATGTTTGCCTCCATCAAAAAAACGCCCCATGTTCCCAGACTGCTCCCCTAAGGGGCAGTACCACCTGTCCCGGATACCCTCTGTCCAAGGGCCAGAAAGGTTTTCCTTCTTCCAATGATAACCCAGCTTTGGACTTGTCTTAAAACCACCAACTACCACCATGTGTCCGACCAGAATGGAGGTCAGGATAGAGAGAGGTGTGCTTGGAGCTTGCCAAGAATGTTTGCCTTGGCCTCTCAGGATCCACCAGGATAGGGCCCCCCCAGAACTTGTGACAGACAGGTAGGGTCACCGTCTGTGCCCCACAGCACCCAAGTCCAGCAGTACTAGGGCCCCAGGGTGCTGGGAGCAGGGATGAGGGTTAAGTTTGAAATGGGAGACTAACCATCGAATAGCAGGGAAGTTCTGTTTTTTTTTAAGATTTATTTGGGAGGGAGAGAGCGTGTACGCACACACACTTAAGTGAGGGAGGACAGAAGGAGAGAGAGAGAGAATCTCAAGCAGATTCCCCACTGGGCATGGAGCCCGATGTGGGGCTCGATCTCATAAGCCTGAGGTCATGACCTGAGCTGGACCAAGAGTAGACTGCCCAACCCACCAAGCCACCCAGGCACCCCTCAAACAACAGGGAAGTTCTAAAACGGGTTTCTGGGAGAATGCATTGCAAGATGATGGGCTCAGGAAGTAGAAAGGCTTAGAATCCAGATATGGGGTCGAGGGAGGAGGGATTCTTTCAGGGCTGCCGCGGAAGAAAGAATCCAGGCCATGCAACTGACACTGTTTATTGAAACCTCAGTTCTACAAAAGCGTGAAAAACCCAGATACAAAGCGGTGGCCAGAGCGGCCTGTGAAAAGAACACCCAGGAGAAGAACCGGAAGAGAGGAAAGCCCAGGAGCAAGGTATTACAAAGAGGCTGGAAGACAAAAGGGTGAGGCTCAAGGTCCCAGCAGTCCCTGGCTCCTTTAAGCTACATCCGGGGGATGGGTGTGGAGAGGGTTTCCCACCTCCCCCTGCCTTCCCTCGGCAGATCCCACCTTGGCCCAATCTGTCCCTGGCTCTCCTGCTTCAGGGACATCACACAGGCCCCCAGTCAACGTCCCCTCCCTCCCTCACCCCACTTTTCGCCTTCCATCATAGGGAACTCAAAAGCAAAAGTCTAGAACCCAGGGAGGTAGAGAGATGGGGGGCTTCTCTGGCTGGCTGTGACATGGGCCTGGTCCCCAAGCCAAAGCTTCCCCTGGTACTATCACCGCCCTGAGCAAGCAGCCAGCCGCTGAAGTCTAGCAGAGTGAGCGACCTTCAGTGTTTCGGCCCCACAACCCCTTAAGCTCCATCATCTAGGAGGACAGGGACCAGCCAAGGACCCAGAGAGGCAGAGAGGATCTAAGTCAAGCTTTACCCCTCCAGGTTCTCAAGGACTCCCAGATCCTCTTAACGTATTCCTTGGAGGCCTGCCTAGCCTGGGAAAATGAAAGACTTGAGACGGGCCAGCTCCATGACACTGAAAAGGGAACGCTGCTGGGGCTGGGGGAGCAGCGGGGGCACTGGGCTCCAGGGCCAGGGTGGAGCCACACCATGGGAGTGGTACCCTGCTTTGGGGGGCCCAGTGGGGACTGTATGGTTGGAGTGGTGGCAGGCGTGGCAGCTTGGGGAGTCTCTCTGCAGCTTCTGGCAAAGGGGACAGTTCTGGAGAAGAGTGGGAGGGCCAGGAGGGTCCGGGGGAGGCAGTGATGGAGGAGTCAGTGAGGCCAGGAGACTGCCCCACAGTGAATGCAGCCCTGTGTCGCCTTCTAGGCCACCGGAGACGTTAACAGGACATGGCAGGCACTGTGGCACGGAAGAAGGTGTGCAGGGTTCCAAGAGGCACCTGGAGGCCAGTCCAAGGTCCGGGGGGCCTGGTGAGGGGCTGCAGGACAGCCCCAAGGACTGATGAATTACGGCCACCGAGGCCACTGCCAGGGCCACACTGCTCACGTATGCCATGGCCAACAAGCAGGACAGCTGCAGGAGAGAAGGTAAGAAGAGTCAGTGCCCAAACACCCTTCCCCTAAAACCCGCTTCTGTCTTCAACCCCGCCCCTTACCTTGTCTGCTCAAGTCAGAGCTCTCTTTTGCCATCTACTCTCCAACCCCATCTCCTGAGGCCTTGGGCATTTGCTCATCCCGCCCTACACACCAGCCCACTCCCCGCCCCTCTCCTTCCCAACCTCCTAACCTTTGCCAGGCGCTGGCAGAGGGAGCCCAGGGCCGACTGCCAGGTCGGCTGCTCCAGCAGCACACACAGGTCTGTGTAGGTGTACCAGCCCCGCCGCCGCCCCTGCTGCGCAGCCACACTGTGGACAGAGGAGCAAGACAGAGGGCATCTATACCCCTCCCGCAGCTGGCCGGGCAGCGGCCTCACTCCCCTGGGAAGCCACCAGGACACACTGGGTAACCCGTTACACGTGCAGATTCCTAGCCTACCTGTGGATCCAGGAGCTGAGCGCGACACTGAGGTCTGTATTTTAAATAAGCGCCTCCCCCCGCCCTTCCCAAGGTGCTTACAAAGAGGGCAGATAGGTTTAGGGACCACTACCTTGGGCAATTCTCTTTCCTGTCTCCTCCCTCCCCCCAGTTACACGGACCCTCCCTTCTGTCGACATCTTATGATTGAGGTCTAACCCCCCAAATCCCTTGAGCCCCTCTCCCCAACTCTAGAACCTACCAGCTCTCCAGCCAGCTCAGCACCTCAAAGATCTCCCGAGGGTCAGTGTAGAGACGCCAGTCCTACGGGTAGGAAGACAAGGGCACCGAGCAAGTTCAGCTATGAGCCACCATCCCTTACCAACCAGGACCACAGCTCCAGCTACAAGCACTGCCCCGAGGACACTGGCCTGGCACGTCCCGTGTGCCACACACTGTTCTAAGAGCTTTTACATATTAACTCATTTAATACCACATTATCTCGTTTCACAGGACACCCTCCGTTAAGGGCAAAGAGAGAGAAAATAACCCTAAGACCGGTCCACGCCTGGAGGGAGCGCAGAGTCAGGAGGCAGAGAAAGTCTGGATACGAACAATCAGAGCCCCGTTCTGATTCAGAATGCTCTGACTCAGAGGGTAACATGTAGGGCCTGAGGAACTGGGGGCGGCGGCTGCTCCATTTCTGGCCTGGCCGAGCCAGGAACCTCCAAAGGCTGTGGTTGGTCCAGAAGGGTGGGAAGGGAAGCCACTAATAAGGAAAGACACAAGGAGAAGAGCCAAAAAAAGAAACAAAGAAACTACAGAACGCTGACAGGGAAAAGCCGAGGATGAAAGGAACATAACCAGAGCGCAGAGGAGCCGAGTGAGAGACCGAAGGGCTACTCACCATGGCACTCAGGAAGCCCCGCTCCAGGGCGTTGAGCGTGGGCACGGCCACGCCCCCTGCAGCCCCCCATTCATCGTTGAAGACCTCCTCCTCCTCCCCTTCATCATAGAGGTACTTACTGGCCACCATCTGCAAAGGAGCCAGAAGTGGAATGGGAAGAGCCTGCGCCCAGCTCCCAGCTCACCAGGGAGATGAACGGGAGGGGGCGTCCTACCATGGAGATCAGGAACAAGTCGGAGGATGACACATGCTGTAGGTAGTCAGGGTTTCGATGCCGGAGCCGCTCGATGTACACCAGAGCGAGCATCATAGCACACGGGGAGATGCACGCCTCCCTGCGTGGTGGGAAGGGTCACTGATTAACCCCAAGGGCCTTTCCGCTCTCACAACTCTTAACGATGCGCATCCCTGGGTCATTACATCTTTTCTTTAGACATAACCATCTCCCTCTCTCTAGGGCCCAAACACTTTCATCCCGTGCCCCTCAATTCCAGGCTCACCGGGACACATGAGCTACATATTTCTTCTGGAGTCGGCGAATAGGGCTGGGGGCCGCCTTCTGGAGCAGTTCCACAGCAATGTCTGCGGGAGGCAGAAGGAAGGCAGAGTAGGCAAACAACTCCTCCCTTCCCGCCCTGCCCCCACGCACACCCAGTTCCCACTGCTATCAGCAGAAAACTCTGAGCTGTATGATCTGAGGCCTTAGAGACAAGACCACAGTAACAAAGTAGATCAAATTCTCCCATATTGAGACAAAAGGCCCGTTCTACATTTGCATTTCGGCTCCCTCCAGCAGAAAGGCTTATTTCCGGGTCACCTGAAGAAACTACCTAGATTTGTCTTTCGCCCCACTCATCTGAGAAATAAACACACCTTGTGAATTTGAGATACGTATACGTGTCTCATGTACAAATCAAGAGTGATATAAATTCGTAACACAGCAGTGTTTTCTACTCATCTGGACTGAAAAAATGTGAAATGGAAAGCCAGCCCTTACACCAGGTACCAATAAGTTAGCTGTGACCAGACAGTCCAGCTCATGGGGTACACGCCTACCCATTTTGGTGACTGCTGACAACCCCATCTTCATGCTTCTCACTTGTCCAATCATGCAACACTAACCTGCCACGGGGCTGGAGAGTTCCTCCAAGCTGCAGTCAGCTTCCCAGTCCCAACCATAGTAGAGTCTCCTTCGGATCCGAGCGCTCAGTTTCTGGTGTCCGGGGAGGAACTGAAATGGCAGGAGGTGGAGGGTAAAGGGCAGGGAAGGCAACGGTGGAGATCCTGGCTCCAGCGTGGAAGTGGGGTGCGGGGCAGCAAGCACACCTTACTGCTAGTGGTGCCCAAGCCCCACCGCGCCCCATTCTCCGGATTATTTGCCAAGGGCAAAAAAAAAAGGGAGAGAGCAGGAATCCTCCGCCACTGACTGCTCCCCAGGAGAGGTCCTCCAAACAGGTCCCGGGCTGGCTAACCCTATCTCCATTCCTCTACCCCGAGGCTCTCCCTCAGGGCCCAAGGAGCCGGGGCCTCGAGTAGGCAAGGCTCGAGCGTCTGCCGCCTGGCTTCCGGACCGAGCCGTCAGGCGAGCTGGCGGCCCCGCTCGGGTGCCCAGGGGAGCGCCCGGGGTCGGAGCTCAAGCACCGGGAGGCCGCGGAGGGGGCCGGCCGCGCTCTCACCGTGAAGTCCTGGAAGCCGGTGAGGGAGAAGGTGCCTTCCTCGTCCAGGAGGAGCCCGGCCAGGTCCATCGCGCCGACACTCGCCGCCCTGCGAACGTGGAAGGGGACGCGTGGTAAGGGAGCCGCCGAGCCGTCGCCTGCCCGCCGCCCTGGCCAGCGCTGCCCCGGGTCCTCGCGCCGGCGGCAGCAGGCGGGGCCGGGCTGGCGGGCACCTCTTCCTGTTCCGCCCCGGGCGGGGCTCCGGGCTCCGAGATCCGGGCTCCGGGTGCGGCCCTCGGGGGCCCGGGGCGCTCACCTCACCCGGTGGAGAGAAGACCCGGCTGCCGGGCGCGTGCGGCGAGTCTGCCCCGCCGCGCGTCGGCCTCGCGTTTACTAGCCGCGGGGGTGTCGCCGGCGACTCAGCGCCCGGCACTTCCTGCCCCTGGCTGGGCCCAGCCGCCAGCCCCGACCGCCACGGAGGAGCCGGGCTCGCCTTCCTCCTGGTCGCCCCGAGCCCGGGCGAGTCCCACAGCTAAGCCCCAGCGTGTCCTCGTCTGGGTCGTGGGGACAATTCCCGGAGGACCATGCGAGGATGAACGAGCCCGGCTGACCTTTTCGTACCAATGTGGATAATTAATGTGAATAAAACCAAGATGCAGGACGAGTGGCTGCGGAATGTTCAGAAAAAGATACACAGAACAATGTACATACACACAAAACATCGGAAAGAATACAGAAAAAACAGTGGGTGCGCTGTGGTCAAGGTGGCAGGGAAACTTTTTGCTGTAAACCTTCCTTTCAGTAGTTTGAATTCTACAAATTCAATTACGTATTTTGTGGGGTTACTGCAGAAATTAAATCATCACAAGGGACATAAAGCGCCTGGTACGTTGTAAGCCTCAATAAATGGTATTAATATGCTCCCCAAATAAACAACATCTAAACAGGATTCTGTTTTTAAACTCACCCCGAAACCCCGATCTCCTGTTTGAGCAAGGGATTGGAAAGAGTTCCGATACGTGCTGGCAGTAAAGTTTACGGAAGGGGGTGAGGAGCAAACAACTTTTCTGACTAGGTGAAGCTGTTTTTGAGTCGGTCGAGTCACGCGCTGGTGTTTGTTTATCCGCTGAGGGGAGGGAACTGGGAGGACCAGTAAGTCAAGGGCTGAGTAATGGGACCGCCGCCGCCCTTCCCGAGCAGAAACAGATCCTACCCGCGACACCGGGCATTTGGAACCCCACTTCCTGCCCCTTCGGTCGGCATCACACTGGGAGTACCGACTCCCTAGCTGCCCTCCCTACACAGGGAGAAGAAAACGGGCCGGAGTGCGGAAACGCGGAGATACAGTCCTTCGGCCCCACCGAGGACACCGCGGTACCACCGGGACGGGGACTCCCGACTCCACCAGCCACAACACGCACCTGCGCAGAAGCAAGCGCCCGGGTAGCCGCCAGCGCGCAGGCGCGGGCCGCCCTATTCCGGCGGTTAGGGTACGTCACGTGACGGGCTCGTCGTTCCACCGTCACGTGACGGGCCTCGGCGGCCTCGGCTGCGCTCTCCGCGGCGTGCGCCCCCTTCCGCCTGACGCGCCCCCGGCGGCGGCCGCGCAGCCCTGGCTCCTCGCGGGCTCGGGCGGCGGCTGCGACGGGGCCATGGCGAGCGGAGGTGGCGGTGGTAACACAGGCGCGGGCGGGGGCCCGGGGCTGGGCCTGAGCCTCGGCCTGGGTCTGAGCCTAGGCATGGGGGAGGCCACCGGCGAGGCGGAGGAGGAGGCGGCCACGGCCGAGGCGGTGGGCCGCCTGGCCACGACGCTGTGGCTGCGGCTCCGCGGCTGGGAGGCGGTGCTGGCGGCGGCGCAGCGGCTGCTGGTGTGGGAGAAACCGCTGCACAGCCTGGTCACGGCGGCCGCGCTCAACGGCCTCTTCTGGTAACGGCCGCGGAGGAGGAGGAGGAGGAGGAGGGGGCGGGGCCGGGCAGCGCGGGCGAGCGGGGGCGGGAGGGGCCCGGAGCACCATCCCCGTGCCAGGGGTTGACACTTGCCCCGGGGGAATGACCCCCTTTCCCCGGCTGTTGTCCGTCGGGGTTGCCCCATTCCTCTATCTCGGGTCTCGAGTTAGGCCTGGAGGTTCCCGTTCCCCCATCAGTGGGCGCTTTTTCGCCTTTGGCGATGGATGCGGGAGCCTCTCACCCACTCACCGCCGAGGTGCCTGTGTCTCCCTAAGGTTGCTGTCTTCGTCGTCCCTCCGGCCATTCTTCCTACTCAGCGTCTCACTTTTGGCCTATTTTCTGCTGGATCTCTGGCATCCTCGCTTCTTCCCTGACATCTCAGGTGACTGTTAACTTCATTCACCAAGCCCCTTCGTGCACTTGCTTTGTGCCTGGCCCCTCTGGGTGGGTTCAAAGGAGAGGGAAAATGGACAGCAAGCAATCAACTCCCAGGCACCACCACTTCCCCAGTCCTGAAATGGAGAATTTCCCTCTTCTTAAAATCAGTGTTGCGTGAGTGTAGTAGTTAAGGAGTGGACTCTAGAGCCATATTTCCTGGGTTCCTGTTGCTTGCTCTGCCATTTGCCATGCATGTGACCTTGTGAGAGCCACTCAATTTCTGTTGGCCTCAGTTTTCTCAGTTATGACACAAGGAGAATAAAATTTACTTGGTAACCAGGCAGTGAACATAGAATGAGTTAATACATGTTATGTTTATGGTAGAGTTTCAGGTGTTACAGGTATCAGAGGAGTATTAGGTTCTATTTTGTTGTTGTTATTCGTGGCTCTACTAATTAGGTGTTTTGGAGCAATTAGATGTCAGGCTGTGTGAGCTGCTTGGGGTGTAAACATGAATAAAATGTGTTCGAGAAGAGTGAAGTTTGGAGTGCTTGGCTGGCTCAGTTGGTAGAGCGTGCGACTCTCAATCTTGGGGTTGTAAGTTTGGGCTCCATGTTGAGTGTGGAGATTACTTAAAAATAATAAAATCTTTGAAGAGAAGAGTGGAGTTTAAAGAAGGAAACAGACATACAAGTACAAACAACAATAACAATGTAATTTTTTCTGCAATTGCCCTCTGAAGGAAGTGCTCTGGAAATTCAAAGAAGGGGCAGCTATTCCTGCCCAGGGGAGTGTCTCCCAGAGCCCTACCACTCAACTTCTTCCCCTCCTCTCTTTCTAGCATCATCTCCAGAGGAGCCACACTCTGACAGGTGAGTGCAGGCCGCCTCTTGAAGACAAATACCCAAACCCTGTCTTGCTTTGATGTCAATGTCACCACGGTGCATGGCAGCTTCCGCAGGCACAGACCCCAGCGTAGCAAATGGACCGGTGACAAGTTTGGTCCTGGGTTCCTGTTCAGGTGTTTGGGTGCCTGCTCCTTTGGGGGCAGAGGGTTGGAAACTCTGGACTTTGCTTCCCCAAGATCAGGACAGCCTCCCTTTGGGAGGTGGGGTCCTCCACTTGTTTAGAGTGAAGACCTCATTGGCATTCTCAGAGGGATTTGAGTGCCTAGGAAGCTGGTGTCTGAGGCCTCCAGGGGTCATGTCATGTCTCCCCAGTGAGGGTGCGGGGTCAGGCGCCCGGCCGCACCTGCTGAGTGTGCCCGAGTTGTGCAGATACCTGGCTGAGAGCTGGCTCACCTTCCAGATTCACCTGCAGGAGCTGCTGCAGTACAAGAGGCAGAATCCAGCTCAGGTAACCTCCACGTCCTAAAACAGTTTCCCGCACTGTGGGGAGATAGAGGCAGGTGGGAGGCGGGGAGGGGTAACGGGAAATCTCTGGCTGGACACTGAAGGAAGAGGGCTGGAGCCTTTTTGAGGCAACATTCACTGGGGGTAGCTTGGTACAGAAGTAGTCTCGTTTCAGGGAAGACGTGCTTACATTGCTTCTCATCAGGGCAGAGCAGTTTGAGTTATAGATGTTTGGTGATGTCTAGTGTAAACTTGAATTGGTGGTCTTGGGCATCCTTTTGACTAGAGTGGATCCCCGCATCCCTAGAAGGCACACCCCTCCTTCTGTCAGCTGAGCAGCAGTTTCTTGCCCAGATGAATGGGGCATGTACCTTTGAGACCCTCTGCTCTTCTCTGCAGTTCTGTGCTCGAGTTTGTTCTGGCTGTGCTGTGCTGGCTGTGCTGGGACACTATGTTCCGGGGATTATGATTTCCTACATTGTCTGTGAGTAGGGTTTAACCCCTGCCTTTCCTGAAGCCCTTTCCTTCTCTTCTACTGGACGGAACCAAAGGGACCGACTGACTCTGAGGGAGGGTGGTGCTCTCTCTCTCTGTTTGGTTATCCCTTTACGGAGATCTCCAGGGGGTGCTGGAGTATTAGTAACAGTGTGAGAGTCATCTGGGGAGGAGACTCGTAGATGTGGAGGGAGGAGGTTGGTACAGCCTCCAGAAAGCCTTCAGCCTTTTCTGCTTAGGGATTAAATGGGGGCCCTTAGAGAATAGACAGAGGGAGCTCTGAGTGAACCGTCTGCCCCTAGTGCTGAGCATCCTGCTGTGGCCCCTGGTGGTTTATCATGAGCTGATCCAGAGGATGTACACTCGCCTGGAGCCCCTGCTCATGCAGTTGGACTACAGCATGAAGGCAGAAGCTGACGCCCTGCATCACAAACACG
Source organism: Potos flavus (assembly GCA_028534135.1). Taxonomy (NCBI): domain Eukaryota; kingdom Metazoa; phylum Chordata; class Mammalia; order Carnivora; family Procyonidae; genus Potos; species Potos flavus. The sequence continues at coordinate 157,334,710 of CM052883.1, forward strand.
ACAAGAAGAGTAAGGGGCTCCCACACCCAGGAGGGGGTCCCTCGAGGGGGGCACTGGGGGCATGGCTCATGAAGCGCCCTGGAACTTACTTTCCAGTTCTTGGCTGCGTTCGTCCGCCACCACGGTCTGCTTGGTCACTGACCTGCTGTTCTTGTTTCTCTAGAGCGGCAGGGGAAGAATGCGCCCCCCGGAGGTGATGAGCCACTGGCGGAGACAGAGAGTGAAAGCGAAGCAGAACTGGCAGGCTTCTCCCCGGTGGTGAGGTCCAAGGGAGGTGGGATGTCGAGTAGAAGGTTGGAGGAGAATTTGCTTCGGAGCAGCTTCCTCTCCAGGGGGTGGGAGTCAGTGGGGGGGTGCTTTTGAAAAATTGTGTCTTTTATTTTCTCCCCTGTTGTGTTATCCGGGCTCTGCTGCAGGTGGACGTGAAGAAGACAGCGTTGGCTTTGGCCATTACAGACTCAGAGCTGTCAGACGAGGAGGCTTCGATCTTGGAGAGTGGTGGCTTCTCTGTATCCCGGGCCACAACTCCACAGCTAACTGATGTCTCCGAGGGTATGAGAAGCCCTTTGCCCTGTCAATCTTTCTGTTCTTCGTTGTGCTTGTTGGCTGTGCTCTCTGGTTGTCACTCCCATAAATGTTTTTTCTGGGAACTTACCCTCTAATTTGACTTCAAGCTTTTGAAAGACCTTGACATCTAAGGCCCGTTCCAGGGTTTCCTGTCCCGAGTTCTCATCCTTGAACTGATGGCCTGTTGCGATGGCTCAGAACGGCCCATCCATCCATTCCTGACCCTTTGTTTCCTGCACAGATTTGGACCAGCAGAGCCTGCCAAGTGAGCCAGAGGAGGCCCTGAGCCGGGAGCTAGGGGAAGGGGAGGAGACGGAGCCAGCCCCTCCTGGAGACCTGCTGGGGCTCCCTCAGGCCCTCTCAAGGCAAGACCTGGACTTGGAGGAGGAGGAGGAGGAAGATGTGGTAGCCAAGGAAACCTTGCTTCGGCTCTCGTCCCCCCTTCACTTTGTGAACACGCACTTCAATGGGGTGGGCTCTCCCACAGATGGAGCAAAGCTCTCCCCTGGAGGACCAGTGGAGACACTGAGCCCGGAGGCAGTGAGTGGTGACCTCACCACTGCACCGAGCACCCTGTCACCCTTACTTTGCCTTGCTGAAAGTGACCCGGTCCCCTCCCCCTCAGTGCTCCCACCTCCTCCCCAGGACTTGCCCCAGCCCCTTCCTGCCCCTGAGGAAGAGGAGGCACTCACCACTGAGGACTTCGAGTTGCTGGATCAGGGGGAGCTGGAACAGCTGAATGCCGAGCTGGGCTTGGGGCCAGAGACGACCTCAGAGCCCCCTGATGCTCCACCCCCTGCGTCCCTAGGGCCCGACACCCTGTCTCTGGTACAGTCAGACCAAGAGGCTCAGGCCGTGGCAGAGCCATGAGCCAAGGGGGAAGGAGTTGCAGGCACAGTAGGGTTTCCCGGCTAGGGCCGTCACTGTTTCCTCTTCCCTGCTCTAGGGAGCAGTCACGCGTGGGGAAGCTGGCTGTCGGACAGTAGCCAGTCCACCCTCTGCCTGCCTGCCTGCCTGCTGTCCCAGGCCTGGTACGGTGTCCGTACCTGGGATTGGTTTTAAGTTTGTAAATAATTTTACACTTGGGTTAGTGGATGTGAATAGGGCTAGGGAAGTCCTTCCTACAGCCTGCACTTGCCTCCCATCTCTCTTCTCATTCCACTACGCCTCAAGCCCTGGTGGTCTGTCCCGTTCTTTTTTCCTCCTATCCTCAGGGACCTGTGCTGCTCTGCCCTTGTGTCCCACTGGTGGTTTAGTTTGGGCACTTTATCATCCTCTCCTGTCCCGCGTTTCCCTCTGCTTTATATCCTGCCTGTGTCCTGTCCTCGGCAGCTCAATCCCCATTCTTGGCCAGCTCCTCCTTCCCAGCAGGCCGTGGCTAAGCTTTTGGGAGGCCCCTGTCTGGGTGGTACAGGCTAAAGCTGGGGTGGCGGGTCAGGCCAGTGGGGATGCGCTTAGGCCGCTGTCGCCCACGTCAGCTCCGCTGCGCCGGTGCCCTAGTTCAACCGGGCCTTTCTTGATAAGGGGGAGAGCGGGAGTCCCACAGCCTGCGCGCCAGCACCGCGTTAGTGAGCGGGAGCTCTGTCCTGTTGGGACGACGGGCTTTCTTA
>CM052883.1:157336986-157392800 GCA_028534135.1 Potos flavus
CCCCCCCCCCCCCCCCCCCCCGCCCACCCGGGTGACTTACTTATCTTGGTGCAAAAAAGGTCAGAAATAAGCATTACCCTGACAGCCCTAACTCGCCCCTCGTCTTCCCTGACAGCGTGATATGTTTAGTGAGATTTAGCATGTGCAAATAAAGTATATGCAGGAGGAAATTGCCTCGTCTTCCCCATCAGTAGGAATTGAGGACCGTAACAATTGTTAACGATGCTGCCTACAGTCCTCAGAAGTCCTTACCCACCCACATGTTACCGATTAGCTCCCTCAGCCCTGATTTATCTATCCTGGGGACCCAAACGAGTAGGACTTAATGCCCGTATCAAAACTGATTTGAGGCCAAGGTTCACTAAAGGAATAGCATCTTACACTAATTGAAGGCATAATATGTGCTCAGCACTCTTCTGATTTATGTCTTTTTTTTTTAAGATTTCATTTAAGAGTGCACTGGGGGGGCGGAGGCAGGGGGGGAGGAAGAACCTCAGGCCGACTGCGCTGAGCATGGAGTCTGACTGGGGCTCCATCTCAGGACCCTCAGATCATGACCTGGGCTGAAACCAAGAGTTGGACGCTTAACTGAGCCACCCAGGCGTCCCAGTGATTTACATGTAGTAACTCATGTTTTTTCCTCATAATCTTGAGATACATACTGTTAGTAACTCCCATTTTACAGATGAGTTAACTTTTCTCAAGGCCACAGTCCTAGTAAATAACACAGTCAGGATCTAGACGTTAAGTAGTTTGGCTCCAGCGATCGCTGGAACAGGAAGCCCTTGTCCATTGAAAGGGTACAAATGGGAAGATGTTCGAGGACTTGGGAGCCATAGAGAACCAATCTAATATCTCAGCTTCATAGAGTGGACTCAGCATTGCCCTTTGGGGGGCGAAGAACAATATGAGAGAAAGCCGTGACCTGAGCAGAGGGCCTCTTCATGAGTTCACACCCTCTGCCTTCAGCTGGAGGGACCGTCTTGCAATGCTGCCTGACTTGGGGGGTTGACTCATATGCCGTGTCTCTCCTAAGTGTGTGGGGATATCTTCCTTCCCTTCTATTTCACCTTTGCCTGGGACACCATCTGTTAGAGTTGACTGAGGCCCTGTCCTCTGCCTCTAAGGAATATGAACTTTTAATCATCTAGAGGTCTCAGAAGAGAATAGGAAAACAGTTCTAATTAACAAACAGGAAATGCAAGAAAAATAGAACCAACTAATAGGAAAGACAATGGCTGCCATACGTGTCTCACCTTTAACCCATTTCCTCCTTAACCTTGCGGTCTGAAGATGAAGCCAGAAGGCTCAGTTGGATCAAAACAGTCACCATAGATTGGGCGTTCCACAAGGGTCAATTCTGGACACTCACCTTGGACTGATGGTTGCTACATATTTATCTACAGTTTGTTTTTCTTATGAACAGGTGTCCTGGCTATTTTCTCCCCCATGATGAAAGGGACAAGAAAACTTTTCCTAGGAGTGAAAGAAAAATGAGCAGAAATGTGAAACCTGCAATTTAGGCTAAACAAAAATCCCCTGTAGAGTACAGGCTGGGGCAAGAAGAGTGGGTTACATTTACACTGGAGGGAAGGGCCGTGTGCTCTAGTTACCTACACATTCCAACAGCTAATAGTGTAAGGCGGCTGGTCATGAACTAAATTTTAGGCTGCATTACTGGAAATACCGTTTCCGGAGCAAGCGAGGTCATACCTGTATGTAGTGTGCCGTGCACAGGTTAGAATATTGCCAGGGATGACTTGCTTTGCTCCTGGACAAGCTGACAAATTACAGTGCGCCCAGAGGGGATCACCTGAGATGAAGGTTGAACATGGTCAAATGGGGAACCGTGGAGGGAACAGAGAAGGTTCCAAGAAGGGGGAGCTGAGCTGAGTCACGTTAGCTGCCTTCAGACTCTGAAGGGTGATCTGTAGGACTTCAGAGGGCAGAAATGAAGTCTTCAAGAAGAATTTGGTTAATAGTAGTGCTGGGCAGATTTTGTTTTTCTGGTCAAGGCTTATTGCAGAACAGAGTACATGCAAATGATCTTTAAAAGTACAGTGATCAGGGATTAAATGTTAATTTCATCGCAAAAGGATACTATATGACCATATGGCTTTGCTTTCATATGGCTTTGCTTTCAAGCTTTCAAGGGCTTAAGTTTCCTTGGACTTCCTCCACCTGCTCAATGTTGGTGGTCACTGAGTGTATCACTGGTTCATTTTCCTTCTCACTGCCTGGGCAATTTCACGTGTCCACCCATTCAGTTTCCACTCCCGTGCCGATGACTTCTACATCTTAGCTTCATGCCTGGAACTTCCAGCAAGGCATCTCCACTCGAACATCCCATGGATGCTTTCTACTCCGCATACTGAAAACTCTCTCCACTCTGCCGCCCCCCTCCCCTAAACAGACAGGTTTCTTCTTTACTTTCCATCTTGCTTGCTGGCACCACCAACCATGAAGGCCTACTTCTCTCCCTCATCCCACACGCAATCACCAGTTGCGGCTAATTGGATGTCCTCATTATTTCTTGATTCTGTCACTTATACCACAGCCCTGAATCACACCCACCTAATCGCTTACCTGACATGCTAGGACAGTTTCCCTGTCCACACTCTTGTCCCCCGCAGAAATTCATATCCCCAAATGTGGCTAGATAATTTTAAAATACAAATTTGATGACCTTTCTGCTATTTAATATTGATTAAAGTTTCTCCTACAAACTTTCATTCAAGCCCCCAACACAGGGCTTAATCCCACAACCTTGAGATCAGGATTGAGCCCTGTGTTGGGGGTCAGACTCAGCGAGGAGTCTGCTTGAGATTCTCTCTCCCTCTCCCTCTGCCCCTCCCACTCGTGCTCTCTCTCTTTCAAATAAAGTCATATATATATATATGATTCAATTTTTTATAAAGTACATTTATATTGTTAGAAGTCAAGATAGTGGCTACCCTTGGGCGTGGAGAAGAAGTTGGAGGGTTTTTTTTTTTTTTAAGATTTTATTTATTTATTTGACAGAGAGAGAGAGAGAGATCACAAGTAGACAGAGAGGCAGGCAGAGAGAGGGGGAAGCAGGCTCCCTGCTGAGCAGAGAGCCCGATGCAGGGCTCGATCCCAGGACCCTGAGATCATGACCTGAGCTGAAGGCAGAGGCTTTAACCCACTGAGCCACCCAGGCGCCCCAGTGGAGGAGTCTTCTTGAGAATGGTTATATCTTATTTCCTGATCAGGGTGCTGGTTATACGGGAGTGTTGAATTTGTGAAAATTCAATCACCCATATACATTTCTGTATGTATGTCATAGATCAATAAAAAGTGTCAACATCAAGTGTATTGATTGTCTATTTCCACATAACAAAGTGCTCCAAAACTTAGCAGCCTAAAACAACATTATCTCACACTATTTCTGAGGATCAGGATCTGGGAGTATCTGGGTGATCGAGCCCCGCATCAGGCTCCCTGCACAGTGGAAAGCCTGCTTCTCCCTCTCCCACTCCTCCGGCTTGTGTTCCCTCTCTTGCTGTGTCTCTCTCTGTCAAATAAATAAAATCTTTAAAAAATAAAATAAAAAAATAAAGACCATGTATTAATGCATGGGAAATGGACAATTTAGTAACAACTAATTATATATATTTGCTAAGTTATAGAGTATATATTCAGTCATAGATCTAAGTGCTTTACCTATATCTTTTTATGTGCTATTCATTGCTGCATTTGGAGGTAGGACACCCATTTTACAGATGATGACATTAAGGCTGAGTGAGGTATTGAGCTCTTCCAAGGTTACACAACTTGTTATGGTTACAGCATTATTTTTCAGTATTCTGCTTTTCCCATACATCCTCAAATTTTAAAGTACCAACACAGAATTTTAGTTGAGGTAAAATCATTCTTTCAACATTAGAAAAAGAAATCTGAATTCTGAATCATTTATGAGGTACAGCTGAATGAAAACTTTGAACACACAAAGTCTTATTTATTTTTAGAGGGTATTATTTTAGGTCTATTTCTTGAAAGATTTTATTTATTTATTTGAGAGAGCCCAAGGGCAGGGAGGAGCAGAGGCTAAGGGAGAAGCAGACTCCCTGCTGAGCACAGCCCGATGCGGGTCTTGATCGCAGGACCCTGAGATCGTGACTTGAGCCAAAGGCAGACGCTTAACCAACTGAGCCTCCCAGAAGTCCCAAGAGCACACAAAATTTTATTAGTTTGGAAAGCACTGTTGTACTCCACAGACTTCGGGATGAGAGACAATGTCAATGGACAAAACAAGCATCTGTTACAAGAATAGTTTTACTAGTTCAGAGACACTTGAAATAAGCAGAATTAGGGGGACCTCTGGGTGGCTCAGTCAGTTAAGTGGCTGCCTTTAGCTCAGGTCATGATCCCAGGGTCCTGGGATCAAGCCCCGCATTGGGTTCCCTGCTCAGCAGAGAGCCTGCTTCTCCCTCTCCCTCTGGCTGCTGCTCTGCCTACTTGTGCTCTCTCTCTACCTCTCTGTCAAATAAAAACAAAACAAAACAGGTAGAACTAGGAATGGGACAATATTAAAATTAATATTGAGTCTCTGCATCAGAATCTGTCTGTATTCAATGAAATTAAAGAAGATGGCTACAAATCAGAAACTTTGCTTTTGAAACAAAAACTAGAACTTGCCAGAAATCAAAAGAAAAAGATCATATCTACCTCAAGAAACAAAAATATTGGCTCAAAAATATCTCCTCCTTACACTTGTGGTGAGCACAACAAAATGTATAGACTTGCAGAATCGCTATATTCTACACCTGCAACTAACTAACATTGTGTGTCAACTATACTTTTAAAAAGTTATCAAACAAGGGGCGACTGGGTGGTGCAGTTCTTAGGTGTCTGCCTTCAGCTCAGGTCATGATCTCAGGGTCCTGGGATTGAGCCCTGTGTTGGGCTCCTTGCTCTTTGGGGAGTCTGCTTCTGCCTCTCCCCCACCTCATGCTCTCTCTCACTCTCTCTCAAATAAATAAAATATTTTTTTTAAAAAGTTATCAAACAAGAGATGAAATTATTTGAATAAGGAAGAGTCAAAGAACTGTTTTTGAAGTTAGACTTATAACTTCATCTCCTCACGTTCTCTTGAGTAGTGCCATACCAGAAAGTGCTTTTTCAGCAGCTGGGAAAATTTGCACACAAGATACACTTAAAACTTACCAGTGACACCTTGATATATTTTAAGAGATCACTATTTTTAAAAAGAGCAAATTATTTTCAGTGATTTATGATTACATTTCAATTTGGACTGCTGTTTGGTGTTTACTTTGAAATTTATTAATTTTATATTCTAGTAATTTACATTAAAATAATAAGATATATTCAATATCCATGCTTTTTAAACTTCCTTTTTTACATTTAGTTATGTGTATATGTATCTTTCTTTTTTTAAAAAAATTATTTATTTATTTAGTTATTAGAGAGAGAGAGAGCACAAGCGGAGGGGGGTGGAGGGGAAGAACAGAGGGAGAAGCAGACTCCCTGCTGAGCGGGGAGCCCAACATGGGGCTCGATCCCAGGACCCTGAAATCACGACCTGAGCCGAAGGCAGAGGCTTAACCCACTGAGCCACCCAGGCGCCCCAAAGATTTATTTTTAGAGAGAGAAAGGTGTGGGGAGAGTCAGAGGGAGAGAGAGTCTTTTTTTTTTTTTTTAAACATGAAACTCTTTGGGACGCCTGGGTGGCTCAGTCGTTAGGCATCTGCCTTTGGCTCGGGTCGCGGTCCTGGGGTTCTGGGATCGAGTCCCACATTGGGCTCCCTGCTCATCGGGGAGCCTGTTTCTCCCTCTCCCACTCCCCATGCTTGTGTTCCTGCTCCTGCTATCTCTCTCTCTCTGTCAAATAAATAAATAAAATCTTTAAAAATAAATAAGTAAATATGAAACGCTTCCCGAATTTGTGTGTCATCCTTGCTCATCCCGATTTTAGTTTATGTGCTGCCGAAGTGAGCACGGGGAGGGACAGCCTTCAACAGACTCTGTGCTGAGCACAGAGCCTGGTGTGGGGCTCGATCTAACCACCCTGAGATCACAGCCTGAGCCAAAACCAAGAGTCGGACAGTCAAGATGGCTTTTTAAAATCGGATCTCAGTGTATTCTTTCTCCTGCTCTCTTCATTCCTTTATTACTATTTTAGTGGAGTTTGAGAAGGGAACAAACATGAAATGTGTATGCTTCATCTACCATATTTAAGAGAAATTCTCTTTTCCACCTTCCTAGCCCCAGTCTCTTCCATGCCCTATTGTGAGGGTAGTCTGTGACATTTGCAATGCCCTTCCCGTGCCCTTCCTGTGGCTGGAATACCTTTGGCTTCTTGTCCGCCTGGAGAATTCTCACTGTCCCTCCCTGGCCCCCCTCCCGAGCATTCCTGGCTCCCTCGTCTGTGTCCTGTGGCCTCTGCACATCCACGAGAGCATGGTTTTCACACTTTCATGAATTAGTGGCTCATGAAATCAATTTAGGGAACCTTAAATAGTATTTATTTTATATTTCTATATATTGGGATGAGGCGTAAAATATATTTCCTGGTGTAGGTCAGGACTGAATAAGTTTGAAAGCCACTGTATTGGGGCGCTTTTCCCTTTGAATTAGTTGTGTGTCTTTACTACTAGACATTGAACAGCTGGGGGTAGAGACCATAGGTTAGTTATTCACCTTCTTTACGCCCAGGGCATTATTCAGTGGATTGAATCAAATGTACCAGAGATCACCGTGCAACCCATAAAGTCCTATGATTTGAGCTAGGAGTCTAATTAGCTCACAGGAGAGCTAGGGCACTTGAGGAAGACAAGGGACGGTACCGGATACAGGGAGGCTGACCTCAGAGAAGGCAGAGCCGTCACGCTGCTCTGTGGATCTCCGGGGATCCCAAGCCCGTTCCAAACAGCTCCCCCACCCTGGTTATCTCACTTCGACATTTAAACACCTTGCTATGATAGGGTGTTTGATTATTGATAACCCATGCAGAGATTTGGGATTTCCCACAAACACTCGGAGAAAACCACCACTTATGACTCCTCTTTTCAGTTGTTAAGAAGGCCACAGAGTAGATTTCAGGGAGGCTATGTTGTCTCAGGAGATAACATGGGACTCAAGGCAACACAAAATCTGGCTCCAGATCCCATCTCCATAAGCATCTCAAACTCAGTTGGCTCATCTGCAAAATGGGAACACATCAGATCTCCTTCAAAAGGTTTTCATGCAGGATTAAATAAACTAACAAGTGAGTAAGGGCGGGACAGGACAGTTTTCCTTTCGCTTCTGCGTGCCCTCATTCTCTGAGAGCTGACTGAGGAGGAGGAAGACCACCGGGCAGATACTGTTAGCTAATATTTGAGTCGAATCGGGCCGGAGACATCCTTGCTGACATCCTCGCTTTGACCTTGTCTGCTTGAAACCCGCTGACCCTGAAACAAGAGGTGTCTGGCCCCACCCCCGCGTGCTCAGTTACTGAGCAGCTGATTTCTGCTGTTCCAGGGAAGGGAGTCCTGCCAGGTTACTCTCGCAGCTAAAGCGCAAAGCTGCTTATTGGGTCTGGGTAGGCTTTGTTGGGTTTTAATAAAAGAGACTTAACACAGGGGCAGGGCCTGATTGTTGACTGATACCTTCTGACACAGCTCGATCAAGGTGGAAATGTTACTGGATTCTCTCCTTTATTCCTTTATTCAGGAAGTGAGGACCCTACATCCAAACTCACGTTAGGGAGTGGTCTTCAAAAGTTTCTGGGGTGTCGATTCTCACGAATAGCTTCATCTAGACTGTAACCCATCAGTTAGGAGACGTCTTGCCTGAGAAAAGCAAAGACCCAGGGCTTCACTCTCTTGTGGTCTCTGCGGTGTCTGAAGTAAGTCTTGGGGACGGTTAAAACATTTTGGCAAAGGCCCAAGAAAGAGCTCCAAAGATTTTATTTTTTAGGGTTCTCTTCGGTTATCTGAGCATCCGTGGAGCGGGAGCGGGGAGAGAGACAGTGTTTATCTTTGTTTAGTCTGCTCCCAACAACGTTCCAAAAACTGAAAGCCTATAATTCTAGAGCCACTGATGAATGTAGAGAGAAAAAAAAAAAAATTCTTGAAACCAAATGATTATAGTTTAATACTAAGAGGATGATTTAAAATCGGACAATTGTATGTTAAAATAAAAGCACTTATAAAGCCCTAGAACTTACTTAAAACTAAAAACAAGTAAACAGAGTATTAATGCATAGATTATAATGTCAGTATATCGAGTCCTGCCAGAGCTGTGAGGGGAGAGTCTAGAAGGTTGGTTAGGGAGCTAAGAAATCACTCACTCTACTGCTACCACCACAGCGAACGCCTTATGCAGACAATACACCAGCACAAAGTTCCAAGTGAAGGAATCAAATGTTCATTTTTATTAACATGAGCTTCCATAACAGGTACATCTCAAAGGAAGCTTTGGGTTGTAAGATGCGGAAAGCTTTGCCAACAAGGACACTTACTCTCGCGTAACGAAAGGCCAGATACGGTGCTCAGGGTAGTTAATTTATCAATGACCCTGGATGTTTTCAATCTCTCTTTTCTGCCATCTTCAACATGCTGGCTCGTCCTCTCTGCTTGGCTCCGCTCATGGTCACAAAATGGCTGCCTAAGTGCTGCCTGTCACAGGTAATATTTAGAGTAGAAATAAATTCTCATCTGAATAGATAGGAAAGGGAGGCCTGGGTGGCTCAGTTGGTTAAGCGTCTGCCTTTGGCTCAGGTCACAATCCCAGGGTCCTGGGATCAAGTCTCGAATCAGGCTCCTTGCTTAGCGGGGAGCCTGCTTCTCCCTCTGCCTGCTGCTCCCCCTACTTGTGCTCTCTCTCCCTCTCTGACCAAAAAAAAAAAAAAAAAAAAAAAAGGATGGATAGATAGTATGTGTGGGGCGGTTGGGTGGCTCAGTCTGATAAATGTCTGCCTTCAGCTCAGGTCATGATCCTGGGTCCTGGAATCAAGCCCGGTGTCTGACTTCCCCCCTCAGAAGCCTCCCTCTGATGCTACCCCTGCTTGTGCTCTCTCTCTCTCTCTGTGTCAAATAAATAAAATATTTAAAAAAAATAGTATGTGCACACAAAGGTTTTATTTAAATCATGAATGAGGGAAGTGGTAAAGAATATAAAAATTTCATGTTTTCAAGGAAGAAAAGTATATCAATAAATGAACAAAATTACTAGGTTGGTTACAAACTGATAAACATTCCACAAGGCAAAAAAAAAAAAAAAATGCCTTTGGGGTTATGTATGTTTCTTCACAGTTATGAATGAACACACCTTATCAATTTCCACAGCTCAATGCTACAAACTGAAATTGTGCTTTTATCAGTAGTGGATTGTTAGCCAAATATACAACAGTTATATTTCCAAGAGCACTAGATGAAGGTCAAGTAGGCTTATTAGAAAAACTCCAGCATTGTATCTTTAGCATTATGTTTTTTAAAGAGAATGATCATCATTTTGTCTTTTTTAGAGTCAAGGATAAACTTTTCTTTCAGATACAAATTGTGTTATATGCTTTAACCAAGGGGAATGAAGGCAGCTAAATGGCTTAAAGCAACTTGGCTTCCCCCTTCCCCCAGAACCAAAGATTGCAAACCATTAATGGGAGGGTGGGATGGAAATCAACACAGTGAATAGGCGACCAGATTTTTTAAAAAATGAAATAGAATAGAATGTCGGAGTGTATCAAACATAATAAGGTCAAGTATCAGTTTTGGCCTCTGTGAGTGTGTGTTGGGTTATAAAATGTGGTTTTAAAATGGGAGCTGGGAGAGGCTGTTGGGTAAAACAAAGAACAGAGGGGGCTACGACAGGAGACGGGCCAAGCTCTGCTCAATCCCGTCGTTCTCATCCTCAGACCGCATGAGCTAAGAGGCCTTCTACAATTTTGGTTGCTATGGTACATTAAGTGACCCAAACCCCGCTTTACTACTTCAAGCTCAAGATGGTCTATGTATCATAAAATGTATCCTTTATTTCCCCCTTGTGACACTAGTCTCCTCCCAAATATCTGTTTTCCTTCACTGACATAATAATTGAAATTAGATCTGGGCACATGACCATCCAGCTGAGGACTACATTTCCTAGCGAGGGAATGAGCCTGGCGGAGCTAGTTATGATCGTCGTGTAAGTGCTGGTCCGTCCAAAGAGCCCAGAAGTGATGTATGCAAATTCAGGGTCATACCCATAAATCACCGGCATGCCCTCCTTTTCCGCTCCCTCATTCTGCTGCCTGGAGCAAGGACTCTTTGGGGACCACAAGGACAAAGGCAACAGCTTAGGATGGGGGGGCCACAAAATGGAGGTGTGTGGGTCTTGACAGGTGTTTTCATAGCAGCCCTGGATTATTACACAAACAAGAAACTAAACTTCTTTCTTATTTATGCCACTGGTTTTGAGTCCCTATTATGGCTGCATAACTTTCTTCCCATCTTATATCCTCTTCCTACATACGATTAGTAGAAAATAAAAGTTTGAAGGGCAGAGGTACATAGACATTGGGCACATCTGTTTTTCAGGTGTGTGGACTTAGACCATATTCTCAGACAGTAACTGTTTGCCTTCACATCTGCGTGCAAAAACCCAGCAGGCTCAGGATTAGATAGAAGTTCGGAGAAAAATAATTCTTGCCCATGATGTATGCCGCTTAGTTAGATTAAATCATATAAAAAAAATTTTTTTTAAGATTTTATTTCTTTAAGTAATCTCTAAACCCAACATGGGGCTCAAACTCACAACCCCAAAATCAAGAGTCGCATGCCCTACCAACTGAGCCAGCCAGGTGCCCCATATGAAAAAAATTTAAGTAAAAAAAAAATAGTCAAATATTAGCCATTTCATAAGTTTAAATCTAACCGAACTGAGGCTGGATTTCACAGATACGGAGTTTTGGAATTCACAAATGGCAAGCTCTTCAACATGTTCTTTCTACAGGGCCGAGGTCAAAAGCTAAAAGTCCCATGGCAGAGGGACTTAGGTGTAGACCCGTATCAGGAGCCTCCACAGTGTCATCGGCCTGACTTCAGGTTGTGATCAGAGATCCTGACAAAGCCTTAAGAAATACCCTGAATCTGGGGCGCCTGGGTGGCTCAGTCGTTAAGCGTCTACCTTTGGCTCAGGTCATGATCCCAGGGTTCTGGGATCGAACCCCGCATTGGGCTCCCTGCTCGGCGGGAAGCCTGCTTCTCCCTCTCCCACTCCCCCTGCTTGTGTTCCTGCTCTCACTGTCTCTCTCTCTGTCAAATAAAAAATAAAATCTTAAAAAAAAAAAAGAAATACCCTGAATCTTATGGACATTGGGGAGGGTATGTGCTATGGTGAGTGCTGTGAATTGTGTAAGACTAATGATTCACAGACCTGTACCCCGAAGCAAATAATACACTATATTTTAATTTTTTAAAATGACCAAAAAAAAAAAAAAAGAAAGAAAGAAAGAAAGAAATACCCTGAATCTAATGGGAGAGCTTACAACTATCTTAAAACAGACAAAGTGAAATCAAGGGGTAATGGCAGTTAGCCACAGTTTTGTCAGAGTGCAGACTTTGGGAGGAGGCAAGAGAATCAGGTAATGGTATGACTTAAGCCCACAGATGTGAGCTACAAGATCAACCTCTTTTCAGGAAGCTCACCGTGTCCCACTGCGGAAAACAGAGTATTACAGATTGCAACCTCTTTTCCTGTCCCCCAGTCAGTATGACAGTATGGAAATACGGCAGAGGCCAAACCATAGATTATATGTTACAGGCCCCATGGTTTCATGAACACTGATTCTCTTGGACTCAATTCCAAACTCTTGGGAAAGAAACCAATTGGCCAAATATTGCCAAATACAAGCAGATGTCCCTGGTGCCCTGTGCCACGTTTGCTCAGTCCATCTATGACTTCAGCCGCACCCTTCCTATAAGCCTTAATGGCTTCCCACCTCAAAGCCCAGCCTTGCCTTTCCTGCCTCCAGGCAAAGGCTCCACCTCAGTCGGCTTGCACGCATGCGCACACTGGCTGTGCAAAGTGGGCCTGGAGAGTCCTCACCCCGGAAGCAACCCCCAAGTCATGGCAGATGGGAGTCAGTTTCACCTTCTGTCCTTTAGAAAGACAAGTCTGAGGTGCAGTCTATGTGGTTTCTCCTAGGGCTCCCAGTGGAACTGAGCTCCTATTACTATGGTGGTAACCAGCTCGATGATATTCTTTATTGGTTTTCCTTCCTTCCTTGTCTCTCTCTCTCTTACTTTGGCTATGATTAGCTCTCGCATGAACCACCTGCGCCCGAATCCTTGTCTCAGGCTATGCTTTTGGGGGAACACAAACCTGGATACGCAGTACGTGTCAGGCGATTCCTCCCAGACCAATCATCTTTGGGAGGGCAGAAACATGGCTGTCCTGAGCCACCCCAGGGTATGAGGGTGGGTTGAGCGGAGCAGCTGTCAGGATTTCCCTGAAAGAATGGACAAAGGTGCTCCATACACTAACCCAATGTCTGGCTGAACTTTTGCATAGAGGTAAGTCAAAGTGTTTCCTGCAGATAAGGTTGGAATTTTTCTTTAAAAAAATTTTGAGTACTTTATAATTGCTCTGGGAATAGAATTCTCCCCACTCCCATTTGATCCCTTCAGTGATACATTGGAAAGTTGCTTATTTTAAAATATCTATCTCATATCTAAACTCTCCACTGAGCTCTCATTAATTCTAAGCATTGCCCCCATTCTGGTTCAGGCCATCATCATCTCTTGCCTGGATTACAACAGCCTCCTCCCTGGTCTCCCTTTTTTCAATCTCATACTTCCCCTGATCTGTTCTCCACGCTGAAGCCGGAATGATTTTCCCAAAATACAACCCTGATCATGTCGATCATGTCACTTCCCTGCTTAAAGCTATCTCTAGTCTCTTGTCATATATATATATATATTTTTTAATTTATTTTTAAAGATTTTTATTTATTTATTTGACAGAGATATCACAAGTAGGCAGAGAGGCAGGCAGAGAGAGGGGGGAAGCAGGCTCCCTGCTGAGCAGAGAGCCCGATGCGGGGCTCGATCCCAGGACCCTGAGACCATGACCTGAGCTGAAGGCAGAGGCTTTAACCCACTGAGCCACCCAGGCGCCCCTCTTGTCATATTTATGTTGAAATTCTCAATACTGCTGTGGCAGTATTTATTTAATTTGTTTCTATTTAAATTTTAAATTTTAGTTAAATTAGCTGACATAAAGTATAGTACATCATTACTTTCAGATGTAGTGTTCAATAATCTATCAGTTGCATATAGCCCCAAGCTTTCTCAAAGCTCATCTGAAGGACCTCATTCCCTCTCTTATTTCCAGGTCTTTGTCCCTGCTGATTCCTCTGCTTGGAATACCATTTCCTTCCACTCTTCCTTTCTACCAACATCCACTCACCCTTCAGGTTTTAACTGAAAGAATACTCGTCCACCCTAGAGTGGGGGTATCCGAAATGTGTATATATTGCCCTGTAAGTCATGCCTTTGTATATATCATCCAGTTGCCTCTTCATGTGTTTTTATTAATAAGTCCCCGGGGCCAAAAAAAAAAAATAATAATAATAAGTCCCCGGGGCCCCTCAGCAGCTGAGCTACTGAGTTCTCACCTGTGAGAACAGATGAGATGATGACATCCCGACACAACTTACTTCATTCTTGTGTCAAAACAACCTTACTTCTAAAAACAACTTTCGACATCATATCAAACCCACCTAACCCACACAATCCTGGCCACTGCTCTGGGCGTTAGGGACCCAGAACAAGATGTGGTGAAGTGGTCCCTGATTTCCCAGAACATTTACGTGCGCGTGTGTCAACAGCTTATTACAACAAGGTGATGATGGGCGTTAGTACAGAATCGGGGAGGTCACACAGTAGGCGCTCCTAACTCAGACTGGGGAGGGTCAGGGAAGTCTTAAAGAAAGAGCATCAGAGGTAAACCCGGAGGAAGGATCCGCAGGTCCGGGGAGAAATCTGCACTTCGAGGCAATATGGGAGTCGTCAGCTCGTGGGCAGGAAGAGCAGCCGTGGCAGTGAACCAGAGGGCGAGAGCGAGGAGCGGTCTTTCACCCAACTGTGAAAGACCCCTGGCCACCCAGCCCTCCCTCCCCAACATATCGTCCATCCCCACCGCTCGCCCGCGCTTCCGCCCTTCCGGGAGCTTAGCCGGCGCCCACCACCCCCGAGCCGCGCGCCGCCAGCGCCACGCCTCACCCAGCCGGGGAGGGCGGGACTCGGCTCTGCAAGGGTGGCTCCTCCCGCCGCCCAGAGACTGCGCGGGACGTGCCTGCCCTGCGCGATGACGTCAGCACGCCCGCGCGCGCCGGGGGAGGAGTGGGAGTCGCTGGCCGGGAAGGGCTGAGGCTCCGGTAACCCCGGCAGGGAGGGGGAGAGGGAGGGGCGGGGCAGGAGCCCCCCGGAGTGCGGGATCGTGGTCCGGACCCAGAGCGAGAGCCCCCCCCCCCCAACACGCTCAGCGCCGCTTCTTCTGCCAGCAGGCCCCGCCCGGCCCGGCGATGGAGTTTCCGGACCTCGGGGCTCACTGTTCCGAGCCGAGCTGTCAGCGCTTGGGTGAGGGGCGGAGCGCGCGGGGGGCGGGGCCGGGCCGAGCGGGGCTTGGAGCTGCAGGTGGGGCGAAGGGTGGGCTCCGCGGCTGGCAGTGCCGGGGGAGGGCGGGGACCGAAGTTGGGGGCGGTGGCCAAGGGGGCGTGGCCAAGGAGAGAGTGGCCTAGGACCCGGTGCAGTTTGTAGCAAACCGGGCGGCGTTTTTCCTTCCCCTGAGTGGAAGGCTGGAGTGAGTGGGAATGACGTCGAGGTCCCGCTGGACCTGCAGTCCGACCCGCTCCCTGCAGATTTTCTGCCGCTCAAGTGCGACGCTTGCTCCGGCATCTTCTGCGCAGACCATGTGGCCTACGCCCAGCATCACTGTGGATCTGCTTACCAAAAGGTGAGGGGGTGGTCTGAGGGTGGGAGGGGGCGGGTGGAGGATGCTCGCATTATCTCCGGAGTCCCTCTGCCTCCCATCTCCTCTCCTTTGTTTTTCTGAGGCTCAGTGCTGGAAACATTGTTTCCTTGTGCATTTATAGGGGGCATATCCAGGTTCTTTCAGGGAGGCCGTTTCAGGAGGAGAGATTTGGTTGAACTGGGAGCGGGCCACGGACTGACCCTTATTCCTTAACTCTAGGATATCCAGGTACCTGTATGCCCACTCTGTAATGTGCCTGTGCCTGTGGCCAGAGGGGAGCCCCCTGACCGCGCTGTGGGGGAGCACATCGACCGAGACTGTCGCTCCGATCCAGCACAGCAAAAACGTAAGGTAAGCATTGGAGGGGTTAGCCGTGACTCAGCTGGGACCATGGATGCTTACAAACCGGAACAGCTGTTATG
This sequence comes from Potos flavus, assembly GCA_028534135.1. Lineage (NCBI taxonomy): Eukaryota > Metazoa > Chordata > Mammalia > Carnivora > Procyonidae > Potos > Potos flavus. The sequence continues at coordinate 157,352,385 of CM052883.1, forward strand.
ATGGGATTGGAGAACGGGGTCAGAGCCTCCGCAGAGACAAACCTTCCCTCTCCACCTCAGATCTTCACCAATAAGTGTGAACGCTCTGGCTGCCGGCAGCGAGAAATGATGAAACTGACCTGTGAGCGCTGTGGCCGAAACTTCTGCATCAAGCACCGTCACCCACTGGACCATGATTGCTCTGGGGACAGTCACCCAACCAGCCGGGCAGGGTAATTGCAACCAGGTCCAATACTTGCATTTGGGAATCACCCCATCCTTTTGGAACTGACTCGGCCTCTATCGTTACAAGTTGGGGAGCAGCAAACCTGTAGCCTTTAGCTAGCGGAGTCTCTTAGCTTCCTATTCAAGTGCATATTTTTCCAGACTGGAGGAACGCCCCTCCTGATCTCCTGGGTAAGGCCTGGGAGGAGCCTGCAAGCTGACTGTTCTTGGAGGCATGCCAAAAGTGTCTCTTCCCTGCAGACTTGCTGCCATCTCCAGAGCACAAGCTCTATCTTCTACAAGCACCGTCCCCAGCCCAAGTCGGACACTGCCTTCATCTACCTCTCCCAGCAGGTAGGCAGGCCTGCCTGGTTCTTCTCTCCCTTTTTTCCCTGCAAATCTCTGACCTCAGCCTCTTGAATGTCTGCCGTAGAGCGACAACCCAGTCTCCGTCCCGGGCAGCCCCTCCAGTGATCACCCTGCAGAATGGCTTGGTGAGTTGGGCAGAGCTCGAGCGGACAGAAGCAAACCTCCCCACGGAGAATAAAGTCCAGGGCAACGGTCTTCTTTCTCCTTTTTGCAGAGTGAGGATGAGGCTCTGCAAAGAGCCCTGGAACTGTCCCTGGCAGAGACCAAACCCCAGGCCCCAAGGTACCTCCTCTGGTGAAAGAGGGTGGGATATGGGCAAAGGCTCAGTTTGGAGGGACGCTGGTGGGACCACTCCAACCCCACTCCAACCCCACACAGGGTAATATTAAGAACTGGGGCTCAAAATTCTGCTTATTAACTGTATGACCTTTGACAAGTTCTTGAACCCGTAAAGGTTCTTAATTTTCTCTAAAATGGGACAGAACTACCACCTACCTTGTAGGGTCGTGTGAAGACTGAGAGAGTACTCAGAAGCGCTCAGCACAGGGATGCCTAACAGATCAGAGGCTCGCGTTTTAGATATTACTGTCATCCAACTTGCGCTGTTGCTCCCTCCCAGTTCTCAGGAGGAAGAAGACTTAGCTTTAGCTCAGGCACTGTCAGCCAGCGAGGCAGAATACCGACGGCGGCAGGTACGGGGATGGGGGAGAGCTCAGGTCCTGCGCTGGGAAGGGAGGTGGGGGGGGCTTTCTTCAGGTGGGAGAGAGTGCTGGAATGGTGGTTAGCCTTTCGTTTTTGGTGTGACTCCAGCCCACGCTGGGCTCTGAAGTGAGGACCGGCCCTCCTTTCCTTGACGCCGCACCGTCTTCCCTTCCTTCCCCTTTCCTTGCTCCAGGCGCAGAGCCGCAGCTTGAAGCCGTCCAACTGCAGCCTGTGCTAGGGCCCTGGGCTTGGGGAGGGAGGCTCAGCTGAGGAGGACTGTGGCCCCTACACCTCTAGGGTTCACAGGGAGAGGAGGCTGGGAGCAGCCGGGAGTGAAGACAAGGACGCCACCTCCGGGAGCGTCGGGAGGAGCAGCGTGTGGAGCCGAGCCTACAGAAGGGCCTGCTGGCCTCTCCAGCTGCCCGGGAGAGAACAGCTAGAAGCGTCCGGTGGCGGGGCCCTCGGCGAATGCCGGCCAGGCCCCGTACAGCCCCCTGCGTTATGTCATTCCATTTACACTGAGGCTGCCCCCCTGTGTAGGGGGCAAGGAGGGGCCTGGAAGGAATAAAGGATCTTGGCAGTCACTAAGACTTCCAGGTGGTGTGTTTCTTTCTCCTGTCCAACCGAAACCAGAGGAGGCCTGTCAAGAATGCTCCCCTGACCTAAGGGTAGAGGCCCCCCGCAGTACCCCACACCAGAGTCAACAAGGATCCTAGCATAGTCCACACTTTTATTTCCCCAAAAAGTGCTTTTCTGAAAGGTTCTTTTCCTCTGCTGTGGTTAGCACCATACCCCAACGCCGGGATGAAGGGGTACATCTTATTCCCCTCCGAGTTCTCCTTTGGGAGGGACGTGGCTGCAGCTTTGATCACTGGTCTCAGTCTGGGGGTCTGGTGTCCTCAGAGACTTCTTCCTGTCCCCGCTGCTGCAGCTGCCACATGTCCGCATACATGCCGCCTCGGGACAGCAGAGCCTCGTGCCTGGGGCGAGGAGGAGGAGGAAAGTGCAAGTCCCGACTACCCGCTTAACCCCAAGAGTCCTCCCCTCCAGCCCACAGAGAGGAAAGGGATTGGCCCGGGAGATCCCTCTGAAACACTCCCGGGATTTAATCTTTTCCTCGGGGTCCCCCGTTCAGAGGCACTGCCCTGTTCATAGTGTGGGCTTCCTTACCGTCCTCGCTCCACAATGCAGCCATCCTTAAAGACGAGGATCTGGTCAGCGTCGACCACGGTTGAGAGCCTGAGGAACCAGAGCTGAGTAACGCCGTGCGCAGCACAGGTGGGCGCCCCCCGCCTGCCGCCCCGTCCCGTACCTGTGCGCCACCACGATGGTGGTACGGTTGGCGCAGACTTTGGCCAGAGAAGCCTGGATGGCCCTCTCGTTGGACGTATCCAGCGCGGATGTTGCCTACAGAGAGGATCTGGGTAAACCTGACCCTGCCCCCCAAAATCCCCGTGGAAAGAGGATACAAGCTGCTAGCTGAGGCCTCGGGAATCAGAAAGAACCTTCTCTGCATTTGAGGACCATAAGGTGTTTTTATGAAGCAGGGATTCACGCTGTGTACCCGCGATGGGACACTGGCCTGCAGCAGGGGCCTGGGCCCGGGCAAGGGGGGAAGGAGGGGAGCAGGAGGCCTCGGGCCCTCACCTCATCCAGCAGAATGATGTCTGGAGCCTTGAGGATTGTGCGAGCGATGGCGACGCGCTGCTTCTCCCCCCCGCTCAGCTTGAGTCCTCGCTCGCCCACCTGCGTCTCGTATCCTGTGAACATCGCCCACCTCCCTCAAGTCACAGGCTACATTCGGTTTCTGTGACCAGATGAGCAGGAAGGGACGGAAGGAAGAGCAGGGCTGAATCGGGCAGGGGAGGGGCACTCTCTGCAGGGGAGCTCACCTTCAGGGAAAGTCACGATGGCCTCATGGATGCCCGCAGCCTGAGCAGCCGCCACCACCTCCTCGTCCCCCGCGGTGACGCAGCCGTAGCGGATGTTGTTGGCGATGGTGTCGTTGAAGAGGACGGTGTCCTGGGGCACGACTCCAATGTGAGACCGGAGGGAGATCTGGGTCACCTGGAGCCAAGAGACCACATGCCCCAGGCCGTGAGACTGCCCTGCGCCCCCTCTGGCCCGGAGGCAGTGGGGGGGGGGGCGGGCGCTTGGGGCAGGAAGGGAAGCACATGGGAGGGGGTACAGGAACCCTGTCACCACCACCCCAAATCCTAGCTGTGTGGGCCACTCAACCTCCCTGAGTCTGTCTCTCTGTGTGACCAAATGCTCTGTGTGCCCACGACTACCTTATTCGGGTAGGTCACATGGTGCGAGGAAGGCCGAGGGCCCCAGCTGCCGCTTTCTGCTGGGGTGACATCCTCTCTTCCTGGACAGCGGCCAGCACTCCCCAGAGTGCCCTTCTTCTGCACATAGGCCCCTTAATCACGATCTCCTCCCCGGCAACCCTACCTGGGAGATGTCCTGCCCGTCGATTCGGATGCAGCCAGAGCTGATGTCGTAGAAGCGAAACAGCAGGCGCAACACGGTGCTCTTCCCGGCTCCCGACGGGCCCACCTGGCGCAGTGGAAACAGGGAAGACGTTTTCAGGCCCGCTGGCTCTTAAGGCTTACTCTCCAAGAAGCCACCAGTGTCCACGGAGGCTGCTACGTTCAATCTTGTGGCCTGCGTGACAGGATTCGGACTCCACAGCCCGGGTCACAAACTTTCAGGGGCACCGGAGTAGGGAAACTCAAGGAGTCTGGGCCAAGCGCCCGGGTCTTCTCTCACCAGGGCCAGCGTCTGTCCGGGCATGACGGTGAAGGACACGTCCTGCAGGGTCTCTCGCCTGCAAGGAAGGGTGGGCACGGTCAGCAGGCCTGCCGCAATCCCAGTGACCCTTCTACCGGCAGACCCGCTCCTGGGCCCTGCCTCTCCCCAGCTCAGGCTCCCTTTCTAAGGCAGTGGTGGGCTGAGAAGAAGGGGTGGCCACGTGTAAATGGATGATGGGACAGAGGGCTGAGAGGTGGCGGAAGGGAGGCTTACCCGCTGGAATAGCTGAAATGCACGTTCTCGAACTCAATCTGGCCCCTCTGGAAGCGCAGGGGCCCTGCTCCGGGAAGGTCTTTCACCTAGGAAGAGTGCCACCGTGCGTGCTGCCACCATAGATCTGGTATCCCCAGACACCGGGCTGCCACGTAGACCCCCGCGTCCCGCACGCCCCACTCCCCGCGCTTCGCTCACTTCCGGGTTCTCTTTCAGCAGGTCGAACATGTTCTCCATGTCGATGAAGTTCGTCTGGATCATCCTGCAAGAACAGCGCCGGCTGGGGCTCCCCCGAGAAGCCGGGGGCATGACCGCGTGCCCCGGATGGGTGAGGGTCGGCGGTCAGTTACCTGTAGTAGGTGCCGAACCAGTTGAGCGGCATGTAGAGCTGGATGATGTAGGTGCCGAACAGCACGAAGTCCCCAACCTGCGGAGATCCAAAGGGGAGGACGGGGTCACGGGACGCCTATGGGCTGTGGCCCTGCCCGCTTCCCGCCCGGGCACCTGGGGGCCCAGACGCAGGCCCCGGGCCCCTCTTCCCTGTCCCCAGCACAGTGCCCTCACCTGTAGCTTCTGCTCGCTGACAAAGTACGCACAAAGCAGGGAGCCAGCGAGGAGCCCAAGGCCAATCACCAGGTTCTGGGTCTGATTTAGTAGAACCAGAGAAGCGGTTGACTTCCACTCCAGATCCTGGGGCAACGACATGGGGGGTGGGGGGATGTGGACATCACATATGCACGCTCACCGAATCCACACCTGCGCCCAGGCATCTTCGACCTCACTTTCTCAGTCCAAGCCGTGCCCCTCTTGGCCCTGGGAATTCCGCGCAGCCGGACCGCGGCTCTCAGTGGGCGTCCAGCGAGCATCCTCACCTGGTATTTGAGGATGGCCTCTCGGTAGCGGTCCACTTCGTACCCCTCCGCATTGTAATACTTCACCTGACGAAGTCAAGCCACCGCTGTGAGACACAGCTGCCGCCTGAACACAGCCTGCAGCCTGGATCGTTTCCTCCACGTTCCCAATGCCTCCTTCCTCGTTTTATATTTTCTTTCTTTACTTTTTAAAACTTTTATTTGTATTTAAGTACTCTCCGCACCCAACGTGGGGCTCAAACTCACAACCCCGAGACTGAGTCGCGTGCTCTTTCGACTGAGCCAGCCGGGCGTCCATCTGTCCTCATTTGAAACAGCACTTCACCCCCACTCCCCACCCCCGGTTCCCTGGCCGCCCCACTGGTCCCAGCCCCGCTGCTCCACATCTCCATGCCTCGCACTACTGCCACCAAGGCCTTCATTACCGTCTCAAAGTTTAGCAAAGAATCCACAGCCCGGGCCCGGGTAGCATTCTCCTGTGTGTTCATGGCACGTCGAAACTTCGTTCTCCACTCGGTGACCACGATGGTCACAACTGCAGAGTGACAAGAAGGGGAAGAAGGGAAAAAAGAGAGCGAGCCATCACTCCCGACAGTGGAGACCACAGGGGGTTGTCTGCTACCTGCCACGTACACACGAATCCCGACCAGGGACCCAGATCCCAAAGGGAGAGAGCCCTAAGCTCCCCGAGGGAAGGGGCTGTGCCCAAGACACCCTTGCTGCCTGCACAAGGCCTCGCGTGTGAAAATGCTGCCGGTGACCAAACGAAGGCGGGCTGCCTCTGGTTACACAGATGAGGTTTCTCCTTGATATGAACCCACAGCGGGCCCCCCAGTGTGACCAGGATGGCCTTCGCCCGCCCTCTATCCGGGCTGAGCTACGACTCCCCTGGCCGAGGAGGCGGCCAATCCATCACGCTGGGGAGTAGCAGGAGCTTACTCGAGTCCACTCATCTACAGCCTCCCCTCGCGGGGCCAGCTGAGTAGGGGCGGGGCTCGTGCCCAAGGAAGTCCCCAGAGTACTTCGGGGAGACACTTCCTCCAGGCAGCACTCACTGAGGTAAAGACTCATGCAGAGGAACACGATGAGGCCAAACCAGGCGTTGAAGAACATGCTGAAGTAGATGATGCCAATGGTGATGTCAGCCAGTGTGGGGAGGACGTTGAACACCAGGTAGCTAGGAAAGCCAGTCAGGAGACAAAGGAAGGTTTAGGGGCTTGGAGCCAGCAGCTCTGCCCCCGGGAGTTTCCGTGTGGTGTTTCGTTTCTCGGTGACGGCAGACTAGAAGCAAGCTAAATTGCCCCTCAACGGGTGGATGGCTAAATAAAGGGGGAGCAGGCCCCAAGGACAGAATGCGCCGGGTCAGTTATCATGAACGAGGAGGCTCATCATGCAGGGCAAGAAGAGATCTCCATGCCGTTTTGTTGATAAGGCAATTCTGAGAACGATACCTATGTCGTGATCCCACGTGTTTTGGGAAAACCCTCTCCGATACCCAGTTAGTGCCGTGAGTCTGTGCACATATGCATGTCAACGTGCCAAGAGCAGAACCCGACATCCTAGATGGGGTGGAAACCACTGGAGGAGCGAGCAGAATTTATAAGATACTTGCTCCATTTTAGTTGTGTTACTCTGACAGCATGTCTAGGTTTGTCTTAGAGTAAAAAAAAAAAAAAAAAGAATAAAAAAAGAGAACGGAAGGCAGCCGAAGCCGGGTGCTTTCTCCAGCCAGCCCCCTTCATGCCTGCTTCTCCAGCCCCGCTGCCCCACTCTCCATTTCCACCGGCCCGGCACCTGAGCAGCCCCGTGACGCTGGACGTGCCCCGGTCCACAATCCGCAGCACCTCCCCAGTGCGGCGCCCCAGGTGCCAGCGCAGGGAGAGCTCGTGCAGGTGGGAGAAGAGGCGCAGCTCCACCTGCCGCGACGTGAACTGCTGCACCCGGATCCACAGGAACGTGCGCAGGTTGCTCACGAAGCCTAGGGGGAGCCGGGGGGCCAAAGGACATCAGCCTGGTACCCCAGATGAAAGGGCCGAGATCACCAAGGGGCCAGGGGTAGGGGTGCTTAGGGGAGGAGGAGGGGGAGAGAGGCCAGTGCCAACCAGGGTGACAGCAGGGTCCCTCGTACCTGTACTGCCCGTGCCACCCCCCTGGAGGAACTTGAGGAGGACATAGATGGTAACGGTCCAGGCCAGGGAGCTCCAAGGTGCCTTCTCAGTCAGCAAGTTCACTGCGGAGACAGTAAGTCAGAGCCCACTTCTGGCCCCGAGGACTCTGTTCAGGAGAAACGGCTCCAGGCACCAGCCACAGCCCCTTTCTGAGCTTCCCGCTCCTAACACTGTCCCACCTCCATAGTTCAGGGCCCCCAGCCCTCGTGTGGCCCATGAAGAACCAGAGAGCTGAGCTGGCACTTGTTGGTCCCCTCACCTATGTCCCTATAGAAGATGGGGACCAACACGTTCAGTCCCCGCTCCAAGCCCATGAGCCCCAGGCAGATGAGCACAACGAGCTGCAGAACCGGACTTCCTCGAGGCCACAGGTAGCCGCTCAGCAGGCGGAGCTTCCTGCCCAGGTCTTGCCATGTAGATCTTGGTGGCGCCTCTGTTGACTGAACCTGTGATGGTAAAACACATAGGGGCGGGGAGCTCAGAAATTAAAAAGAGGTGCCCGAGGCGAACCCCTCCAGGGAAAAAGTATGGGATTACAGCTCCCAGTTATGTCAGACCCACAAGTGACCCCCGATGAGGTCAGAAAGACTCACAGGACACAAACTGAGATTTGGGAAAGAAATATTATGGTGGGAAAAAGTGAGCACAGGCAATGAAATTAAGACACACCCTAAGGTTCGGAATTTCAGGTATACCTCGCTCCTCTCTACGTCTTGATCCTCTTCATTAATCTTCAAGGCATAGGACTGGGGACGAAGTCCAGGGGCCCAGAGTCCCAGGATAAAAAGCCCTCCAGAGACCACATATCGCAGCACCCACAAGCTAAACTGAACCTAGAATAAAACGTGTCCGGAGAGCATCGAAGAAGGCCAACAATGCCATTGTTACCACTTATAACAGGGCTGGGGACTGAGACAGGGCACATACCCAGGTCAGGGGCCCAGCATCAAGGAAGGTTTAAAAAAACCTAGAGTGACTCAGCACAGACACACCCCACCAGCTGGCTATCAGCAGCCAGGCCAGCAGACCTCCCCCTTCTGCCCTTTCTTAGAGGCAACCCAAAGTGTGGAACCAGTGTGACCAGACATACCATCCTTCTTCCCAGCCCTTGCCACTCATGATTCTCCTCTCCCCACGAGGTCCCTTACCTGTTGGCCCAAGTCTGCCCGTGACCACCACCACAGTGGGCTGTTCCAAGACACAAGGGCCAAGTTCTCAGCTGTAAATGCCACAGTCCAGAGGAGCAGGAGACCCGAGCTGTGCCTGAACTCGATCCAGATGCCCATTGCTAGCTTCTGCCAGGCCTGGTTACGTTCCACCACGAGCAGCCCCAGGCCACAGGCGCTGGCCAGAGTCCCCAGTATGGAAGCCGGCAGTAGGTAACCTGGCAGCGGGGCGCCCCCGGCCGTGCCCACCCGGCCAACCAGGCTGGCTAGGGGCAGCGCCACCTGAAGTGTGGCCAGAAGCAGCTGCAGTACATAGGGAGCGACGAGAGGGCCGGCGTTCCGGGACAGTTCGCGGGCGCCAGCAGGCCGCTCCCGGCGCTTGCAGGGAAGGGCTAGCACCAAGGCCAGAGCCCCCAGGGCCATCAGTGTCGAGGGCATAAGCGTGAAGAAGAAGCAGGGACTCAGTCCCCCCTTCACCCAGGCCGGCCCCAAGGGCCCCTCGGCCTCGCAGTAGTTGCCCACGATCACCATGGCGATGCGTGGCCGCCGGCCGAGGCTGCGGGGGCTGCGGGGACTGCGGGGGCTGCAGGAAGGGCAAACGAGACCGGCTGCTCGGGGCGGGGCGCGGACGCTGGGGTGTTACGGGTCATGGAGCCGAGGGGCGCCAAGCCGCGGGGGTCTCGGGCAGGGACACACGTGGGCCCCACCACACTACCCACTCTTCGCGCACGCGCCGCCACCACGCACTCACGCAGGGCACGTACGCCGTCTTCGCCCGTCCGTCCGCCCCCTGCTCGCAGCCCGGGATCCTCCTGCCAAGGCCCGACCGGGAGGAATGCTGGGCGTCTGCCGGGAGCAGGTCCCTCGCGCAGCAGCCCGGCCCACCAGGGCGGCCCCAGGCCCCACGTAGGGCCCCCATTGGCCAACCTCCCTGAAGGGGCGGGAGGGGGAGGGTGCACGCGGGGAAAGGCAGGATACTAGGGCGGAGTCGGTTTGGTCACGTGCTCAGGGCGCGAAATCTGACCGCACGTCCAGCTAGAGACCTTGACCTCCGCGGAAGCACAGCTGGGAAATGACCCTTCTGCTCCGTATATCCGAGTGACGGCACAGCCTCACTATCCTACAGGGCCCGACCGCGTCCCCGGCCATCAGGGAAAATCACACACCCCCCACTCCGCTTGTTCCCAGAATCCTAGCAGGAAGAGACAACTAGCGGCGCAAGACACCAAGCCGCGACCTGGTCAAAGTCCCTTTTTTATTAAGGGTTATCAAGCTGTACACAGTTCCTACGCCTTCCGCTGTGAGCTCGGGCGGCACAGTTCACCACACTCGCAGCGGACCAGACCTGGGCGAGGGGTGGGGCGGAGAGTAGGAGCTGGATCCCAGCATGCAATGCAGCAGCTCAAAGCCTAGGGCGAAGGCCTCCTGTCGCGCCTCTGTCCCCCCTCTGGGGACCGCGGGAGGCAGGCCAGAGCTCTCCTGCTGGGAGGTAGACAGCCGAGGGCACAACCAGCCCAGTCCGTCCTATGTGCAGGCGGTAAGGGTACGGTAAGCAGCAATGAGAGCCAGGACAGCCTGTCTCCCAGGGGCCCATCCTAAAAGTTGGGAGAGGGCAGCCAAGAATTTCCATCCTGCTCCCACAATTTAGAAACCTTCCTTCTTAGTGTCAAAAGATAGCATGAGAGGAGCTGGGAGCTAGGGCCTCCGCACCAATGCAAAGCAAAAGCTGAACAGAACGGGAGCAAAGCGAACAGAACGGGATCGAGTGGCACACATGCCGTCCCGTGCAGGAAGCCGTAGCGAGGTGAGCAGGCTGCAGCACTGGGAGAGAACTGGGGGTGAGGTAAGGGCCGCAGCCCGAGCTGCTCATCTGGTCAGGGTTGGGGAGGGAGGCTGCAGAGGTTGAGGGCCCGGGCCCAACCTCCCCACTCCACAGTTGGCACAGGTTCTCCCTGCTTGGCAGCTTCTGTGGTGGGCAGTCCTCTGGAGACTTGCAGGGGTGGGTGCAAAGGTGGCAGTACTGGGGCTGGGCTGGGGACCAGTTTCTAGCACCACACTCTGAGCCAAGGGGGTCCTGGGGATGAGGCTAGAGTCCTGTGCGCCTTGGTTCCTAGGCCCCCCATTTCTCTCCTGGGGCTGTGGCAAGCCCAGCGTTGGCACCTCCCTTGGCCAGGCACAGACACACAAACACCACACACGTGGAGCCAGGCAACACTCAGGAGCCCTCCATGGCGGGCGGATGGGATGGCGGGGCCTCAGCGGCCGCCATCCTGGGACATAGGGACCCTCCTCAGCCTCGTCTATACCTGTGGAGAGAAAAGTGTTAGCAATGGAGATAATCTTCAGTTATCGGCTTCCCCAAAAAACAGCCTGGACATAAAGGAAAAGGAAAGCTTGATTCCCGGGGAGGAAAGCATAGGGAAAATCAAGCCCCGGATTTCAGAGAAGGTGAGGCAAGAAAGGGGAGTGTATTTTGGAGGGGGACCAACAGTATCTCTGTACGAGAGGCCTGCCTTCCTTTCACAGGAGGCTTAGACCTTGGCCTGGCAGTTACTCGTTCCAGTAGTAGTCGTTTTCCGGTCCCGGGACCCCTTACCTTGTGCACCTGAGGGGGAAGCTCATCCTCCGAGCCCTCCTCGGGCACCGGCTCTGGGTGCCTGGAGGCTGACTGCCCGTCTTCAGCCCACCCTCCGAGGGGCAACCGAGAGAAGTGAGAGGGAGCCCGGGGTACTGTGCCAGGATCTAGAGACACAAGTAAACATATTCTCAGAATGAGCACAGACAGAAATGTGGAGAAAGGTCCTGGGGCTGTGTGGGGTGGGGACGAGGGTCAGTCTCTTTGCTCCTGATCGCTCTGACCTCCTTCCTCCCCAAGAGGCCCCCCAAAGAGCCACCTTTCCTTGAAGGCTCTGTACCCTTCTGGACTCGTGCTGGATACCTGTGATACCCCCGTAGCGCCTCTGGAAGCCCCCCTGCAGGGCGGTGGTCTCTGGTGCTCCAGGCCGGGCTGCAGCACAGGGATAACTGGCAGAGCGGGGGATAGCTTGGGAGGCCCGGGAGCCCTCTCCGCCCTCTTCAGGGGCGCTCTCCCCACTCTCATCACTCTCCCGGCGGTGCCACACGTGCCGCTCAGGTTCGGCCTGGGCCTGCTGCTTGTGGAGCTGAGAAGTGGGGGAGGTGGGGGGGCTCATCAGTTGGGGATAGGATAGCTGAAACAGCTGCCTCCCACCCTGCTGTACCCCAGTTCCCATTTTTGCCACCTCACCGAGAATCAGTGACCCAGAATAACTACGTTAACAATGTGTACCACACATATGACGTCTTATGAGTTAAATTCTCGGCGGATCCCTGGAACCTAGTCATTTCAATCCGTTACAAATTGGTTGTACATCTAAGCACCAGGTGCCCTTTCAAGATGCTGGGAAGACAGCAGTGAACAAAACAGACAAAAATCCCAGCCTCTGTATGGCTTTATATGCTAGGGGTGGAGGCGGGGGGTTAGAGACAAGATAAAAAAAAAGGAAAAAATGCACTATGTCAGATAAATGCTACGGAAAAAAATAAGGCAGGGAGATTCAGGAGGGTGGCCAAGGGAGGCTCTTTTGGTCAGAGTGGCCAGAGATGGTCTCACAGAAGAGGTAAGAACAGACATGTGAATAAAGGAGACAGCCATCGCCTAGCTCAGGGAAGTGGACTCTTGGCAAGGGAAACAACAAATGTGTAAAGGCCCTGGATGACAATAAGCTTGGCTAGAAAGGGTGGTAAAAAGGTCGATGTGGGACTGGAGATCAGAGAGGGGGAACAGCAGAGGAGGGTTCCAAACCCGCATCTTGCTTTTCCATGCCTAAACCCCTCTGTCAGCGGCCCTCGATTCCGGGGCTCCACCCCGTCCCGCCGGCTCACCTGGTGCATGTAGAGGGCGTGCAGGCTCATCTCGGTGGATGCGTACTCCGACAGCACGAGGCTCTGCAGCTGTCCTTCCCACACACTGCTCCCGGAGCTGGCTGTCCTGGCGTCCAGTCTGTCCCCCCCGGCACATACAAGACAGCAGCCATCAGCATTTCTGAGCCCCGCAGAGGCTGCTGGGGGCTACCGCCATGCCCTCCCACCGCGGCCCACCTCTACTCACCCAGAGCCTGTCATGGTGCTGGGAGCTCGGCCTGTGGGAGCCTGACCGGGGTGCAGAGGGGAGAAGGAGCGCAGGGCAGAGGCGACTTCGGCCCTGTGCCTGGAGCCCTGCAGGTCTCTGGGCAGTGGGGGGCCCCGGCAGGATGAGCCGGCTACCACATTTGCAATAAGGCTCAGTGGCTGTGAAAGAAAGGGGTGGGTGGGGTTCCCGGGGCAGGAGGGAGGCCGCGGGGTCCCCCGGTATTCTGGACGTCAGGACCCCAGGGCACAGACTGAACAGACAGAAGGAAACCGGCCGGGTAGGTTAGGCCCTTCCATCCCAGGCCCGGTCCTCAACTCCCAGCACCTGGAGTCCACCCTGCCTACCATCACCTCCCAGTCTCCAGGGACACACCTCAGACTCAGACTGTAAGGACTGGATGGACGTAAAGAGAGCATTTTCGGGGAGCAGACCCCCTTGGGCAAGGCTGGCGGCTGCTCCGTCCCGCTGAACCTGCTCCTTGAGGAAGCCGAGGAAGGCGGTGCTCTCACGCGGCGGCTGCCAGCCGGGGTTGGTGATAGCAAAGTGCATGAGCGACAGCTCTGTCTTCCCGTCCTCAGCTTGCTGGTACACCGAGGCCTCTGTCTGACCGCCGGACAGCCACTGCACAGGGGAGGCTACCGTGAGCGGGACTGCCGCATCTCGTCTGGGGCCCCGGGGTGCGCCCCCCCAGGAGCAGTCGTGTGCTGGCCTAGTTGCTGGGTTTGTGACTTTCTCAAGCGAACTTGGCCGGAGGTGCCAGCTGAAGGCTAAAATCCAGCCCAAGCACCTAGTTCCCCGAGCAGCATGTACCCCTGGTCCCTGGCTGCCCAGAGATGGGGCCGCCTTTTCGTGATGCGCTGGCTCCGAGGGGTGTCTTTTTCGCAGTCTGCCCCAGGATGCCGTATGTGCCGGCATCGCCTCTGGCCACCTCTCCCGGTACCTGGGGATGCCCGTGCTGGCGAACATCCATCTGAGCGAATGAGCAGGTATCTCCAACACCAACGACCTCCACGGTGAAATTTCGGAAGAAGTCTATGATCTCCAGGGCCCGGGGGCGCAGGCAGAAGATGAGGATGAGGGGCGTGACGATGGGGCTCAGCAGTTCCTCTAAGATGAACACCTGAAAGGGAGGGGACCCCGGTGACAAGAAAGCTGGCGGGATCCCGGCCCTCACCAGCGAGCTATCAGCCGGTCTAACAGGCCCTAACTCCAACTCCACTCACTGCCTTGTACTGGAAGAGCTGGGCAAACTCGTCCCGGGTCTGCGAGCGGTGGGCATTACCCTGCCAGTGGTCAGGCATGTAGTGGATGTGCGCGAGGATCACGCGGAGCAGCTGCTCAGGGCAGAACACCATGTGCTGGTCCGGGATAAAGGACCTGCGGGAGTTGGGGTCGCGGTGAGAGGGCCGCCTCCCCCAGGCGGCGCTAGTCAGCTTGCCCCCTACCCCCCACACCCCCCTCCCTGGCGCCCTGGCCCGCACCTGCACACGGTCACCGTGACCCCCAGGAGCGTGACAGTGGTGAGGACGTGTTCCACGGCCAACACATCTTCGTCGTAGATGGTGAGGGCGATAAGCACGGCCAGGATGGAACCCGCGAAGAAGGCGCCGTTCTTGGCCAGCAGCGTCAGCAGCGGGGACAGGAAGCAGTTCATGTACTTGGAGGCGGGCTTGTAGCCCCGGCTGAGGCGGGACTGCAGCTCGTGCTCCAGCTCGTTGAAGTGGCGGAGGTAGCAGCGGCCATAGAGGGACCAGCAGCGCGCCCCCAGGGCCCCGGGCTCCCGCTTCAGCACCTCGGCGTAGCTGAAGAAGGCGTACAGGATCTGCCAGATGAGGATGAGGGGGCACAGCAGGAAGTTGGCGATGCCGATCCACAGGATGCGGTGGCTGAGGCGCTGCGCCAGCTCCAGCCGCTGCCCCCCGCGTTTGTACTCGGCCTTGAGGCTCCACTCGTTGAGAAACAGAGAGCCGGGGCCCCAGAACAGGATCAGCTCGAAGTTGTACTTGAGGCCTCGGGTGAAGAAGACCGCCTCCCCCAGGCCTGGCAGGCGGAAGCGCAGAGGCAGGAGGGATTTGTTGACCAGGGCGACCATGTAGTTCTGGAAACGGAGGATGCGGTGGTAGATGTCCAGCTCGGTGAGCTCCCGCTTGTGGATGCAGATCTGGTGCTCCTTCTGGGTCTGCACGATCCGCGCCTGTACTTCCTGCCACGTGCAGTAGGGGAGGGCAGACTGCCGGGTGGGAGAGAGGCCCGCAGGGAAGGTGGGCTTGTGGCCCGACTCCGACTCCTCCTCCTCCTCGCCCTGCAGTAGCCGGGCGGAGCCTTCAAGCAGAGGCTCCTGGACCTGCCAGGGACCGGAGGAGGACGCCCCCAGGCCCGGCGGTCCGCCCCACCCGGCCCCCACATTGGGCTGTGGCGCTAACGGCCCCGCTTCCCAGTCTCACCATGGGGATACGCAGAGCGTGCAGGTAGAAGGAGTGGATCTCCCAGTAGCAGCAAATGTTGTAGATGAACTTGATAAGCCGATGGATCCAGAACACACCCGCGATGACCAGGATGGTGATGAGGGAGCCATTTTCCTGAATCCTGGTGGGGAAAAGGAAGGGGAGGAGGGGTGGCCCCTGAGGAGTCTTGGCAGACGGGATGCTATGCCGAAGGCTATGGCGAGGATGAGCCGGAGTCTGTGTTCGAGAGAATGTGCCTCCCACTCCACTCCATTCCCCACCTGTTGGTGGGACTCTGGCTCTGGTGTCCTCTGGGGACCTTACCTGGCACTACAGACCTGGGCGGGCAAAAAGGCGTCAGGCAGAGTGACCTTGACGGGCTCGGTCGGGTGAAGACTATGGTTCACCATCTTGTTGGCAAATAGGATGTCGTAGTCCACACAGCTGACCAGGAAGGTGGTGAAGGCAACCACAAAGAGGAACTGCCTGGGGAATTGGGAAGAGGGGCCACAGTCCAAGAGTCAGAGAGGCACCAGTGAAATAGTGTGGGGAAAAAGGAAGAGTCTGGAAGCAGCAGAACAAAATTGGAGAGCAGCCTTTGGGGACCCTCAGGGGCTGGAGACCTCCCAGTGGGCTCTCTCCACTGCTCAGCCCCAGGGACCTTCTTAGGCCCAAACCTGCTCCTGCTTTTTCCTCTTAGTCTTGGCTGTCACACAATTAGAGTGCTTTCCTCCGATTAGTAATCTCTGCCACCACTTACTAGACTCCGTGCAAAGATCTTGTGATTGTGGTCTCTGCTACCCAATCCTTGATTTCCTTTTGAGATAGTATTTAGAAGCCCTAAGGGGATTTACAGTCTTTTCTGATTGAGGGAGGGTTTCCCAATCCCATCCTCTTTGGCAAGGCCACATGGCTCCTTCTTTTTAGAAAGCGCTCTGCTCTGCCTTCCTAGGTGTAACTAAGGCAGAACACATACTTTTCTTAAGTGGCCAGCATCTCTGAGACCTCCTGACCGAACCACGCCCATTCCATTGGAGCTCTGATGAAACGGTCAAGTCTTGAGTTCTCCTCATGGAGGAGAGAGGATTTGGGAGATTTAAAAAAAAAAAATGAGACTGTAAATTTTGGTGCCACACCCAGTCCTTGAACTCTAAAATTAGTCTGCAGGGTTTCAAGCCAGGGAACTGAGCCACACCGGCGGGTATGGCCAGGGCTGAGCTAAAGAGGAGGAAAGACTGAGATGCAGTCCTTCCCCACATCACTGTCCTTTCTTAGACTTACATGAGCTCAAAGATCTCCCCGATGAGCATGCAAGTGAAGCCATTCTTCTGGTGTAGATTATAAACGTATAATTGTCAAGAAAAATGTGGTCAGTAGAGACAGCAATTAGGAGCACAGACTGTGGGGCTCACGTGCGTGAGCTTAACTCCCGGCTCTATGACTTTCCAGCTGTGTGACTTTGGCCAAAGTTACTTAATCTCTCTCAACTTTTGTCTGCAGTGGTACTTTGGAAATAATAGCACCCACCTCATAGGATTATTAGGTATCAGATAATGGGCGTAAAGTATTTAACACAGAGTTGACACAGAGTAAGTCAAAAGATATTAATTATTATAGTTACTAGCGTCCCATCAAAAAGAAAGATCACCTTTAGAGAGGGTCCTTGTGAACTGACACCACAAAGTGAAAGGCACGTAGCTCTTGGGAAAGGCAGGGTTATCATTATCCACGACGATCATGATTTTTCCAGCCTCTTTCAACCTTAAGAGTTCCATCTCCCTTCCAGGGATTAGAATCAAACCCACCCCAACTTCCCATCCAGGGCCTGGCTTAGAGAGGGGCTAAGGGTCCCAGAGGTCCAACACAGAGACACAAAGGATATTCGTGAGAAGAAGAGGTCAAGGTTTTCGATGTGATGCCAGGGTGCTGTGGGCACAGAACCAGAGATGTCAGAGCCCTGAAGGAACCGGAGCCCCTTGCTCCCCTCAGCGCTCCCCCACCAGCTCTCTCCCCAGGCCCCGGCTCCACTGTCGGGTCCGAGAACTCACATTTACTCCCCTCAGGGACGTGCACCAATAGGTCCTCCTCCCCAGGGGGTGAATCACTGTAGGAGGCCTCAAGGCGCTGGTATTCAGTGTCGAACTGCGCCATCACCACGGCCCCCTGTCCACTTTGTCCACCTGCCAGTAATGACGAAGAGAGCCAGGTTCAGACCTTGGGGCTGCTTGTCTCCTGCCCTGCCTAGTAGACCAGAAAGAGTGAGAAAGTGTCTGGGCTAGGTCTCCACTCGCAGTCTTCTCAGCTCAAAGACAGAGGAGTAGTTGCCAAAGGAGAGCAGTAAGCTCAGGGTCCGGCAGCTCAGTCATTCCCAGAAGCTTTCCTGAGTGTCTACTGAGGTCTGGCTGGTCTGAAGCCAGACTCTGCTGCTTTGGAGGGGGCGGGGTGGGGAGGGCTGTTTCTTCTTTTATTCAGTGGAGATAAAAGGACTTCCCTCTGCCCTCCTGGAGAAACCCAGGTCTCCCGAGAGACTAGTAGTCCAGAAGCACTTTGTAAACAAAGGTTTGAGATAAGCACGCGGCCCTACCAGCTCCATGGACAGCGTCTGCTCCACTCCAGCCCTTGATGCCCGGGCTCCGCAGCTGCTGGAGGAGAAGGTGTCAGCCCCAGAGAGAGGGGAGTGGGGAGAGAAAGAAACCCAGCCGTCCTACCCACCCAGCCTCCACTGAGAGGAGGCCAAGCGTGGGGCAGGGAGGCTGCAGTGGGGAAGAGGCACGGGGCTAGGTGTGCTTCCTCTGGGTTACTATACGGGGCCGCTCATCCAACCCTAGGATCCCAAGAAGTGGCTCGTTGAGCCTGTCAAGACTGAGTCAGTACAGGCCTGAGGTCAGGCAGCTCCTCTGGACTGTTCTTCCATCGCCCCACCTCAGCCAGGGAAATTAGGCCTCTCAGGGTCCTCAAAGCCCCAAATCCAAAAGCCAAGAAAAGAGTATTTCCTGAAAAGGACCTTTCTGGTCAACCTCTTGCCCTGGTTCC
The DNA here is from genome assembly GCA_028534135.1 of Potos flavus. Taxonomy (NCBI): domain Eukaryota; kingdom Metazoa; phylum Chordata; class Mammalia; order Carnivora; family Procyonidae; genus Potos; species Potos flavus. The sequence goes on from CM052883.1 coordinate 157,370,520, forward strand.
CTAGCACCAAAGGCCCACCAGCCAGGCATAGTTCCTGGACGGGAAATCCTGACTGGGTCAGTGGAGACCCAGATCCTGGGCGAACTGTGGGGTCTCTAGGTCCCCAGAGCCAGGCATATCTAGGCAGCACTCACCCAGTCGGTGCAGACCCTCGGGCTGTGGAACACGACCCAGCCTGGTCCCAGTGGGGCTCCCTGGGTTAGTGAGAGCCGTGGGTCCAAAGGAGCCGACCAAGCCCTCGGGGAACTCACCACTCACCGGGTCAGTGTGGACCCAGGGTCATGGAGCCCCGGCTGGCCGGGCCTGGGCTCAGGGGTTCCTGCGGATGTTGGAAGAATCGAGCCAGTCCGACAGCCGATCGCCCAGGTGGGCTGGGTTGCCTCCCCACACCCAGCCGGCAAGACCCGAGCCCAGCGCGCCCCAGGGTCGCCCAGCACCAGGCCGAGGGCTCGGCTCCCAACAGCGGACAACCTCGCGCGCGGCCCCGCCGCCCGCGCGCGCCCCCGCTCGCGCGCCCCCGCCATCAAAACATTCCGGCTGCGCGCCTTCGCCCCTCCCGCAGCGCCCCTTCCCCCCCGTTACTCGCCGTGAGCTCACTTAGGGCTCCGCGGGCACCGTCCGTCAGGCCCAGCCCGGGCCTTGGGAGTCAGTAACCGATCTCCCGTTTCACCTCAGGAACCGTGACCCCAGCGATTCCAGGGGCTCGGTCGGCTCCGCTGGGTTCGTCCGGACCCGGAGCCCTAGGCCCGGCGCCTGCCACTCACTGTCACCCGCAGCCAGTCTGGCCAATGAGCATGGGGGGTGGAGACACGACGGCCAATTCTCGGCCTCGGGGGCGGGACTAAAGGTTCGAAGAGGGCTTTGGACCGTCAGAGGACCAATCGTGCGCGCTATGTGGGGCGGGGCTGAGGCGCGGGCGACGCCGTTTGTCCCCTTCGCTGCTCCGTAGTGACGAGATTGTTGTGGTGTTGCAGAAATCCGGGCTTGGAATTGTAGACCAGCGTGCCGCTCGGCTCCCCGGGACCTTTGGTGCCGCTTCTGAGGGCGGGGGCGAGTCCACGCGGTTTAGTCATTGCTGGAGCTCATCGCGCGGGTATCGAGGAGCAGTCGCTTAGGGAACCCGAGTGATTTTAGCTCTACTGGACTCGATTTGGGAGCTGGATGCTTCCCCCTTTCACTCTCTGTGGTCCGAGACTGTGGGTTTGAGAAAGCGGCCTGAGGTGCTTTGCGGCGTGGGGGAGACCAAGTCAGGCAGGCAGGAGACCGGGCGGTAGGATCGCATTCTGGGGAGCTCTGTTTCTGTCCCTCTATCTGCTCCAGGAGCTTCTCCTGAAGAATTTCTGCCCAGCCATGTCACCGGTTTCAGCTGCAACCCAGGTTCCTGCGTTGGTCTCCCTCTTTGACCTCAGCGCGGATGATCCGGTCCTTCAGGGCCTGAGCCTGGTGAGCCGCCCTTCTGGGGAGGCTCTGGCCCAGGCTCTGCGGGCTTCCTGTCCAGGTATCTGGGAAGGTTTGGGGAGGACCCAAACCTCTGGGGAGGAACGTGACGGGCTCTTTAGAGCTTATTGCTCGTCCAGGGAACACGGTCTTATTGCAATTTCCCGGTTTAAGAGCCCTTGCTGACATCTCTTTCTACCGGATAAGAATTTATCTTAAATTCATTCAGTCTCCGGGTTGTTTCCCGCACAGGCCCCCGAATTGTTTCCAGACAAGTCTCTTCCCATTGCTTATGTCTGGTCACGTTTACAGAACTGCCTGCAAAAAAACTTCAAAATTTCTAGATACAGTCCAAATTTAACTGGTTTCCAATCAAATCATTCGTTCTTAATGAATGTAAAACAATTTTTTATTTGTTTTTTTACAACCTTAATTTGTCTCTGGCTGTTTTTCTTAAAGTTTTAAACAAACCACACTGTAACTGGAAATGTAAGCTAAAAAAAAAAATGGGCATTTGGGAAGTGGGTTTTTCAGTTAAAAATAATTTTAACATTACCAAAAATTATTTTCTACAGGATTCCTGTAAACAATCCCTTTAGTTAACGTAAGGTGTTTGATATATATTTGTCCCACATAGATCTTTTCAGAAGCATATTGTATAAAGTGATTACCCTGCCATTTATTTCATGATTCCTAGGTTATAAATTCTTTGAAGAGAAGGATGTGCCGTATTTTTCTTTTGTATCCTCCTTTGTATATCAGACACTGAATGTAATTCCAGGTACTGCAGATTTGGACTCGCTTTCCGCCTCTAATTACCCTCCCCTTATTTAGGTTCAGGGGAGAGAGCAAGCCCAGAAAGAAAGCCACTCCAGGGTATCCTGGATATTTCAGAGAAGTTATTTTGTTCCACTTGTGACCAGACCTTCCACAACCACCAGGAACAGGTAAAAGGCCAGGTGCAGAGCTAAATGGAGGAAGCAAAAGTATCATGGGGGGGGGGGGTTTGAGGGGAGGCAGACATGTGACTTGTCTTTAATTAATAAGGCTCCATGTTTTGACTGAGGCAGTTGGTATTACCTGGTCATATTTCCTGGAATTCTATCACCGGTCTTGGGTACCAGAAAGGTACCCAATATGCCAGGCTAGGGCATATTTCCACATTCAGCCTCTTTCTTTGCCTCCTACCAGAGGGAACATTATAAGCTTGACTGGCATCGGTTTAACCTAAAGCAGCGTCTCAAGGACAAGCCTGTCCTGTCTGCCCTGGATTTTGAAAAGCAGAGCTCCACAGGTGATGGCTGGTAGGAGACCTGTGTTGCGTAGGACATGGGGGTGGAGGAAGGCCCCAGTTTAGGAGCTTGAGGAAAGCTCAAAGATGGAACACCAAACTTGTGCACCTCATGTTGTTTTTAGGAGATCTTTCCAGCATCTCAGGATCAGAGGACTCAGACTCAGCCAGTGAGGACGACTTGCAGATCCCGGAAGACGAGAGGGCTGATTTTGAGAAGCCCAGCAGACCCCAAGGCTTCCACCCCCATCGGATTCTTTTCCAGAACGCTCGGGGCCAGTTTCTTTATGCCTATCGCTGTGTGCTAGGCCCTCGCCAGGCAAGTGGCTGCCCGGATTGTGTGGCCCACTGTAGCCTTTGTACACTCAGCCTAGGTCTCCCCCTAAGCCGAGGCCATTTCTTACTTCTTTTCTTCCTGTTGGATGTGGGTATCACCATTGACAGCACAGTCTTGGATTGAAATGGCCTCAGTCTGGGGTCAGGCGTAATGGAATTAAGTTTGGAAACAGACCCATCTAGGTTTGAATTGTTTTACCACTTGATCTTGACTACTTCTACTCTGCAAGCCTCAGATTTCCTTGTCCGCAAAGTGGAGACAAGCCTCAGGATGGTTGTAGGAAATGAGATCACGCACGTAAGACACTCGGCACTGGCACTCGGTTCCTTCCTGTCAGTGAGTGCCACGGGCATGTTTGTGCTCTCCCTCTGTCATCTAGGTGCCCCCAGAAGAACCCGAACGGCTCCTACACAACCTGCAAAACGGAGGTCCCAGACACTGTGTGGTGCTCATGGCTGCAGCTGGGCACTTTGCTGGAGCCATTTTCCACGGGTGAGAGGGTGCTGCCTGGGGTATAAGGATGCAGTGGGTCCTGCTAGGCTGGGCGTAAAGGCCGGTTGCCAGCACTGAGTCTGTGTTGTCTACAGAAGAGACATGGTGACCCACAAAACCTTTCACCGCTACACAGTGCGGGCCAAGCGGGGCACGGCCCAGGGAATTCGGGATGCCCGGGGTGGGGCTTCTCGCTCTGCCGGAGCCAACCTGAGGCGCTATAATGAAGCCACGTTATACAAGGTGAGTTAGGCATCTCAGATCCGGTGGTCTGCTCATCTCCTTTTCCCCCTCTCCTCAAATGTTACAGTGGGGAGCTCGACTACCAGTCAAGCTCCCAGTCTTCGTTATTTCTGGGAAGGCGAAGGTGGACTAGGAATGGATCCCAGTAGTCTTTGTCCTCTCATTCTTCCTTCCCCTATATTATCTTCAGCTTCCCATTCCTTACACGTCATCTTTGGGCTGGTTTTTTTGGTTGGAGATTTAAAAATAGCAAGCGAAACTACACGGGGCTGAGTTATTCTCTTCTCTAGGACGTTCGTGACCTGCTGGCAGGGCCAGCCTGGGCTAAAGCGCTGGGGGAGGCTGGGACAATACTGCTGCGTGCTCCCCGCTCTGGCCGGTCCCTGTTCTTCGGAGGCCATGGGGCACCCCTGCAACGGGGGGATCCCCGACTTTGGGATATCCCCCTCGCTACCCGCAGACCCACCTTCCGAGAGCTACAGCGTGTGCTTCATAAGCTGACCACCTTGCACGTCCATGGTGAGCTTTTGATCCAGATCCCCAGACTCCGCGGATCTTCCTGTACCTTCCAGCCCAAGCCTTGGGTTCTCATGTGTACTTCACTGAGAGAGACCTGGGTTGGCTTCTGCTCAGCTAAACTTAAACATCTTTTGTTTTATGGCAGGAGAGGACCCTCGGGAGGCAGACAGGTTGGACTCAGCCCAGACACACTGGAAGACGAGAGGGAGGAAGAAGGCTATCGAGGCAGAAAGAAAGGTCTCCAGTGATGAAAATGAGGCACTTGGGCAGAATGAGGAATCTCCCAGACAGGGTTTGAGCACCATCTGGCAACTGGCAACTCTCCCTCTGGGTGTCTCTCCTGGAAATGCAGTGTCAAATCTACTGTCACTTCCCTCTTTATAATGAGCCTTGCACAACACATAGGTCGTCACGATAAGGGGCCCCTGGTAGCAATTACTGGGACGGGGTTAGTGACCTTGCCGACTTCCTGTTCACTTTTGTTCACTGATGTATCCCCAGTACTTAGAAAACATGAAATAGTATGTGAAACACATGCTTGTGTGGCACAAATCTCACATAATTGCCATCTTACTGGTCGCTGTGGTTTGGAGCCAAAGCCGGCTTTCCCGGCCGCAGACTCTTAGCCTGCGTGGCTGTCACTGCTCCCACGCTCTCCCCTGTTGTGTACCATCCTAATGCGGCTCAAGGGGAGAGTCTAAGGATGCTTGTCCCTCCGTAGCTCCTTCTCGGTCTTTCCCCTCTGAGCTGAGCCTCATTTCTGCATGTGATACTAATGCATTCAGCTCTTGACGTGCTACTTGATCTCGGGTGACAAAATACAAATACTTCTTTTCATTTCAAGACAATCTGGATTCTCTTTTTATGTACATTCTTATACATCTGGGACAGCCCACATCCTTCCACCCTCTGTATTTCTTCAGATGGACCTAACATGTCACATTTTTCCCTAGGTTCAGGGTCAGAGGGAGAGGACAGCCTCCAGGTAGAGTTGGAGCTAGTAGAGTTGACAGTGGGGACCCTGGATCTTCGTGAGTTTGAGGTACTGCCAAAGCGGAGGAGGAGGAAGAGGAATAAGAAGGAGAGGGACCGAGACCTGGAAGCCGGGGCACACGTGACTCTTCCCCAGCAACCTCAAGGAGATGAAGCCTTCTCACAGTCCGCCCGGGCACACACAGCCCCTTTGGGGCCTTCCCTGGATGAGGCCAAGACCCCTGATCAGTCAGAGCTCTGGGACATGCTTCTAGCTGCTTGCCGAGCCGGAGATGTTGGGCTGTTGAAACTCCAGCTGGCTGCCGGCCCCAGAGACCCTGGAGTTCTGTCTCTGCTCAGTGCCCCCTTGGGCTCCAGTGGCTTCACCCTCCTGCATGCAGCAGCCGCAGCTGGGAGAGGCTCAGTGGTTCGCCTGCTGCTGGAGGCAGGTGCCGACCCTACTGTGCCGTAAGTAAGGGTCCCCAAGCCGAGCCCTTTGGGGTATAGAGAAGATCATTTGGAGGCTAACGTTGGTACTGGCTACTTGACAGAATTCCCCTTGATCTGTTTGGGTGAGGTTGGGAGATGCGGGAGGCAAGTCGAACCCATATTTGGGGCTCTTCGCACCTAGGGACTCCCGGGCCCGGCCACCATATACGGTTGCAGCTGACAAGTCAACGCGTAATGAGTTCCGAAGGTTCATGGAGAAGAATCCAGATGCTTACGATTACAGCAAGGCTCAGGTCAGCTGGAAAAGGAAGCAGCAGCACAGTAGGAAGGCAGCCTAGATGCAGGCTAAAATCTTTTCTACTTTGTTAGAGTTTTCCCAAGGACGGTTTGTATGGGTCTTACCTTACACTCCCCGGAAATCCTCCAGGTGCCAGGGCCACTGACGCCAGAAATGGAGGCGCGGCAGGCTATGCGGAAAAGGGAGCAGAAGGCTGCCCGGCGGCAACGGGAGGAACAGCAGCGGAAGCAGCGGGAGCAAGAGGAGAGGGAGCGAGAAGAGCAGCAGCGCTTTGCCGCCCTCAGCGATCGTGAGAAGGTGAGGCCCGAGCTTCTCTTCTCCCACAGCCCTAATTTCCTTAGAGGTCTGACCCGGTCCCAGTGCGCAGCTGTCCCTTCTTGGGCACCCTGCCCACCACTTTGGCTTTGTCCTTAACAAGACTTCTCTTTCCCGCAGAGGGCTCTGGCCGCGGAGCGCCGGCTGGCTGCCCAGCTGGGCGTCCCCACCCTGCAGACCCCTGGCTCGGCGGCCCTCGGTGCTCCGTAAGCGCAGGGGCGGGCATGATGGCTAGGCCGGGAGTGGGCAAGTAGACTGAGTGCTGCAGAGTACTCAGAAAGGCTGTTGGGGGGACCGGAGATATTCTGGGAAACCCTGGAGCCAAACTGGAGATGGCCAGAGGGGTGGGGAGAGCCTGGATTGGAGAGTTTCTGGGGTACCTGTTCAGCCATCTGTCTTCCTCTTGTCCAGACGCTGCTGGAGTTGTGGGACATCCCTCCAAGGCCTCACTCCCTTTCACTATCTCGACTTCTCTTTCTGCTCCACACGCTGCCTCCGGGATCACCGCTGCCAGGCCACCAAGCCCTCTTCCTGATCTCCTACGGCTGCACTTGGAGCCAGCTTGGCCCTGAGAGGCTGCGTTCACACTAGCCCCCGGTTTCTTCTTTCCCGTGAAACCAGAGTATTCGGAAGATTAGGAAGGACACTCAGGAACCCGGGCAAAGACAGGGCCACAGGGGGTGTGGAGCTGGGACTGTCTCTGGGAACTTTAATCACAATAAAGTTTGGAAGCTGCACTTGGACTTGCATTTGGGCCTTGTGGCCTCTGGTTCCTTGTGGTCACTGTGGCCAGCACCAAGGAGTCCTGCCCACTCCACGTCCCAGGTCCGAGGGTTACCTTTCTTTCAGTGCCCACTTAACTCCATTGGTTCAGAGGCACTTTGTGTATCAGCTGAGAGGGAATAGATGTATGTCTTATGCAAGGTGCTGTTGAGGATAGGCCTATCGAGAAACTGGATTTGGGGCTGAGGAGGCACATTTTCCAGCTCCAGCAATGTGATTTTGTTGAGGGCTCCCCTAGAAAACAGCAGGGGTCTTGGCACGTAGAGGGTCTCTTGTGGCCCCCGCTTTGTCCAGTACCGGCCCAAGTTAAACCCGTTGATCCAGACTTGGCCCTGGAGAAGAGAACAGGGAGTGGAAAATAAAAGGGTCAGCTCTCAAGGGAGTAGAATCATCCCCTTTTGGGGTTCTTTCTTTTTTTTTTAAGATTTATTTATTTAAGATTTATTTATTAGAGAGAATGAGAGAGTAGGAGGGGGAGGGGCAGAGGGAGAAGGAAAGAGAGAATCCCAAGCGTGGAGCCCGACAGGGGTTTGATCCCATGACCCTGAGATCACACCCTGAGCTGAAATCTAGAGTCAGATGCTCAACCGACTGAGCCACCCAGGTGCCCCTCCCTTTTGGGTTTCTAGTCGGGAATAATTTCTGCTCCCCCTCCCATGATTTTTGTCTCATCACTCTGACCCCACTGTCAGCAGTACCTTGGTCCATCCAGGTAGAAAGAGAAAAGTGTCCCCGCCTTCTCCTAAAATTGGAAACGTTGCGGAGTAGAAGGTGGGGCCAGAGGGAACTTGAGGACGTGACCTTTTCTTCAGCTGGAGGGGAAACCACCACTTTACAAGCTTATCAACTTTCAGAGGGAACATCAGCCACTGGGCAAGGACTGTTTGCCCCAGAACTGGTGGCTCTAATAGGCCCTGTGAAGAAGGCAAATGAAAATTCATCATTCATTAAGCTCTTGTTTGTCCTCCATTAGGCCCCTATTTTTCCAAGGAAGTCCGGTCGGTAAGAGTCCGGAGAAGGGGTGGGCGAGGCTGGCTCACCTTGAAGTCGCTGCTGTTAGACCCGAAACTGAGCCTCCCCATGTTCTCCAGTAAGATGTCCAGTTTGGCCCCTGCTTTCCCCATCAAAAATAGTTGGTGTTTCATGTTTCGTTCCAGAACACCCTGAAACACCTGTAGATAAGAGGAGCTGTGAGAGGGAGGGCTCAGCAGGTAACTCATGGCCATGGCAGAGGAAGCTACGTTAGCCCACGTTATTTGGAGAGCAAAGAGAATGTAGCCCATCTGTCAGTTACCCATGCATTCTGGAACCTTAGTCTCAGTCGAGTTCTTCCTCATCCCAGCTTTTCCGTGGCCCCCCTGCAAATGTGGGCACACAGCGGGAAAAGGCAGACATGGGGAACTTAAGGCTGAAGGGTGCTGGGGAGAAGAAGAGACGGGGTCATGAGGTAGCCTAGAATTAGGTCCTTACCCCATCCATCATCACATAGGCGCGGTCGTGGACTCCATTGTTAGGCACCCAGAACTGTGTTGGCTCAGACACAGTATAGGTCAGATAGGTCCGGTACAACACAAAGCCTCGGTCCTGAGTATGGAAGAGGAAGTACTTAAGATGAACTGAGAGGTAAGAGAGGATATTATGGGGAAGATGTGCAGCAGAAGGAACCTTTGGCCACAGCTGTTGAGAAAAGCTGCCATGTCTGCTGGATGTGGGATTATGCCTTACCTGTTTGACAGCCTCAAAAGACATTGGCAAGATTGAACGAATCGGCCCTTGGGGGCACAGGAAGTCTAGGAAAGCCAGCAATTCCCCATCCTATTAGAAGAAGGGGAAGGTATTAGAATAAAAGGAAAGTTCCAGAATAGAGGGCAGGATAGGCTGGGCCATTTAGAGAACAAAGGGGTAGGATCAGAAAAGATGAAGAAGAGCTTACCAGTTGCAGGGTCAAAGGTCCAAGCATCATCTTGGTGCTGGGGGGAGGTAAAGGTCCCAAGGGAATTTCCTGGAACTGAGCCCAAATTCTCTCAGGAGCCATAGGAAAACCACACCAACAACCCCTATTCCAAGACCCTAGCACACACACCAACAACCTCTATTCCAAGACCCTAGCACAGGGTTCTCAACCTGGGGTCCAGGGAATGGCTTTGAGGGGTCATGAAGATCCTATAATTTTGCACATGCTTGTGTCTGTCTTCCCAGGTAGTCCCGTCTGGGTAGCTGGGAAATGGTTCTGTGGGCTCTGTGGCCCAGACAACCACCAGTGATTTATGGGATCCCATTACAATTTAGGTATTCCCTTTCCCCAAATTAATAAAAGCCTTGGGTGCTTAATGAAGTGGTAGGGCACCTTGCTGATGACATTTCGAAGAGCAAAAAGCTTAGGTGTGGGGTCCCCTGCTTCAGATATTGGTGCATCGTAGTCATAGCTGGTAGTAATTGGAAGAAAGCGTCCCTTCTCATCAGCACCTGGGGTCAAACCAATTTCCTTAATTCAGTGTCTTTCAAATGATAAGCACCAAGCAAAGACATTCATGCAGAGAATTCTGCCATCAGAGGTGGCAGTGGTGGCCACATCCAGCTTCTAGACCTCCTAATCTGCCCAGCCCTCAGATTCGAATTCCTTGATGTCTCCCTGCCTCCACCCCAAGGACCATGCAGACTCACCATTCCAGTATCCAAAGTTGGTGCCTCCGTGGAACATGTACCTGAAGTGGGGGAGGGTGGGGGGAAAGGCAAAAGCTGACCCACTGAATCACTTTCATCCCCCAGCACCCCGTTAACGACTTCATGTTGGCCCCCATGTCTCCAGTTACATGTTCACACTGGCTCCCAGCTTCAGCATGTTCTCTAGGCCTTTGGTCACAGCCAAAATGGACCGCGTGGAGTGATTCTGGCCCCAGTAGTCCAGCCAGCCTGTGTAGTACTCGGAGTTCACCTAAAACGTGGGGTGAAAGCAGCTGTAAGTGGGATGGGAACTGAGCTCGACCCATCCCCAACCCTGACTCTGCCTCTGATTGCCCTCCCCTCCAGCTCCTCACCAGTGGCCCATGGGGTTCATACTTCCGCAGTAGGCCAAAGATTTTGGTCATGTTGTCGGCTGCAGAAAGGAGGCAAAGGTGAAAGATGAACATAGAAGAGATGCCCCCGTCCCCAGACTCCACTCCACCCTCACTCAGGAGACCTGGGCCAAAATCCACAGTGGTATAGAGCCCCAGGAGGGAGCCACATTTGAGTCCTTCCGGCCCATCTGTGGTGAAGAGCAAGATCCTGTCTCCCAGCAGCGCACGGAAGAGCCCAGCCAGGTGCCTCATATAGCTGAAGTCACAGGCTCTGTAGCTACCGTATTCGTTCTCCACCTGCCAGGGAAGAGGAGGAGTGGAGCTCGGCTATCCAGCGGAGGTTAGGACCCCCGGCACCTCCTTCCCCTTGCCCGGTCCACTTGTACCTGAATGCTAATGATGTTGCCCCCATTGTGGTAGAGCCATGGATATAACTTGGGCAGCAAGACCTTGAACCAGGAGTCCACTGCGGCAAGAAAGTCTAAAGAAGAAGCGGTGCCCTGCTCATTAGGACACCACCACCTTTGCAGCCCCCCCCCCCCCACATAGCATCAAGGTCAGCAAGCTCAGTGCTACCTGAACCCTGTGCTACAGTTTGCATCCCACTTGTCCACAAATGACTCTGAACCCTGAGCACCTGTGAATTTGCATGGCAAGGACATCTGAGCACAGGAAACCTTAAAGCAGTGTTTATAAATTTAATTTTTAAACATAAGAAAAATTTTAGGGGCGCCTGGGTGGCTCAGACGGTTAAGCATCTGCCTTCGGTTCAGGTCATGATCCCAGGGTCCTGGGATCGAGTCCCGTATCATCCCGCATCGTTCAGCATAGGGCTCCTTGCTCAGCAGGGAGCCTGCTTCTCCCTCTGCCTGCCGCTCCCCCTGCTTGAGCACGCGCCTCCCTCTCTCTCTCTGACAAATAAAAACTTTAAAAAACAAACAAACAAAAACATTGAATTCCTTTACATTTTGTGTTCTGTATAAAGGGTGTCCAGGCTTAACTGCCTCCTTTAATCCAAGTATATGTTAAATCTCACTCAACAAATATTTATGGGTGCTTCCTGTGCCCCAAGCAATGTTCTAGGTGTTAGAGATATAGAGTAGAACAAAATAGATAAAAATCTCTGCCCTTGTGGAATTTCCTTCCCAGTGAGGAAGGCAGACAATCAACAAATACCTAAAATAGATAGTATGTTAGTGCCAAGGAGAAAAAATAAAACAGGGAAGAAGGATATAAAATGGTGGGGGAGCTTAAATTTTAGAAAGTAGCCCAGGGCAGGCCTCATTTTGCAGGAAGACAGCGGGAGCACCGAGTGCAAAGGCCTCAAAGCAGGAATGTGCCTGGTGGGTTTGAAAACCAGCAATGAGGCCAACGTGAACAATGAGGAAAAGAGCAGAGGTCAGGGAGATGACAAGGCCAATTTGGTAGGACCTAATAGGTCATTTTAAGGAATCCATGGTTCCTATTCTGAATGAGGTGAGAACCTATTGGAGAGTTAATTTAAGCAAGTTTAAGCATGATCTGAGATATGTACTTAAACTTCTATTTTAACAGCATCACCCTGTATCAAGAACAGAGGGCTAGGCGCAAAGAAGGGAAACCAGTAAGTAAGCTGGTAAAGTAGTCCAGGTGGGAGAGGTGGTTTGGATTAGTGAGGGTGATGAAAAGTGGCTAAATTCAATATATTTTGAGAGTAAAGCTGCAGGGTTTTCTGATAGGTTGAATGTGAGGTGGGAGAGAGGCACGAAGAATTACACCACAGTGCTTAGCCTGATCAGTTGGAAAATGGAATCACCATTAACTGAGAGGAGATTGTAGGAATACCTTGGGGAGCGGCAGGCAGAGGGAGAAGCAGGCTCTTCTGCTGAGCAGGGAGCCTGATGTGGGACTTGATCCCAGGACGCCAGGATCATGACCTGAGCAGAAGGCAGATGCTTAACCGACTGAGCCACCCAGGCGTCCCCTGCCTGGAGATTCCTATTTCAGAGTCATTAGCTATTAGATGGAATCGAAAGCCATGAGAATGGATGAGACTGGGGTGCCTGAGTGGCTCAGTCGTTAAGCATCAGCCTTCGGCTCAGGTTGTGATCCCGGGGTCCTGGGTTTGAGTCCCACATCAGGCTCCCTGCTCGGCAGGAAGCCTGCTTCTCCCTCTCCCACTTCCCCTGCTTGTGTTCCTTCCTTCACTCTCTGTCACATAAATAAAATCTTAAAAAAAAAAAAAAAAAGAATGGATGAGATTGTCTAAGGAATGAACACATAGAAAAGAGAAGCGTCCAGGGACTGAGCCCTGCAACACCCCAGCATTTAGTGGAAAGAGAACAGGAGGAGAACCAGCATGAGACTAGGAAGGACGGCGCCTCGGTGGTTCAGTGGGTTAAACATCGGCCTTTGGCTAAGGTCATGGTCCCAGGGTTCTGGGATCGAGTCCTGCATCAAGCTCCCTGCTCAGCAGCAAGCCTGCTTCTCCCTTTGTACACGCCCCCGCCCCCTGTGATCTCTCTCTCTCTCTCTCTCTCTCAGGCTCTCCTCTCTCAAATGAATAAATAAAATCTTTAAAACAAACAAACAAAAGAGACTAGTAAGGAGTGGTCAGGAAGGCTGGGGCGTGGGGAAGGAGCAGGGACCAGATAAAGGTAGCATTCTGAAAGCCAAGGGAAGAGTGTATGTCAGGGGATGGAGAGAAAGCTGGGCTGGGCGCTCCTGCCTGGCCGAGGAGGAGAGAGGCCTGGAAAGGGACTATGGACTCAGCAGTGAGGAGGTCGCTGGCTTTCTTGAGAAAAGCGGACACGGCATGCTGGTGTTCCAGCACAACTTTACCATTTCAAATGTATTTCGTAGCCAGCTGAGTTGGGGAATTGCTCTGAGGGGCAGAAAGCTCTCCAGCACCCTCAGAAGTGGAACAGTCCCCGCAGGGTCCCCAGCAGATACAAAGCATTTTTACCAGATTACCAGAGTGATCTTTTTAAAAGATAGAAATCAGATAAAATTGCTCCCTTGCTCCCTAAGTACTTCCTACTTACACTTGAAGTAAAATCCAAACTCCTTGAAATATTGGGCATTTCTGAGCTTAATCTTGAATTCTCCTCTTTTCTCTCCTTATGCTCTTTCCTCAGGCAATGTATCAATAGCCATGAATCTAAATGCCATCTTTAGACTGACGAATCCCAAATTTATCTCTAGCTAGGACCTCCCCGTGAGTGCCACACTCACACAGCCTGTGGCTTACTTAATATCCTCACTTGAGTGTGATAGGACAGAAATTTAACACGGCCAAAAGAACTATTTTTCCTCCAGAAAGGTGGTCCTTTGCCACCCCTAGTCTCCTCCGTCTTCCCCATGTCAGTAAATGGCACCACCATCTAGACTGGCAAGAAAAGGGACCCCTTTCTTTCTAGACCTTACCCATGCTGCCCCCGCCCTTCTCCTTCCTGTCAAAATCTATCAACAAATCCTGGTGATTTTGATCTCCAACCTACATCTCAATTCTGCCCTCTTCTTCCCATCGCCTCCCTCCTCAACTACAGTCAGAGTCTCCCAATTAGTTTCTCTACCTCTACCCTTGCCCCACTCCGTCCATTGTCCACATCCAGGCTAAAGTAATCTGAAAGCAAATCAAACCTGTCTGGTTAGGCTCTTTCAATGGCTTTCTGCTGTGCTTAGAATAAAATGCAAACCCTTACAGTGGCCTATTTGGTCCTGTGTGAACAGTCCCGATCTAGCTCCAGTTTCACAGCACATTCCTCTCTCCCTTACCCGCTATGCTCTAGCCAAGCTGGCCTCAACCAGGCCATGTTCTTTCCCACCTCTGGGCTTTAGAATATACTGTTCCCTCTCCCTGGTTGTGGTCACTTCACTCTTCATATAACCAGCGCTCTCTCTTCTCTAGATTCAAGTGACATGTCATCATCTCAGAAAAGCGTTTTCTGACATCCCTACCCCAAACGGGCCTTCCATTACTCGTGATCTCAACTCCTTGTCTATTTCCACAGCTGGTATTTTTAGAGCTTGCGCTACTCTTACAGGTTTGGGTTTTTTAAAAAGCCGTTTCTTGGGGCACCTGGGTGGCTCAGTGGGTTAAGCCTCTGCCTTCGGCTCAGGTCATGATCTCAGGGTCCTGGGATCAGGCTCTCTGCTCAGCAGGGAGCCTGCTTCCCCTCTCTCCCTCTGCCTGACTCTCTGCCTACTTGTGATCTCTTTCTCTCTGTCAAATAAATAAAAATCTTAAATTTAAAAAAAAGCCGTTTCTTTCGCCATAAGCTCCACTGCACCGGGGCTGGGTCTGGCTGGTCCCCTAGTGTGTGGCATCTTGCTAGGCATGAAGGAGACACTCAAATGCCTGCATGAATGAGCTCCAGTTTGGGGATGGTCTCTCTGGTGTGGGGCACCCAAACGACCCATTTTGTTGCTGTTGGTTGCTTTTTTCTGTGTTAAAAATGCTGTCTCAACTCACCTGGATCTGAGGTTCTCAGATGTATATCAGGTTTTTGAAGCAACCAGGCTGGGAGACCCCCCTGAGACAAACATAAAGACAGCAGGTTTTGTTGTTTGGGAGTGGGGGAGGGGAGGTAAGAAGGGAGGATGTTGCCTCAGCACTGGAAGTGGCCCTACAGTGCGGGCAGATGGGAGGCGTGGAGGAACTGCATGTGAGTGGCTCCGGCTCTGTCCCTTCTCCTAACTCACCATGTCCCACTCTGCACAGATGTAAGGTCCTGGTCTCAGTATGACCAACAGGTTCGCTATAGACGCCTCATTCAGGAATGCCAAGAGGTCCCGGCTGCCATTAAAGTTATAGACCCCAGGCTCTGGCTCGTGGTAGTTCCAGGGCACATAACTGAGAAAGAAAGAGGTTAACAGGGCCCAAGGCAGGGAGGTGCTGGGAGGTCTAAGGGCTCAGGTCTTGCCGGGAATCTCCAGAAAGCTGCGGGAAGGAGGTCCTGGCTCACCCTTTCCCACCCTTGGCCTGAACGCCCTGGAGCTCTCACGCCCAGCTGGTCTTCCTGTCCCAGTCCCCCTTCTTACGGGGGCGGTAGGAAGGGTAAATCCCACCCTCCATGGCTCTCCTGAGCACTTCTTACAACTGTACAGTGTTGAGGCCGCTCATTCGCATCTTGAAAAGCCGGTCTGCCCAAAGCACCCGTGGCACCCGAAAGTAGTGCAGGCTGCCAGACACGTAGCGGAAAGGGGCCCCATCTAGGAGGAATCTGTCATTTTCCCGATCCACTACGAACGACCGAGTGTCTGCCTGCAAAGAGAGAGACCATGCTCAGCAGAGGTCTGGAAGCGGGGGCGGAGGGTGGGGGCGGGGGTGTCAGTGTGGGTAGAGGAGGTGGAACTAGCCCTGCCCTTTGTTCTGTGATTTTCACTTTCCTTCTCTCCTGGGCTCGATCTCATCCCGCCCCACCACACCCAGCCTGCTGACTCAATCCTGTCATTTTACCTGGGGCAGCAGCAGCAGCGTCAGAAATAGCCACAGCAGGGCGGGAAGGCAGAGTGGCTTCTGGGGAGCCATGGCGCTAACAGGGCTCCTCTAATCCGGGAGGGCGGTCTGGCTGTCACGTGGCGGATTCCTGGGAGGGAACCTCAGCAAGCAAGGGGGCGGGGACCACCTCAAGTTGCCAAGCCAGTAGCCTGGACTTGTCCACCCCACTACTCTACTAAGTTTGTAAAAATCTTCTACACCTTGAATCCGCTTCATCAACGTCACCTGGGAGCGTGTTAGAAATGCAGAGTCTTAAGTCCTACCTCAGACCTATAGAATCAGAATTTCCATTTTAACAAGATTCCTAGGGGATCCTAAAGACATTCCAGATTGAGAAGCACTGTCCTACCAAACTGAGCTCCCTGAGGGTGAAGAGTACCTTGTCCATCTTGAATCCTCAGCTTCTAGCACAGGGCCCGGCACATAGCAGGTTAAATCTAGATGAATGAATGTCAGAACCAGGGAGCTAAAACACGTTCAGAACCAAGAGAAACCAGATCTTCCCAGTGGTGTGAAAGTGGGGGATCAAGTTATAAGAGGGATCCTTTTCCTGGTGGCCCTGTTATAGTCAATGAGACCACCTCAGCCATTCTGTCTTCTTTGAATGTGCACTGCTCTTCAATTTATCCCTGCCTGCCTGTGTGAGAGATGTCAAAGACAACTACTTGGTGCTAACGTTTGGGAATGTGTAAATTTCCATGGCTTCTGACTTCACAGTCCCAAGCCTGGGATGTAAGGACCACAATAAGAAAAATAAAATAGTAACAAAAATAACAGTAACTTGTTTATTGACACTAACTGAGGGCTATGTCAACTATTGTGCTAAGCACTTCACATCTCATTTAATCTTCAAAAAAAACCTCCATGCAGTTGATAATTATCATTCCCATTTTACAGATGAGGAAACTGAGAGAAATTTTAAATAAACTGTTCAAGGTCACACAACTAGTTTAACAGAGCTGGGATTTGAACCAGGCCGTCTGGCCTCACAGTACGTGCACTTAATGTTAGGTACCACTATACCTAGTCTACAATTAGGGAAACTGAGGCTCTGAGAGGTTAAGTGATCCAAGACCACATGGCTAGTTACCAAGCTATTAAGGCAGGATTTAGAACCTAGTCTGGCTCAAGAGCCGAAGCTCTTAACCACTGAGACTCGGGTAGTGGGATACAGGCCAGAGCCCCCAAGATTGTACTGATCAGAGCTGTAGTGGGTAGGAGTCCAGGCTGCCAGCACGCGCCCCAGCACCCGCCCCTCGGGGCTGGACTGTAGTCAGCTTCCTACCTCCGGCATTGGGAGATGGAGGTCCTGGGGGCCTCGGGCCGAGCCCGGCTTTGCTCCCTTTTGGCGTGGGTGCCTGCGTCTTGACCACTACTGTGGAACCCTCACCCGGGTCCTGGGACCGGTCCTCCCCCAGGCCTAGCCCGCCCCCGGCCTCTCAGCTCCGTGCCCCCACATTATCCCAATGCCCAGCGGTTGCTAGGATACCGCGGGCCGTTAAGCCGGCGCAGCCTGATGACGTATCCACTTCTTCCGGTCCCTGGCGCTTCTCTCCAGCCCGAGCCAGGTCAGTGGGGAGTCGGGGCTGGCCCTCCTGGGGCTCTGCGCGCCGGGGCTGGGGGTGGGCTTTCGCCAGGCGTGGGCCCTACCGGGGGTGGGCCCGGGTCTCGCACGCCGCCGGACTACCCTCTGCCCTGCGGTGGCGCCCCGATGGCCGTGGGAGCGGGGGGCCGCGCAGAGGTGGGCTGGGGTTGGAGGAAGCGGCCTTGCAGTCGTCTGCGTGGCGGGAGGCTTTACGGCACCTGACCCCAGCCTTCTCGGAGCTGGCGTCGCCGAGGCCCGTTTTCTCTACGTTCCGAGACCCGGGCGCCAGCTCTCCACATTAGTACTTTAGGGGTCGTCTGGATCGTGCCTCACCCACGACCCTGCTGTTCTTTTCCTTCCAGCATGATCCGCTGGGCCCCCAGCGCATCGCCTGGAAGAGCCCACTCAACCTGGACGAAGCTGTCGGCAGCCTCAGAGCGCCCTTGAGGAGGATGACTGAGACACTATGGGCCACGCGCTGTGTGTCTGCTCTCGGGGAACTGTCATCATTGACAATAAGCGCTACCTCTTCATCCAGAAACTGGGGGAGGGGTGAGTGTTTGGAAATCACTTAGCTAGTCCCCAGGGTTCTGGTGATTGAAGGACAGCAGTCTGCACATGATAGGTTCTCTTAACCTGTCCTCTTAGCTCACCTGACAGCCTAGTGACATGGTGGTCAAGGAAGTGGATTCCGGAGCCAGGCCTCCTGGATCCACCTTGTGTGACCTTGAAAAGCCATGGTTTCTTCATCTGCTTAATGGAAATAATTGTCTTTTGTCGCTGATGGGAGTCGTGAGGATTAAATGAGATATTGCATATAAAACATCTCACCCAGTGCCTGGTTCCCAGCACTCGGTAGATGTTGACTGTTACTCATGTAATATTTATGGAGCGTTTGTCATGTGCGGAGCAGTGCACCATGACCAGAGTACCTCAGAGATTACTGTGTTCCTACTCTTGAGCTCAGAGTGTAAAGTCTTCAGACTTCTCTCGAAGCCGCATCTTGGGAGGGTTTCTGCTAACTGGGAAAGCTACCCCCCTCCCCTTCTCCCCAGGGAGTTTCTCGGGGTCCAAGCAGTGTGGGAGATGACCGTGGTCCTTCACTGACCCCTTTGGCCCACAGTGGGTTCAGCTATGTGGACCTAGTGGAGGGGTTACATGATGGACACTTCTACGCCCTGAAGCGGATCCTGTGTCACGAGCAGCAGGATCGGGAGGAGGCCCAACGAGAAGCAGACATGCATCGCCTCTTCCATCACCCCAACATCCTTCGCCTTGTGGCTTATTGTCTGAGGGAGCGGGGCACTAAACATGAGGCCTGGCTGCTGCTGCCCTTCTTCAAGGTCAGAAAGTCTCCTGGCAATGGAGGGGCTTGCAACAGAGTCATCTACCGAGGGCTGTGTGAGTAGTCAAGCATGTTAGGAAGCAGAGACCATGTCCTGGGGTTGGCCGCTGCGGATTTGGGGTTTAGAGGAGCCCAAGTGGGACCGTGAGGGGTCTAGTGTGTGTGGTGAAAGATATGCTAGGCTGTGACACAGGGAAGGGATCAGGCTGAGGAAGCAGAGGCTCGGAAAACATGGCCAACGATGGGGAAACTTGTGTTGCAGAGGGGTACGCTGTGGAACGAGATAGAAAGGCTGAAGGACAAAGGCAACTTCTTGACTGAAGATCAGATCCTTCAGCTGCTGCTGGGTATCTGCAGAGGTCTTGAGGCCATTCATGCCCGAGGTTATGCCCACAGGTCAGTGGGAGGGCCCTGTGTGCTTATGGGGCAGAAAGGAAGAGCCTCACCACAAGGAACGAGAGGTCTCTGCTCTCCTCCGGAGGAACAATCCCCATGATTCTTTTGCCCCCAGGGATTCTAGCCTCTCTATCTGGGGATGCTCATGGGCCGTTTCCACTTCCCTTCAGGGACCTGAAGCCCACCAATATCTTGCTTGGAGATGAGGGGCAGCCGGTTTTAATGGACTTGGGTTCCATGAATCAAGCTTGCATCCATGTGGAGGGCTCCCGCCAGGCTCTGGCCCTGCAGGTAAAAGAGGGTCCAGGTTCCTTTCCCCTCCTGTTCCCCACCCTCAGCCTTTTCTCTTGCGTGCCCCAGTTTGGTCATGTGACCATGACCTGTGCCCCTCGTTTGAGCTGTGGGGCCACTGTTCCAGGACTGGGCAGCCCAGCGATGCACCATCTCCTACCGGGCCCCAGAACTCTTCTCCGTGCAGAGCCACTGTGTCATCGACGAGCGCACTGATGTCTGGGTGAGGAGTGTGTGGCTGGGCACGTGGGCGGGGAGGAGTATGGCTCTACCTGCCTTGAGGCGGAGGGGCGGGGCTTTGGTTTTGAGAGCGTGGGGCCCCAGGAACCATGTTATGTCCCCATCCCCCTCGACTTCCTTCCTGGGAACTGTCACTGACACTCTACTCAGCTGCTCAGGAAGTGGTATAATCCTGCCCTTCGAACAGAGTGAGTGGAGCTAAGTGGCAGGGCTGAAGGCAGTGGCCAAGCAAGGGGTGCAGAGGCCTCCAGCGAACTGGCCGTTTCTCTGGACCCTGGTGGTGTCCTGTGGCCGAGGTCAGCGTATTCTTTTTAGCTTATGGAGTCACCTTTCACTACAGAATAAGAGGAGAGATTTCACCTCCATGGGTCCCCTGTCAAGGAATAACCAAGTTATGCTCAGTCCCTAGGCTGTGTGCTATATGCCATGATGTTTGGGGAAGGCCCATATGACATGGTGTTCCAGAAGGGTGACAGCGTGGCCCTTGCTGTGCAGAACCAACTCAGCATCCCGCAGAGCCCCAGGTGAGCAATCAAAGGGGCACCAAAACATTTCAGACTCCTCCCTGCCATTAGCAGAGTTGGGACCTTAGCACGGGGCACGGGACCCTCCAGTCAATGCTGCCCGCCTCCTTCCACAGGCATTCTTCAGCCTTGCGGCAGCTGCTGGCCTCAATGATGACTGTAGACCCCCAGCAGCGCCCTCCCGTTTCTCTCCTCCTCAGTCAGTTGGAGGCACTGCAACCCCCAGCTTCGGGCCAGCACACCACCCAGATCTGAACAAACCAGTGGCCACGCTGAGAAGGTGGCCCCTGTGCCTTGGAAGGAGGCTTCCATCCCTCAGAACCTCCGTCCAGTCTCTCCAGGACTGGTGTCTTGTCGCTGGGGGCAGGTGGATGGGGACAGTCGACTCAGTCTTATTTCTCTGCTTCTGCTCTCCGACCTTCAGGAGCAACAACTGGACAGGGGGACTGACTGAGTTGGAGTGGACGAGGGTGGGAGGGGGGAAGGGGAAACTGATAGAATCTAGAAAGGCTCTGAGCAGGACTGCTGAGCCTACATCATGGTCTGCCTTCACGTCTGGGAGCAGGAGAATGTATAAATAGAAGAATAAAGCGAAAGCAGCTTGGTGTGGATCTTAGTCTCATTGTTCCCGGAGGGAGAGAGAAGAGGGGCCAGGGGCCCGAGGTCTGGTTGCCATTTCCAAGGGAACAGACTGGGGAGAGGGACTGGCGTAGTGAGGAATGGCGTGACTTGGTCCTTCCACCCAAGGAGGCAGGTGTCCTTACCTGAGACCTGGCTAGCTGGGGGGAGGCAGTTCTTCTCCTAGCTTGTCTCAATCAGAAACTTAAAGGTGTTCTGGATGGAGCTGGATTCTGTGCTAAGAACTGGGCCCCGGGGCCCCCAAAAGCACATTCGATTTGTTCTTTCCTTCATTCCCAGGAGTGGGTAGCTGAGTCAGAGCAGCCCAGCCGGTTTGCCAGGCAAGGGCTTTTGGGTGGAGACACCTGACGAAGCTTTGGGACCGCAGCTGTGAACAGGTCTCTCCCGGCCTCAGCCCGGGGCGAGGGGAGTGGGGGTGGCAGCCGTTGGGCCCACAGTTTCTCCCAGAGGGTTCTAGCGCACACATGGTTAATGATTAACGAGGCTGGTGTGGCAGGGCTGTATCCAGCTGCCACTTCCTGCCCTACTCTGCTGAGTAAACAGGGGCCCTGGCTTTGCTGGGCTCGAAACCTGTTCTCTAGGGAAGGGCACTGCGTCCCTGAATCACCAGGGAGGGGAAGGGAAGGGCAGGGCTGACATCTTCTGCTCCCAAGATTGAAGCTTCATCCCCACCCCACCCCCCACTGCAGCCATGCTCCCCCCCCCCACGTGCTGACGTCGCTGTGGGTCCTGGGGTGCCTATTAGCAATGTTGGCATTTTCCCCAGGGCCCTGGCAGGAGGCTTCCCCAGCTAGCATAGAGGCTGAGGTCAGAAAGAAAGAACAAACAGAGGGGAGATGACCCGACTTTTAATGGCACAGCCCTAGGCCCCAGCAATGCAGCAAGAGAGACAGCTGTGCGAAGCTGCTCCGAGGTGCGATGACACAGACAACGCTAAAGATTGCCCTTGTCCCCTCCCATCCCCCAAGCTCATGACTAGGCTCCATGCCCAGGAACTGTGGGCCAGCCTAGCCCTGGTCCCAGGCCCTCATGACACACAGAGGTGCCCGGGGCCAAGCTTCCAGAGTCGGTGAATGCAGAAGCAGCAGGAAGAATAGGGTAGTAGTCTAACTCAAATACAGAAACTCCTATTTGGACAGGAAATGAAAATTTGTGTCTTTCAACAGCTCGTGGCTGGACGGTTATGTCCGGGAGTCAGTCCTCATTTCCTCTCTACCATCCTGGGCGCCCCTCGGGTCTTACATCAAGGTCCCCGGGGTCACGTATCCTCGGGCCTGGCAAGGACCCCTTGGCAGGTCTCACCTTCAGCCACAGAAGGGAAAGGGGTCATAGGCAGCAAAGAATGAGGGCAGCAGCAGAAGCAGTGGGCAGCAGCAGCACAGAGAGGAAGGCAGCAGAAGCTCAAGCACTCACAGAGGGGACAAGAAACCGTGCAAGGAGACTGTTTATTTCGAAAGGATTTTGCAATAAACATAGTGAGTGGGCTCCAGGCGGCCGTTCTATTCTTCTCCCTCGTCCTCGTCCTCATAGGAGTCGATGCCCACCTCCTCGTAATCCTTCTCCAGGGCAGCCATATCCTCCCG
>CM052883.1:157392900-157461261 GCA_028534135.1 Potos flavus
CCACAAACTGAATACTGCGCTTGGTCTTGATGGCGGCGATGGCGGCGTTGACGTCCTTGGGCACCACGTCGCCCCGGTACAGCAGGCAGCAGGCCATGTACTTGCCGTGGCGGGGGTCACACTTCACCATCTGGTTGGCGGGCTCGAAGCAGGCGTTGGTGATCTCTGCCACCGACAGCTGCTCGTGGTAGGCCTTCTCTGCGGAGATGACCGGCGCGTAGGTGGCCAGCGGGAAGTGGATGCGCGGGTAGGGTACCAGGTTGGTCTGGAACTCCGTCAGGTCCACGTTGAGGGCCCCGTCGAAGCGCAGGGAGGCCGTGATGGAGGACACGATCTGGCTGATGAGCCGGTTGAGGTTGGTGTAGGTGGGGCGCTCGATGTCCAGGTTGCGGCGGCAGATGTCGTAGATGGCCTCGTTGTCCACCATGAAGGCACAGTCCGAGTGCTCCAGGGTGGTGTGGGTGGTCAGGATGGAGTTGTAGGGCTCCACCACGGCCGTGCTCACCTGGGGGGCGGGGTAGATGGAGAACTCCAGCTTGGATTTCTTGCCGTAGTCAACTGATAGCCGCTCCATCAGGAGAGACGTGAAGCCCGAGCCGGTGCCCCCTCCGAAGCTGTGGAAGACCAGGAAGCCTTGGAGCCCCGTGCACTGGTCGGACTGAAAGGCAAGAAGGAGAAAGAACAGTGTAGGAAGGCCACGGGCCTCCGGAACGCTACCTCTGGCTCCACAAAAGCCTAAAATCTTTCAGGAGTCAGGGTGGAGACTAGTAAGTATCTCATAGCAGCAGCATGAGATACTTACTAAAATTAGAGATGACCCCCAACATGGATCCTGGAAAAAATACTTTCCTGACCATTAGTATCATCTCAAAAGCCCCCTCCCTTCCAACCCGGATTCTCACCAACTTGCGGATCCGGTCCAGCACTGGGTCAATGATCTCCTTGCCGATGGTATAGTGACCACGGGCATAGTTGTTAGCGGCGTCCTCCTTCCCAGTGATGAGTTGCTCTGGGTGGAAGAGCTGCCGGTATGGACCATTCCGGATCTCATCTGGAAGGGCGCAAACACGTCATTAGGGCAGAAACCACAAGGCCGAGCTCAGCAGGGATCGCCCTCCCCCAGCGAGGTAGCTGCGGTCAGATGTATAGAAAGGCTCATCCTTCTGCTGGCCTGTGATAGCAGTGGCTGAGAAACCCAGACCCACCACCAGGCTAGCCTGCGCTCAGCTGCAAACAGGGCAGAGCTGGTGGGGCCAGGAAAGCCAGGTCTAGACACCATCCCTCCAGAGAGAAGCTTGGAGTCGCCATCTGTTCCCCTCAATTCCACCCCGTTTTCATCTCACCAATCACAGTGGGCTCCAGATCCACAAACACGGCCCGGGGCACGTGCTTCCCAGCGCCAGTTTCACAGAAGAAGGTGGTAAAGGAGTCGTCGCCTCCACCGATGGTCTTGTCGCTGGGCATCTGCCCGTCAGGCTGGATCCCATGTTCCAGACAGTAGAGCTCCCAGCAGGCATTGCCCATCTGGACACCGGCCTGCCCCACATGGACTGAGATGCATTCGCGCTGAGGGATAGAGAGGGGACACAGCATAAGGCCCATATCCGCAGTCCTCACCTCATGAGCCTCTCTTCCATCCTATCGCCTACCTGCTAGGATGATTCAGTTGGCAAAAGTGGAGGCCTGGGGCTGGGCAGAGGTTGGGAGAGGCTGGCAGCCTGCCCAGGCTCCCCCACTTAGGACTTAACTGGAAGCACCCAGTAGGGCAGATCCCTTAGCTCGATTCTCTGTGGGGACCTTGTCGAGTAAGAGCTGTGGCTCCACATGACCCTGCCACACTCACAAGACACTCAGGGAGGACGGAGAGGGCAAGTGCATATGAAAGACAGGCGGTTGCTGCAGAAACAGACGAGGACACGCAACTTCTCAGCTGTTTCCAGCTTTCTACTCCCAAAGCCAGCTTCTCGAGCCTGAGAAGGGACCGGTCTTCCAGGGGCATGGGTTTATAGCCAGAAGCCCCTCTTTGAAGGTGAACAACTGGAATTTCTTCTAACCCTCTCCCCCTTTCTTTCCTGCGGCCAGCAGAGAGGTCTCAGCCTTCTGGTCTGGCATGAACTGACCCCACACACTGGCCCTCAGGATGCCCTCTCCCCCACCTTTAAATCCCATCTGGCTCTGGGGAATCAATCCCAGCTGGCTGCTCTCCCCACCTCCACTCCCGCACTCTGGGTGTCTTCACCACCTTCATCCACCGAGCAGCCCTCACGGAAATAGAGTGTAGAGTGCAGATGGCAGGCGCAGGCAATAAGGGTTGTGGGCACTGGGGCACTCCCCGCCTTAGGCTCATCCCTGCCAGTCTGAAATTAACCCCTAAAGAGCCAAAGTGGTACAGCGCAGGGCCCGCGCAGCCTCCCTTCCCAACACCGAAATGGCGGGGTGACGGTTTCCAAATACCCAGAAAAGGAAGCGGAACCTGCGGTGAGGCCCCAGAGGTAACCCGCCGTGCCCTGCGGACGGTGAGCGCCATCCTGCACCCCAAGCCCTACATTCGCCCCCCTTCTAGATTCTTTCCAGTTACATCCCAGCGGAGAAAGTGAAGATTGGATTTCGGCCCCCGTTCCTGGGCTATAAATACCAGCCCCCTACACACACACCTCTTTCCCCTCCCCCAACCTGGCCTGGGCTCGCGCTCTCGCTCAGCGCCAGCTGTCTCTGCCCGTCCGTTCACTCGGCTCCGGCTGGAGAGGGGCCGGCTCGCCTCACAACGCCGAACCCCATTCCTGCCACCCTTCCCGGCTCAGAAGCGGGGTGCTGAGTCACGGGGGGGGCTGGGGTAGGAGGGATGCACTCACAGTCGGAAGAAAAGGGGCTGGTGGACCAAGTAATGTGACCCCCTACTACCACCTTCTTGGGCTAAGCACGTGTTCGGTCAGATCCAGGAAGGGGGGTCGGGGTAGCGGGAGGCTAGGGGCGGAGGGCAGCCCAGCGGGTCTCCCTCGTCCGCGGAAAGGACTGGGCGCGGGATCGCGACTCCCCTTCAGGAGTATTAGAGCACAAATGCTTGGTGGAGCAGGAGGCGATTTCCAGAAGGACTCCTCTCAGCTTGCGAAGAATCCCACCCCACTCCATCCCCTTTCCCCAGCCTCCAAAAGTGGACAGCAAGGCTCGGCCAAAGTCACAAGAGAGTGGGGGTGGGGGAATGCACAAACCCTCGCACCTCCTCGAGACCAGGAACATCGGATGGGGGGTCCGGAGCATTCCGGAATGGAGGGTCCCCAAGGAGAAGGGCAATAAGGGGAAAGCCGCGATCCCTGCGGGGCCGCACTCACCATGGTGAGTCCGGGCGGTGGGTCTCACGTAGAGTCCGGGTGACGGGTCTCAGTGAGAACTGCGCTAGCTGCAGTGCCGCACCGCTCTTATAGGCGGGGGGCGGGGCTCGCGCGCTGTGCTCGCCCACTAGGGGCTGAGCGGCCCGGAGGCCACTCCCCCGAATGGTAGGCGGCCCCCGAGGGGTGGGGTCAGGGCCGGTCTCCTCCCGCTGCCGTGTCCTGGTCTCTCACCTGTCGGACTTGGGTAAGGTGTAGTGATCCGGGTCTTAGCCCTTCGCTCCAGGTTTTGAGCCGACACCCTGGGTTCCCGATCTCCACTGCAGGGGCGCAGGGCACGGTGCCAGGGCGCATCTCGCCTGCACCTGAGTCATGGGGGCGCCCATCGCCCAGGTGTTCTGACTTAGGCCGGGTGCTGTAGAGGCTGTCCTTGCGCAGTGGCTTCAGGGGGCCTTCGCCCGTGCCCCCCTCCCCGCCCTGCCTCCCCGGAGGCTCCGGCCAGTCCCGGGGGAACCCCTTCCCGCGGCACACCGCCTGCTGGTCCTCGGCCGGGACCGCTGGCCTTCGCCAATGCCTGTGGGCGGCCGAGGACAAGGAGCTGCACAGTCTGAGCCCCAGGGTGCCGATCCCTCAGAGTACCCCACAAGGCCAAGCTCCGCAGCCTGTCTTCGAGGGCCGACCCCAGCAATCTGGCAAGGCTCGCCGGCTGCCCGCGGGTCAGTGGCCCCGTCATCGACGCCGTCACTATTAGCGAGCCCTCGCCACCGCCACCTGCCTGCTTCCCTGCCGCCAGAACCGCCAGAGCTCTGGGCGGAAGCCCTTGGGACCCGGGTTCGCATCCGGACTGCTCTATGTGACCTTGGGCAAGTGACCTAACCTCGCTGAGTCCTTGGCATATTCATCGGTGAAAAGGAGACGATGATCCCACACTGAAAGCATTGTTTGTGAGGTATCAAAATGTGTGTTGGCTCTGAAGAGAAGAAAGGAAAGTGGAGATTCGGGTATCATCGCTGATTTTTACTTTCTCCTCTTCCCTTGTTCCCCCGGCCAGGGCTGGGATCTGAGACCCGCATCTCAACGCCCTTAGCGCTCAGGCGGAGGTCTCAACAGCAGTTATTCCTGCTTTCCACATTTCGTTTCCATTTCTTGCAAGAATGGGCTTTTCCATCTACTTTTTAAAAAAGATTTTATTTATTTATTTGAGAGAGAGCAAGAGAGGGAGAGAGAGGACAGAGGGAGAAGAAGAAGCAGACTCCCGGCTGAGCAGGGAGCCCTATATGGGGCTGGATCCCAGGACCCTGAGATCATGACCCCAGCAGAAGGCAGCAGCTTAACCGACTTAGCCACCCAGGTGCCCCTTATCCATCTATTTCTGCTTTCCCTTACATGCCTTACATTTTCT
Source organism: Potos flavus (assembly GCA_028534135.1). Taxonomy (NCBI): domain Eukaryota; kingdom Metazoa; phylum Chordata; class Mammalia; order Carnivora; family Procyonidae; genus Potos; species Potos flavus. The sequence continues at coordinate 157,397,629 of CM052883.1, forward strand.
AGCTGTCCCCCCTCACTGGGGAAATCATCAGGAAGTGCCCCTTGTGTCCATCAGAATGTCCTGAAGAAACCTGTCTCCCAGGCTAGTCCCTTGGAAAAGATTCTGCCCTGCCACTCCTACTGTAGTGTTTCCTAGGACCAGAGCTGTCTGACATGACAACACGGTAGGCTAAAATAACTATCAATGGCAACTTCCTACCAACAAAATAGCTAATTGACACCTTACTTGGGCAAGGCATGGAAAGGAACACAGTGAAGCATGACAAGGTCTCTCTTCCCTAATCACTTGCCATATGGTTGGGAGAACAAGACTCATTCATGAAATGGAAAGTGGCACGGGCGTATAGTGAGGCTGCTTTGGGAAGTGGGGTCATGGTCTCTACAGAGCAAGGACCCTTGGTGATTACAGAGCATACGGTCTCTTGCAGACCTTCCCAGGCCCTCCTTTTCCCTTGTGCATCCCCAATCCCAGCAGAATGAGTATGGTAAAAGACCTGAACTCTCTCAGGCAAAACCCTAAACCCTTGACCTTCAGATTCAGGTTCTTCCTTTGTGAAACAAGGATAACTTCAGATTGTGAGGACCAGATGAATTTAGGGTTGTGTGCATACACAGCAAAGAGCCACGTAAGCAGCTGAATGGATTCTTAGAGCACCTTATTCCTTTGCTTTAGTGAGCTAGCACACCACGCTGCAGTTATTTGTGTATATGTCCGTCTTAGAAATTGCAAACTCATTCCAGGTAAGGATCGTATCTTATTCATCTTTGTGTCCCTAGATCCTAGCATAGTGCTTAGCACATGGTAAGCATTTGCTAAAAGGGTGTCAGAAGAATTGTTCACTTCCGAGATGGGAATAAAATCAGGGAAGAATTCTAAGAAGCCAGAAGTTGCAAATTGGTAGCCCGGAGGCCAACTTCCCTCTCAGAATTGTTTTGTTCGACCCTCACAGGGTTCATCCCCATAGCGTTTAGAATATACGAAAAAAAGCGGGAACTACCTTCATTCTGGAGCATCCCCAAGACCACCCCCATGTCAGGAGATCTACTAGAAGGGCTCAGCATAAAGTTGATAAATAACCCCCTAGCTAAGGTTTATTACAGTGATGTAGGAAGGCTGCACAGCTGGAAAAGACACCAGCAGAATCTGAAGGAATGTATGCCCTCTCCCTCCCAGGAGGGCTCCCACCGCATTCTCTTCCTCCAAAATGGATATGGAGCAACATTTCCCTGCAGTAGTTCTGCCCAAGGAAGCCTGTGAGAGACTCTGCACCTAAGATTTATCGTGAGGGCTGGTCACATAGACACCTCTGCCTTGCACATACCCAAATTCCAGACTCCTAGAAGAAAAGCAGCTGTCCAGCATAAGCTGTATTCTTTTTTAAAACAGATTTTTATTTATTTGAGAGAGGGAGGAGGGGGAGAGATTAGGGGGGAGAGAGAGAATCTTAAGCAGACTCCATGCCCAGCGTGGAGCCCAATGAGGGGCTCAATCTCACACCCCTGAGATCATGACCTGAAATCTCACACCCCTGAGATCATGACCTGAAATCTCACACCCCTGAGATCATGACCTGAAATCAAGAGTCAGATGCTTAACCGACTGAGCCACCCAGGTGCCCCACAGTGTAAGCCATACTTTTCACACACACAGTCTAGGCACAACGAACCATCCTGATTCTTCAACTATTGACTGAAAACACTCTAAGAGCCAAGTTCTCAATGCCAGCCAAAGGCTAGTCTTACCAGCAGAACTTTCTAAGGAGCAGTCTCAACCGCTGTGTTAACTCTTTCTGCACAGTCTTATAAAAATCCAGATTTCTAGCTTATCCTGAAAAGAACTGGAAGATCTGGCTGTATCAGGCTTGCATTCCCATTTAGCAACTGTGATAGGCAGAGTTAATAGTCCCCCAAAGATGTCTGCGTTTTAGTCCCTGGACCCTGTGACTGTTACCTTACGTGGCAGAAGACTGCAGATGTGACTAAGGTGAAGGTCTTGAGGTGAGCTTATTCTACATTTTCTGGGTGGGCCCAGTATAATCACAAAGGTCTTTATAAGTGGAAGAGGGAGACAGGAGAATCAGAGTCAGGGAAGGAGAGGTCAGAAGCAGAGGTCAAAGTGATGTGATTATTGGCTTTCAAGATGGAAGGAAGCCATGAGTCAAGGAATATGGGCAGCCTCTAGAAGGAAGAAAAGGCAAGGAAAAGATTCTCCTCTAGAATCTCTAGAGGGAAGGCAACCCTGCCAATGCCTTGAGTTTATTTATACATAAATAGGTTCTGGTATTAATTCCAGTGGGAGTGGGATGGGGAGGGCTTCCCCATACACTGCCAAACAATGGTCAGACACTAGCAGGGTGTCTTAAGAATTTAACTCAATTCTGCTACTACCTATCCAGAGATAGCATCAGATTCCACTGGCTGAGGGTACAGTCCTGTATGACTGCCTCTCCAGCACCCCTGTTGTTTCCTGGACTTCTGATAAACCAGCTATAGATTAGAGGTGCCCATGATCTGCTCTTGGGTTTGATTAATTTTCTAGAGTAGCTGACAGAACTCAGAGAGATGTTTCACTTCCTGTATCATTGGTTTATTATAAAAGGATATAAATTAGGAATGGCCAGATGGAAGAGAGGCATAGGGCAAGGTGTGGGGAAAGGACAGGAGTTTCTATGCCTTTTCCAAGCATGCCACTCTCCCAGTATTTCCACATATTCACCAACCTAGAAACTCTCCAAACCCCATCCTTTTGGGTTTCTATGGAGATTCATTACATAGGCATGGTTGATGGAATCGTTGACCATTGGTGTTTGCATTCACTCTCCCGCTCCTCTCCCCTCTCTGGAGGTGAAGAAGGGACTGAAATTTCCAACCCTCTAACACTTGGTTGGCTCTACTGGCCACCAGCCCCCAACCTTAGGTGCTTTCCAAAGGGCGCCTCATTAGCATAACAAAAGATATCTTGATCACTCTCAATATTTATGAAATTCCAAGGGTTTTAGCAGCTGTGAGCCAGGAATCCTAGACAAAGACCAAATATATATGAGGAATATATTTTGGTCATCTGAATACCACATAAATATTTTTCTTATAAATCAGAGACTCGTAACCCCATAAGACCTATTTTGGACTTCTGATCTCCAGAATTATAAGATAATAAATTTGTGTTGTTTTGAACTACTAAGTCTGTAGCAATTTATTACAAGAGCAGTAGGAAACCAGTAGGGCAACAAATGGAGCTGGGTGGTGGCTACCTTCTTAGGCTGGATAGCAAGCTGCTCCAAATCATCCAGTCCACCATTTACCATCATATGCTCAACTGTAACATATTTATGTTACAAGAAGTTTATAGCAAGAAATTTATAATCCCTGGCAGGCAAGATGGAGAAGACAAGGGTGGAGGGAGAAATGTCCAAGGCTTGTTAGTGGAATACAGATTCTGCCTCTGCCTCTGTGTGTGTGTGTGTGTGTGTGTGTGCGTGCGTGTGTACGTGTGCTCGTGCATGTGTGCACCTGACCTTGAGTATTCATGTATCTCCTGAATAGGGCCATAATGTCTGGGTAGGTGTACAGGTAGCAATCCATATTACCAGATTGAAAACTTGAACATTTTTAAAAAAGATTTTATTTATTTATTTGAGAAAGAGAGAGAGCACAAATGAGAGAGCATAGCAGCGGGGAGGGGCAGAGGGAGAAGCAGACTCCCCGCTGATGCAGGACTCGATCCCAGGACTCTGGGATCACAACCTGAGCTGAAGGCAGATATTTAACCAACTGAGCCATCCAGGTACCCTGAAAACTTGGACATTCACACACATGTACAGAATCTAGAAGATAATGCTAGACACTTTTTCATTTTTCCAATTGAATCATCGCTTAGCCTGTCTGTCCTACAACGGTGTCCAGCAGAACATGTTCTCTTTGGATCTGTTTCCTTCTTCCCCTTGCCCTTTGTTATCTCCATCTTTTCTAACCGCTTCCCAGAGTCTCACCTTTGTCTTGGAGTAGTGCGGCAAGGTCCTCAAAATTTAAAATGTCTCCACTGATTCCATCTGGGAAAGTTGGAACTGAGCCTTAGTGCACATCCTTCCATTTTTTTAGACTGGAGCATCTACCAGCTGTCCTCCTTTTCACAGCACCATCTTTCCAAAGGGATATATTCACATCTTATCTCCCCTTCACTGTCCACGCAGGCTTGGTTCACATTCTCTATTGAGATGTTCTTGCCAAAACTTCTAGTGACTTCCAACTGGCTAAAGCCAAAGGTCACGTTTTTACATCTTTTCAGCCTCTCACCAATTTTGAGATAGTTGACCCTTCCTCCTTGAAACACTTTCTTCTTGGCTTCAATGACACACCCCTCTCTTGGTTCCAGCCATTCCTTCTTGGTGGTCTTTGATGGCTTACCCCTAATGGGTATTTCCCATAGCTCAGTCCCAGGCTCTCTCTGTTTTCCTCCCTAAAGGAGCAACTGTTGAAGGTAAGTGAAGAGTATATGGGGTTTTATTATATTATCTCTACTTTGGGGTGTATTTTTAAATGTCCTTAATAAAAAGTTACTGTAACATTTTAGGGTCATTAAAAAAGGAATAAAACTAGTGTGTGTACATTCACAAACCAACGAGAAAGAATAGAATAGAAAGAAATATCACCTATGTGCTGATAAGTTGCAAATTTATATGTCCTTTAGGACTTCTCTGAATATCAGACTCACATGCTTATTTGCTTTTTTGACATTACCACTTGAAAGCCTGTTAGACATCTCAAATATCACACATTCAAAGTAAAACTCCCAATGTCCCACTCTCACCCTGCTCCTGCCAAAAATGCTTCTATCCTAAGGCTTCCAAGTCTTCTACCCACATGCTTACGTTAAAAACCTAGAATCATTCTACATTCCTCTTTCCCTTCTCCTTCCTCTCTTTTTTGGTTAGAATTTTCTTGGCTGCAAATAACGGAAAACCTAACAAAGGCTTAAACAATGAGGATATTTATTATCCTGCAAGAAATCTGAGTATAGGGCGGTTCCAGAGTTGACTCAGTGATGTCACCAACAACTCCGGTATTTCCAGCTATCTGCTCTGACATCTTCAATGGGTGGTGGCATCTTCTCTTGTGATCACGAGATGACTGCAGCAGCTCCAAGTCATGTCCACATTTACTAAGGCTGGAAAGGTGGATGTCCTCCCACAGTCTCTTTTTATCATGGAGAAAAACCTTGCCTTCAAGCCCCCTTGTAGACTTCCCTTATATCTCGCTAGCCCCTTGCCTAAACCAGTCATTGGAAGGAGGGAATGGAATTACCATTAATGGTTTAGACTAATTTATACTCACACCTAGGTCTGAGAAAGGCCATCTTCCTTGAGCAAGTGGAAGGTTAAATAATTATACAAATTCAGGACCCTGCCAGCAAAGACAAAATAGAGGCAGGGGGCAGTAAGGCTGTTGGGTGGATCTGCACACCCCACGTTAGCACGTCCTATAACTTTATTTCAAACCCGGCTACTTCCCACAATCCCTGCCCTACTCCATGCTACCATCCCTCATTCCTGGATGCCAGAAATAGCCTTCTAACTATTTTCCTCCTTCTACCCTTAAACACCTGGGCTTGCTTACCCTTATAATGCTTCCTCCATGCAGCAGTAGCAATAATCTTGCTAAAACACAAAGTAAGCAATGATGCTTGCTTATACCCTCCCATTGCCCCAGTAATGGAAGCCATTCTTCCAAGACTCCTTTACCTCTGTGTTCTCATCTTGCAGAGCTCCCTCCCTGCCTCCTTCTCCTTGAACACACCAGGCTGGCTCCTTTAGTTTCACCTAGACCTAGAGCACTATGATCCAGATGTTATGGCTGACTTCTTGGCATTCAGTCTCAGTTCAAACATCTCCTTCCTTCCTTCCTTCCTTCTTTCTTTCCTTCCTCAAACATCAGCTTCTTAGCTGTTTCCTCTCAATGGTAGCCCCCCATCTCTTTCTGTGCCACTATCCTGATTTATTTTCTTCATGTGTTTATTTCTATCTGAAATTGCCTTGTTTGTTTATTTATTATCTGTCTTCGCCACGAAAATGTAAGGTCCTCGAGACACCTCAGTTAGGTGACTCAGTTGGTTAAGCATCTGCCTTTGGCTTGCGCCATGATCCCAGAGTCCTGGGATCAGCCTCATGTTGGGGTCTCTGCTCAGAGGGAGACTGTTTCTCCCTCTCCCTGCCGCTCCCCCTACTTGTGTTTTCTCTCTCTCTGCCAAATAAATAAATAAATAAATCTTTAAAAAAGAAAATGTAAGCTCCTTAAGAACGCAGCCTGTGTCCACCACTGTATCCTTGGCACCTGGAACAGTCCTCGGCACGTAGCAGACTCTCCATAGATATTTGTTGAAGAAATTAAAATGTAGATTTCCTCTCATTTTATAACTGAGATACATTAATATGCTTTAAAAATCTCAGTCTCTTTACTTTGTTGTACATAAGACTCTCCCCCTGGCCTACCTTTAGGAGAGTTTACTTTCCAGAGTTGGTGATGTCTACATTGACTCTTGAGATGCCCAACTCTGAAGGCCAGTTGGGAAGTTGAAGTGTTGGACAAGAGAGTTTTGGGCCCAGTGGGCCCTCTGGGCCCCAAATCCCTCCAACTGGATAATAATTCCTGAGGTCTATGGCTTTGTGGATCAACCCAGTGTAGGCTGGGCTTGCTTACCTTTGAAGTGTTGGTTGGCTGTCTCTCTGGGGATCTTGGCCTCTTAATTCCAGTTGGAAGAGTGATGACTACAGTCCACGGCCAAAACCAGAGTTAACCGTCTTGATATTCTGGGTCACGGCCTGGCACACTGTGTTGAGAAGGGCTCTGAAAAGAGCCCGCAACCTCAAAATAACTCCTCCACCATTTGGCACAGTGACTGAAATTTCATATGAGCAACTGCTTCGTGGATAGGGTCGCCAGATAAAATTCCTTATTTGCTAACCCTGGCATTCCTATTCCTGGTCATCGGTGCTAATTGGAAGGAGGACCGGAGAGGCGCAGTGCGGTTTCCAGGCAGCATTACAGTCCCTTTGAGGTTTAGTGGTCATACATTTGAAGTCAGGTCAGTCAGCCCGTTTCTGGGTTTTTCTATAGCCACTGTTTAGCGGGGTCAGTGCAGGCGCAGAGTTGGTGAAGAACCATGGTTGTAGTTTAGTCAAACGAGGATGCTGAAGCTGGAGGGAAGGAAGGGAGTGATCATGGCTGCCGTGGAATTTAAGATGGAAAAGAAGGAGATAAAGACACAGGAGGGGGATGAGGGACAGTGAAAGCTCTGCCTTGTGGAGAGGGGAGAGGCACTGAGCCTGAGTCCCAGGTGGGTTTTAATTCCACCACTAATGAGCCCCCATGTGATCTTGGGCCAGACGCAAGAGGCTTCCATTTCCTTTCCTCCCTCAGGGGAATGGAGGCCCCGCCTTGCTTACCTCACAAAGCTGTTGAGGGACTCAAAGGAGATAAGGGGTGTAGCCACCTCAAGAGCCACAAAATGGGATACGAATGTGAAAGAGTCACTTTTGTATTTCATAAGTTTGCCTGAGGCCATAAGGAGACTCCTGTGAGGAAATAAGGCCCGGTTAGGCCCTCAGACACTTGGTTAGAATAGGGAGAGACCCTGACGAGGAACCCTGAGCCCCTGCTCCTCGTCGTGCTTTCCCCATGGAGAACAACAGCAGTTCCAGACTAAGCACTCTTCGTTTATCTGGTTTCATCCTCCCCATACTTTTTCTCCCCATTCTACAGATAAGCAAACTGAGGTGGGAAAAGACCTTAAATGCCAGAGCTGGCCCTAAGACTGAGCTCTAGTTCCCTATGTCCTATAATATTCTGAGTTTCCACCCAGAAGGCCCTGAGGCTTGATCTCTTGCGCTAGGACTCATTATTTCCGGTTCAGTGCACTCTGAGCGCCAGCCACATTCCACTTCCAGTCCTCACCCAGCCTAGGGGTGGCCTTGCCGCTGGAGCTCAGGGGCTTTGGTTTCTGAATCCTCTCCCATGAGTGAGCCACCAGGAAATGGGACTGTGTGACTGAGCAGCAGACCCTGTGTACCCAGTACAGGGTGGGGGGGGGTACCTGTGTGGGGTGACCAGCGGATCCCCTCCTCTACCCGCCCCACCTCGCTGCCCTGTTTGAGCCCAGGCCCAGCGCTTGGTAACCCAAGTCAACAGGCCTGCCCTCCTGGGGCCGTTTCTAACAACATTTTCCCCGCTGAGAGCTGACTGGGGAGTATAAGGAGGCTGGTGGCTGTGGGTCTCTCACAGACCTGTATCTGCCTCTCATCGAGCAGCGGATAGACAGACAGACAGCGCGAGCCAGCCCCCAGCCAAGCAGCATGGTGAGCAGAGGTGGGGGGCCGGGCATGCTAGTGCGGGTCCTGGTGGACCTGGGTGAGTGGTGTGAGGGATCCCTGGGAATCCAGCTGTTCCCGGGGCTAGTGTGTGGGCAGGGGAGGTGGGGAGAGGGAAAGAGACTTTCAGATGTGAGTGTGGCCCCCCCAAGTGTGCTGGTATGTGAGAGCACATGCAGGGGTGGAGGACAGAGTGATGGTAACCAGAATGTGGGTCTGAGTCTCTGCTCAGGAGCAGGGCTGCTGAGGGGCTCTGGATTTAGGGGTTGGGAGTATGGAGTAAGCAGGACTGGAGCAGGAAGTATAGGCACTTTACAAACACTGGGCCCCACAGCAGATTCATCGCCTCTGGTCCTACTTCCCAGCTGTGGGGACGCATCCTTGCAGCCCCGCCCAGCTGATGCATCTGATCTGACCCCTTATTTCAACAGAGAGAGTGAGGAGGCGGAGGGAAAGAGATTGTGCTCCCTCTTATCGAGAGCTGGCTGTGCGCGGGGCTCATTTGATATCTTTTGCCAGGCTCCCCACCAGAAGGGATAAAAAAGCAGTGAAGAGCATGTTTGGAGCCAACCTGTTCCCACTCTGAATATTACTGGTCTTGCTCATGACCTTGAGCTACTTGCTTAACCTCTCTGGGTGTCAGTTTCCTCCTGCGCAAAATGGCATCATGAAAGTACCTACCTACAGGGTTGTCGTGAAGATGAAATAGGATGATGTATGTGGAGTGCTTAGCACAGTGCCCGGTGCCTAATTAATGCTTAGCAAAGGGGAACTAAATGATATAATGACAAAGCCTGCCAGGTCCGAGATCACACTAGTTTTACATTCAAGGAAAGGGCCCTAGAGCAGCTTAAGAGAAGTAACTTGTCTGAGGTCATAGAGGGATGGGGTTTGACGCTAAGTCTACGTGATTCCAGGGGTTGAGTTCTTTGCCCCAAACCTATTGCCCCACAGTAAGGGGCATCACTGCTAGCATCTCAAGCATACCCAAGAAGTCAGAGACACCTTGCTTAGGCTGGCAGTCATGGGAGCCAAGATGGTATCTGGCTTTGTAGACAGAGCCTGGGCGGGCTCGAAGTTACAACCCCCAGTGATGGCCTTTGCCAGTGGACTGGTAAGCCCTGTCAGTCTCCCTGTGGGATATGGGGATTTCTGGAGTCCTTGTGTCCCTAAACAACCCCTCGGCTTAATTCATTACCTTCTCTTACTGTGACAGTAGGGGTTGGGGGATGGGAGTTGGTAAGGGGACCCAACACGTATGGTGCCCCAATATGTGTCATGCAGTAAGCCAGGCAACTTCTATGCCTTCTTTCATTTAATCCCCACTGTAATTCTAGGAGGTGGCTCTTACTATTGTCCTAGTTCATGGGATGGAGAGAGGCCCACAGAGAGGTTAACATTCTTTTTTTTTTTTTAAGATTTTTATTTATATATTTGAGAGAGAGACAGTGAGAGAGAGGATGACAGAGGAGAAGGTCAGAGGGAGAAGCAGACTCCCCGTGGAGCTGGGAGCCCGATGCGGGACTCGATCCCGGGACTCTGGGATCATGACCTGAGCCGAAGGCAGTTGCTTAACCAACTGAGCCACCCAGGCGCCCGAGGTTAACATTCTTGCTCAAGGCAAGTAGAGAAGTAATGACGATTATGATTTAATCCCAGTCCTCTCAAAATCATAAGCCAAGGCCCTTGCATCATATTTAAAAAGCCAGGTGAGTGTTAAATTTAGGGAGACGGCATCCTCATTAAAAATCATGAAATATTCCAGGCAGGAAAGTGTAAGGAATAATATAATAAACACCTGCTACCCAGCTTAAGAAAGAGAATCTCTCTCCAACTGCATACACCGCCCTCTTCTACCAGAGAGAACCATTGTTCCAAATTTAGTGTTAATATTTTCCCTTGCTTTCTTTATTTTTGTAAGACACACGCTCTATAAGAATACACAGCAAAATATAAATTTATCTGTAAATGACGCACAACATTGTTATACGAGCTAAAGATCTTTATGGTATCCTGTTGTATGATTCTTCCCTAATTTGTTTTTTTTTCCGGTAAGAGTTTTTTGGTAAGATTCTTTATTGTAGTTCATCCATCTCGACTTCTGCATCACTGTTCGTCCATTTTTTCCTGTTGAAGGACATTTAATCGGCTTCTGTGGCTGTGGCGCTGTGACCCTCCTTGCTCCTGTTCTTGTTCACCTGTGTGAGAACTTCTCTAGAGCAAGAGCGCCTTCAGCGCTCCTAGATCTTGCCCAGTTTTTCTCCAAAAGAGATGCGTCAATTTAGGCTTCCACCAACTATTTAAGGATTCCCATTTCTCCACATCCTCCACGTGGTTAAGCCTTTAAGCTTGGGGAAAGCTGATGGATGTGCTCATTTTGTTTTCAAGGTCTGTGGCAATTACTTCTCAAGCAGAGCAAGAAGGCTTACTCTGGAATCCCGCTTACCACGCTGCCCCACATCTGTTAATGTATGAAAGTCTTCCCCGCCCTGCCCAGGGGGCTGCTGGAGGGCGGGGACCGCGCATGAGGTGCCGTGTATCCCCAGTGTCAGCAGAACATGGGCAGAGAGCAGAGGCTCAGAATGTTTGATGAAGCAAGAGGGTCCAGCTTTCTTGATTCTCATGGGGCTCCCCAGGAAGGGCATTGACCTTTCCGATTTCCAGGACCAAGCAGTTCATCCCAGTCCTGCTTTAGGGACCAAGCGTTCTTTGACCACCAGCCTGGAATCGCGTGGGGAAGACCTTTTCCCCAGCCCCACTCCACTCCACTCCACTCCACTCCACTCCACTCCACTCCACTCCAGAATTATGCACACCCAAGAGAGGAAGGAACAGCCTATCCCCGGCCATTCCGGGCCCACTCTTCCCTTTCTTGCTGGCCTTTCTAGCTGTAACACGAATCTAGAGTTCTTCCTGCTTTCAAAACCTCCCCCTTGTCTCTGATCCCTGAAACCTCACTTGGATCTTGCTTCTCTCACCCGTGGCCCTTCATTTCTTTCTGAACACGGGTGGATTGGACTAATATGCTCAGCCGGACTCGTCCGACCTCCTCAACACTCCTTAAGATGCTTAGTCACTGAGCAAGACTCTATAATCTTAGAACTGCCCACATCTGCTTCCTCTGAGGGTTTTGGCCCGGCCCCTGGAGCCACTGCCTGTGGGTCCTCAAGGCCACCAGTAAATCCTTAGGCACAGGAGGTGGGGCAAGGAGAGCAGGAACCTTTGCTCTCAGCCAGAGAACCATGCAAGAAAGGATTGCGGGCAGGAACCGTGTCCAGGCATGACAGGCTTCTCTTTGCTAAGAGTGTTCTCTGCACTTTGCCCGCTCAGCGTGAGTGCATCTCAGTCCATGTGGGGCAGGCCGGAGTGCAAATTGGCAATGCCTTGCTGGGAGCTCTGCTGTCTGGAACATGGGATCCAGCCTGACTGGCAGATGCCCAGCGACAAGACCATTGGTGGAGGCGACGACTCCTTCAACACCTTCTTTAGTGAAACCAGGGCTGGGAAGCATGTGCCCCGGGCCGTGTTTGTGGATCTGGAGCCCACTGTGATTGGTGAGTGATCATCGGTCTCTGGCACGTGTGTCACCTTGTCCCGGGCACCCCAGCAAGTCCTTCTCCATGTCTGGAGCTCTAGAATTTGTAGCTTGAGGGACCAGCAGCCAGTTAAGCCACAGATCCGCTGCCACTCAGCTCAAGTCTCAGGGTCACTCCGTATCCCTTTCCTTTTCATTGGTGAATACTTGAAGGGCCATAACACCTGCATGAATGGGGCTCCTCTAGGGTAGGACTAGGGGTCTGGTGGCCCTGACCTTTCTGGGTAACTCGGGGAGCCAGGCTGCAAGGGGAGGGGGCTGTCTAAAACTCTGCCCGTTGCCAATGAAGTTCGGACAGGCACATACCGGCAGCTCTTCCACCCAGAGCAGCTCATCACCGGCAAGGAAGATGCTGCCAATAACTATGCCCGAGGTCACTACACCATTGGAAAGGAGCTCATCGACCTGGTACTGGACCAAATTCGGAAGCTGGTGAGTGGTGGTGGCTGGGGGCTGGGGAAGGGGGAATCTGGACTCCTGCAGTGAAGAAGTCTGGACACCAAACAGGAAAGAAGCCTCCTGGATGAGTTTTATTTTACTTTATTGTATTCGTGGATGGATGCGTACTGATCAGGGGAGGCAGAGGGTACGCTCTGGCCTGGAGCTGGGTATCTTCTTTGCCTCCTATAGCAACTGGCCCAAGGCTGGGCAGAGCGGCCACGGGGGCAAACATGACCATGGGCTGTCTGGCCGAGCTGTGGAGGTCCATAGGCATTCCCGGAATATCACCTCGTGTGGCAGGGATGGCGGCAGAAGGCCCTGTGAAAAACAGGGATCCAAATAATCCTGACCCAAGGATCTGTGATTGCATTTGGCCTCCATCAAGGATGGGGATCAGGTCTCTGGATTGTCGATCTTAGTAGGGAAGCTCTCCAGAAACATGGGAAGTTAAGTCGGGGGGGAGCAGGTATGGAGCTGGGCGGGTTATGATGTTATGAGGACAAAAATGACTACATGATGAGATTCTAAAGAGCTGTGTCCGAGAGACCTCAGGACGGTTTAGAGAGGAGGAAAACAAGAGGAGAGAGAATGGGCCCTCCCTATGAGGACCTGCTTTGTGCTCTTGGAAAAGTCTTCCAAGGATTTAAGGAAATTCGGGGGAATTTGAAACAGCTGGTTTTTTCCTTTTCCTCCTCTGTGCTTCGTATCCCACATTTCCCTTCACCTCCCACTTTGTAGGCCGACCTACACGGGGTCGTGCATGGGGCTCCAAGGCTTCCTGGTCTTCCACAGCTTCGGAGGGGGCACCGGCTCGGGCTTCACGTCTCTCCTGATGGAGCGGCTATCAGTTGACTACGGCAAGAAATCCAAGCTGGAGTTCTCCATCTACCCCGCCCCCCAGGTGAGCACGGCCGTGGTGGAGCCCTACAACTCCATCCTGACCACCCACACCACCCTGGAGCACTCGGACTGTGCCTTCATGGTGGACAACGAGGCCATCTACGACATCTGCCGCCGCAACCTGGACATCGAGCGCCCCACCTACACCAACCTCAACCGGCTCATCAGCCAGATCGTGTCCTCCATCACGGCCTCCCTGCGCTTCGACGGGGCCCTCAACGTGGACCTGACGGAGTTCCAGACCAACCTGGTGCCCTACCCGCGCATCCACTTCCCGCTGGCCACCTACGCGCCGGTCATCTCCGCGGAGAAGGCCTACCACGAGCAGCTGTCGGTGGCAGAGATCACCAATGCCTGCTTCGAGCCCGCCAACCAGATGGTGAAGTGTGACCCCCGCCACGGCAAGTACATGGCCTGCTGCCTGCTGTACCGGGGCGACGTGGTGCCCAAGGACGTCAACGCCGCCATCGCCGCCATCAAGACCAAGCGCAGTATTCAGTTTGTGGACTGGTGCCCCACGGGCTTCAAGGTCGGGATCAACTACCAGCCCCCCACCGTGGTGCCCGGGGGCGACCTTGCCAAGGTGCAGCGCGCCGTGTGCATGCTGAGCAACACGACCGCCATCGCCGAGGCCTGGGCCCGCCTGGACCACAAGTTCGACCTGATGTACGCCAAGAGGGCCTTTGTGCACTGGTACGTGGGCGAGGGCATGGAGGAGGGGGAGTTCTCGGAGGCCTGGGAGGATATGGCTGCCCTGGAGAAGGATTATGAGGAGGTGGGCATGGATAGTGTGGAGGGAGACGGAGAAGGGGAGAGGGATGAACACTAGCGGAATCCCGTGTGTCTGTCCTAAATAAAGTCCTGTAACCTTACCACCCGGCAAGTGCCTTTTTCCCTCAGGAAAATTTGTGGAGCAGGGGTTTCTCCTTCAAGAGAGACAGGAAGGCTGGGATCTCAGCCTGGGTGCCCCGGAAACCAGATCTGGTTCCAGATTTTATTAAAGCGTGCGATTCCAGGAAGAAGAACATGGATCCAGGAGAATACAGCAGAGAAGGAGGCAGAATTCACTCTAGCGAACATGCAGCTGAATAAACGGCATCTCGGAATCGGCCCTTGCGTGAGGGGGCAGGAGAGGAGGTGAGGGTGGGGAAAGAAAGGCACTGGGCTCCATTCTGCCATTGCGTAAGCCTTCACCCCACGACGCAGGACCGCCCCGGCACGTCTGGGTGGCACCCACTTAGGCTGCAGCGAAACTCGGAAGTAAAGTCACTCCCAGCCACCCAGGGCTGCAACAAGAGCCTGGCTCTCACCCAGGAGGCCGTCAAGTGCAACTTCCAGCGGTGTGCCAGAGTGGGCGCGCACTAGGCCCACCCCACAGATTGGAGGTTTGTCTTCTTCAGGCAGGAGGTTTGGGTATAGAGAGTCCAGAAGCTGGCATTAAGGCAGAGCAGTGGCACAGTGGCAGCAACGATGGAGAAATGGCTGGGGTGGGGGGGGAGAGCGTTGACCTCCCTGTAATCGCCATCAATACTCACCACTTTTTGATAATGACAATTGATCCTTATTTCAATCCTATGCTTCGGACTATACAAGCACAGCTTCCAAGCCCCCACTTCCAACCAGATGGCTGGTCCTAAAATCCTTATATATGGATTTTCTGTAGCCTCTGGTGGGCTGGAGGGATGATTTAACCACTGGAGGGATTGAAACTAGGGCAATCCCCCATCCCCCGCCCACAAGAGGTTCAATGCTCAGCATTGCCCTCGGCTCTGTCCTTCCTGCAGCTTCCCTTTCCCCGGATTGGAGGCTGGGAAGGCAACAGAGGTCAGCAACACCAGCAAGCTGCTAGCAACCCAAAGGGCTGGAGCAGCCAAGGAATGAGACTGTGATGCCAGACCCTTGGAGCTGGAATGCCAGCTGGGAGCTGGAGCCACAGCAGAGCTGTCCGGAGGTGGCGGGAGGAGCCAAGGAGGGAGGGACATCTGGCAGGGCCCACAGCCTCTGCCCGAGGTGCCCCCTGATTTAGAGAGAGGGAGAGGAAAACCCTACCTTCTCCTTCCTCCCACCGTCGATCTCCAGCTAGTGGCTCCCACTGTCTGAACCCAGGCGGGAGCTAGTTGGCCAGGGGGCCTGGGTACAAGGGGGTGCAGCAAGTGGGATATCCAGAGAAGGGCCGAGAAGGTGGGGGAATGGATCTCAGAGCAAACACATACCCACGCCAGGTCTAGCATTCAGGGCCTTTAGTGGGTCAAATTGGAAAAGGAGTGGCTTTCAGTCCCCATCACCTGTCCCTGTCTTGTCCTGATAATTACACTGTTGTCAGCAGAGCATGGAGCGAAAGCCATGGGATGGTGGGGGTGGGGGGCTAGGGGGGAAAATGGGCACGCCCGGCACAGCAGTTTGCTCCTTCTGTTTTGTAATGATGCGCCCAGGGACGGCAAGTATTCTCACCTCGTCTTTGAGGATTTAGGCTTACAGGGGCAGCTCTGCCCCGGGAAGAGAGAGGCCTGCAGTTTTGTGTATATATGTGTGTATGGTGGTGGTGGGAATCTTTTAATTCAGTGGGAGTATTTAGAAGCCCATTTTGGCTGAGGAGCTCAGCGTAGGATGTTGCTGGATGAGCATATTAGGCAACATGTGTGTTGAATATTTGTCGAATAGACTTGCTGAATGAATGCCTATTCTGCAGATGTGGAGACTGAGGCTCAGAGAAGTGACGGCGCTTCCCCAAGGTTACTCAGTTATAAATGGAGGAGTTGGGATTCAAACCCAGGGCAGCCTGGACAGAAACTTCTGCTGCTGTCCTCCCCTCCCTCAGATGCCCTTCCCACTCCTGCCGCTGCGGTTCCAGGCACCCCTTCAGACGCCACTCTCTGAACCTGCCAGTTCCCTGATGCCCAGACAGTGACTCAGGCACCTCAAAGGCAAGGAGGGAGTGACGCCTGACACTCCCTTGCCCAGGCACTGTGGTGGAGGGCACGGGGGCGGGCGGGGGGTGCAGATAAACAGCTTCTGGGACAGAGTGAGGGCAGAAGCATCTTTGAGGCCAGGTTTGGGGGCTATCAGTGTCCTCTGGAAAGGACCTCCGGCCCCAACATCTCATAGGAGGTGAGGTAAGGGCTTGGGAGAGGCCAGAAAGATGTGAGGTCTTTTTTTTTTTTTTAAAGATTTTATTTATATTTGACAGAGAGATAGAGAGCACAAGTAAGCAGAGCGGCAGGAAGAGGGTGAGGGAGAAGGAGAAACAGACTTCCTGCCGAGCAGGTAGCCCGATGCGGGACTCGATCCCAGGACTCTGGGATCGTGACCTGAGCCAAAAGCAGCCGCTTAACAGACTGAGCCACCCATGTACCCCAAAGATGTAAGGTCTTCACCTGTCAGGATGTCTGGGCATCCAGAGAGGGGGGCCCGGAGCCCCTCCTGTCTGCTGCACCAGTCTGGGCGCCCGCCCTGGGCAGCTGTGTGGCCGTCTCCTCTCAAACCCTGCAAGGCCTTCCCAGCTAGTAACCCTGCTGGCAGGCACCGGCAGGCCTTGGTTACACGAGGTGTGGGTGTGGGGAGGTGGCAACCCAGCCCTCCATGGGGCAGCCGGGAGCACTACCCAGCCTGGCTCCTGGGGACTCCCTCAGTGCAGGAAATGCTTTCATCCCCGATGCTTCTAAAGCCGGGGTACAATTACCTCCTGCAAGCAGACACCAGAGACAGATTCCCGACTTGGATTCCACCCAACACATTTATTCCTTCATCTCTGGTGTGTCGGGAACATGCCTGCCTCCAAAGCTGCGTTCTCACCATTCCCTCCTTCTGGAACGCCCCCCCCTCCCCACTTGTCTCGGTGTTGCCATTCCTTCCAGCTTAGGTCACAGTCACCCAGAACCATCCAGCCCCGGGAAGCTCCCCGCTCTGGATTCTTCCAGCACCTCCTGTCTGTCTCTATCACTCCTTCGGCGCTTGGCATGGACTGCCTTGTCCGGAGGCACTCAGCTTCTTGCCAATATCTTATTTCTCCAGCTAGATTTTGAAAAATTCTGTATATAGTCAAACAGTTATTATGTGAACATGCTTCCAAATTGAAAAGGTACAAAAAAGATTTCCAAACAGCAAAAATAAGTGAAAATAAGTCCCCTTCTTTTGTTCCGCTCTTGACAGCCTCCACTATTAACTTTTTTGTTCGTGTTTCTTTCCAGAGACATCTACATATGTTAATGTGTATACAGGAGTCCTCCTTGATCCATGGGGGATATGTTCAAGACCCCCATGGATGCCTGAAACCTTGGATAGTACTAGACTCCGTGTATACTCTGTCTTTTGCTATACGTGCAACCCTATGATAAATTTACTTTGTAAATTGGGCACAGTAAGAGATTAACAATAACAATAAAATAAAACGAGTCTAATAATACACCATAACAAAGTTATGCCAAAGTGGTCTCTTTCAAAATATCTCATGCTGTACTCCCCTCCTTCCTGTGATGATGTGAATGCTAAAATACCTACGGGATGAGACAAAGTGACGTGAATGATGTAGGTATTGTGATGTAGGGTTCGGCTACTATTGACTTTCTGATGATACATCAGAAGGCGGATCTGCTTCCAGACTGCGGTTGACTATGGGTAACAAACTGTGGATAAGAGGGACTACAGTACACACACTTACATACACTTTGTCTTACCCTCGTTTTTTCATTTAACAAAACATCCTGAAGATGGCCCTTAACAGTACATAAAGATACGCCTCATTCTTCTTGGTAACAATGTACTATTCCATTGCATAGTGTACCCTTGCTTATTTCACCAGTCTGCTATTAGTATTTAGGTTGTTTCCAATTCTTTGCTTTGGAAACAAATTCTGGAACCCTTGCACATACTTCTTTGCCCATATGTACAACCATAAACTCTCAGAATTAGGATTGCTGGGTCAAAGGCTATGCACCTTTAACTTTGATATGCACCATATTGCTCTCCCACTACCAATGTACTACCATGCCTGTGTCCAGAGCCTTGCCCACACAACGTATAAAACTTTTTGATCTTTGTCCATCATCTGATAAGTGAAACAAAGTATTTTATTGCAGCTTTCCTTTATAATTCTCTTGTTTTGGATAAGATGGAGCATCTTTTCATATGTTTAAAAATCAGCATTTTCTCTTCTGTAAACTGTCTTGTCTGTGCCTTTTGCCCATTTAAAAAACTGCGGTGTTTGTCTTTTCTTGTGAACAAAGGAAATTAGCCCTTTGTTTGCTACATGTGTGAGATATAATTTCCCTTGGCTGTCATTTGTCAATGTCCCAACTAGATTTTTATCACCTTGAGTACAAGAACTGGAACTTAAACCCCTTTGTATTTCCGATTCTTAATATAATACCACATACACAGTAGGTGCTAGACAAACGTCTGTTGAGATAAGAGAAGTAAGAAGAAAGAAATTTGGAAGATTTTGGAGTGACCTAACCTGTTCCTTCCTCTTATACTAAGGCCAGTCAGGACTCTCATTGTAAACAGCAGAAATTAGCTGTGTCAAATTAAAACAAAAAGACCCCCACCCCCCCCGCATACACACATACACATTGGAGAGACACTGGGTAGCACACAGAATTAATATGAGGGCTGCCAGATAAGATTCTGTGAGCATGTAGGCACCAAGGGAAGCTAAGCATCCAGCACCATAGTCAAGGTCAGGGCACAGGACAGTCTGCCTAAAAGACCCCACCCGGTTCCCTACAGAACAAGGGGCTGCAATGAGGCTTCTTCCCACCCAGGCACTGAGACCGACATTTCCTCCTCCAGACACTAGAGGCCGCTGCTGGCTCCGCTGTCACAATCACCGCAGAAAAGAATTCTCAATTGCCCCAGCTTCTCTGTGACTTGCTCCACATTCAAAGTCCCAGCTGGAGCTTTCAATTAGCAGAGCTAATGCCCATGTACCCCGAGAGCTGACAAGTCTGGGAGAGCACGTGTCAGGGCTTTGTGACAGCGGGTGGCCCGCCTCCCATCAAGGTCTACACATTGGGAATTCCCCAAAGGTAGTCGGAAGGTTCAGACCGTGGGCAGACAGGGAAAGTCGACGAATGCACGCCACCTTCTTCCCTCATGTCTGGCTCAAGCCCTTCTCTCTGGTGAAGCATTTCTGGGTCACCCAGCCAAAAATACTCTTCTGGACTCACATGAGCATGACCGCTTGGGCCAATCGTGATGCCAGAGAAGCATGTACTAAGACGCAGACGTACTATGTACCACACCTCATTTGACTTTCAAACAGCTCTAGGCGTTACCTCTATTTAGGCAGGAAAAACTGAGTCCTCAGAGGTTTTGCCAAGTCATATAATAGTGCCAGGTTGCACACTCGGTCTGTCTGTTTTTAAAACCTTGGGATTTCCCAGGGGGCTATGTTGTTGGGCTGGTATCTTATCATATTGGAGCTCTGTGAAGCCAGGGACTGGGTCATACACTTCATTTTACATCCTGGCTGCATCTACTAAGTAGATGTTCAGTGAATACTTATGGATTAGCATGAAGGATATCAAGCAGGAGCCAATTCTGGAAATTTCTCTAACTCTCTCTTGAGGCCTGAACCCAGGAATCATTTTGAGGTGGACGAGATCTATTTGGGATCACTCTGGGAGGGGGGTGGATCCCACAAAACCAAAATCTGGGGGATTTCCTTTTCCTCTTTTTGTTTTCCTTTTATCCTTTAACCCCGCCTTCCCCAAATGTGTCAAAACTGTCAACAAGAGGTTCTGATCTGTTCCTTATTTGATCATCCAAAGGCTATTTTTGAACCCCACAACTGCCCTAAATACTCTAGGGGGGAAAAAAAAAGCCACAATGTCTGTCCGGTGGAATTTACATTCTAATGCGAGAGGGGAATGTCCATCAAAAAATCGAACAAGGGCTGATTTGTAGCTCCGAAAGAGTGTGACGGTGTCACGAGACGCTGACAGACAGGTCTGACCTACTCAGGGAAGTTGGGGCAGCCTCTTTTCAGGACCTGGGCGGGAGAGCAGAGATCCGAACGGGGAGGATTTAGACCCAGAGGGGGTAGTCTGTGAGTCCTTGAGATGGGGGATTTTCTTCCGGAGTGAGTAGCCGTCAATCATCGAGCCCGTTTATAGGAAAGGGACAGAGGGACCGGGGGCCGGGCGGCTCATTGGCCCGCGAGCGCGTCACGCCAGGACCAAGCCGGCCTCGGTCTCCCAGGTGCCGGCTGGGGATGACGTCGCCCGGGTGCAAGCCCAAAATAGCCGGCTCCGCCCCCATCTCCCGGCAGCCCCTGCAGCCGTCCCCCAACCCCCGCCCCCCGGGTGACAGGCCGAGCCGGCCTCCTCTGGGTCTCTAGTAGTTTCCGTGCCGCTGACGCATGCTTGCGCGCACAGCTGGGCCGGGCGCGTCCTACGCAGCAGCCGCGAGCCGGGGCGGCCGGTGCCAGACGGTTCCGGCGGGGGGCAGGGGCGGGGCGCTGCAGGAGGCCAGGGACTCCCGACCGAGGAGGTGCGGGCGGGGGGCCCCGGTCAGGCTGGGAGGCCTGGGGCCGGGCTGCTGGAGTCCGGGGGCTGCGATAGGGCTCCCCGGGGCCTGGGCGCCGAGATAGCCCGCGGCACCGGCCTGCGGGGGCCCGATAAGGCTGCCGGAGGGAGCCTCGTCACCGGTGCCAAGCAGAACCCAGTGGGCGCCGCTTCCCCTTGGGAGCGCCTCCCGCTCCCCACCTCGGGGGGGGGGGGTCTCCAGGCCCTGGGAGGGGACCCCGGGTTCTTCCTGCGTGACTCTTCCTCCTGTCCTGCAGCCCCACGGAGGCCCATCTGACTCCTGACGAGTTGCCATGGCATCCTACTACGACATCCTAGACGTGCCGCGAAGTGCGTCCGCTGATGACATCAAGAAGGCGTAAGTGCCTCCGCTGCGCATCAGAAAACCTCTCACCCCCCCAACTCCCGCCCCCCACCACCACGGGGTCCTTCAGAGGCCTCGAGGGAACTAGGTCCTTAGAAAGGATTGGGGGGCTCCCTCTATAGGAAGGAAGAAGACCCCTGGAAGAGTAGGAGAATGTCCCCAGCGTGAAGAAGTTCTGCTGGGAGCTGCACTGTGGGTCCTTCTCCAGTGGGCCCCCCCCTTCCCCTTCACTCCTGCCTCCAGCCTCAGCCCGTAGGTGTGGGCTTTCTCAGGATGCCTGGAGAAATGTCCAGGCCCGGGAACTGCAGGGGCCAGTGCCCTGTACGCTCCACGGCCACACAGATTTGCAACTTTTGCAGCTCCAGTGAGCTCCAGGGGGATTAGGGCTAGGGCTGTCTCCTGCCGGCGTTCTCTGCTGCTACAAGTCGTCCTAGCACTGGCCGCAGAGGGGAGAGAGAGGGACTCTATTAAAGCCGGCAGCAGAGGCAGCCCTAGCAGCTGGGACGGTCGGGGATCTGAGTGGGGAAAGGGATGGGCAAGTGGGTCATTCTGTTTCATGGTGAGAGGTGCTTTCTCGTGTCTTCTGACCCGCCCAACTGGACCCGCTGCCTGCAGGTATCGGCGGAAGGCTCTTCAGTGGCACCCAGACAAGAACCCGGATAATAAAGAATTTGCTGAGAGGAAGTTCAAGGAGGTGGCGGAGGCGTATGAAGTGCTGTCAGACAGTAAGGGCTGCGGGCGCAGGGGAGTGCCTATCGCCCCCATTTCATGCCCCGTCCTACTCCTTCCCAAAGACGTGCTGCCACCTCCTGTCCCCTCCGTGCCTGTTTCCAACTGGGCACTTAAGTGCCCCTTCTGACAGGGGACTCTGCAACTTTTTTTTTTTTTTTTGCTTCAATTCAAGTGAGCCCCTACTATGTGCAAAGCACCCTTTTATTCTTTCCCTAATCTCCTGCACTCAGTGCTCCCTGGGATCTGGTCTGGTAGTTGCAGCATGGGTCTTGATAAGGAGACAGAAGCAGGCCAGGTAACCCACATGTGTGCTGAGCCTTCTCTGTGCCAGGCATCGGTGGATGTAATCCCCAAGGGTCCTCACAGCCATCCTGCGAGGCAGAATTTATCATTCCCACTTTAGAGGCGAGGAAACTGAGGCTGAGAGAGGTGGAGTGATTTGCTCAAGGTCACAACAGAGCTGGAATACAAATCCAGGTCTGGGTTTTGTTTTTTTTAAGATTTTATTTATTTATTTATTTTAGAGGGAAAGAGAGAGTGTGATCAAGGGGGAGGGAGAAGGTGGGGGAAAGAATCTCAAGCAGACTCTGCGCTGAGCGTGGAGCCCTATGCTGGGCTCAGTCTCACGACCCTGAGATCATTGATCGGGCTGAAATCAAGAGTCAGACGCTTAACCGACTGAGCCACCCAGGTGCCCCTCCAGGTCTGTCATATATTTATTCATTCATTCATTCAAAAAGTACTCATTGAGTGTTGATGGTGCTGGGCCCTTGCTGGGTGCTGGGGAACAACGGAGGACAAGCAGACGCTGTCCTTGTCATCATGGGTTTATTGCATTTTGCCCCCAGAAGCCCGACATTAACCAAGGAAATACATAACCGAGAGTATTGTGCCGGGAAGTAGCCGGGTGTTGTTGATGGGGAATACGGGCACCCTTTTTGTTACAGTGGTCACAGAAGGCCTCTCCGGGGAGGTGACATCGAGGCTAAGCCCTGATTAATAGCATAGTAATAATTAGCTGATACTCGTTGAATACTTACTATGTTATCCGGCACCATGCTAAGCAGTTTCCGTGGATTGTCTTATTTAATCCTGGCAATGACCCTGGGAGGTTGGTGCTGTGATTGTGCCCATTCTACAGATGAGAGGGAGCCACAGTGCGAAGAGCTGGTGCTGCTGAAACCTTTAGCCTGTGTCCCCTGTGCCCCCTGCTGCCCCCCCAGCCTCCGTCACTGGGCGGTCCTCTAAGGGTCCTAGCCTGGAAGGGGAGGCCGTCATCCCAGAGGGAGGGAGAGAAATTATTGGATCTCTCTTTCTAGAGCACAAGCGGGAGATTTACGACCGTTATGGCCGGGAGGGGCTGACTGGGGCAGGTAGGTGGAGCAGAGTGGCCCAGGGAGGGAAGTGGGTCACGAAGGAGAGGGGGAGGGCAGGGTAGTGCTGTGGATGCTCTCTTGAGGCTCTGGCCGTGCCTTCGGTGGGGTCCCCTGGCTCAGGGCAAGAATGCATGCCCCGAGCCCCCTCCTCACCCTGCCTCTCCTCTAGGAACTGGCCCGTCCCGGGCGGAACCTGGTGGTGGTGGGCCCGGCTTCACCTTCACCTTCCGCAGCCCCGAGGAGGTCTTCCGGGAGTTCTTCGGGAGTGGAGACCCTTTTGCGGAGCTCTTTGGTGAGTGGGCTCTGGAGGCCTCTGCCCGGCTCCATCAGCTGGGAGCCCCTCCCATCAGCCGGGAGCCCCTGAGGCAGGAGGCCGAGAGGGCAGCAGAATTCCGCAGACAGAAGATTTTGTGGGGGGTGGGTCCAGGGACAGCGGGGACAGAACCTGACACAGGCCTGAGCCCACAGAGACTCGCCTTATGCAACGAGGGCAACAATGGTACATTGTTAGGCCTGCACAGCAGCAGCCGTGAAAGCAGGACTCGGAGCGCATGTGACCGTCCCAGTGACGTCACGCACGACAGCACGTTCGCAGCGATGACTGTGAGCCGTGAGATGGATAATTTTCTCCCCACTTACAGATGAGAACACACAGATACTTCCATCCAGATAACTGGCTCAGTCACCCAGCAAATGGGAGAGTCGGGCCTCCCGGCCGGGTGGCCCCAACTTCAGGCCATGCTTACCTGCCTGAGCCGAAGGAGCTAGCCGTCCCCCCTTCCTCCTTCATTGTCTACTCAGGACAGAATTTGCCAGGGATCTTTTTCATACATAATATTAAAAAGAAATTTAATTCGTAAACAAGTCCACGATCAAAAAAGAAAAAAAAAAATCAGATGCTTGGCACGTTCTATTTCTAGGTTGAAAGGCAGGGTTCACACAATTTAGGGGGGCAGCACTCTTTGCCCGATGATTGTTAATCGACTTGCTTGTTGCAGATGACCTGGGCCCCTTCTCAGAGCTTCAGAGCCGGGGTTCCCGACACTCGGGCCCCTTCTTCACCTTCTCTTCCTCCTTCCCTGGGCACTCTGGTATGTGCTGTCCCTTCGCGTTTTTGCAAGCTCTGCATCCTGGAACCCCTCGTCCTGACTCGTTCCTTTTCCGAGCCTTCTCTCCTGAGCGTCTGGAGCCCTGCCTTCGGGCTTCTCTGCGGGGAGACCCCACAGAGGTTCCCGGCCCCCTCGTGACTGCAGCATGCCCCCTCCATCCTCTCTCTGACCACCTTTCCGCTTCCTCCCCTGTCTCCACGCCAGATTTCTCCTCCTCATCTTTCTCCTTCAGTCCCGGGGCCGGTGCTTTTCGCTCTGTTTCTACGTCCACCACCTTTGTCCAAGGACGCCGCATCACGACACGCAGGTGAGGGCTCCTTTGGGATCATCCCGGGGGCAGGGGTGCGAGGGTGAGGGGGAGAGCGGGCGCGGCATACGACTAGAAGGTCAGCTCCCTGTGGGCAGAACCTGTCCCGTTCCCGCCGCGGCATCCCAGAGCATGGCCGGGCACCCGCGGGACTCGTGCGCGGCTCACTGAGTGAACTGTGCGTCCCCCCCAGAATCATGGAGAACGGGCAGGAGCGGGTGGAAGTGGAAGAAGACGGACAGCTGAAGTCGGTCACAATCAATGGTGAGGAGTGGCTCTGCCGCCCAGCCCCTGGCAGGAAGCCCCAGCGCCAGGCCCCAGGGCCCCCTCCACCCCGCTCCTCTCTCAACTCCTCTGGGGCAGGGGAGGAATGGCGGCCACAGGCCCCACTGGCAGAATCAGAGAGGCGGCTCCCCGCGAAGGGGCCGGGAACTGAGGAGTCTCGGCCGGCCGGTAATCACCGTCATCCTTAGTGGGTGCCCAGCGTTTGCAGAGCACGGACTGTTTGGAAAGCACTTGTGCACAGAACATGGGCTCTGTGTGGAAGCAGGCAGCGGGAGGGCAGGACTCTGGTATTCGCCCTGTTCTTCCTGTGAGGAGACCGAACCTCAGCCTGGTTAAATGGCCCTAACGCCCAAGCAGCCCCAGGCCCAAGACTTTGTCCTACCAAGTAAGGGGAAAGGCCAGGAGTGACCCTCAGGACGCAGGATTCCTGGGGTGGAAGCCTTCCGCCCGCGTCCCGCCGAGTGGGATGGTCAGCACGGCGCCCTTCCGTGCTTGCCGTCCCTGGGAGCCCTGCAGGCCCCCTGCGCTTCCTGGGCTGTCTTATTTAGTCGTGGGAACGGTTTGACAACGTAGGCACTCTCACCGTTTCCATTCCATAGATGAGGCAAGGGAGGTTTAGGGAGGTTGAATGACTTGCCCGAGGAGACGGCTCGCACCTGCTGGAGCTGGGTACTGGCCCACGCACACGACGACCGCGCCAGGTGCCCGAATGCGTGTGTGCCGGTTCCAGAGGAGGGGCTGTAAGCGGTCAGAGTCGCCCCTACACACAGGGGACAACCTGATGGGACTCCCCCGGCCTGGGTCGGAGGGCGTCATGGCAGCCGTGACTCCTGCAGGTGTCCCGGATGACCTGGCACTGGGGTTGGAGCTGAGCCGTCGCGAGCAGCAACAGTCTGTCACCTCCAGGTCCGGGGGCGCACAGGTCCGGCAGACCCCTGCCTCCCGCCCCTCTGACAGCGATCTCTCCGAGGATGACGAGGACCTGCAGCTCGCCATGGCCTACAGCCTGTCAGAGATGGAGGCAGCTGGGAAGAAACCAGCAGGTGGGCGGGGGGCTCAGCGTCGACGGCAGGGGCGGCCCCAGGCCCAGGACCAAGATCCCGGCGTGGGGGGGACCCCTGAGGCTGCAAGGGGGGATGCGGCCAAGCCCAGCCCATCCCCAGAAGAGAAGGCCTCTCGCTGCCTCATCCTCTGATCACCAGGCCCAGACCCCCCTGATTCAGGGTGGCCGGGGATCCTGCTCACTGTGGGGAACAGAGGGGTAGGGGCCTGAGTTGCAGGAGCCCTTCTCCAACTCAGCGCTCCCCTGGCAGGTTTCCCTCCCCTGTCCACTCGCACTCCAGTGTGGACTCGGGATTTCTCTGCTCAGCCACAGCTGATAGGTCCCTGGCGAAGCCCAGGGTGGGGGGCCTCCGGGCAGTGGGAGGGCCTCCCAGGAGCCAGGATGCACTTATTCCTACTAGATGGGGAGTTCCTGAGGGGCATTAGTGGTTTGGGTCGGGCCTTTTGTGCCCAGGTCTCCAGTCACCTGTGTTGCCGATGACGTCAAGGAAGGAGGACTTGGCCTGGGGTTCTCTGAGCCGGAGTCGGCAGCTATGCCGGGGAGTCTCCCGTGCTCCTTGTCCAGCTGCAGATACCCCACCCTGGTTTCTGTGCAGCTTTGAGCTCTGACGTCTCTGTTGCTTCCCTTCTGGTGCTGCTGCTCCTCCCAAGCTCTCTTCTCTCTGCACTTCCCCGCGGGCCGCATCGCTTGCTTTCACTGCCATCTGGCTAGGACTCCCTTCTTCCTTCCCCAAGAAAGCCTCAGTGTGACCAGGAAGATGCTGTGGCCGGTAGGGCCATAAGGTCTTCTGGGGAGGCTAGCTGGGTGGGGCGGGAGCCTCTCATCCAGATTCGGAACCGGAGCCCACTCCTCCTCCCTTCCTCTTGCTGCCTCAGCCTGCCCCAGGCCTCGGGACTAGGCAGAGGTGAGGCCGGCTATCCCTGGAGAGGTGGGATAAGGCCAGGGCGCCCCAGGAGGGAGGCTTAGGAGGGGACTGTCCCCCGTCCTATTTCACCATGCATCAGGGCTCAGGGAGAGGCCACAGGGCTAGCCCAGGTCTGCATGCTCGGCTCCGTCCTCCACGGCTTGCTGCTGACCCTGTCTCCTATCACCCCGCCCCCGCTCTCTCTTCAGATGTGTTCTGAGCTGGATGTCCGGGATCCAGAGCCGCTGCACAGTTCCAACAGGACAGCGCCCTCCCCCGTGCGCTGGGAAGGGAC
The DNA here is from genome assembly GCA_028534135.1 of Potos flavus. Lineage (NCBI taxonomy): Eukaryota > Metazoa > Chordata > Mammalia > Carnivora > Procyonidae > Potos > Potos flavus. The sequence goes on from CM052883.1 coordinate 157,424,882, forward strand.
CCACCATTCCTCTCCCTCACCCATGCTGAGCGCAGAGCTGGGCCTGGGTGGTGGGTGGGGGCCGGGTGGGAGGCATCCTTAGTCTTAGCCTGTGAACTCTTCCCTGGGTGTTTGGTGCTGTCTCTTGGGGACTACAAGTCCCAGAATGCAACACACCCTGCCTCATTTCTGATAGATCATGCTGGGGGAAGCGGTGAGTGGTTGTGGAGCTGTGCATCTTGGGACATGTAGTTCCAGCCCAGGTCGGCTTGTCACTCGCTATGAGAAGGGGAGATCTTGTCATCTGATGGGACTCTGGCGGGGGTGGCAAGAATGTGGATGAAGGGGTAGTGGACCAAGCTTCGGTTCCCCTGACGTGGCTTGCTAGCCCCGGGCTTAGAGTGTACAAATCAAAGCCCTGCGGCATCTGGGAGAGGCTCTTTTCCTGTGGGCAGTCGGATCCGGGGGACAGGCCCGAGGGGACAGACGAGCAGGGCGTGGCCCTGGAAGGCAGACCGACAGGCGTGGGCAGGCAGAGAGCTCAGAAGGGGAGGCCACCAGTGTGAGAGAGTGCATGTGTGTGTGCCTGTGTGTGTGAGCGCGAGAACACGCACGCATGCGCGTGGCCAGGGTTGGCGTGTGACGGGTGCTCCGGGCATGTTGCTGCTTGTATGGCTTCCTTGGCCTCTGACCCTGCTGCCCATTCTTCTTCTCCAACACCACAAATGAGCTGCCTCTCCTCCTCCCTGCCTGGGGAGCCCCGTGGCCAGGGAGGGGAGTGGTGGAAACAGGGTGTTGCGAGCCCTGTGACCCGGCATCCCAGAGACCTATCAAAGCCAGCTGGGCTGAGCTCAGACCGAGAGAGAAACACTGGAAGCCCATAAATAAAGCTGTTTCGAGAGCTCGGTGGTGTGCTGTGATCCCGTGTTCTTCCTTTCCGGGGTGGTCCCAAAGGGGACGCTGCAGAAGCAGCGGGTGACATAGCCCCCTTTATTGCCCAAACACCCAGAGGTCACAAGGCTTCCCAGGTGACAGCAGAAGTCCCCCCCACTTTGACCAGGCTGTGCTCCCCAAGTACATTGTTGAGCCCCGAGAAAGGCTCACATTCTTCTGCCCTCGCCTCTTGTGGCCCCGCCACTGGCCTTCCCCGGGCAGGGACCCACCATCCACTACTCTGCCCCACAGCGAGGACCAGGCTAAGTTATGACTCGACCGCAAGTACGGGAATGACAGAAAGTAGGGAACATGTGGTGAAAACTTGTAAAAACTACTCCAAAGGCTCGCAGACTGAGCCCCTCCCCAGGTTCCCTTACCTCAAGGCCAGTGGCCAGTCCCAGAGGCCCGCCTTTCCCATGTGGAGCGGTCCCGGTCCACCCCATCCAGGATCCAGCCCCCAAACTCGTCAGGATCCAGGGAGGAAAAAGCCAGGGACCTCCTCCTCCCTTTTCTCCAGACACCTTCAGAGATGCCCTTCACGGGACAGACAACTTTGCATTGTCAAGCAGAGCGTGGTGGCTCCCTTGTGACTCTTCTATCCCAGGATAATTGCCTAGCTTCATCTTCAACAGCCAAAGGGCCTGTGTTGTACTTTCCTCAAAGCAAGGAAGCAGCAAGGAAGTTCCCTGAAGAGGAACTTCAAGCCTCTATCTTGAAAGAAATCTGCTGGAAGTTTGTAAAATGCCTGTTTTGCCCCCTTCTAGTCTTTGAGATGTTAAACATTGGAGCGGAGCCTTAGCAGACCACAGGTGAGGTGCAGGGGGGCCTGCGGTCCGCTCGCCAGTCCGTTTGCTCCCTGTGCTGGGCAGATGGCGGCACCCCCGTTTTTCACGTGAGCGGACAGCCTTGGCAAGGTTAAGTGTTCCTAATTCCCAAGTTGCGCCAGGCCCAAGGCTCTCTTTGCCTCATTTCTGTGTCCACTGCCTTTGTCCAAGGATGCCTCCTGACATGTAGGTGAGGACCTGGGACCCTACAGGGAGGAGGGGTGGGGACAGGGAGAAAGTGCCCCCTGCCCCCACGTGGATGGATGCCTGTTGTGATGTCTCACAGGCCCAGCCTCCAAGCTGCTGCCGGAGTCTGGCTAGTTTTGCTTGCGGTGTGCCAGGCGCTTGGCCTGCAGGGGGTTCACTATCCCGGCGCCGAAGGGGATGAAGCAGCTGCTCAAGAACTAAGAGGACTAAGAGATGGAGTCTGGAAGCAGAAACGACGCAAAAGTGTAGGAGTCCGGGTTGCAGCTGCACGCATGACACACTAACTTTATTCACATTGATACAAAAGTAGATTTTTCTAGAAATGTTCTCTTGCGCCAGGGGGCGAGAGCGGAGTGGCACGTGGCAGGAGGGCAGGGGAGGAGGCCTGAGGGAGGCAGGGAGGGCAGGGGCCGGAGCAGTGTGGCCCACAGAGGCAGGGAGGCAGGCAGCGGGGGCTGGGCAAGCAAGGAGGGCCACCGGGTGTGGCGGCCCCTCCATCCGGGTCTGTCCACACAGACATCCTGGGATCTCTCAGAAGAATAGGAGCTGGGGGGCCAGGGAACTCGGGCAGGAGAAGGCTCTGGGTGGAGAACTTTCCTCGGCTCCTAGCTGGGTGCCTGACCTCCTTGCCCACCCCCCCAACCTCCCGCCTCCCGTGGGACTTCCCAGGGGCTCCAACAGGTGAGAGGCTGGGTAGGTACCCCCTTCCCACATCCCCTGCTTTACAACTGGCCACGCCCAAGAGGGACCCAGGCGGTCGGGTTGGGGGTGAGGAGGGGGTACACAGAGAGATGCTCACACAGGCAAAGAGGGAGCAGAGGCTGGTCTGCCCACCGAGGGGCCCCGGGGGTCTCACTGGGGCAGGGCCTTGAGGATGGCATTCACCTCCTCTGCCACGGCTGTCAGAGCAAATTCAAACTGGTCCTGGGGAAGGGCAGGGGGAGGATGGTCATGGGGAGGACTGACCTCTGCTCCTGCCCCCGGCGGGGGGGCGCTTTTGGGCAGCGAGCCGGGGAGGTCACTTGGGAGAGGGGGAGTCCTCCTGGGGCAGGTGGGGGCAGGTGGAGGAGGCAGGCTGTTGTTGCCAGTTTCCCTGGGGGAGGCTGGCAGCTCGGGTCAGCGCGGGAAGGAACAGTCACCTTTGAGCGGACGAGGCCGGGTCGTTGGTCACGGACGTGCTCCAGGGTGGCAGCAATGTCGATCTCCTTTACTCCTGGAGATTGGAGAGGGTGCAGGGTTTGTCCCGAGGAGGCCAGGACCCAGAAAGTCTGGAGCATCCTGGGCTGGGAGGCTTGGAGGACTGGGCAGAGCCTGGGGGTGTGACAACCGGTCCCTCCAGGAGCTCCCGGGATCCTGGGTGCTGGGATGGCTCATCGGGGGCAGGGCTGCGGGCACCGTGGGGAAGGTCCTCACCTTTTGCCATGCGGTTCAGTACCATGTCAATGAGGATGTAAGTGCCAGTCCTCCCCGCACCGTCGCTGAAACAGGAGAGGATGACAGGCTCAGCTCTGGGCCCCGCAGAAAGGGGGAGGGGCAGAGGAGACAGGGAGGCTGGGGTGGGGAAGACACTGGTGCGGCCAGTAGCCGTGGCTTGGGAGGGCGTGAGTGAGCTGTGGAGGCAGCGGTCACAGCCCCGGGGCCCTGGGAATGGGGTCCTGAGTGGGGGACCTATGACCCATGGGATGTCACTTGGGTAGTGGGCCAGCCTAAAAGGAGAGCCCTGGCTCAGCCCTAAGGTGAAAGCAGCTGCGGGGGTGGGGGCGGGGGTGGGAATGGCCCTTTCCAGCCTCTGGCCAGGCTTTTGTTCAGCAATCTTTCGGTGTAAATGGCCAGAGGGTAAATATTCTCAACTTTGTGTGCAACACACAAATAGTCTCTGTCACATGTTCTTTTTTACTTTTCTTCAACCACTGAAAAATGTGAATACCATTCTTAGCTCATAGGCCATAAAAACAAAAAAAAACAAAAAAAACAGATGGTATGTCGAACTTGGCCCATGGGCTGTCGTTGGCCAGCATCGAGGGGCCAGGCAGGCAGCATGCACAGGAGATGTGCCCAGGGAGGAGGACCAGAGAGAGGGGTGGCAATCGGGAATGCCCCACCTCGGGCCCGCTGGCCTGTCCCCTGTGACCCCCCGCCCGCCCCTGCCCCCGGCCCATCCGCACGCACCTGCAGTGCACAATGATGGGGCAGGAGCGGCCCCGGTAGCACTTGTTCACTTTCCTGCAACGAGAAGTGGGTGTGAGGGCGGGGGGTACCAGCACACACCTGGGGGCCTCTATTTCTTCTTGTTCTCCCCATGTGCCCAGGGCAGAGGAGGGAAGAGGGCTGGAGAAATGAGTCAGGGCAGGAGGCAAAGAACCAGAGATGGCATGGGTGGCCCTGGGCTTGCCTTGTCACTTAACAAGCTAGCTCTGCCCCTCTGGCCTCCTTCACAACTGCCCAGACTATTCTCCTCCCCATTCAGGCTCCTTGGGGTCCTCACCAGCAATGAGGTCAGGTAGTCTTAGGTACAAAATTCTTTTGACGAAGGCAGGACAACCCCTCAGCTCTGAATGTCATGCAGCTGTCTGTCTCCCTGAATCAGCCTCATCCCAGCCCAGGTTGTCTGTGGTTGGATCATATTTAGACTTGGGGTCCACTTGGACCTCAGACTCTTTTCTGTTACCTTGACAGCTGCCCTCTTAGCAGGGAGCAGAGGATTTCTCTCTTCCTCAGTGGCCTAGTCTAACCTGCCCTTGTCCCTTATGACTTTGCTGCTTTGAGAATACCTGCAGAATCCTGATACCCCCAGTGGGCCAGGACCAGGGAGGACCACCCGAAGAATTATTAGATTGTTTCAGGGGAAGCTTGGAATTTAATGGTCTACTAGTGTGATTCCCCAGACTTGCAAGGGCCAGGTGACTCTGATTTTACAGGCGTCCGCATGATTTTCTAGCAAGTTGGCACATGTGTTAGAGAGCTGGGGTTGAACAGAAGTCTCTGCAGTAGCTCCCAATCTTTTCATAATAATGACAGTGAATCGTATCTAGAATTCATTGAGCCTTTGCTATGTGCCAGGCACTTAAATGAGATTTTACGGACTTTATCCCATTGACTCTTGTAACAACCCCCTAAAGTATGGGTCGTCATCCTCATTTTACAGGGAAGAAAATAGAGATCAAGCAATTTGTTCAGAGTCACTTTTTAGCACTTAAAAAAAAATGAGTTTGCCTTCCCTCTGGTAGACCTCCAGCAAACAATATTTATTAAGAAGCGGTTAATTTGTTCTGGGTGTCCAATGCCCACTGAGTTTACACCATTCTGGCCTAAAGCAAAGAAATGTAATCTTTTAGCTTACCTGTGCAGTCTTAAAAATGGTCCATGCACTAATTCTATAAGGATTTTTTAAATGTGGAAAACAGGGAATAGCTCTTCGACCCCTGGCATTGTTTTCGAGAAGCCTGGGCCTCAGGCTCCAGGGAGCCCGGTGAGAGACCATCATCCTGAGAGGCCCAGACACTACCCTCAGCTGGGGCAGCTGCCTGGCTCAGTGGGAAGAGCATGCGATCTCGGGGTCCTGAGTTCGAGCCCCACATTGGGTGTAGAGATTACTTGAATAAACTTAAAAAAAAAAAAAAAGAGAAAGAAAGAAACTATCCCCAACTTCTCCCCCCGGCTCTGCTCCTCTGCTCTCTGGCCAGCACCTGGAGACCTCGGGTCAGCCTGGCAAGGGGCAGAGAAGCAGGAGGAGGCTGCAGTGTGGGTGAGGGGGAAGACCGGGGATGCTCGAGGACTGGCCTGGGGAGGGTTTTGTTGGCAAAACAGGGAAAGTCCCTAGTTAGCTTCCTGTCCAGCCCCCACCAGCTCCACTGAGTCCCGGGGAATCCTGAGATCTTCCAAACTGCCTTTGATAGTGTTTGTCTCCTCCGAGTCTCCCCACCCCCCAGCTGTCTCAGCAGCCTTCAGGGGGCCCCAGAGCCCACAAGTCCTGATTGGATTGTCCTGTCCATGCAGCGGCCACGCCTTCCAATGATCACTTTTGTGACTATGCAACTGGAGAGAGAACACTAGCTGCAGATCACAAAAATGACACTGGCAGCCGTGAGAGGGAGAGAGACAGAGGAGGAGGGGGAAAGGACAGAAGGACAGAGTGGGGAGACAGACGGAGGGAGGGAGAGACAGAGAGAGGCAGAGAGGGCAGGGAGGTGGACAAAGCGGGGAGAGAGGGGACAGAACAGCAGAGAGGTTCAGGGCAGGGGAAATGGTGATAGAAAGTGGGACAGACTCAGAGACAGTGGGAGAGGCAGGGGGAGGGGAGAGAGAGGGAAAGGAAGGAAAGACAGACGGGGGAGAAATAACAGAGGCAAAGAAACAGCGAGGGATAAAGAAGGACAGATGGGCAGGAGGGAGTGAGAGACGAGGGACAGCAGACACACAGAATATGCTGGAGATCGCAAAGAGCAGCCCTGGAGGCGACGAACCGGAGAGATGGGAGCCGGGACCCAAGAGAGGGACAGCAGGCAAGAGGGAGGGAGCTTGAACTCAGGTGAGCCCTTCTTGGGGGCGGGGGTAATGGAGGAGCCAGATAAGGGGAGGCAGGGAGAGAAAAGGGGCTGGGGGACTCAGCAGGCAGAACAGCAGAGCGAGAGCAGCGCGGGAGCGGGAGCGCAGGGGTGGAGGGATGCGCGCAGCCAGCCAGAGCATCCGTCCGGGCTTGCGGGGTCTGGAAGGGGGCGGCTGGAGGTCAGAGGCGGAAGCTCCAGGTCAGCCTGGAGGGCCCGCCTCACAAGACCGGGGCCCCCAGGAAGAGCTGGTGGCCTTGGGGTGGGGAGGTGCGGTGGGGACGCCCAGCTCCCGGGCCCCCGCTCGCGTGCCGCTCTCTCCCAGCGCTCCCTCCCTCACCTGCGGAAGTCCAGCAGCGGCCGGGTGGACGCCGGAGTGCCCTCTGCCGGCCAGCTGAGGAAGTGGAACTGCGTGAGCGTGCGCGTCTCCTGGGTCTGCACGTTCTTCAGGTAGAAGCTGCGCACCAGGAAGTCCTCGCACCAGATGTGCTCGGACACCAGGTTCACCTGCCGAGGAGGAGCGGAGCGGGCCTGAGCACGGCAGCGCCTCTCCAGATCCTCCCGGCCTCCCAGGCCGAGCTCGAACTCTCCATCCTCCCGGAAGCCTACCCATCTCCCCGCTCCTACTGCCCCAGCTGTCCCCAAGATCCCTAGTTGTCTCTGTCACTTATGGGCTGCTCAGGACAACGGGTGGCTTTCCCGCCCAGACACAGCCACCGTGGGCTTCTTGAGGTCAGAGTTCCTCCTTCCTCTTTCTCACAGAGTCCAGCAAAGCGTCTGTGCTACACACACCATCAACCTGGATGAGATTCTATATTTTTATTCTTTTTTTTTTTTTAACCATGAGCAACACCAATTAAAAAAAAAAAAATGCTGGGTGCTCATCGGATGATGAAAAACTACTGTCCGGTGCTCCCCTGGTAATGAGAGGCTTCTGTTTTCTCTTAGTGTCTCCTGCTTTCCAGGGGGCTCACCTTCCACGTGGCAGGAATCTGTTCCTCTTTCCTGGGCTCTGCCTCTCCCCAGTCCCCCCTCCCCCAATACCTATCCTCTCTCCTAATGAAAAAGTTTGTTTCTATTCTATTTGTGACTGATGGTTATTTCTTTCTTGGCTTTGGAAACTCAGCACTAAGTGAGGCTCGATTAACATAGGTCTTAATGTTGGTCTTTGGTTTTACTTCTCTTCTCTTCCCGTCTCATATACTCTTGGCTCCCAGCTTCTTACCTCAGTTTTGGTGGTTTTATAGTTTTATTTCTGTACCTTTCATCACAGGTCCCTACAAATGCTTTCTGGCCCTGGCTGGACACACACATGTAAACATATAGTACATGTATGTGTGTGTGCACGTGTGTATATACATATACAATTCATACATGTATGAATGGTTCACCATCCGCGGTCTCCATTCCCATCGTCCCCCCGCCATGGGGTCTTGCTGACCTCGTATACATGGTAGAGGGAGGACCCCTCGTCTGGCCAGTAGCGGTCACACTGCTTGACACCATCCTCCACCAGCGGGGTCAGCATGACGATGACGGTGCAGCCGCTCTCCCACACCATCTAGGGATGGAGATTCCGTTCTAACCTCTCTGGCTGCCCTCAAAGACCACTGGTCCCTGGAAAAGCCCTCCTTCCAAGAACTCACCTGCCAGAAGTCTGCAATGGTATGGGACAGCGGGCCCTGGGTGGCTATGTAGGCTGGCATCCGAGGGTCGTGCTCAATCTGGGACAGGGGAGACACGTCATGAGCCAGAATGGGAAATGCTATTATGGAGAGACTTGGTCGAAGGGAGCGGGTCAAGGTCTGGGAGAGCTTGAGAAACCCCCATTTCCATGCCAGGGTATAAGGCCCCATAAATCCAGGGCATCAGGTGGCGTGGATGGTGACCGTGAGGAAATGGAGTTGGCAGGCAGGATAAAAATGGGGCGGAGGAGGGGGCTGGAGCTAGGGCCACTTACAATGGGGCTGGCATTGATGTAATCACTCCGAGAAGGGCTGCTCTCCACCTTCAGCTTGATGCGAGCGTGATCATCTGCACAGACCCCACATCCCACCTCAGATGCCCCTCCAGTTACGGGGGTCCTGGTTCCCCTGCCACTTGGCCCAAGCCAGGAGCCCAGCCCTTCCCCTAAGCCCTCCACAGCTCCCCGCAGAGAGAGGGCTGGGCCAGGCTGGCCAGCAGGACTCACTCACAGGGCAGGAAGTCAGGGTGCCGGTTCTTTTTGACGTTGCCCTCCCCCTGGGCCGTGGCGCAGGTGTTGGGCTCCGCCTGGTAGGCGCACAGGGCCTGCCACTCCTTGGCCAGGCGATCCCGGTTCCGTAGGTGGTCCTCCATGTATGCCTGCAGGGATACGGCAGCCTGCCTCTGGCCCCCACCCCTGGCCCTGCCTCTTCCAGCATCCCGGGCCTTCACCGCCCCCCGGGGCCCCAGGCCCATCCTGACCAGAATCATGTGTCCCGTGGAGATGTCCATGTTGGCCTGGGCGGGCTCCTCGCACCAGGACGGTGTGCTGCTGTGGGAGCTGGGGCTGGCCTGGGCCGCGTCACTGAACTGGGAGGACACGCTGCTCACCCGAGAAGGCTCTGGCGGACCCTCTGCCCGGCTGAACAGGGACTTCGTGGCCATGTGCTGGCGGCACAGGTCCTGCAGAAGAAGGATCAGGCAGGGCCCCAGGATCCCCGAAGCCCTTTCAGCAGCGTCCCGGGTTCCATTCCAGGCTCCTCCCTGACTGATTCTGCATGAAACCCATCTCCTGGGGAGGGGGGGAGGCTCTGCTGCCCAGGCCCTCATTCTTTTCCAAGCTGCTCTGTTTGGGGGGTGCCTCTGACAAGCTCAGAGATGACAGTGGGATCCCGGAAGCATGGCCCCAGGAAGAACCTTAGGAAGCATCTGCTCCCAATTCCCACCCATTCAAGATGTCCTCACAACACCCCGGCTGGGGTTCTGTAGCCCCAGCCGGGCTATTCCCAGAGATGGGTGCTCACCGCCCCAGCCAACACCGAACCCTCACCCTGTGTGAGACCCAGACTCCCAAGCCCCTTCCACTCCCTCTCATCCACAAGCTGTAGGCCGCACACCTGGTACTCGAAGGTGGTGTCACCATGGGCCCCCTCAGGCCCCAGGGCGGCCAGGCGCTCCTTGTCCCGCTGCCGTGCATGCTGCCGCACACACAAGGCCACTGCCAGAGCCACCAGCAGCCCGGCCACGCCTGCCAGGGCCACCAGAGTGAGCAGCACAGAGCGCATGGGAGACGTGCTGCGGGCTGGTCGGGGAAGGACGGCAGCTGCCTCCTCCCTCTGTGGGAACAAGGCTAGAATCAAGGAGGGCAGTGGCAGGGGGGATTTAGGAGCTGTTCCTCAATCCCTTTCCCCCCCTCCATGCCGCACTCCCTGCTAGGGTATCTCCAAGGGCAAAGCTGGGAGGGCAAGGGCATGGTGGCACAGGCAGAAGGGCTCAGGTAGACCCAAGATCCTCCTTCTCAACCATCCGACCAACTCAACCACACCTCGCTGCCTGAAACTTAGTGGATGACCCCCACTAGGAGTTTTTGCCTTTAAATAATGAATGTAGAGAAGTTCGGAGAGTCGTGAGGAATCGCATAGTAGAATGTGAGGCAACAGTGTTGCAGAATAGAAATACATATTGAGTTTAATGTCCTTACTGCATAGGGTTTTCCCTTGGAATTTAGAAACTTTGCTCCAGAAGGCTAGGGACACTTCAAGTGATGTTTCCAAGCTGGAGGCCTTCCTATGGAAGGCTGGTCATGGAGGAGGAGGAGGGAGGGGAGGGGGAGGAGGAGGGGGAGGAGGGAGAGGAGGAAGGAGAGGAGAAGGGGGAGGAGGGGGAGGAGAAGGAGAAAGGGGGGGAAGAGGAGGAGGGGGAGGAGAAGGAGGAAGGAGGGGGAAGGGGAGGAGGAGGGGGAGGAGAAGGAGGAGGAGGAGGGGGACAAGGGGGAGGAGGAGGCAGGAGGAGCATCGGTCGCTGGCGCCATCTGCTGGCCAGAAAAAGAACTGCAAGGGGAGGGCTGCTTCGGCAAAGCCAGTGGACCAGCGAAGTACAAGAGGGAGGTTTCAGCTCTGGTTTTCCTGCCAAGTTTGCCCCCATCTCTTGTGGACAACGGCAGCCCTCTGGGGTTTCAGCTGATTCTTCAGTTAGCTCATACCTGTCCCACTCCTGTCTGCAAGATCTGGAGCCCTGTCTGTGCCTCCAGTTCCGACTTCACCAGCCCTGCAGGGAGGATGTGGGTCAGACTCTCTCCAGCTCCATGTGGTCTCCACAGAGCCCGTGTGTGTTGGGAATATTTCAAGGGGGGCATCAGCCACAGGCCTGGGTATGTCCTACTAAGGCTGGGGCTGGGACCGGGCAGTATTTACCAGCTTGATGGGTCACATCGGCCAAAGACAGGTTCTGTTCATTGTGCCGGATGCGGAAGGTGAGGGCCGGTCCCACCACACTGCCGAACAGGAGCTACGTTACTGCCTCACCCACCACAGACCCCAGACTGTAAAAGAGAGGCCAGCTCTGGCCCTCTCCCCACGAGAGGATGAAGCTGAGGCTTCATCAGATCAGATCAGAGATCAGAGATGCCTTACAGGAATATTGGAGAGTAATGCTGGATGAGGCCAGCACCCAGAGTGTGTGTGTGTGTGTGTCTGTGTGTGTGTGGTGGGGGGCACCTTCAGTGCAGCTGGGAGCATCTCTGACCCCACCTTGGCCACTTCCCCGAGACTTTGTCTTCCCTTCCTTCCCCGAGCGCCTCCAGCCACCTCTCCCCTCAAGGTACCTTCTAGATCCTTGCTGCCCCAGCTAGATACCAGCCCCACCTGATGTTGATGAAGCTGCCCGAGGACACGTGCACATGCTCAGCGAGGATCTCCAGCAGCTTCACTCCTGCAGCCAGACTCAGGGGCCTGAAGGTGGGGAGCAGGGAGAGGCAGGAAAGTGGGGATCCTTGTTTCACTTTCTTGAAACAAGCTACCTCCAGGGGTGCAGAGGAGGCCCTCCCCCCCAACCCCCATCCACTTCACATCTGGATTTCTGCTCTGTGCTTCTTGCCAGGCAGGCCAGCCCATACAACACCCCCTCCCCGGGGGGTGGGAGGCGGGGCTGGAAGGCTTCCCCAGGCTGAAACCTTACTTCTGGTCAGTGACAATGTAGCCATACTCCTCTGCTGATGGCTCAGCTGATGGCTGGGTCTCCGCTGGGGGCTGGCTCTGGCCCAGGGGACTTTTCTTCTCCAGCAGGACAGGTGCGGCAAGGTGGCTAGCAGCTTTGGGGGACTCGGAGGATCCAGAGCTCAGCACCTGCTGGGCTTTATTGGAAGTGGGGCTGGCAGTGGGGTATCCAGGCAGGGAGGGCGTTGGGGGTGGAGGCTCCGCCGTGTTTCCACTCTGCACCTGCTCCTCCATTGTCTGTTTAGAAGACAGGCTAGAGGTATGGTCTCTGGACAGTATTGGGGATGGGAGGGGAAGGGGGTCCACATCTTAGGGAGTCTGAGGTCCCTAAAGAGGACCTTGGGACTTGTTTCTTTCTAACCCCCCAGGGCCCAGGGCAGCACTGGGCACAGAGAGGTCACCCAGAAAAGTGAGTCAGGTGGATGAATGAATGAATGAATGAATGAATGAATGAATAAAGGATTAAATGAGTGCAACATGGTCAGTAATGATCCACAGGATGGAGCTGGAGTGGGGAGAACCTCTGGAGTAAGGGGAGGTGGTGGTAGGAGAGACGAAGGCAGGCAATGGTTTTTAGCTTTCTGTTTAGCCACAAAACGTCAGAAGTCACACATGTGAAAAAGAGAGCTCTTCATGCTACAGGGAGGGTCAGGAGCCTGCGTGCAACTCCCCTCTTCACCTAGGGATCCTCAGAGCAGGGTATGAAATGACTAGTGAAAAAAGCAGCGAATTGAGAATTCCAGCTTCTAGACCCAGCTCTGCCATCAACTTGAGGTGAGAGCTTAAGGCAAGGACCTGTGGTCTCTGGGCTTTGGTTCCTCCCCTAATGAGGAGGGTTGGAAGATATAGATCTCGGTCCCAATGCTGAGGTTTAGATTCTGACAAGGGGGTTTGCTGCTAGGGGCGCTATGGGTCAGGGAGGTGCCCAAACTCACTTTCTTGATGTCAGCTCCAACATTTACAACCCCTCCTGTAGAGACAGGAAAAACAAGACTCTGGGCAAAGGGCCAAGGTGAAGGTCCCAACACAGGTAGGAGAAAGGGCCAGCGGCCCTAAGCCTGTTGCACCTGCTGTGGCCTCTTTGCCCTCAGTCAGTGACCCAGCCCTGTCTCTGGTCTCATCCTGAGCACGGTCTCATGCCCGTTTGCTTCTACCTTATGATTGTTTTATCAGCTCCTTCTGGAGTTATTGGCCACACCTCTCAAAACTATTCTTTGTTCAGTCCTCCCCCTACCCATCAATTACTGGCTTCACCTGGCTTTGGCCACCTCCTTCCTTCGAGGCTGTTATCATCCACCCACCTTCCTTGGTGCCTCCTGATGGCTGCTCATACCCCCTGTTGGCTTCTTCTTCCATTACTCCCATCCTCCAGTTCTTTCCCAATCTAACTCAGCTCACCACCCACTCCCTTGCTTCCCGCCCTTGGCAGGCAATGACCCTGTGCGCGTGTCTCAAAGGAACTGCCTTCTCTGCCCCTGACCTTGCCCTCTAGGCTGCTCCATGTGGTCTTGAGAGGTGGGGCAAGCGGCCGTCATGGAGCTGGCGGTTGCTAGTCTCTCTGCCTGGACACTCACCCAGGTTTCGTCCTGTGCCCTTGGGCAGCAGCTGCAGCAGGGTGGAGAGGGTGGAGAGCTGCTCAGGGGTCAGCTGACGCAGCTCCACCCCATAGCCCGCCAGCACAGCTGCCAGTCTCTGGAGAGTCACGTCTGCTGGGAGCCAGACACAGAGCTTATGGCGAGACGGTGGCAGTGAGGTGGTGGCGGCGAGATGAACTCGTAGGAGGCATTGGGGGGGAGGGTACTAGCATACTTAAGAGTTTCTTCTCAAACCCCAGGAGACTGATGCCTTCCACCTTCCAGCCCTCATCCACACTTGGGGGGAAAGGCCTTCTTAGGGTCAAGACCAAACTTTAGGCCCACCATGGACATCTAGACTCTCCAGCTGAAGAAGAGTTATGGCATCTCCACGCCCCACCGTATCCCCACTGCCTACCTAGTGCCCGGCATAGATCAGGTTGTCAATAGGGACATTAGTTACATATATGAATGACTTTAAGGACAAGTTAGCAAATGCATGGGTTGTTGGGAAGGAGCCCCCGAATGCAGCCCCCACAGGAAGGGAATAGATGCTGAGAACTCTGTTACCTGGCTGCTCTGCTGGAGAAGGAGGTTTCTCCCTGCGACCTTCTAGCCCTTCCTCCTTGTAGCCCTCTGCAGAGTCCTTTGCCCGGCTGCTGCCCCCTTGCTCTGGCAGCCTTGGTGCCCTGACCCTGCTGGGCACTGGCAGCTCCTGGGACAGGTAGAGTAGCCCTGAGTTCTGGAAAAGTTGACCAGGTGAAGGCCCTGGAGGGTCCCCATAGGAGTGGTCAGAGTGGGCCCCAAAGATGTCCTTGGAGGCAGTTCTGCTGAAGAGGGTAGAAGGTTCGCCCTTGGGCAGGGGGCCGACACTGACCATGCCTGGCGAGCCCTCTGAGCCCCGGGAGCCATCGCGGGAGCCAAACTGTGGGGAAATCAGAGATCCAGGTAAGAGCAGATATCAGGGCTCGGGGACAGGTGTTGGGGTGAGGCCAGTGTTTAAGGCTCACCTGATGGAACAGGTAGGGCTGCAGCAGGGCGGGTTCATAACTCAGAGCAGGGTGGGGGGCCTGCGGGGGCAGTAGCAGGTGCTCCAAGAGAGGGGGCAGCAGCTCAGCCTGCAGGGGGGAGAGTGGAGAGCCTACCCCAGCTCCACCCCCACCCCCTGGAGACTGAGGAAGCCGGTGCTGGCCTGCAGGGGTGGAGCCAGTAGGGATGCCCTGCAAGAGCAGCTCCCCAGCGGGACCAGGTCTCCTGGGCACCAAGCCAGATCTGGGGAAGAAAGCAAAGTGTATGTGTGTGTGTTGGTTGTGTTGGCAGAGATGGTGGGACCAGACAGGCTCAGCAGTTTAGAGTAAACGTGACCTCTTAAGAAATGAGCTAGCCTCAGGGGAAGAGAGAGTAGCATGGGGGACGGGCCAGAGGGCCAAGCCTGGGCACAGGTCATTGCCTCCCCGGTAAGCATGCCTAGGTCCCTGAAACAGCGGGGAGGTTAGGGTTGTATGAGACGAGGAATGGAGGAGAGAATGGGTGCAGGGAAAGGCAGCCAGGTGACTCTATAGATAAACTGCAGCTGCAGTTTGCCCCATTCCTCCTGTATTCGTATCCCCACACCTGCCTCTCCAAGTATGCATTCAAGCATTCAGTTCAAACATTCAGTACTATGCCCCCCTACTCTGCCCTCCTACCCAACTCTGCCTTTTTCATCCTGCTATCACCGCTGGAGCCCCATGGCCCTTGTTGACTTTCCTCTGCTTGCAGGGTCTGAACAATGCCTTCAGAGGCCCTAACCGCAGTAAGATGATGGTCTTTCCACATACGCTTCCACATAGTAATGAAATGGAACATTAAACATTTTCCGTATGATGAAATTCTCATTTGTCCCATGCTGACTCCTTTGATGTTTCTTTTAGGTTATGAAATGTCCAAGTTTTTCAAAACTTTTTCCCACTGTTTTGCTGGATCCCTGGGGGTGAGCTCAGCTCAAACTGAGAATGTGAACATGTCAGATGACCACTCCTAAATCTCTTTTACCCATGCCTGAGGCTGCTGACCTTGGTGCCCACTTCCCTCCCCCATCCCTCTGTCCATCAGGACAGGACCACAGACCCACCAACCTTGCCACACTAGAGCTGTTGAGAAAGGATGCCTACCTGTCCCTTGGACGGGGCTCTGGGGGGTGAAGCCTGGGTATGCGTTCCATCTCCTGGGAGATCACATACTGGGTGAGGTCATCGTGCCAGGACAATCCTGTCAGGGGACAGGATAGGGTGAGGTTGGCTCAGGACAGTCTGAGGGCCCAGTAACAGGGACCAGTGGAAATCAAAACCGCCTCCCCTACCCTGTAGTGTATTGAGTTTGGCAGAGCAGAGGGGCAGTGGAGCTGGTCCAGAGACCTGGTGGGTGATCTGAGCTGTCCCCTTCCCACACTCAGGTATGGATTTTGGAGTCAGACTGCCACCAGTGAGACTAAGTTTGAATCTTCTGTCATTTACCCATTGTGCAACTTTGGGCAAATTGCTGAACCTGTCTGAGCCTCAATTCTCTCATCTGTAAAATGGGGGTTTATACCTCCTAAGATTGTGATAATTAACCCAATGTAACATGGTAAGAATAGTCCCTGTCACATAGTGTACTTTAAACAGCTGTTATCATCATCATCATCAACATCATCATTATTTCTATTCTTTTTGTTGATCTTGAACCTTACTTTTTCTGTAAAGTGGGAATAAATACACACTTTGTGGGGCTATTGTGAAGATCAAGTGCAATCAGAGAAATGAAAGTGCTTACAAAATTCTAAAGCACTATACACATTTTAAACCTTCACCATCACCACTATGACCACCACCATCAGTCATCTTATGACTCTTTCCTTTCATGACACTGCTCTCAGGAAAGGTTAGTTACCTATTCTAAAGGCATAGTCTCCCACTCTCCACCCCCATTCCTTCTTTCCTGCTTCTGAGTTAATAGTCTGTACTGCTCCTAACTCATATTCTAAGATTGACTAGCATCCATACCTGCCTTCTTGCCTCTGAACATTAAATAACTCATCCTATCTAAGGCCAATTCTTCCACTTGAGCACTGGATTTCATCCCTTACTACCTGCTCAAGAACATCTCCGCAATTTCCCCATTTCCTACATGATCATTTTCCTCTGTTCTCTACTGAATTATTCTCTTTAGCATACAAACACGATGGAATTCTTTTCATCTTAAAAAATTACTGCATGACCCCACATTCCTCTCCAGTGATCACGCCATTTCTTTCCTTTTCTTTGCAGCAAGACTCCTTGAAGGTGTTATCTCTACTGGTTGTATCCAATTCTTTTCCTCTCCTTGCCTCTTCATCCACTCTATTCAGGATTTTATTCCCACCTATTCTACCAAAACTATTTTCATCCAAATCACCAGTGACTTCTGCTTATCTAAAGCCAGTGGCCAATTCTCCAATCTCATCCTACTTCACCTACCATCATTATTTGACACTGTTGATCACTTGTTCCTCTGCAATACACTTCCACTTGGCTTCTAGGACACTAAACATTCTTGTTTTTGCTCCTACCTCCATGGCTCCCCCTTCTCAGTCTCCCTTTTTGGTTCCTCTCCTTGTCCTGGTCCTCTTAATATTATAATTCTCTAGGCTTCTTCTTCATATATACTAAATCGTTTGGTTATCTCATCTACCTCATAGGTTTAACTGCCATTAATATGCCAAAGAATTCCAAATTCCTATCTTTAGTCCAGAATCCTTCGTCTCTCTTTCAAAATTCAATCTCATACTTTTAACTTCCCACTCTACTTGAATGAACATCTTAAATTCAGTATATTCAAAACTGAACACCCCCTTCCCCAGGTTAATCCTTTTGCATAGTTAATAACATCTTTATTAACATAATTATTCAGGCAATAAAATCTGGTGTCATCCTTGACACTTCCCTTTCTTTCACAGCATTGTCCAATATTTCATGAAGTTATGCTTACTACCTTTAAAATATATGCAGAATTCTGTCATTCCTTTCTACCTCCCTTCAACCACCTGATCCATACCACATTCATCTCTTACATGAGTTATTGTGATGCTTTTAATGATCTCCCTGCTTCTACCCTTGACTCCCTTCCGTATATTGTCAACAGGAACAAGCATGATCCTTTTAAAGTAGAGGTGAGATTATGCACCCCTATGCTCAAAACCTTGTCATGGGTTCCTCTTTTACTCAGAGTAAAGACAACATCTATCCATACATTCTCTTATAAGTCCCCACGATGATCTGCATCCCTTCCCCCAACACCTATCTGACTGCCTCCTCCACTTTTCCTATCACTCCTCCACAGCCAGACCATAGAGGTGTTCTTCATGGTATTCCTCAAACTCGTGCTCCTGCTTTAGTACAGTCTTTTGTTCTAGCTCTTTGATCAGGTTGAAACATTGTCCCCAGATAAACTTCTGGAAAACACCTCCACTTCCTTGATGTCTTTGTTCAAATTTCATAGTTTCAATAAGGTCTACCTTGACCACTCAGTTTGATATTGAAGCTTCCTACCCCACCATATCTGCCCCTTTATCATGCGGTAATATTTGTTTTTTTCCATGACACTTATCACCTTACAACATACTATATATTTTCTAATTTATATATTGTATTACCATTACCCCCCAAAATGTAAGCCCCAGTAGACAGAGCTTTGTCTGTTTTATTCTCTGATACATCCCAAGCACCTAAAACTAAGCTTGCCATGTAGTAAATACTCAATAAATAGTTGTTGAATGAGTGAATTTGATGAGTGGGGTATTCTCCTGGCTGAGGACTCCAGAATTCATGGTTCTGGAGCACTCAGACAGTTCCAGGGAGTGGGTTAGTTCTAAGGAGATGGATGCTGGCCTCTGCCAGTGGCTCCTTCTGTGGAGGTTCCCTCTAGACTCCTCCAAAGAGTCCAAATGTGAACAGCCCATCTCTATGGCTCTACCCACACTCCTGTCTTTCCCCCTTCTCCAGCAAGGTCTGGGAAGGTGAGGCTGTAGAAGTAGGTGTGATAAGAATGTTTCATGAAGAGAAATTCTTGAGTCAGGTGGCCCCTCACTTCCCCACCCTTATCTAACAAAGCCCCCGTGTCTTTCCTTCAGTGCAGCTAGACCTCACCTTGGGACATGAGCTGTCGGAGCACACTTTGTAAGCGCTGAAGAACTGGGGAGGTGACTTGCAAAAGGGGCCGGGCCTGCCCCACTCCCACCTGGCACTGTCCAAACAAGCCATCTAAGAGCACAAAAGTGGTGTCAGCAGGAGGCTTGGACAAGAGGTTTTCCAAAGTCCAGGTTGCAAATGGGCCTCACTCTCTCCATCTCCTCTCTTGGCTTCAGAGAATTCTGCTCCCTCAGGCCATTCCCTCTTCTCCCCAAGACTGGTACCCCTTTCCCCCTCCAGGCCTCCCGCACACTTCTTTCTTATTGTGTCCCCTGTCTGGTAAATCCTATGCCTGGGCCTCACTCACCCTGAATACAGACTTCAAGGTGAGAGCAGAGTCTGCGGTCAAACAGACAGCCTGTAGAGGGAAAAGGGAGCAGAGACTCAGACACCCCCACACACAGAATGGTCAGAGGATGGACATGCTGGGAAAGGGGGAAACAGATGGGGTCCATTCTTTCATCCTAAGAAAGGCTTTCAGTTGGAAGGAGAGTAGGGAAGAGGCCTAGAATTCTTAAGAGAAGGAAGCACAGGATCTGGCTTTGGATTTTAAGGATCTAAGAGTCTGGATCCTTTCCCTAAAATCTTCAGTTTGCTTAATTGAGTGATGGGGAGAAGGCTTCCAGGTGCAGGGGGTAGTGGAGGATCATATACTCTCATAGAATTACTATGGGGGGAATTTTGGGTTAAATTCTGAGGAAAACGGGACTTTCCCCTCCAAATCTCCAAAAGCATTCTAACTATGATGGGCTAGGACTCAAAAAAGATGGAAACCCTAACACACCTTCCTTCCATATGGGAAAGGGGCATGGGTGGGGTGTCTCTAAAACAATGCTCCCCACACTGTCCCTACAGTCAGCGGCCCCTGAGTCGCTAGCGCTGTCCGCGGTGCTGAACTCTGAGTCTGGCGCCACCCCGAGGGCTACCTAGCCTGGAAGCAGTTATAGGGGAGGGAAGGGTGTTAGGGTCAGGAGTCTCCACAAGACCTGACCCCTCCGCCGTTCCAGACTTCATTTATCACCCTACCAACCCACAGCGCCACAGGAAGTACCTTGCATTGGCCTCCAACCCAGGTGGGGAAGGAGGGCGTCAGATGATGAGGCTGCGCCCCTTCCCCCACGCGCCCCACCACCCCACCCTCCCCCGGCCCATGAGTCAGCGCTGACTGTCTCTGTCCGCTCAGATGTGAGTCAGCACCGGCCTGGCTGTGGGGAGGGGGACAGGAAAGGACCCTTCTCCCTTCACCCTCTTTTGCCGCCTCCCCTAGCCGTCCTCCTCTTATTGGCGATCAGATTGCAGCAATCTGCCTTTCTAAGCTTAAAGAGAAACCCTGGCCCCTCCTTCGGCCTGATCCTCTCCTGAGAGCCGGGACCCCCCCCACCCCCCCGGCTCATGGCCCCAACTCCTACTGCCCGGACATCAGGGCTCTCTTCTACCCCTACCTCCCACCCCCAATCCCTCAGCGCGTCATCACTTCTTTGGCGCCTCAGCGCGACTTCTCCCGTGGTCTTGTAGCCAGTCTCTAAACCCTTCTGTCCATATGCACCCCCATTCTTCCTCCCAAACCCGCAATCTTGTCCCGAGCCCGCTTCTCTTAGGTCCCGCCCCCGTATTCCCAGCCCCACCTCCAGGCCTACGCCCCTTTCCTCCCAGACGCCCTCTCATCTTCCTCACCTCCCAGTGCTTCCCCCTACCCTACTCCAGACACATATTCTACCTAAGCTTCCTACCTTCGCGACACCCCTCCCCACCCCCCACCGAGTTTTGCTCCCGGCACCACACTCCGCCCCCCACCCCACCCCCCGCATTTCCTCCTGACCGTGGGCACTAATGGCGCTGCAGCCTCCCGGGCGGCTGCTCAGCAGCAGGAGGCAGAGGAGCACCCGGAGACCCCCGGATCCCCCGGGACCCCCAGGCCGCCGCGGGCGCCGCATCCTTCCGGGCTCCGCGCGCTCGCTCCCCTGCCACAACCGCAGCGACGCGGGCGGGAGCCAGCCACAGGGGCCGAGGCGGGGCCTGCCACTCCCCACCCACCTACGAGGCGGGGTCTATACGCCCCTCTCGCGGCAACTCGGCCAACCCTGGGCTGATGGTGACGGCATCTCCACCCCCGGCTCTTACGCTTATTTGCGTCATACGTGGCGTAAGAGCTCTGGCTTACGGAGGTACCTACCCGCCGCTGTTCTCCACCAAATAGTAGGAGCTACACTAGAATTCCCACTTGGCCCCACCCCCTTTTGACATATGCTTCTCCCCAAGGACTACCACCTCTATCACCCAATCCCAAGGTTGGAGAAAAGGGCTACAATTGCGTGGGGGCCAGGAAATATACGTGAGTCCGCTAGTATAAGCCCTAGGATGAGCATAAAACTTAGCATCTCAATTGATGGTACTGGTATCATCCTTAACAGCAGAGATGGTTTTGCGTGTGTGCCTGGATTCCAGTTCTAGCAATGCCACCTACTGGGAGTATAACTTTGGGCAAGTTGCTTAACCTCTCTGCGCCCAAATTCCTAATCTGTAAAATAGATGTGCTAATAATTCCTACCTCACAAGGTCGTTGTGGGGATTCCATGAGTTAAACTCATGTGGCTCACTTAGAACAATGGCTCCACTGGCATATACTAAACACGTGATACATATTCGCTTTTGTTATTAGCCTTGACTCTCTTTTCTTTTAACCTCTCCTACCTCAAGCCTATCAACATCTTATGGTTTCTACCTGCAAAATGTATCTCCCATCTGTCTATTTCTTCTTTCCTCCATATTTAGTACTTTATCTAAACCACTGTGCTCTTTCATCGCGAATATTACTGTAATCATCTAACTAGTCTTTTGCTTTCACTCTTCTCACCCAATAAGCTAGGGAGTGAGCTTTCTAAAGTTCAAATTTGATCACTTTATTCTCTTGCTTTTCGTTAAAAATTTTCCAAAATACAAGAAAAGATAGGGTGCATAGTAAATACTCATATACTCATCATCTAGACTTAACGGTTATTGCTATTTTGCCAAATTTGCTTCTTTCAAAAAGTCGATTATAAACATCACATTTCCCTTATAAATGTTTCAATATGCATCTCCAAGAAATAAGGCTATTTTCCCACATAATCCAAATGCCGTTATGACATCTAACAAAATTTACAGTAACTCTCTAATATCATTTAATGCTTAGTTCATATTCAAATACTGAAATTATTTCCAAGAATGTCTTTTTCCATCTGTTTTGTTCAGAGTAGGAGTAAAAAAAAAAATAGGAGTCAAAGACCACCATTGCATGTGGTTATGTTTCTTAATTCTCTCTAAATTAACATAGACCCCCCCTCATTTTTGGTATTGTCTTGTTGAATAGACCAGGTTAGTTTTTCTTTACAACTCCCCACCTTCTGAATTTGTCTGATAGTTTCCTCATGATAGATTTCCCTGTATTTCCCTTGTGTCTATCCTGTATATTCCCTGCATTTACTGTAAACTAGAAGTTATATCTAAAAACTTGATTGGATCAGATTAAACAGTTTTTTAAGCAAAATGCTTTGTAGGTGATGCTTATGCCTCCAATTATGTCATTTCAGGAAATGGGTAATGTCTGCCTGTCCTACTCTTAGTGATGTTAAAATTGATCACTGGTTTAAGGTAAAGACTGTATGTAAAGATCACTGTATGTAAACTTATGTTTCCCTCTAGTGACTCATATGTAATCCATGGGATGATATTTTGGCACTGTGAAAATATTTAGTTCCCATCAACTTTTCACCTAATGGG
Source organism: Potos flavus (assembly GCA_028534135.1). Taxonomy (NCBI): domain Eukaryota; kingdom Metazoa; phylum Chordata; class Mammalia; order Carnivora; family Procyonidae; genus Potos; species Potos flavus. The sequence continues at coordinate 157,447,068 of CM052883.1, forward strand.
TTTGCTATTCCTTGATGGTCCTCGACTAAATTGTTTCATTAGAGGCCGCAAAATGGTGACTTTTCTAATTCTATCATTCCTTTAATATTTATTAGCTGATATTATTTTATAAAGAAGAACTCTCTTCATCAGCTGGAGTTATTTACTCCGAAATACAATTCCAACTGGAAAGGTAGCATACATTCTTATTTTTTTAGTTTACCAATTTGCAGCGTAATGAATTTAGGTATAGTAGTTATCTCCAACAGTGACAAATAAATTTTAAAAGAATATTTTAATGATGTTTCTTGTTTGAGCATTACTATGGAAGTGTGGATTTTCATATATTCAATGCGCATCAATCAATTGCAGTAATTATTTTTTATATTCAAATTGGCTCAGAATAAGTCAGTGAAATCTCCTTTAAACTGGCTCTGGTGTCCTTTTGAAACATCCCATTAATCACTGACAGTTCTCTTGCTTTCTATCACTCAAGAGGTACCTGGTTCATCTCTTTTATTCTCTGCCCTAGACATGGAAGCAGCCATTCTTCCAAAGAGACTTGGTAGCTTTTAGTAAGGACTGATTTTAGAGATCACAGTCTGGGACTTAAGGGTGATAATAGCAACTGAGATGACATCACTTATAGGCCCTTTCAGCACCCAGAGCTAGAATATTAAGACACACACAAACACACACACACATACACACACACACACACACATTCACATACAGTCATATTTCCAATTAAAACTTAACTGTGATTTGTACTGAGCTCTTTTGATTTTGTACTTGTATCTCTTTATTCTTACACTGAAAACTTTGGTTACTTATGACATTAATGTAGTCACTTATATGTGTAGTCCTACAATATAAATACAATAATTTACAAATAATAATGCATATTTTACTCTACTAATAAAACAATAAAGACATTTAAGATGTGTGGTAGTTTATCTTGTCCTTGGAATATAATTCCTTAGGATATACCATCAAAATACTGCATTGTAAAGTAATCTGAGATAGTTCTTTTGTTTGTATTGTCATTTTTACCAGTATGATATATAATTCAGTTTGTTTCCATTTGCTCTCAGTTTTAGGTTGTTGTTGTTTTTTTTTACTTTATATATAATTTTATTTTTTTTGAATATGTAAAATATTTACATTTTTCAAAAATCAAAACTATATAATAAAATATACTCAGGGAATTCTTCTTTGCATCTTCCACAATTTCTCTTGCCATCTTTTAAAAAAAAAATTATTTATTTATTTTAGGGGGGAGAGAGAGAGAGAGCACAAGCAGGGGTGGAGGGAGAGGAAGAGGGAGGGAATCCTCAAGCAGACTCCCCACCAAGCGCAAGCCCAATGTGGGGCTTGATCCCAGGACACTGAGATCATGACCTGAGCCAAAACCAAGAGTTGGACCCTCAGTCGACTGAGCCACCCAGGCGCCCCCCCCCCGCCATCTTTATCACTTCACTCATTTATTTTCTTTTTAAAACCTTTGTAAATTGTAAAATAAAACAAACAGAAAAATACATAAAACAAAAATGAGCAACTCAAGAATTTATCACAAAGTGAACACCCATGTAATCCAGGTCAAGAAACAGAACATGTCTAGCACCTTAGAAATCTTATTATGTCCCACAATCATTACCTCTTCCCAAAGGTAACCAGTTTTTAAAAAAGATTTTATTTATTTGACAGAGAGAGCACAAGAAGGAGGAGCAACAAGCAAAAGCAGGCAGAAGCATGCTTCCTGCTGAGCAGAGAGCCTGACTCCAGCTCCATCCCAGGACCCTGGGATCAGGACCTGAGCCAAAGGCAGATGCTTAACTGACTGAGCCACCCAGGCACGCCCCCTCCCAAAGGTGACCATTATTCATTATTTTTTTGACCATATTTCTTTGCTTTTCTTTACAATTTTATAACATAGGGATGCATGGTTAGGTTATGAAACTGTAAAGAAAAGTAAAGATATATAGATTTTGTATTATTCCCAGTCTTGGTTTATCATGAGTAGTGTGACTATGTACACCATTGTACATCTTTCCTGTTGCTTGTGGGTGCCAGGGGGAGCAGACAGCCTGTAACAACCTTAAAGGGAGGAAGATGGGGGGAAAAACACACCCTGTTCTTATTCTCCTCGTTCCCTCCCTCTGATTTCTCCTAGGTATTCCCATTGTCCTAACCTAACAAGAATCCAGAAGAAGAGGGAGCTCACTAAAGTGGGCTTTACAGGTTAGGCTGTTGGGAGAGAAAATAGGATGAAGTCAAGTAGAGAGTAGATCCTAGCGGGAAAGTTGAGGTATCTGGGTATCTGTTTTTGATCCCCTTTCCCCCCCCTTTCTCTCTCTCTCTTTTTGAGAAATCATCTGTCAGTATAATTGTTACTCTTTTGTAGGTAACCTGTCTTTGATTGTTAACAGCTTTACTACGCTGTGATTAGAGAGACATTTCTTTTCATTATTCTCCCTGAGATTCAAAGAGCTTCTTGAATACATAGCTTGATGTCTTTCATCAATTTTGAGGCATTCTCAGACATTATCTCCTTAAATATTGATTCTACCCCATTTTCTTGTTCCCTTCTTTCTGGAACTCCAAGTAAATGTATATTAGACTGTCATGTGTCATCTTTTATGATTCTACCTTATCTTTTGTATTTTCCATTCTTCTGTCTCTCTGTACTTCATTTTGGATATTTTCTTTTGAACTACAGTCCAGTTTACTAATTTTCTCTTCACATGGGCACAGCCTGATGCCTTGAACTCAGCCAGAAACCATGGTACACTCAATCTAGTTTAATTATAGAACTATTTATAAATGTATGGACAAGTAAAGAAATAGAGACCTTTGTCAACTCACAACCTGTCAGGAAGGGAGCCAGAGGAATGCATACACTGAATTCTCTCCCTTTTTGGACCCTGATATCTTGCCAATACCTTCTATTGGACAAATCCAACCATAAGCCAGTGAGCAAAGACCTACAGTTGATACAGTTCATACACAGTAACCTGGGTCCATAGAACAGGGTGAAGAAAGATGGAGTATGAATATGATGGAAAAATGAGGAATATCTAGCTTAATCCTAGCTTCTACTCTTACCATTTATTTGGATGAAAACCCTGTATTCTTGGGGCGCCTAGGTGGCTCAGTGGGTTAAGCTTCTGCCTTCGGCTCAGGTCATGATCTCGGGGTCCTGGGATCGAGCCCCGCCTCGGGTTCTCTGCTCAGTGGGGAACCTGCTTCCCCCTCTCTCTGCCTGCCTCTCTGCCTACTTGTGATCTTAAATAAAATCTTAAAAAAAAAAAAAAGAAAACCCTGTATTCTTATGACAAGTGACACACACATCCTTTAATTCAAGTACACTCTCATATGAAACCTAAAACATAGTGCAATGCCATTGTTCTTGATACAAAGTAGCAGGGAAGAGAAATGGGAGAAAAAAAGAAACTACTGTGCCAAGTTATTTTAAACACAGCTGCTACAACCCCTTCTCCTGTAGGGGATCCTGAGGCCTAAATTGACAGCTACAAGTTCCTTAGGCTCCCACCCATTTCATGGCTTTCTTACTGTGGTCAGCACCTTGACTGGATCAGATTTTTGAACTGGTGGGTTGAGCCAAATCTTTATTTCTGCAGGATCTGAATCTTTGATGTTCCTGGCTTTGTTTGGTTTCTACAGTTTTTGTTGAACCAGTACTACTGGGAAGAATAATACAAAGAGCCCAGGTTAATTCCTCTGGCTCCGGTTATAACCTTTTTTTGCCCTCATTTTGTAGCAGTAACTCAACTTCTCCCTGGCAATGGAGTCAATCACTGTGGCTAATTTAGTGATACCCATATCTGTCTATCAGTTTAGCGGCATGAGGAACACAGTGACCAGGGGGTAGTCTCAGCTTCCAATTCAACTCTGACTATGACTGTGGTGTAAACATTCCTTTCTTGGGCACTAGCACCTGTGAACTCATCATTCAGGAGATGGGAAGCAAAGATTCCTTCAGAGATTTTGAAGTATAATAGTGAGGAGGCCACTCTGACCTTTACATTTTGGCTCCAAAACTCTTGAAGATGAATAAAACAACCACTCTGTAAGTTCACTAATGGTGAGTGAGTGTTGTCAGAAGTATTGTGGACAGAAGGGCAAATCCATATACAGAATATAGTTCACTGCATTTTATCATGGTGAAAGGGGTTCAAAATAAAAATCCGTCACCAGGTGCGCCATATTGGGAGCTCAGTATTATCCTCTGCTGCTGGCAAATTGGTATTCAGAGGTGGCTGTAATCACACCATTCATGAGGAGGGATATTCACATTGGTAAGCCCATGCATAGCCTCATTTCCTGCCACCACATCCATTGATATGTGGGCCCATTAAGAAAGTACCAGGCTGGGTGGAGAAAGAGGATGACTGATATCCACAGAATAACCTGATTATTGACAAGCTTTTCTATAGTCTATGTCTTTCCATGGTTATTTACACAGGAAACCATGACTATTTTCACACTCCGTGTTCATCTGAATTGTGCTGTAATGTAGCACTTTTCCACCACTAGCTGACACCTGCATTTTGTGCAAACACCTATAAATTGGCTCTGTGCTTTTCCTCCCAGTCTGTTAGCTGGTCATAGAGAATTCCCCGTAAGGCCATAATAAGGTTGTGGGAAAGGCAGTGGAGCAAGGAAGTTACTTTCTCACGCAACTTATTTCATCCAGATCTTCTTGGGCCCAGTCTCGTGTACACCATTTCCATTTAACCTCCGATGTTATGGTTTAGTGGATTGGATAATACCCAGTGCATAATTACTGGTTGTCCCATGGCCAGGTGTTCAGTATATCAGGGCCTGGTAGGAAATTAAGCTGCTCTTCAAATGGAGAATAGCTGATGGCCTAAAAGGGCACCATCTTCCTTTAAAATCCTAGGGATCTACACTATACTAATCTTACTGGGGCTTGCCAGAGGATTCATATGACATTACAGTCTGCTGCAGACCCTTCCAATGCTACTGAGACCACTGGTTATAATTATCAAGTGAAAGGACAACTTGCATTGCAACCTGGAATTCCTGTGGAATGTTTCCTTGCTTCAGGCCATACTAAAAGTTTAATGGGTTACTGGTAAATAGGTCAGAATAGCACATTTAAATGTGTTCCAGGTTGCCTCAAATGCCAAATAGGCTCATTCTTCCGTAAAGATCTTTGTCTCTTTTTTATTGTGGTAGATGTGCAAGGTTAATTAATTTATCTCACTTGAGAGAGGGCAGCTCGACATGCCACAGATAATTGGACCCTAGAAACTTCATTAATGTAGCAGGACTCTGAACTTTCTTGACATTCTTCTTCCATGCATGTGTTTTATGACATCTAGGGCACATGCTGTTCTGCCCGCCATATCCAGTTGCCACAATATCATCGAAATAATGGACAAGTGTGATTTCCTGTTTCCTCTGATGTCTTGGGTTGAGATCTGAAATGATGAGGGTCTTTGGCTTCTTTGGAGGACTCCTCAAGTTTTTTGTGTTGATTTGTGTTCTGAGCATGTGTTTGTAAGCTGTAATGAGCACTGGCCTCAGGTCAGAATTAAACAAAAGCCTTATTTGCATTACTAACAACCCCACTATTATGAAATATACCTGGGAACCGGCTGTCCTACGACCTGATGGCTGTTGGATTTCTTTGAGTTCCTTTACTCTCTCTTCCTGTGGAATCAAAGCTGAAGGGCATTCTCACTGAAAGTCAATCACTTATGAGCCAGCAAATTTAAATATCACTGGTTACCTCCCAATATCATACTATAATCAAAGAAAACTTTTATTCACCTTTGGGCAAAAAGAGATAAAGAATAATAGTCATACCATTGGGGAAACATCCCAAGGGCCAATGGGACAGGAAAAGTCAACATCACCTCAAATGGAAAATGTGGGGACTCATCCACGAGTGTCTTTTAGGTATAGTTTCCCCCCTTTGGACCACATAAATTTTATCCTTTCCTGTTAAGGGTGGGAATTAACCTATAAATTCTAGACAGTGAGGCAAACTTGGCATCGTAACTGTCTGAGGATTGCACTGTGTATCAGAAGCTGCATGGTGCCCATGGCTATCGTCTTTCACCAATTCACAAATGTTACCTTTTAATGAAGAACTTGCTCCAATGTCTACATTTATGAACTCTCTGGGTAGAGGAAAAAGGAGCTTCCTTAGATTTTAAATTTGTAATAAAGGCCTATTTAAAAAGAAAAATGGCGGGGCACCTGGGTGGGTCAGTCTTTGAACGTCTGTCTTCGGCTCAGGTCATGATCCCAGGGTCCTGGGATTGAGCCCCGCATCGGGCTCCCTGCTCCGTGGGAAGCCTGCTTCTCCCTCTCCCACTCCCCCTGCTTGTATTCCCTCTCTCGCTGTCTCTCTCTCTCTGTAAAATAAATAAATAAATAATCTTTAAAAAAAAAAAAAGAAAGAAAAAGAAAAAGGAAAATGGCAACAAAGCATGCCTGGGTAGCTCAGTCGGTTAAGCATCTGCCTTTGGCTCAGGTCATGATCCCAGTATCTTGGGATTGAGTCCCACATTGGGCTCCTTGCTCAGGGGGGACCGTATTTCTCCCTTTGCCTGCCACTCCCTCTGCTTGTGCTTTCTCTCTCTCTCTTTTTCTGACAAATAAATAAATAAAATCTTAAAAAACAAAAAAGGAAAATGATGACAACAACAACAACAACAGATAATGGACCAGTGTGATTTTCTGTGCAATATCAAAGTAAAAAATATCTTTCCAAGCCACACTTTTAGAGAGAACAGGAGACTTGGTAGAACCTTGTTTCTTTTTTACCTTTTAAAAAATGTGGCTACTAGAAATTTTTATTTTTTTTGAAAATTTTAAGTTACATATATAATTATAAATTACATTTCTACTGAACAACACTGATTTAGAAAATTCTTTCTTTTCCATTCTTATCAGGGAAGATAGCTGGAAGAAGTTTGCATTCACATAGCAGAGATAATAGTATATCCTAAAACTGTCTTACTTCAGTTGTAAATATTTATATATATTCTTTTTTAAAAAGAGTTATTTATTTATTTAGAGAGCGTGCACAAGCGTGGGGAGGGGCAGAAGGAAAGAGAGAATCCCAAGCAGACTCCCCACCAAGCATGGAGCCCAATGCAGAGCTCAATGTGGGGCTCAATTCCACAACCCTGAGATCATGACCTGAGCCGAAATCAAGAGTCAGAGGCTTAACCAACTGAGCCACCCAGGCACCCCTAGAGTTTATAGATATTCTTAATTTTATGTATGAAATGTACTATCTTTTCCTTTATTTTTTGCACTTTCATTTCCTCTTTAAGAAATCTTTTCAAACTATTAAGACATGAAGTTATTCTTATACTATCTTCTATTTTTTTTAAGATTTTATTTATTTATTTATTTATTTATTTATTTATTTATTTGAAAGAGAGACACAGAGTATGAGTGGGGTGAAGGGCAGAGGGAGAGGGAGAAGCAGATCCCCGCTGAGCAGGGGTCCCGATTCAGGGCTCAATCCCAGGACCCCAGGATCATGCCCTGAGCTGAGGCAAATGCCCAACTGACTGAGCCACCCAGGTGCCCCAATTCCACACTTTTTTTAAATAAAGATTATTTATTTATTTATTTATTTGAGAGAGAGAGAGACAGAGAGGGAACACAAGCAGGGAAAGTGGGAGAGGGAGAAGCAGGCTTCCCGCCAAGCAGGGAGGCCGATGTGGGGCTCGATCCTAGGATTCCGGGATCGTGACCCGAGCTGAAGGCAGACGCTTAATGACTGAGCCACCCAGGTGCCCCACCACACTTTCTTAATTACTACAACTTCATACTGAGTATCAATAGCAGGTAGAGAAAATCATCCCATCTTCTTCTTCTCAGAAACATCTTTTCTCATATTCACTTTTTACATTTTTTACTTTGAGAAGTTCATAGTTATTATTTATGACTGAAATATAACTTATAGCCAGGAAAGTCTATAAACTTGGGTTTATAGCTGCATGATCATTAGTGTAGGTACACAACTCCATAACTCCTTAGAGAAATCAAATCCTGATACCTGCCCATTTGCTTACACCGAATATCCAATGAGTGTGAGAGTACTTAAGAAGTATAAAGCTCTGCAAACAGGATATTCTGGTGTTCAGCCGGGCTGAGCATAGGTGGTCAGATTACCTACTCCCTTTCAGATTTTCAGCTACCAGGAGCAAACGGGCAAGAGCCATCAAAATATTTAATGTGTGTACACTTTAGTTACAGCACTTCTGTCTTGATTCTTGGGAGTAGGGTGAGTGGGAGATGGCTGGCAGGAAGACCCTCATAAAACAGCAGGGTCCAGGCATTTCCGACATGGAAGGGCATGCAACTTGACCACCCGGTGCAGGTAGGTGTGGGTGGGGAAGGCTGCATCCCAGCTGTGGTCCTTCTCTCACTTTCTCCACTTCAGGTCACTGGAGGGAAGACAAGACAAAACCCAGCCTTCTACCAGCACCAAAGAGCTATGCTCTTTTCCTTGCACACCTGTTCTGGTCCACTCCTACTCTTTCACGTCAGGAGCTCTGGCCATGTCCAAACCCCACCTATCCTGCCTCAAGACAAATCACAGAAAAAGTTTGCATGAAAGTCCATTTCATGATCCCGATTAGGGTCATCCTAGAACTGCCCCTCTGGAGGGCAAACGGGAGGGCACTGGGGCAGAGGGGCTCCACCTGAGGTCTCAGTCAGCAACAAGGCTTTGGCCCACAGTGTGGAGTGGCTCAAAGAAGCCCTAAAACAAGAAGAAACGAAGGATTGGAATCAGTATATGGGGAGGTGGTCCCCTTCCTTACTTACTCTCCTTCACAAAATGCTTCAATAGGAGCCTGATTTATGTAAGCTACAGTGACTCAGCCCAACCATTGTCTGTCCCTTGGCTCCCACAAATAGTTCACCCTCCCTCTCATGCTTTTCCCTTGGGCTCTGGGCTGGAGAAGAATGGCAGCACCTTGTTTGCATTCACAGAAACACCATGGCAACCATCTCTCACAAGTGGGTCTGTCACTCAGCTCTAAATGCCTCGACCCAGCAACCAATCCAGGCTTAGGAAGACCAGCTGTCACTTGATGGAGGAGAACAGGTTTCCTAGGAGAGCCTGAGGGGCTGGAAGCCCCCTGAGGTGCAGGTTCCTTGCAGACTCTCAATTTTCATGCTTGTTCTTCTTACAGATATTATACCCCAATATCAAGAGAGGCGCCATTTGAAATCGAGTATCACATCATGAAATCCCCTTCCTTGAAACTTCGCTGAACTTAAAATCCAAACTTTGCACTATGACCCACGAGCCCCTGAATGGTCATTCAAAAGCCACTGACTTTTCCATCTGTTCCTTAAAGTGAATGGTATACCTGCCTCAGGCCATTTGTCACTGCAGTGCCCTCTGCCTGGGATGCCCATCCCTTATAACTTCCTCTGGCTGCCACCTTCTTGCAATTTAGGTCTTAGTCCAAACAAACAAAAAGACTTTTAGCAGTGTGGAGGAATCTGATGTTTGGAACAGCCCAATTCTCACTGCAGTCCCTGAGAGGAAGAGCAGGGACTGTGCAAGGGAAAGGTCTAGGAATCAGGAGACCTGGGTCTAGTCTTGGCTCTGTCATGAACCTGCTGTGCAGCTCTGAGTAAGTCCCTTGATAAGCCTGGGTTCCCATATCTCATCTATAAAGATAGATGGGAGTGTTAGATGGGTGGGTTTTAAAAAGATTTTATTTGTTTGTTTATTTATTTATTTATTTAGAGCATGAGCAAGAGGAGGAGCCGAGGGAGAGGGAGAGAGAGAATCCCAAGTAGACTTTGTGATGAGCGGGGAGCCCAATGCAGAGCTTGATCCCATAACCCTAAGATCATGACCTGAGCTGAAATCAAGAGTCAGATGCTTAACTGACTGAGCCACCCAAGTGCCCCTAGATGAGGGTTTTAAATCTAGATTCTGAAGAGTTCAAGCATCTCAAGGAGATAACCCAGAGCCTTGCCCAGGTCACTTTGCCCAAGTTATGGAGTAGAGCAAAGAGAGGAGGGAGTGCTGAATGTGAAGGCCTCTGGGCTACCTCTCCCGTTGATCCAAAGGAGCTTTACTATCCCTTGCTATATGCAAAGGAGTATATGCAGAAAAAAGGACTTTTAATTTAATTTGTTTTAATTTGGCAGTTTTCAATGCCTATTTGAGACTCAATGTTTATGCACAATCCTTTAGATCATCTCATCCTTAGAAGCTCCTAGCATCTGCCCTCCCAACCTCTCATACGGATACCCACAGGTGTTTCTGTGAGGGAGAAGGAAGATGGGATACCCTTTGATTGGGAAAGGAAAGAACTTTTCTTCAGCTTATCTGTTCACACCTCAATATCCATTCCCTTCTTCATAGGGGCCTCTCTCATGTAAACAGGTTGTTGGTAATTCCAACCTCCAGAGAAAAAGTAAACTCTTTACCTTGACAGGGTTGGCAGCCTCCTGTTGAAGGGTCTTCAAATCCACTTTGGAGATAAAGCACTGCTCTCTGTTCACTTTGGCCATTGGGCTCTGGGAGGAGGGGTGGGGGAGGGGAGCCAGGAGTCAAGAATAAGGCAGAAAAGGATGACAGGGCTCCAGAAGGGAAAGGAATAGGACCCAAAGTCAGGGATTGAAAAATCTAGAGGAGACACGTAAGTCTTACCTTGGGGAATAGGAGTTGAAGTTTCTCCTCTTGCTTGCCCCCAAAGAGACAGGGATGACAGATGGAAGCTAAACTTGCTAACACCCATCTCCTCTCCCTTTGCAGATATCACTAATGGCTAATGGATTTGTTTTTCGTGGATCCCAGACAGAAACTCTCATAGATCATTCTCATAGTCCTGACGGCAGCTCTTACCTAAAGTTTTAACATCAGTTCCCTCCCTGCTTTCTGTCTGCTAGACAGTATGGATCAACCATAGGTCTCATGCACCTTATTCCAGTGGTTTTGGTGGGAAAGGCTGCCTGCCCATGCCTCAGACATGAATCTGGGGAGTGGAATCTGCTGCTGTGCTTCTGGGCCATCGTATCCTGGGTAATGTCATCCTTCCAGAACAAACCTGCAGGGTAAAAGGATGTGGTGAATTGACACCTGGGACACACTGACTGGTCTACTCCAGGAGCCAGAATGAGACCAGCAATCTCCCTCTCCCTCAAGTAGATAAAGAATCACAACTTGTGCAGAGAACTAAATGAGCTGGTGTATAAAAGTTGCTTAGCACAGAGCCTGGTGTATAGTAAACCTTCAACTAGTATTGTATTCTGTTTGCTGATTCATTTGATGCTATTGTGAGGACTAAATGAGATTTGTAGTGTAAATGCTTAGAAAACTAGGCAGTGATTCCTAAACTTTAGTGTGCATCAGAATTTCCAAATTCTGGAATTTCCAATTCCAACAAATTAGGGGCGCTTGGGTGGCTCAGTCGGTTAAGTGTCTGCCTTCAGCTCAGGTCGTGATCTCAGGGTCCTGGGATGGAGCCCCGAGTCGGGCTCCCTGCTCAGTGGGGAGTCTGCTTCTCCCTCACCCTCTCTCCCGCTCCCCACCCTGCTCATGCACTCTTTCTCTCTCTAAAATAAATAAAATCTTTAAAAACAAAAACCCCCACAAATTATTGTTCCTCACCCCTGGAGTTTTTGATTCAGTAGGTCTGGGGTGAAGCTCAAGAATGAGCATTTCTAACAAGTTCTCTGGTGATGCTCATGCTCCTGGTCCTGAGATACACTTTGAGAACCACTGCTCTAAGGCATTACACACATATTAGACATCAGTAGTAGTAGCAGTAATATGAACTCAAAGTAGATTTCCTTTCTGGCCCTTCCCCCATCCATGAAACTCTACACTAGGGCAGGTCAGTCATCTGTCTCCAAGGGACTTTTCATTCCCTTTCATTCCTCCTGTCTACTTGTCATGCCATTCGCTCTGCTTCCTTCTCAGAGGCTGAGGAGTGTATATGTGTGTTCTCCTGGCTGAGAACCTAAGGACTGCTGGCTATGAAAAAACTCAGATAGCGCTAGGGTTTGGGACTCATCAGAAGGACTTAGATGCTGGCCTCTTCCAGCGTTTTTTTCTAGAAGCCTCTGCTGGGCTCTTGCAGGGTGTTCAAGGGCAAACAACCTACCCATCCAACTCCACCCCCATTCCAGTCACACCCCCTTCTCCATGAGGTGAGCACAACAGGAAAGTTTCAAGTAGAGACATCTGAGGAAGAAAGCCCATCCTCAGATCAAACAGCCCCTCACTCACCCAACTTTTCTGATCATGTCCCAACCTCTCTTCCCCAACCTTTACTCACCTGCTGGAGTACAATCTGGCACAATCTGCTGAAGTACAACTTGTAAGTGCTGGAAAACTGGAGTGGCAAATCCTTGGAGGAGCCAGAGCTTCCCCACTCCCACTTGGCCCTGACCATCTAAGAGGCAGAACAGTGGCATCAGCAAGGAGCTTGGCCAGAAGCCTTTCAAATCCCAGCTGAAGAAAAGCAGCTTTCTTCCACTATCACTCCTGTGTTCCCTGGTCTCTGTCTGCCTCACCAGACAAGTCCTCCTTCTTTTCATTTTTCCCTTCCCCCATTGCCACCTGCCCTGTTCTTCAGAACCTCATTCACCTTTGATGCCAACTTCAGATAAGAACCAAGCTTACAAGCAAAGAGCAGCCTGTGGAGGATGAAGCAAACAGAGACTCAGAAAGCTATACACATGGAATGGATAATCAGGTGAACAAATAGGGCATGGGAAGCAGGTGAACTGCATCTCAAAGGCTTGGGAGCCTGGAGGGGATTAGAAAGGAGGCCTGGAATCCTTTGAGGAAGAAAGTATTTGTATGTATAGGGTTTGTGTGTCTGGATCTTTGTCCTGAAAGCCACAGTTTATCTAACTGTGCATAGGGGAACGGCAGAGTGTGGGGGAGGATAATCCCTAATGCTATAACACCTTCATTATTACAAGTAGATGGGGGTAGAGTTGGCAGAGAGTCCAGTTTTTTATATAGTGGAATTACCATGAGTCATTAGGGACAGGCGTTAAGAAAAGGGAATGGTCCTCCGAAGTCAAATGGATTCCCATACCAATTTCCTGGCTTTCGGAAGGAGCAGAACCTTTAGCACCCAAATGAGAAAGAAAAGAGCTTCTTCTGGAAGGGGAGATTGTTGTCTGAGGCATCGCTCCAGGACTGATAGGAAAGGTGGTGACCTGGACACCCTCTGCCAGACCCACAGGGCACCTGGTGCTGTCCGTGGTGCTGAGGGAGAGAATGAAGCCTGGCTTGGAAGAGGCGTCTGGGCGGCAAAGACGGCGAGGCATTCCTACAAGAACGTCCCCTTCCCCCGCCACACACACACATCTCTCCTATCATCCGCCACCAGGCCTCCTCCCACAGTTCTTCGCGAGCCCTCTGCACTGGCCTCTAAACCCAAGAATCGGGCGGGGAAAGTTGGCGTCAGACTGGGAGTTTGCGCGCTCTTCCCCACGCGCCTGGCACTGGAATCCTCGAGTCTGCGCAGTCGGTCTCTGGCCGCTCAGACTTGAGTCAGCACTGGTCTACCCTGAAGGCTCAGAGTGGAGGGAGAGGAAGGAGGAACTCTTTCCCCCTCCATTCTCTTTTACCCCAGCTTAACATTCCCCTTCTTATCAGAAATCAGAGAGCAAATACCAGGCTCTGAGGGCTTGCGATGAAATCCTAGCTCGTTTCTCCACCCAGCTCTCTCTCTGGAGCCAGGACCCCGTACCCGTGCGTCCCTGCTCCTATTGTCCAGAAATCCGGTCCCCTTTCTATCCCTCAGCCCTGGTCATGTCTTCCTTGGCCCCTCGGTGCGTCTTACTTCTCCTATGGCGGCATAGGCGGGGCTTACTTCCCTCCGCCCACTCGTCTTTCCATCCTTCTGGATCCCCAATCTTCCCCTGAGGTCGCTTCTCTTAAGTCCAGATCCCTTATGCGAACCCCCACATCAAGCCTGCGTCTCTTTCTACAACCTATTTGTAGAAATAGTTGTACATTTATCTCTTTTCACGCCCCCCAACCCATCTTTTTCCTCCTGAATTCCTAAACTTGAGGCCCCCTCACCACTTCTCTCAGGAGAGCTCTCTGGCCTGCCCGCACCCCACCCCACCCCAACCCCCGGCTTCCTCCTGACCGTGGCCACTAATGTCGCTGTCACTAACAGCCACCTTGGCGGCTGTTCAGCAG
>CM052883.1:157461361-157495563 GCA_028534135.1 Potos flavus
CCAACCCATCTTTTTCCTCCTGAATTCCTAAACTTGAGGCCCCCTCACCACTTCTCTCAGGAGAGCTCTCTGGCCTGCCCGCACCCCACCCCACCCCAACCCCCGGCTTCCTCCTGACCGTGGCCACTAATGTCGCTGTCACTAACAGCCACCTTGGCGGCTGTTCAGCAGCAGGAAGCAGAGGAGCAGTCAGATCCCCCCCCCCCACCCCCGATCCCCTAGGGCACAGCAGGTGCTGCATCCTCCCCTGCTCGAAGCGCTCGTCCCCTTCCTAAATCGCAGAGTAAGTAGAGACAGTAGCCAGAGGGGCTGAGCGGGACTGTAGCTTCCCACTCGCAACGTGGGCTGAATCTGCACAACCCTCCTTTGGTAGCTTGGCCAATCGCGGTTGGTCCCTGCCCCTGCGGACGCGTAGCCTACTCCTCCTTCCCTTTACCACTGGCAGAGCCAGCCCAACTCACCCCCAGGCGCCCGCCTTTTTACGTAAACCAGGTCCCAAGGACTACTGCTTCTACTCCCAGCAGCAAAGTTGTACAAACGGATAGCACGTAAGATGCGGGTGCAAATTGTACCTCCCTCATAAGCTTGTTATGAGGATTAAATATGAATAGCGACTGGATAGTAGACACTCAATGTAATTAGTCTATTTTTATTATCCTTGATGCTTACTTTACCCTCACCTCTTAAAAATCTTCAACAGGCATGAGTTCAACCTGCAAAATATATGGCACATCCATCCACTTCTCTCCACATCCACAACCATCGCCTTGGTTCACTGTACTCTTAGATAATTAGCTAACAAGCTAACTGATCTCTTGTTTCCGTTCTTGTTTAGTTATAGGCTAGTGTGTGAGCTTTCTAAACCGTAGACTGGCATTTCAACATTTTTTTACATTTAAAAAAAAATTTAAGTAATCTCTACCCCCAACGTGGGGCTCAAATTCATGACCTCAAGATCAAGAGTCATGTGCTCTACCTACTGAGCCAGCCAAGCAACTCTCAATACTTTTTTTTCATTAAGCTTAACAAATTCATTATGAAAATTCTCAAATATTAAAAAAGAGAAGAATCTAATGAACACTCATATATGTATCACTTAGACTTAACAGTTACTAAGATTTTGTCAGAATTGCTTTTTCCTCTTGAACTATTTAAAAGTAACTTACAGACATCATGACATTTCACTCCTAAATAATTCAATATGCCTCTCTTAAAATGCACAATAGTTTCCTACATAACCACAATACCAGACATCTGTGGTGGGTTGAATAATGGCCATTAAAGATGTCCATGTCGGAGTCCCTGGAACCTACGAATATGTTACTTTATATGGTAAAAGGGACTTTGCAGTGTGATTACTCTTAGAAGGTGATTAACCTCAGATGAGATTAGCCTGGATTTTGCAGGTATACGCCGTACAATCACGAGGGTCTTTATAAGAGAAAAGCAGGAGGGTCAGAGTCAGTAGTGGGAGATGGGACATTGGAAGAGGTTGGAGAGATGTCAAGAAGAGGCCACAAGCCAGGAAAGGAGGTGGGCCAGTGGGTTAAGCCTCTGCCTTTGGTTCAGGTCATGATCCCAGGGTCCTGGGATCGAGCCCAGCATTGAGCCCCCACAACTCCCCCTGCTTCTCTCATTCTCTCTCTCTCTCGAATAAACAAATAAAAATCTTTAAAAATAAATAAACAAAAGGTAGTTAAGTATTTGAGGGAAATTTGTATGTGAATTTTGGGTTCACCTCTCTGTAGCTCACTCATTTCCCAGATTTCTTCCTCAATTTCCATTTGCTCTGGCATTTCTGTTCCAACCTGTGTTTGTAGGCCAGACTGCCACTTTCTGCCCGAGCTCTATTTCCCCACGTGCTGCAGGAAACTGTGAAGTGTCCTTAGGAGGAAAGCCTGTGAAATGTAGGACGCACCTTTGGACTTCCCTTTTTTCAAGGATTATATCCCCTCTAGCTTTTCTTGCTTTTGGGTGGTCTGCATGCTTTCAAACAGTTATTTTTATATCTTGTCTAGGGCATATATATTCAATGTTGGAAGGAGACTAACACAAGCTGTTTTGTCACACCAGGAACTGGGGGTTTATCTGGTTATCACTGACTTGTGTTATATTTGAAAATTGTTTACAGAAATAATTTGAGGCCTAAGAGCAAATGAGTCTGAATCTTCTTTGAGATGTATAATGCTATGGGAAAAAGAAACATACTGGTTTTTGGGTAACTGAGCAGAAGTAGTGATGCTTCTCTCTCCCTTCTAAGATTTCAAACTGCCAAGGGAAATAGCTAGCAAAATAATAACTTATGTATGCATCGATACTGCACCTCTTTTTGCTATTTGTCCGAGGGCATTTTAGTGTTGGGAGTAACAACCTCAGAAGATCAAGCAGGTTCTCAGGCCTATTAGAACTGGAGTTCAAAGGGAGGAAGTCCCTTTCCCATGAGGAAAAAGATCACCAGAAAGTGTAGTGGGTGGATGGGGGGGAGTGGCTGAGGAAAGATTGCAACTCAGCTGTGGTCCCACCCGCCTTGCATTCACGTGATGAATGATGTCTGGAAGGAGAAAGGCTACCATCGGCACCATCATCCCCCCAAATGTCTTCTCTGTTCTCACCTTACATATTTTACACCAGAGGCTCCGGTTGGAGCCCACCTGTCCTGCCACCAGACAAGTCCATGGAAAGAGTTTTGATAAAAACCCACTTTAAAAATCCAGAAACAGGTTGTCCTACAACTTCCCTTCTAGATGGCAATGCAGGGGGTGCGGGATAGGGATGCCTCGATGAGCTGCAAAGATTTGTTCGGAGAAGGAAACAGCTTAAAAAGCTCTGAAGTGTAAGGAAACACGGGCTTTGGAATTTGTGGGTATATGCGCTGGAAGACTTTCCATCAACAGCATAAACCACCTCTTCATCAACCACCACCTTTCCATCAACAGCATAAACCACCCAATAAATAATCGGCTCTAATGGCAGTCCTGATTTGGGCCCATCCTGAAGCATAGTGACTTAGCGACTGCCTGACAGCTAGCATCCCCGTAGGTCTGGTATCTGATCTTCTCTTCCCTCCCCTGATGTCCCCACAGTTTTAGACCTAGTCAAGGACCTCGACTTGGAGGAAAGGGGCAGATTCTTTTATGTATACTTCAGCACCATGGCGACTGGTATTCACTGTGGGGATGAGTCACTTAGTGCTGCTGATGTCACCACAGAGGCCAAGCCCGGCAGATGAAGCACAGTTGCCATGGGGACATGTTGCCTTGGAGAGTGTGAGAGGCTGGTCTCCCCCCTGAGGTGCAGGCTGTCTCTGGGTAGAGTGCCTGGCCAGCTGGAAGTACTCAGCTCTATGCAACTGCCCAGTCCAAGCTATCAGTGTCCCCTAGGCCAAAACAACTCTTCCTCACAGTCCCATCGGTTCCATTCTGGCCCTCTACCAATACATTGTCCAGCAGTGCTAGGGTGGTCTTTTGTTTTTTATTTTTTAAAGATTTTATTTATTTATTTGACAGGGAGAGAGAGTACAAGCAGGGTGAGTGGTAGGCAGAGGAAGAGGGAGAAGCAGATTCCCTGCTGAGCAAGGAGCCTGACCTGGGGCTCGATCCCAGGTTCG
Source organism: Potos flavus (assembly GCA_028534135.1). Classification (NCBI taxonomy): domain Eukaryota; kingdom Metazoa; phylum Chordata; class Mammalia; order Carnivora; family Procyonidae; genus Potos; species Potos flavus. The sequence goes on from CM052883.1 coordinate 157,464,969, forward strand.
TGGGATCGTGACCTGAGCCAAAGGCAGGATGCTTAACTGACTGAGCCCCCCAGGCGCCCCTAGGGTGGTCTTTTTTTTTTTTTAAGATTTTATTTATTTATTTGACAGAGAGAGATCCCAAGTAGGCAGAGAGGGAGGCAGAGAGAGAGGGGGAAGCAGGATCCCTGCTGAGCAGAGAGCCCGATGCAGGGCTTGATCCCAGGACCCTGAGATCATGATCCGAGCCAAAGGCAGAGGCTTTAACCCACTGAGCCATCCAGGCACCCCTAGGGTGGTCTTTTAAAATTGTACATCACATCATTCTGTTCATTTCCTTAAAATCCCTAGTAATTTTCCTTTGCCCTTTGTATAAAGTCTAGACTCTTTGCTACTAACTGCAAGGCCCTAAATAGCCAGTTCTGGGCTTACTTCTCCAACTACATTTCTTACCACTGGCCATTCTGTTTGTTCTAATGTCCTGTTTTATTCATTCATTCATTCATTCGTTTATTGTGCTATTTTAGAACACAAAATACAATAACTAAAATAAAAAACTTACTGCTCAATAACAGAAGAAAGTATCAGTTAACTTGAAGATGGAAAAATAGAAGTGATCCAGTCAGAACAACAGAGAAAAAAAACATTGGGGAAAAAAGTAAACAGCCTCAAGGACCTGTGGGACAATGCTACAAGTCTAACGAACATGTCACTGGAGCCCCAGAAGAAGAGGAGAAAAGGGGTAGCTTATTAAAAATATTTGAAGAAATAATGGCTGAAGACTTCCCAAATTTGTCAAAAGCCAGAAACCTACAGATCCAATAGTTCAGTGAACTCCAAATGAAACCAGCAACCGAAGGGTTAATGGGGCAGCTAAGTGCAGCTGCAACTCTTTAACAAGAATCTGCTTGTTCTCAGACTGCTCTCTGCCACCTCATTTCTATAAGATAACCTCCTTGCCTGACACCATGATAACAACAGGTGTTGACTTAGTTTTGCAGAGACCCGAGGTTTCAGCAAGAAGCTGGCCAGAACCAGTCAGGACCAAAGGCCACCTCTTTGAAATGAAAAAGCAAAATGAAATGTAACTGCCTTTTTTTTTTTTTTTCTTTTTCAAGTTTTTATTTAAATTTGTTAGTTAGGGGCGCCTGGGTGGCTCAGTGGGTTGAGCCTCTGCCTTCGGCTCAGGTCATGATCTGGGGGTCCTGGATCGAGACCCGCATCAGGCTCTCTGCTCAGTGGAGAAACTGCTTCCCCCTCTCTCTCTGCCTGCCTCTCGCCTACTTGTGATCTCTCTCTCTCTCTCTGTCAAACAAATAAATAAACAAATAAACAAATAAATAAATAAATAATCTTTTTTAAAAAATCCTTGACTCTCCCTCTTTGGGGAGGCAAATTTGAGACTTGTCCTTCCGTCTCCTCACTTGGCTCCCTCTTGAATAAACCTTCTCCTTGCTGCAATACTCAATGTCTCCGTGATTGGCCTTTGCCTTGTGTCAGGCAGATGAACTTGGGTTTGGTTACGCAAACAGGAGAAACTTGAAGAAATCCATGCCCTGATGCATCCATCATAATCAAACTTCTGAAAACAAAGAACAAAGACAAAATCTTGAAAACAGCCAGAAAAAAAACAACATATACTTACAGGAGAACAATAATCCAAATGACTGGATTTTTCATGATGAACCCCAGGGGCCAGAGGGAATAGAATAACATTTTTAAAGTGGTGAAAGGAAAAGAGCTGTCAATACAGCATTCTGTATCCGGTACAGGAATCACTTCAGGAAGGAAGGTGAAACAAAGATGGAGAAAAACTAATTTGTAGCCAGCAGACCTGTTCTAAATGAATTGTTAAGGGAAACTCTTCAGATAAAAGGGAACTGATATCCAAAGAAAACCCAGAGCATCAGGAATGGAGAAAGTAATAGAAATAGGAACTATCTGGGTGAACATTATAGGCTATTCTTGTGCTTTTTGAATTGCTTACAATGCGTTTGATGGTCCAAAGCAAAAATTCTGACATTGTCTGATAGAGTTTCCAATGAATGTAGGTGTAATTGATTTTAGTCGACAGCTATGACATAAATGGGGAAGAAGGAAGGAACGTACGCTGGCAAGACCTCTGCATTCCACTTAAAATGGTAAAATAGTGATTATTTTTTTAAAGATTTTATTTTTAAGTAATCTTTACACCCAACATGGGGCTCAAACTCCCAACCCCGAGATCAAGAGTCGCACGCTCTACTGACTGAGCCGGCCAGGTGCCCCATAAAAAGCGATTATAAGCAGACGGTGGAAAGTTAAACATGTATACTCAGATGCCTAGAGCAACCACTTAAAAAGCATAGGAAGATAATAAAAAACACAATTGCTGCATTAAAATTAAATACCGAATTTCAATAACCCCAAATGAGGACGTAAAGGGTGCACGCGATGATGGAGGTTGAGGTTTGTGGTCTGCAAGCAGAGAGCCAGGAAAGTTGTGTCCCAAGACCCGAGAACCAGGGAAGCTGATGATACAAGTTCCAACCCGAGTCCAAAGGCTCGAAAACCAGAAGCACTGATGTCCAGGGGCAGGAGTAGGTGGATGTCCCAGCTCAAGCAGAGAGCAGATTCACCCTCCCTCTACCTTTTTGTTCTGTTTGGGCCCTCGGTAGATGGGATGATTCCCACCCGTGTTAGTGAAGACATCTTCTGCGCTCAGCCTACAGACGTACTCAGATATAATGTTTTACCATCTATCTGGCATCCCTTCACCCAGTCACACTGACATGTAAAATTAACCATCACTATGGGCAACTGGGAATGAACCCTACCGGGGACCCCTGGGGATCTGTGTAGAACTTGTCTCCAATTTTCCTCACTGGGGACAGATCTGCTGTAATTTTTATCCACTAAACTCGATCTTTAACTGGTTGAGAGCTGCCTCTGGGAGTCCCAGACACCTCAGAGCTGTCTTGAGCACAGGTAGGCAAGATCCCCCGGCATTCCAGAAAACTCACAGCACAAGAAGCAGAGTCCCAGCTTGAGATGGGAAGCTGTCGGCATGTACAGACACGGTCTCCCTGAAGCTGTAGGTGAACTCAGAGATGGGCTGGGGGATATGTGTTGTATGTATATCTTCCTTCCCTAAGCTTCAGTTGCCTTGAGGCAGGAATCACATGTTGTGGTGGCCAGACACAGTGAGTGTATGATGGGGAAAAGTAGGGTAGGTGGTAGGGGTCAACCTAACTAATAAAAACCAGACATAGATCAATGTGATGAGTTGAACACTATGCTTAGCTGTGTCCTTAGATGCACAGATGCAGGGGTTAGGACATGCACTGGCAACATGGGGAAGCCTGTATTATCAGGGGAGTGTCTCTTAATTTCCCTGGGTTCTGTAAGTAGGTAGGTGCGATGGTCTGAATACTTGCGTCCCCCCAAAATTCATATGTTGAAATCCTGACCCTCAAGGTGATAAGATAATATTTGCAAGTAGAGCCTTTGTGAGGTGATTAGGTCCTAAGGGTGGACCCCTCATGAATGGGATTAGTGCCCTTATAGAAAAAAGATCCCAGAGTGATCTGTTGTCCCTTCCTCCATTTGAGGACACAGTGAAAAGTCACCATCTATGAACCAGAAAGCAGGTCCCCACCAGACACCAATTCTGTGAAAGCCTTATATTGGCTTCCCAACCTCTAGAACCGTGAGAAATAAATTTCTGTTGTGTTTTGTTAGAGCAGCCTGAATAGACAGTAGGCTTGGGACTTTCCCATGTGCTCCCATTTGTGAGGATCAAAGGAGCTAAGTGCTTCGAGAAATATAAAGCTTGAGGCATGAGATGTCTGGAGTTTAGTTGGATTGAACAGTGGTGGCCGGTCACCTTCTCCCAGGGGCAAAGCGACCTCAGGTATCAGAATGTTAAATGTGCAAAGCCTGTAGTCACAGAATTCTCTGTGTGGGTCCCTGGGTTTGGGGTTGGCATGACTGCTCTGTAGATCCTGGGTTTGGGGTTGGCATGACTACTCTGTAGGGGACCCTAATGCTCAGAGGGTACAGTGAACCTCAAAGGCAGAGCAAAGTCCCAGGCCTGTCAAACCCGAGGTCTGGAGTGAAGAGTTTCCTTCAACAGATGGAAGAGACACCAAGAAGACACCTTTGAAGGCTGCGGGTGGGGATGGGTGCCCCGCCAGCTGTGATTCCATCTTGCCTTTCATCTGCCTTAGAAATGATCTGTGAGGGAAGGAAGGGACCGGAACCCAGGCACTGGGAGCCACCAGGGCTCTGCACTACGAATCCCACACCCCAACCTTCCCTGTGTTCTGATCCCACCACTCTCACTTCAGAGGCTCCGGTCTGGTCTAAACCCTACCCATCCTGCCTCCAGACAAGTCTGTAGAGTTTGCTTAAAAATCGGCTTTAATGATCCAAATTTGGGTCAGACTGAAGTGTTCCTTATTTATTCATCTGAGAGAAACACAGAGAGCACAAGCAAGGGGAGAGGCAGAGGGAGAGGGAGAGGGAGAAGCAGACTCCCCACTGAGCTGGGAGCCTGACATGGGGCTCAATTCCAGAACCTGGAGACCATGACCCACGCCAAAGGCAGATGCCCAACCATCTCAGCCACCCAGGTGCCCCTGAAATTGTCCTTCTTATGAGCACCAGGAAGGTGTGGGGGATGGGAGGCCTCCCCTGAGGCCTCAATCAGCTGTGAGGTTGTGACTCGTGACTCATGACTCAGACTAGGGAATGGCTCAAAGCCAGCCTAAAATGGGAAGAAACAAGGAATTTTCAAAGAATGCTCTGAGGCAGGGATTGCAACTCCTTTCCCCACCCCTCCCCACCAAATTCAGAGCAAGTCTCCAGAGCAATCTTGATGTGAATAAGGCCTGAGACAAGGGACTCAGGTGCCATCGGACCACAGGCCTTTCCCTGGTACCCATCTCTAATCTTAACTCCTTCCAGGGATTTTCCAGTGAGATACAGGGCTGCTTGGTCCCCTGGGCCTGGAGAATGGCAGCTCCTTGTTTGCACACTTGATAGAACCATAGCAACCGGTCCCGTCATGGGGTCAGTCACAGGACCAACGATGTGGTCCAGCAACCAATCCAAGCTAAGGAGGCCTGGCTGCCATGGTGACAGAGAGGAGGACCCGGTTCTTTGAAAGGGGTGAAAGGCTGGAGCGCCTCCGAGGGACAGACTGCCTCTGGATGGAGTCCAGCTCGGAGCTTCCCAGCAACGCTGCCTCGACCTTAGTCCAGGGTGCCACCAGATCCCGCCTGGACAACTCGGTAGCCCCAAACAGTTCGACTTGGCTCTACTCTTGTCCGTTTCATAATACATCTTCCAGCAGCATCACTGTATTTCTATAAAATATTTATCACATTGCCCTTGCTTGTCTTGCTGTCTGCTCTCCGAAGAAGCCTGCAATCTCACCCGAGGGAAATTGTATTGGTCATTCTCTCTGCCTTGGGGATTCTTCCTCCAGATCTTCCCGGGGCTGCTTCCTTGTATCATTTAGGTCAAAGTCCAAATGGCACCTCCTCAGGCCATCATTAGTGTGGAGAAGTCAGATGTGCGCATGTGCGAAGCAGCCCAACCTCTGCTGGGGCCCCGGAGAGAAAGGGGTGGGGCTGGAGGTGGCTGGAGGGCGGGGGTGGGGGTGGGGGGAGTTGGGTCAGGAGACCAGGTCTGGCCCTGCTCCAGGCCTGCCCACTCAGGTTCTCAGCTGTAAAGATGGATGCTAATTAAGAGGCGAGTAGTTTTCTACCTGGGCTCCCAAGAGCTCAAGGGTCCAAGGGGATGCCTGAGAGGTCTTTCCCCAGGTGACTTCCTCCATGCCACAGAGAAGAGCAAGGAAGAGGCTGAATGTGAGGGGTTCTGGGTGCTCCTGTCCCATTTAAGGATTGTAGCTTTAGATTTATATAGAGAGATATCTGTGTATATATGTATGTATGTGTGTGTATAGGGAAAGAGAAATTTACATAGATACATAGATATGGATGGATGGGTGTGCAAGGTAAAGATTGGGGTCATGTCATACTCAAGATTTTCCTTCTTTTTTAAAGATTTTATTCATTCATTTGACAGAGAGAGATCACAAGTAGGCAGAGAGGCAGGCAGAGAGAGAGGGGGAAGCAGGCTCCCCGCTGAGCAGAAAGCCCGACTAGGGGCTCGATCCCAGGACCCGAGATCATGACCCTAGCCGAAAGCAAAGGCTTTAACCCACTGAGCCACCCAGGCGCCCCCATACTCAAGATTTTCTTAGAAAAACAGAGAGCCCATACTTTTTTTTAAGTTGTAAAACCTCCCGAGTAGATTTCTGCAGGCCCTTTAAGCTCTGTGCCTGTGTTTGATCTTACTTAAGAGGCCACTGGAGCCCCCGACCCCCACCCCCAGTCTCGGCATCCCGCAGTTGGCTGAAACCTGGTAAGTTCTGTGAGAGAGAAAGTGGGGGCGCCCTCCGGTGGTGAAAGGGAGAATTTCCCCTCAATCCAGCAACCGCTGGCGTTTTTCATATATTGTCTTTAATCCACACAGCAACACCAGAGGGGTCACCTTTATTACCATTCCCAGTTTACAGATGTGGAAAAAGGGACTTGAAGAGCCTCGGGAATGTGTTCAAGGTCACAGCTGGACAGCGTCAGAGCCAGGATTGGGCTGGCTCTGTACTAAAAGCTCTTGTTCTTTGCCATCCTCCAGGCCCTCTCTTCCAGAAGGTTCTCCATCAGCCTCAGTGAAGTCTTGTCATTCCTTATCAACCAATGTCTATTCCCTCCTTCACCTGCCTCCCTCTATAAACAGGCCCTCGGTGGGCTCAGCCTTCCTAGACAAGGCCATCCCCTCACCTACGGCGGTCATCTCTTGGTTCAGGACCTCTGAAACCATTTCAGAGTCCGAGCATTGTTCCTTGTTCACCTTGCTCACTAGGCTCTGAGGGGAAGGAAGGCAGGAGTCAAAGGGGAAGAGGAAATGGTGAAAAGGCCCAGAGGAAAAGAGATGGGATCCAAATGAAGAATTTCAAAATCCCAGAAGGCGTCTCACTGTAGGGAACAACAAAGTTTCTCTTTGCACTCGGCCCTAAAAGACAAAGATTAAGCCAGGGATACCAAGTAGTAGCCATGCGTCCCAACCCCCTCCCTTTGCAGACAACACAAAGGTATCATGGGATTGCTTTGGGCTGAAATCAGACAGGTGCTCTTTCCATTCTATTCACTGGACTTCTGACACCTCCTACCTACAGCCCTGACACTCCTTCCCTCCCCAGTTGTTCTGTCTATCGGTCATGCGCAGCGTGGACAGACCACGGGCCTCACACACCTCGGCATGGTGGTTTTGGTGGAAAAGGCTGTCTACATCTCTCTCAGGCAGGTCTCTGAGGCATGGAGCCTGGGCATGTGCTCCATCTTCCGGGTCTTCACATCTTGAGGGACATCGTCCTTCCAGAACAGTCCTGCAGGGAGAAAGGGAGGAGTGTGAGGTGACACATGGGACAGCTGGATTGGCCCACCCCAGAAACCAGAGTGTCATTAGAATTTCCCCAAGTGCATAAGGACCTCAGGGCATTGGAAGGATCCAGAGACGGGCTGGGGTCCAGGAGTTTGCCTTCTGCCCACCTCGGCATTGGAATCCCTGCTCTTACTAGTTCTGTAGCCCTGGGAAACTTAATTAAATTGGCCAAGCTTCAGTTTTCTCATCCATGAAATGATGAACCATTGTTGAGAGAATTACAGGAGATAATCCATGTAAGTTTCTTAGCACCGTGCTTGGTGCGCAGTAAGTGGTCAAATATGAATTTAACAACAGTGCTGTTATGAGAACTGAATGACGCTGAGGATATACAGTGTTTTTAAAACTCTAAGGCATTACTTGCACATTAGACACCAGGATCATTAGTAGCAGTCATTTGAACTCCAAGCAGATTTACCTTCTGAACCCTGCAACCATGAAACCCTGCTTTCAAGAAGGGTCAGACGCCTTTTCCCAAAGAATCCCCTCCCACTCTTCACCCTTGTCTGTCGTACTTCTATTTGCCATATACTCTGAGCTTCCTACTCTTCCCAGTTCAGAATCTGGAATATGTGGGGGTGGGGGGTGAGGGAAGGGGAGGGTCTGACTGGAGACCCCATGATTCCTGGCTCTGAGTGCTTGGATAGTGCAGTGGGGCAGGGTATGGGGCTCCTCCCAAGGAGTTGGATGCTGACCTCTTCCAGGGACTTCTAATCACCTCTACTGTGCTCCTCTAAAGAAGGCAAGTGAGACCAGCTTCCCCACAAAGGCTGGGAGACCACCACCCTGTCTCGCTCAGGGTCCGGGCCGGTGAGGCTCCAAAGGTGAGTGTGATGAGAGTTTCAGGCAGAGGAATTTGTGCAAGGTGCTTTTCATGTCAAGTTGGGGATCCCTCCCCCACCTTTGCACCTGACAGCCTAGTCTCTCTCTTTCAGCTCTTCCGCTCTCACCTTGAGGCACGAGTCGCTGGAGAACACTTTGCCAGTATCGGAGCGCCAGGCTGGTGACTTCTTGCCGGGACCTGGCCGGCTGCATTCCCACTTGGCCCTGTCCCTCTAAGGGCACACAATGCATTAGCAGGGACGTTGGCCAAAAGCCTTCAGGAGGTGCAGGTTGCAGAGAAGCCGCCCCCTCTCCACCTTCACTCTCAGATCCCTCCACCTTCCCGGTTATCCGCTCTCCCTTCAACTCCGCCCATTGCTCTTTATCCGCTGGGTCTCACTCACCCTTGGCATTGACTTCCAGGTGAGAGCAGAGTCTTCGGGCCAAGAGCCAGCCTGTAGATGGACAGGTGATCAGAGACTCGGAGGGCTACAAAAACTGGATGGACAGACAGGCGGACGAGCTAGGGATGGGGGAAGAATTTCGGCTGGTTCCCAGGTGGGAGCTGAAAAGAGTTGTGGAATCCTTGGAAGAATAAACCCGGAACCTGGGTTCAGACTGTTAGGGCAGGCAGCCCACGTTCTCACCCTGGAAGCCACAGGTTACCCAGCTACACGATGTGGGGAATAACCTTGCTACCACACAGACCCTCCTCAGTCCAGGTAGACGGGGTGGGGGGGTGGATCCAGAAGGCCAAAGGGTTCAGGCATCTGCACGGGGCCTGCAGCCCCTTCGCGCGCATCCAGCCCCCCGCGGAGCGCGGGCACCTCATGGAGTCCTCCGCACTGGTCTCCAAGTTCAAGGACCCGCGGAGAACAGGTGGAGGGGAAGGGAGGGACACGAGTGCGGGGAAGGCTAGGCGTCCTCCCCGCCCAGTACCTGCGTCCCCAGGCTGGAGGGTAAGTAAGCCCTGGCGCCTGGCTGGGCCCCGTCATCTCCCCGAGGTCATGGGGACGGGACGCCCGAAGGCCCGGCTCCCTCTGCCTACCGCTCGGCTCCAGGCACCTCCGCCCTGGCCCTCAGCGCGTGCTGTTTCTCCCGTGGCCTCGTGGCCCGGATCTGTGTCCCCTGGCCCACTCGGGGGTCCTCTCCATTCCTACTGCTGAACCCCCAGTCTCCCCTAGGGCCCACTTCTCTTCCGTCCTACGTCCGCCTTCCGATTTTCAACGCCTTCCCAAAGCCCCCCCACCCCCGCCTGCAAGACGCGCTCTTATTTTCCCCACCCCACACAGTTCCCCGAGCTTCGCGCATCCAACGCTACCGCAGCCCCCGTTTCCAGGCCCTTCCCCCAATTTTCCTCCTGACCGTGGGGACTAACGGCGTGCCAGCCCCGCGGGCAGCTGCTCAACAACAGGAAGCAAAGAATCAGACGCATCCCCACAGGCCCCCGGGCCCCCCGCGGCCGCCGCGCCGGCTGCTGCATGATAGCTGCGGAGCGTCTGCTTCAGCGCGCGCCCCGCCGCGGCCAATGCCAGACCCCAGCGGCAGCTGCGAGCGCCCTCCTGTGGCAGCTCGGCCAACGGCGGCGGCTCGTAACAAGGGCCCCAGCCCCAGCTCTTCCGGGTCTTGGCGTCAGAGTCCTGCTTTTAAGAGTGGATTGCTCCCGAATATAGTTGACCCTCGCTCTAGAACCCCCTCCGGACACGCCCATCACACACACACACAGGAGCATCGCCTCCATCTCCTCTCCAAGGACTAAAGGTTAGGGGGACAGGGGAGGTGGGTCTTACCTGTAATTGAAAAAATCTGTAAACAGGGACGCCTGGGTGACTCAGTTGGTTGAGCGGCTGCCTTCGGCTCAGGTCATGAACCCAGGGTCCTGGGATCGAGTCCCGCATCGGGCTCCTTGCTCGGCAGGGAGCCTGCTTCTTCCTCTGCCTGCCTCTCTGCCTGCTTGTGCTCTCTCTTTGACAAATAAATTAAAAAAAAAAAAAATCTGTAAACAGAGCCTGGGGGCACATAGTAAGCGCTCAATAAACATTGGCCTGACTGTCCTCCAACCCTGCCTTTCTATCATTGCCCCCCCACCACACCCCCTGCCACCCCAGGCCTTGATAAGCTTTCTCCCTGCAAAAGTGTTCTCCCGTCAGTCCGTATCTTCTCCAGACCCCATACCACCGCCCTTGTTCAAACCACCATCGTCTTGTACCTGCTGAGATTGCCTCTCCTCTGGTTGCCAGGAGGAACTGATAAATTGGGGTGTGTTCCAGGAGCCTAGAATTCGTGTTGTTCCACTCTCGCCTCCCAATAATCTCTTTTATAAGCACCAGGAGGAGCTTACTGAAATAGAAATTGAAGCATGTTTCTCCGTTGCTTATCCCCCTTCCATGGCTTTCCTTTACACTTCAGACTAATCGCTGACCCCCCACCCCCATGCCTAGAAGGCCTAGCATGACCCAGCCTCCCCTCCCTCTCCAGTCTTTTTCTTCTCTCTCTCTCCGTGTTCCAGCCACACCAGTCTCCTCTCCATTCGTGAACCCCCGAGCTCTTCTTGCAGACCCCGCCCTCACGGTTGTCCCTCTGTTTCAGCATAAATACCACCCTCTCGGAGATGTGTTTCTTCTCCCTACACAACATCCCCGCCTCACTTCTATCCCTCTTCTCCTCTACAACACACACCACAGTTTATAATGACGTGTTCCTTTCTGCCTCTTCATTGGAGTGTAGTTGAGAGAGGGCGGGGGCGGGGCGGGGGGACATGTCGGTGTCTAGCTCCAGACCCATCTCAGAGTAGATGCTCAGTACATATTTGTTGAACGAATGAAAGGGACTTTGGGTCCAGAGACAGGTATGAGATGTCTCTACCTCAGTGTTCTCATCTGTTAGATGGGCTCCGCCTGAGGGAGCCGTGAGAGTGGAATGGGGATGATGGATGTGAGGACAGCGCGTGCTCCACAAACACGGTGGGCGTGGACTTCTGCTCCACCTCTCCTTCAGCCTCCCCGGGATTCTCCGACCACAGTCCACGCCCCACAGGTGGGTGGGGGACCTTGGGAGCCAGAAGGGCAGGCCTGGTCTGGAGGAGCATCAGGAGCAGAACTCAGGAGTCCTGCTTCACAGCTCATCGGGAAGAGGGGAGAGCCCCCCTCCCCCCCCGCTAGTCCCAGAGCACAGAGGCTGCCCGTCCTGATGTGGAGGGGGGAGCCCTCAGGCCCCCTCACCAAAGCCGGACTCAGCCTTGATCCCCGGGAGCCTCTTGTCTGCGGGTTATTCAGGGAGGCATGGTGGTGGGAGGAGGGTAGTAGTGAGCAAGGCATGGGCCTCTAGTACTGAGCCTTCTGGTGGATATCCAGGGAAGGAGATAATATCATTGTGTTGAGGTCTGCAAGACGCTTTGTCGGGGAACAGGGTCTTCCTTCGAGGATGTGATCATCCCTGGTGGAAATCTGGAAAAGAGGCTGTGCGCTAAGGGAGCAAAGGAAGGAGGGGTCTCCAGTCCCCAGAAGCTGAGTTCAGTGGAGAGCAGCGCCCCGTGGGGGAAGCAAGGGGAGCCGGGCAAGAGGAAGGGGATTTTCCAGGAAAGCCCCACTGACCCTCTCATGTACTCTCTGCCCGGCCCTATTCTTAGCTTCTCGGGTATATTGGGCAAGAAGGGACATTTCTTTATATCAAATAACCCAATCATCTTAGAGGAACTCCTCTCCTCTTTCAGTTTAGAATGCGTCTAATGCCGACTTCTGTGATCGGAGGACTTTACGATCCCTACACCCCTCCTTTTAAGTAGGCTCCATGCCCAGCATGGAGCCGAACGCAGGACTTGAACTTACAACCCTGAGATCAAGGCTTGAGCTGAGATCAAGAGTTGGACACAACTGACTGAGGCACTCAGGTGCCCCATTCCCCCCCCCCCCACCTTTTTAATGAAAATTTTTACCAGGTGGTTGTGAAAAGTGATACATGTAAACTAAAGTGGATAAGACCTAAGGGCGCCGACCAACAGATTATTAGGACACAGAGAGCCGTGTCCTGCTCTCCTGGCGACAGAACGCTGCCAGGACCCGCGGAAACACCGCCTTCTCCTCACCAGGTTACATCTCCGCTCCATCTCCCCAAAGTTAATCACTCTCCTGACTTTGGGGGCATAGCTCCCTCCCTTATCTTTGTCTTGTGCAACAAAGACGTGCATTGCGTTACTTAAGCACACATTTCTAAAGAGCGGTGTTTAGAAATGTCATCATATAGAAGCCCTAGCTTCCTAGGGCTCCTGCAACAAATGACAAGCTTGGTGACTTCCAACACTTGTCAGGGCCACGCTATAAAGGCGCACACACGCGTTGTGTCTTCCCACAATGTCAGTTTCATTCAGTCATAAAGCAAAGTTAAATCGCAATTATAAAGCAGGTTCAGGATTCCGAACTCGGTGACATCACATCATGTGATTAAGCTCGGCTTCTTACACGCGGAGCAGGGCGGAAGACACATCACGCAACAAGCAAAGTAACAGAAGGGTGCAGGAAGGGAATGAACCAAACCCGAAGGCAGCGTGTGGGCGCGCGGTTGAGATAAGGCCTGGGTCCTCCCGGTCAGCTCTCAGCTCTGACTGCTTCTGACGTTCAAGCAGGGAAGGTTCTAGGTTCTGTTGAGAGATTAATCGGGGCCTTTTTTTAAGTGGTCAGAAAAAGAGGAGTCATGTCTGAAGAGTCTTGACAGTTTGCTGCCAAAATCCTCCCCCTTTTAAAGGGATTTAATCGGTTCCAGGGCCCCGCAGACCTGCTCTGCTTCTGCTCGTTATCAGTTCTGGGGTGTCAGCTGCCGCTGGTCCCCGCAATATCGCCAAGCAGCAGTACCTTACCTGCTCGCGTCATTGCTTGACATAGGCCCCGGCTTGACATGAGAGACTCCATTTTGCTCTCTACAACAAAGATGTATTCTCTCGTAGTTCTGGAGGCCAGAAGTCCAAAATCAAGGTGTTGGCAGAGCAATGCTCCCTCCAAAGGCTCTGTGGAGTGTCCTTGTTTGCTTCTGTCAGCTTCCTGGGACTCCTGGCATTCGATGGCTTGTGACAACATCTCCGCTGTGTCTCTGCATGTCCACATCTCCCTCTCCTTTCTCTTATAAAGACACTAATCATTGGGTTTAGAGCCCACCCTAATCCAGGAGGATTTCCTCTCGAGAACTTTAACCAATTACATCTTCAAGACCCAATCTCCAAATTAGGACAAGTTCTTGGGGTCCAGGGAGATAGCGATTTTGAAGACACACTACTCAACTCACTAAATTACCATACGTATTATTTTGTGCTGACTGCTTTTGTTCGACATATTGTATTTTTTTAAAAGATTTTATTTGAGAGAGAGAGTGTGAGCGCGAGCAGGGGGAAGGGTAGAGGGGGAGGGACAAGCAGACTCCCGACTGCACAGGGACCCTGACATGGGGTTGATCCCAGGACCCTGGGATCATGACCTGAGCAGCAGTGAACCAGATGCTCCACTGACTGAGCCACCCAGGCGCCCTATATTTGATTTTTTTTTTTTAATTTTCATTTGCTTTTTTTAAAAAATATTTTATTTATTTATTTGACAGAGAGGAGAGAGATCACAAGCAGACAGAGAGAGAGGGGGAAGCAGGTTCCCTGCTGAGCAGGGAACCCGATACAGGGCTCGATCCCAGGACGCTGAGATCATGACCTGAGCTGAAGGCAGAGGCTTTAACCCACTGAGCCACCCAGGCGCCCCTATATTTGATTTTTTTAAAGTAATCACTATGCCCACTGTGGGGCTCAAACTCTGAACCCTGAGATCAAGAGTCACACTCTCTACTGGCTGAGACAATCAGGCGTCCCAACATTGTATTTTATTTATTTTATTTTAGTTATTCAAGAGAGCCCGCATGTGCATGAGCAGGGGGAGGGGCAGAGGAAATCCCACTGAACGGGGAGCCCGACCTGGGGCTCGATCCCAGGACCCCGAGATCATGACCTGAGCTGCAGTCAGATGCTTGACAACTGAGCCCCCCAGCTGCCCCCTCTGAACATTATACTTTAAAGACTTACCCATATCATCGAATGAAACACTATTGTATTCATTTTCATTGCTTTATACTCTTCCATTGTGTGATAACTTTACACTCTGAATCAGAAGCTGAAGAACCGCCAGCCTTGGGGGTCCTCCTCTTCCCAGATCCCTTCCAAAGCTCTGGGAGGAGCCCTACCCATGTGCTCAGGTGATCAAATATTTTTATATGATTTGCAAAAGTAATTTGTTATACTATATTTTCTCATTCTAGCTATACTTTTTCTTGCCCTGATTGCCCTGGATAGAGGCTCCAGTCTAATGTTGACTAAAATTGGTGAGAGCAGACATCCTTGTCTTGTGTCTGATCCTTAGGGGATAGCTTTCAGTATTTCATCATCGAGTATGATGCTTATCTGTGTGTTTTTTACAGATACCCTTTTTTTTTAAAGCCTTTTATTTACTTATTTTTTTTAAGATTTTATTGTTTTATTTATTTGACAGAGAGAGAGATCACGAGTAGGCAGAGAGGCAGGGGAAGCAGGCTCCCTGCTGAGCAGAGAACTCGATGCTGGGCTCGATCCCTGGACCCTGAGATCATGGCCTGAGCTGAAGGCAGAGGCTTTAACCCACTGAGCCACCCAGGTGCCCCTCACAGATACCCTTTATCAGGTTAAGGAAGTACCCTTCTATTTCTGGGTGTTATATATATATTTTTTTTATTGAAAGGATGTTGGATTTGGTCAAATGCTTTTTCTGCATCTATTGAGATGGTCATGTGGTTTTTGCATATAATTCTTCCTTAAATGTCCTCGTTCTTTTTTTTTTATTAAAGATTTTATTTATTTGACACAGAGAGAGACAGAGAGAGAGTACAAGCAGCGGGAGTGGCAGGCAGAAGGAGAGGGAGAAGCAGACTCCCCACTGAGCACGGCACCTGATGTGGGGCTCAATCCCAGGACCCTGAGATCCTGACCTGAGCCGAAGGCAGACGCCCAACCAACTGAGCCACCCAGGCACCCCTGTTTGTCTTCATTCTTATGAGATACTTGCTTTCATACTAAATTTTTATTTGTAATTTTGTATTCTTCTACTTAAAAGAGGGTCCCCAAATTGTATGTTTTAGCCCCCACAAAACTGGGATCTCTCCCAGTATCTACTATATTGTGAATGGACTCTTGGGTTGTTTCCAGTTTGGGGACCTTAGGAACAGTTGCTATGAATATTCGTGGTGCACATGCAAATGCTTCTGATGCCAGCAGGCTGGGGCCAGGGACCCAGAAGGGGGTCCTGCAGGACCAGCCAAGAGGGTTCCTGGCTGCGAGGTATAGGATAGAAATCAAATGCAAGCCAGCAGGAGATGAAAGCAGAGTTTATTGAGGGGAGAGAGAGAGAGTGCAGGTACAGAGTGTCTGGGAGACTCAGAAAGGAAAGGAGAGAGAGTCTCATCTTTGGTCGGGATCTAGGGTCTTTATTAAGGACTGTGGTCCAGTGTACGTGTCCTCTCAAGCGTCTGGGAACCGGTTGGAACAAAGACAAGGGCCCAGGTATTACTCCTTGGAGCCAGGGGTGGGGGGTGGGGACACTTGGTATTGAGATGTCTAGTCTAGTGTGGGTTGCCTGGAATATGCATAGGAGGCTTCGTCCGGTCATTCTCATCTGGTCCTTCCTTAGATGTGAACTATTCTATTTTTTAAAAACTTTTTTTTTTTAAGATTTTATTTATTTATTTGACAGAGAGAGAGATCACAAGTTGGCAGAGAGGCAGGCAGAGGGGGGGAGGGGAAGCAGGCTCCCCACTGAGCAGAGAGCCGGATGCGGGGCTCGATCCCTGGACCCTGAGACCATGAGACCATGAGACCATGACCCGAGCCTAAGGCAGAGGCTTTAACCCACTTAGCCACCCAGGCACCCCAGATGTGAACTATTCTAAAGCAAGCATTAACTCTTTGTTCCCTCCAAGGAGGACATATGCTGTTTACATTATGTGGCATGTGTAAAGTATGTGTGTGGTCTTAGGAAGAAGAGAAGCAGGAGGAGCACCTGGGTGGCTCAGTGGGTTAAGTCTCTGCCTTCGGCTCAGGTCCTGATCTCAGGGTCCTGGGATCAAGCCCCGCATCAGGCTCTCTGCTCAGCGGGGAGCCTGCTTCCTCCTCTCTCTGCCTGCCTCTCTGCCTACTTGTGATCTCTCTTCTCTCTGTCAAATAAAGAAATAAAATCTTAAAAAAAAAAAAAAAAGAGAAGCAGGAAAAGGAGCAAAACGCAGATTTTTATGGAGTCCTTCGGTTTCTTTATCTCACTTTTAAGGAGGAGGTCTGGGGGAGTGGAGTAGCTGCGTCAATGAGGCTAATGCTGAACTGACGTCCTAAACTTGTCACTTTACATTCGCACTGACATTGTATGAGACTTCTTGTTGCTCCACATCCTTACCAACACTTGGTATTGTCAGATTTTAAAATTTCATGTATCACGATGGGTGTATGGTGGTGACCTCTCGTGGTTTTAATTTATATTAGATTAAATCTCATGAAATTGCCATTTTGTAGGTCAAAATGGTCAAACATAAACAATTTCACGATTCAACCCAATATTTCTCTGATGACTAAGGAAGAAGAATATGTTTTCATATATTTAATGGCTTTTTATTATGGAGTGCCCATTTAAGTATTTTGCCCATTTTTTTAGATATCTGACTTTTCTTACTGACTGTAGGTTTTATGTTCTCTGAATATGAGCCCTATGTCAATTACATTGTGTTGTAAATAAGCCTTCTAATCCTCTTAATGATGTCTTAATTTCAATGAGGTCAAATATGTCAATATTTTCTTCTATGTGTAGTGTTCTTTGTATCCAATTTAAATCTTCCCCAACCAAGATCATAAAGATACTCTCCTTCAATATTTTCTAAAAGCTTTATTAATTTGCCATCTATATTTAGATCTAAAATCCATTTGCAATTGATTTTGCATATTGTGGGAGGGAGGGTTCCAACTTAATTTTTCCATGTGGATTTCCAATTTTCATAGCACAGTTTACTGAAAAGATCATCTGAATTGCTGCTTATAAATCACGTATCAGATATTCACTTGTCTCTGTTGGTTCTACTGGTCAATCAACCTTTGAACCAATTAACATACTGTCTTAGGCAGTTTTGTAATAAGCTTTGATAACTGGTAAGACGATTGTTTTCTTCAAAGTGTTTTAGCTATTTCTATATATATTATAGAATCCACGTGGCAACTTCCATTATTTATAAGCAGAGAGAAGCGAATCCATTACATTATTAGGATTGCACTGAATCTATCAATTTGGAGGATAACCAGTATTTTTACAATATTGATTTTCACATCCACAAATAACACCTATCTCTCAAATTATTTGGACCTCCTTTCATATAATTTTTTCTATAGAAATCTTTTAATACTTATTCGTAGGTACTTTTGCTTTGTAGAAGTTGTCCTTTTAAAATTTTCATTTTCTAACTATTCGTTGCTGGTCTAAATAAATAGAATTAATTTTGGTATATTGATTTTTCAGCCAGCTATCTTGATAAATTCTTACTAATTCAAGTAATATAGCCTTTGGATTTTCTATGTAACAAATCATATCAAAAGGATGTTTAGCCCTCCCCTTTCAGTGTTCTTTTTATCCTCTGTCTCACTTTATCACCAAGCTGGGACCAACAGTACAATGCTGACTAGAAATAGAAAACCAGGCGTCCTTGTCTTATTCCCCTTCTTAAAGGAACTCTAGCTTAGTTTAGGCTCCCCCAGCAGCGGGCCTGAGATGAGGATCCAAGTGCAAGGAGTTTGTTTGGGAGGTAGACGGAAACACCAGTGGGGGCACGGGGATGCGAAACAAAGGGAGGAAGGCAAGTAAATGGGGTGTGTTATCAGGCTTAATTCTGCTGGGGTCAGGAGGCCAGGGTCAACTACCCATGTCAGAGTGACCTCCCAGTATGTGAGGGAGCTGAAGTCTTAGAGCCTTGGCAGTCTCCGGTTGGCGTCTCTGGGATGGGGAGCATTAGTTCCCTAGCACTGCCAAATGCCTCCACCGGGAAACTAGTCAAGCAGCAAACACGCCCCCGGGGAAAGAAGTGCTACTATTGGTATGTGGAAGTTGGGCCAAGTCTGCCAAAGCAATCAAATGAGGCACCGCGGTGGGTTACTAAGTGTCTTCTACCAACACCGTCCACATTTTACTATTACAAACAGCACTGGCAGTGCCTGTGGCATGGCAGCGGCTGCCTGAGTCCAGACCTCTCCAGACATCCTCCAAAAATCACTCAGTTCAACCAAAGGACAAGGAAGGAAATAAAAATACTCCTATCCCATGTTTACAGCATACTGAGAAAATACTAGACTTTGGTGACCAAGGGCCGCTGCCTAGTCTCTGCTATGCGGCAATCCTAGGACCCCATCGACACTAGGGGGCGCTCAGTTCCAAAGCAGCCTGACTCTGAAAGGCTGTGCTTCTCAGCCCTCCAGAGGCTTTTTGTTTTGTTTTTTAAAGATTTTATTTATTTGACAGAGAGAGAGATCACAAGTAGACAGAGGCAGGCAGAGAGAGAGGGGGAAGCAGGCTCCCTGCTGAGCAGAGTCCCCCGATGTGGGGCTCGATCCCAGGACCCTGAGGATCATGACCTGAGCCCACTGAGCCACCCAGGAGCCCCCCTCCAGAGGCTTTGTAACCCGAGGGTGTCCGGGGCCAGCATCTGTCACCAGCACACTTAGCACTAACATGTAAGACTGCGGGTGCTGTGGGGGAAAGCCATAGATTAGGCAAACCATAAGGCAAAGAAAGGGGATGAACAAACCCAAGAAGAGAAGCAGGAGGAAGAGGAAGGCAGAGGAGGAGGAAGAGGAAGAGAAAGAGGAAGGAAGGAAGGAGGGAAAAAGGAGAAAGAAGAAAAGAGATAAATGATAGGGGGGAAATTATTAACCAGAGAAAAAACACGGAATAATAAGAGACTGCTTATAAAAGTTAATGAGACTGCGAGGGGCAGGGAGGGGAGCGGTGCCTGGGGGCCTCGTGCTGAGTGTGGAGACCTCACAGCACTGAGATGGGGTCCCGGACTCTTCTGGTAATGGAAGAGCACTGAGCCTCTTCCCAGAAGGGAGGACCAGGGATGGGAGAAGGGACCTTCCAATTGTGGATGCACCTACCCGTCTCCGACTTCAGGTACGGCCCTGAGGAAAAGAGATTTGAGATCCGGCCTCCATCCTCTCCCGGGAGCTGCAGCCTCCTCTACCAGCCCCCTCTCGCCCCCTCTGTTCTGGTTCCAGAGGGCAAGCCAAGTCCAGCTCCCACCCTTTCGGTCCCCAAATAAGCACCCCGGCATGAGTCTGAGTGAGAAATCCACTTTAATACTCCAGCTTCAGCTCAGCTGATCACTTCTCCAGCGCAAGAGAAGTCTTTCCAAGAGGCCTCAATCCACTAAGAGGTTACGGCTCAGAGAAGGGAACAGCTCAAAGAAGCCCTAAAAGGGAAAGCAACATGGCATCTGGAATGAGTGGAGGCCAGCTGGGGGTGCCCCGCGGCACACATCCCGCCAACACAGGGCCCAGCTGGAGAGGCACGCTGTTCACCCACATCTGACAACTGCCCCAGGCTCCCCATCCCCCCCCACCCCCGCCCCCGTCCTCTCATTAGCCACTGGAGGCTGGTCAGGGCTCCTATGCCTGGAGAAGGGGGACCCTTCCTTTCCTGTACGGTAGCCCCAAGACAGCCAGCTCCCGTCATCCAAGCCGGCCCCCCGAGCGACAGTGATGTGTGTGGCTGTCGCAAGGATGGGTGAAGGGAAGAGTCACCTTGAAGAGGGTGAGGGTCTGGAGTACTCCCGAGGTGCAGGCGGTCTCCCGGATGGAGTGCATGGCCAGCTGGGGGCTGCCTAAATCTAGAACCCGCAGCCCCAGACGAGAAGCCAGGATAGGTCCGATGGTGGTTCCACAGGGAGAGTCATTCCGGACCATGAGATCCTAGGGAGCGGAGGAGGGGCTCGTGAACAGCAGGCAGTGTCCACTCAGTAAGCCCACAGAAGGGCTGAAAGGGGCCCACTGCCGCCCTCTCGTAGAGTGGATGGCAACAGGAAGCCTACATTAAATGGCAGGCCCAAAGCACAGAATATTCTGGATTGGTCCCATTCTCTCCATCTGAACTACCGCCTCCCTAATTCCAGCTACCACCATCTTGCCTTCCATTAAGAATCCATTCTCAGGGGCGCCTGGGTGGCTCAGTGGGTTAAAGCCTCTGCCTTCGGCTCAGGTCATGATCTCAGGGTCCTGGGATCGAGCCCCGCATCGGGCTCTCTGCTCAGTGGGGAGCCTGCTTCCCCCTCTCTCTCTCCCTGCCTCTCTGCCTACTTGTGATCTCTCTCTCTGTCAAGTAAATAAATAAATAATCTTAAAAAGAAAAAAAAAAAAGAATCCATTCTCCATATAGCAGGCAGGGGAATTAAAAAAAAAAAATGTACCGTTTCTATCGACCTCTTGCTTCACACACACTTTCTCCCCGCCCCCATACACACACAAAGAACAATCATTCAGCAGTTTTAGTGTTTGCAGAAATATTGCTGTTGGCATGCTGAAACCATTTTCGTTATATTCTGGTACAAAAATAAATAAGAAAATCATAATATGACCTTCAATATTAAGATTTTCAGCGTAAGGGAACACAGAATTACAAAACCAGATAAATTAAGTAGTAACTATTTTTTTTTAGTAAGAATTATATTAACTCATGGTTTTCAAAAAACAGATATTTTTTTCTAGCTATGCCAACAGAAATGACCCCAAAGCACTGTCCCCCGTGATAACAATGGACAGTCCCATGGAGCCTGACTACGGTCTCTAAAATCACCATCCTTCCAAAGCTGCCATGGCTGGGGACAGAAATGAATGAGATGAGCCTGCAATTTCTTGTTGTACAGAACGCAAGAACACTTTCGAGAGTCCTGTCAAAGGACACATGTTGAAAGGACTCCCATCGGTCAAAGTTATGACTATCTGAGGATGAAATAAAGTGACCACAGGGGCGCCTGGGTGGCTCAGCCAGTTACACATTGACTTGATTTGGGTCATGATCTCAGGGTCGTGGGATCGAGCCCTGTGCTGGGCTCCGTGCTCAGCAGGGAGTCTCCTTAAGATTCTGTCTTTTTCCCTCTCCCTCTAACCCCCACCCCCCTGTGCCTGCTCTCTCTCAAATAAATAAAATCTTTAAAGAAAAAAAATTACTACAGGGCATTGGATCCACACTGAACCAATGAAAATCTGATTTAATATCAGAAAAGGAAAAGAAAAAAACCCCTACATGTCCCCATTTCAAGTGGCTATTAACATACCGTACCTTGAAAACTGATTAAAGGGAAAGAACGAGCATTTATCTGGTCTTTCCAGCAGAAACCATATGTCATGATAACTGAACAGCCCTAGTGGAGGGGCAGAAAGTTCTGCTTTCCAGAAGAATAGCTGCTAATATCTGCAAAAGGGAGGACTCGTAGAAGCGATGAAGTGGGGGAATGCAATTATTGATTTCGGCAACGATTACCAATGGGTGTCAAAACCATCAGGCATCTGGTGGATGGGGAACTCATCACTGGCACAGGTTACTGTCCAGCCCAGAGGAGGAGAGCCCTCATATGATGGCGGGATCAGAGGGCACCCCAATCGGGCGCTTGATCTTATCACTAAGGGCGGATCACCCAGATAATATGTGTATGATGCAACATGAAGGACACACCGGTCATGATGTCTTCTGGCCAAAGATGTCTAACCTGAATCTACCAAGCCTTCGGGTATGAATGCCAGTTTACAGGAAATACAGAACCTAGAGGCACCAGCTAAGCAACCCTACCAGGAAGCAACCAGACAAATCCAGAAAGCGAGACGTTACGTGGGATGATGAGCTTACATTTCTTCAACAAGTCAATGTTCTTTTATTTTTTTTTTTAAGATTTATCTATTTAGGGGCGCCTGGGGGGCTCAGTCGTTAAGCGTCTGCCTTCGGCTCAGGTCATGATCCCAGGGTCCTGGGATCGAGCCCCACGTTACGTCGGGCTCCCTGCTCGGCGGGGGGCCTGCTTCTCCCTCTCCCACTCCCCCTGCTTGTTCCCTCTCTCGCCGTCTCTCTCTCAATAAAACCTTTAAAAAAAAAAGATTTATCTATTTATTTGAGAGAGAGAGACAGCGCACGAGTGGGAGGGACAGAGGGAGAAGGGAAAGAGAATCCCAAGCAGACTCTCCACTGAGTGCAGGGCCAGACACGGGGCTCGATCTTATGACCCTGAGATCAGGGCCTGAGCCGAAACCAAGAGTCTGATGCTTAACAGACTGTGCGACCCAGGCACCCCAAGTCAACGTTATTTTACTTATTTATTTATTTACTTATTATTATTTTTAAAAATATTTTATGTTTCCAAGAGAGTGAGCAAGCGAGCGAGTACACAAGCAGGGGAAAAACAGGTAGAGAGAGAACCACGCTGAGCAAGGAGCCCAATGTGGGACTTGATTTCAGGACCATGGGATCATGACCTGAGCCGAAGGCAGACGCTTAACACCCAGGTGCCCCAAGAATATTTTGGGGATAACTAGGGAAAAACTGAAATTGATCTGGGGGCACATGGCTGTGTCAGTTGGTAGAATATGTGACTCTTGATCTCAGGGTCGTGAGATCAAGCCCCACGTTGGGTGTAGAGCTTACTCAAAAAAAAAAAAAAAAAAAAAAATCTGTGTGTTAGGATTAGATACAAATTTACTGAAACAGAAGTGTACTGAAATGAAAAGGTAGAGTATACAGAGTGAAGAGGAAGCGAACAATATATTCAAAATAATTCCACTTTTTATAAAATAGGTGTTAAGTATATATGTATTAAAAAAATCGGGGCGCCTGGGTGGCTCAGTGGGTTAAAGCCTCTGCCTTCAGCTCAGGTCATGATCTCAGGGTCCTGGAATCAAGCCCTGAATCCGGCTCTCTGCTCAGCGGGGAGCCTGCTTCCCCCTTTCTCTCTGCCTGCCTGTCTGTCTGCCTACTCGTGATCTCTCTCTCTCTGTCAAAAAAAAAAAAATCTGGAAGCATATATACGAATCTCTGTAGGTTCATGTTTTCTTATTTGTGTTTGTGTTTCCTGATTTTTTAAAGTACACATGTCCTGCTTCTGCTGTGAGTTTGATTAAAGAAATTCCCCCGATGTCTGTCTCCTCACTGCCTTAGAACACGCAGATCCCGTTCCAAGGCCTATGAGGCCCTGCGGGACCGGCCTGGGCAGGCTTCTCTCCCCCGCACTCCTGCCCTCGCCCCGCCTCTACCCCTCTGGCTCTGTCTCCTGAGGCCAGCACACTCCTGTGCCCCTGGGAGCCTTTGACTCATTCCCTCTTTGGGGATGCTCTCCCTGCAGACTTGCCCATAGCTGCCTCTTTCTCAGTCTCAGCTCCAAGTCTCACTTCCTCAGAGAGGCCTCCCCAGGAAGGAAACACTCAGGTCTACATGGGGCCGGGAGGGGGGGCATGTGGCAGAGACTGCCCTGAGCCGGGAGACAGGAGGCCGGGCCCCTAGTCCTGACCCGCCAGGACCTGCTTGCTGTGGGTCGTGGGACCCCCTGCGCCCCAGTTCCTTATAGCTCTAGCTTCACCTACTTCTGACGACCCGGGCCATTGCTATCGCAAGAATGAAAGTGAGCAGGTGGGAGTTCCAGTCTCCCGGGCCCTGAACTTCACTTACGGGGGAGGAGCCCAGGGTGTAGGAGAGAGACATGGGGAGCTGGATGGGAAAAAAGCAGGACTAAACCCACGTGCCATGAGCACACGGTAACTTCAGGTCTCACAGAAAGCCGGCAGGAGAGGCATCATCATCAGCCCCATTTTACAGGTGTGGAAACTGACTCTGAGAAACGGAGCACCTCATCCCCAGTCCCCTAGCCCCACAGCACACCCAGCACGGATCCCAGTTCTGCCCGGATCCCAAACCCGTTCTTCTCTACTGGAACCCCATCCACCAAAGGTGGGCTCCCAGGCGCTCCACCTCCACTGGGGGGCCATCTGCTTATGCCCCCCCCAACCCCGTTCCCCTCATCCTGTCTTCCCAGGCAGGCCCGGGCCTCACCTGCAGGGGCACCCCGACCTTATTGGCCACCTCTCGGATCAGGGCCTCTGAAACTGCATTCGAGGCATAGCGTTGCTTGCTGTTCACCTTGATCACAGGGCCCTGGGGAGAGGGAAACCAGGAGGCGAGGGTGAGGTACACTTGGGAGACAGGCCCACAGGGAAGGAGACGGGGCCCAGAAGCAGCCCGGCCTTCAGGTCCCGAGGGAGAAACAGGAGCATCTCACCTTATGGAATAAGGGCCGGTGGTTCTCCTCATGCTTGTCCCTGTAGGAGACCAGGTCAAGGTTGGGGACGGCAAACAGGAGGCGAGCCTCCCAACACCCTCCTCTATCCATCCCCCGGGCAGCATTCCTTCCCACGCAGCCCGGCGGGACCTGAGACGCAGGCCAGACACGTGTCCCAGGCAGCCTCTAGCAGCAGGTGGAGAGAAGCCTGTAGTCTATTCCACATACTCGGGTTGGGCGTTACATGACTTTGACCCACCTGGGTCTTGGCGCAGTTAAAAGGAAGCCGCCACTGTCCTTCCCGCCAGAATGAAGGGGAAGGGGAAGGGGGAGAGGCTGGGGCCCAGGGCAGGGGCTGAGCCTGAAGGCAGGTTCCGCTCGAGTCTCCAGCTGCGAGGACGGCGTGCTGGGCCTGGCAGACTCACAGGTAGTTGGGGTGCACAGCGTGGGCCATGTCTGCGCTGATCATGTAGGACTTGGGGATGGCTTCCTCGAAGGCTGTCAGGTGCTGGAATGAGGCTGAGACTCGGCGCAGCACCAGCTCTGTCAGCAACGACTGGGCCCCCTGGGCGCTCTCGGAGCCCACCTGGCGACAACAGAGACTGGCTCTGGGGTCTAGGCTCAGGGTCCAGGGCTGGAAGCCAGGGAGAGGGGCCCCACGCCCGGGACCACCGCTGGCCCAGGACCCCGCTGACTCCGTGGATGAGGAATGCGGGGTGCTGTGGGCAACTTCCCCAACGCTGCGCCCTGAAAACCTGATGATGGGCTGGGGCCGAATGAATCCTACGTCATCTCTGCGGCAGAAAGAGCACTCTCCGGGGGCTTCCTGCACCTGCCTCCCCTCCTCCTCCTCTGACCCTCACATCTGGGGCTCAGATGTGCCCCACCATGCTGGCCAATCGTCTTTTACGCACAGAACAGAGACTGCTCACTATCCACGCTATCCTGCACAAGAAAACACCCAAATTGGAGCTAAGCATGGGACTGCCCAGTTAGAGAGGACACTCCTAGCTTTCCCTTGCAGCAAAACACAGCCGGGCCGATGGAGTTCCTGTGGAACACAGGTAGTGAAAAACGCCATCTTCGGCTTGCGCCTTAAACGGGTGGGCGCGCACTCTCCCTCCGCCCTTTCCTCTCGTCGTCCTCTCAGTATACACACGATGGCAACGGCGGGAGCTGGAGCAGCCAGCCAGCCTGGATCCCGAGGTGGAAGCTGAGGGCTCGGGACGGCAGAGACTTGTCCCGAACTGCTCACTCTGACCCAGTTCCAAGGGAGAGAAGGACCCGTCTGTTCAGGCTCTGGGACCTGAGAGCGCACCTCGCAGGAGCGCGCAGAGCTGGGCCCCACCATGCCGAGCCCTGGGCCTGCAGGATGGAGGGCAGAGTCTCCGTCCTCGAGGAGCTCACCGCGTGGCACACGCAGCCACCTGGGTGGTATGGTCACACCTCTAGAAGCAGACACTCGCTGAGCCAGGGCGGCCAAGGGCTAAGGGAGCACGGGCAGGGCCTTCCCATCTTTGTGCCTTCCAGAACAGCCCTGGCTTACGGCGGGTGCCTGGCAGGAGCCGGCTGCGGGAAGCTTCACAGAGGGAACCCTCCACAGAGCCCTCCACGTACCTCTTCGTTGTCATAGAGCGCGATCATGCGCACGTGGGGCTCCGCGGCCAAAGAGGCAGGGGCCGCACAGGAGTCGATCAAAGCCTGTTTGGGGGGGAGCAAGAGCATCCTCCTCACTCCTCCTTCTTCCATAACCCCGCCCACCAGCACCTGGCAGGTTCACGCTCCCGGCCTGCCTTCCGTGGTCATGGCCAGAATGAAGTGGGCTGGGGCTCTGACTGCCCTTCGTCTCTTAGGGCTCTGCCTGGCACGCGGGAGACCCTTTCACCTGGGCTGGGAGAACCCCCCCTTGGGGTATGCTCCCATCCCTGTCTATGGGAAAGGCAGGAGGATGAATAAAATGCAGAAGAAGAATGGAGAAGCCTGGGAAGTCAAAACCACCACACAGCACATAAACTAATTGGCTCCAGTGAAAAGATCGAGGTCCACAGAGGTGATGGGGACTCCGTCAAGGGGACACAGGTGGCGGGCTGCAGCAGCTGACACAGGTCCCAGGCTCGGCCCTGGTCTCCATTATGGCCCAAAGCCTGTCTCCGAGAATAGGATGGGGGCAGGAGGGAGAAGTATGAAAAGAGAGGGCAAGAGAAAAGAATGAAATAGAACTGTGTAGGGTAGAAAGAAGGTGGGGACTCCAAAGTGACCGGAAGGAAGAGAGATGGGCCCCACGGAGACCCCAAGGCACAGACGAAGGCTGGGTGGGCAAAAGATTGGAGGGCAGGGGGAGCAGAGGGAGGCAGGCGACGCTGCCTTATGAGGCCCTAAGGCCTCTCCCCGGAAACAAAGGCTAACTCCATGGTCCACCTAGCACCAGCAGATGGAGGAGATGGCCAGTGGCCCTCCTAGGACCTGCTGGGCCTTGAGACAGTCCTCCAACCACTGCTGCTCCTGGCGGTGTACCCCGCCTGGGGGTGCCCCCCCCACTCGCCTGCAGGGCACAGAAGCAGCTGTGCAAATTGTCCAGCCGAGGGGCAAAGATGAACTCCTCGTAGGCACCACCCAGGACCTAGAAAGACAGGACAGTCGGCCCAACCTGCAACCTTCCGCCCCAACTCACCTGATTCTCTTTGCTCCCAGAGGCCTGGGTCGGAGCGAGCCTCCTCGGCTCTGTGCGCAACCCCGCCCTGTCCCCCGGTTTAGGGCACCGGGACCCTGCTGGGTGGGGCCGAGTGGACAATGGGGAATGGAGCTGGGCAGGAGCTAGGGATGGGAGGGTGACATCTATGGTTCCTACCAGTTCCTGTGGGACGGGGAAAACAGGGGAGCTGAACAGACACAAGAACAGCTAAGGAAATAAACAGAAAAGGAGACCAGCCCAGAAACAGTGTCCATTCAAACAGGACCGAATGTCCGAAGATTTCACAACTGGGAGGAACTTGAGGGCAGGCTCTAGGAAAAAGGGGGGCTGGACCCAGGCCTTCTGCCCTCAGAGGGGTAGGGCCAGGGTGGGTTGAAAGTACAGTGACCCCCTGTAGCAGAAACTCCTAGGTGGGGAAAAAAATCTGTGGAGGGGGTGATTCCAGGGCCAACGCACTGATCGAAGGAGGCAGGTCTGGAGGACGAGAGTGCCCTCTGAGAACCACTGGCCTGGAGGCAGAGAAACATGGCGTCTACTGGGAAGAAGGAGGGTGAGACTACCTGGGGGACTGGCTGCGGTGGGATACACTAGGGCCGGCCAGGATGCCCGCGGTCCCCGCCCGTGCGTCCCTGCAGCCATGCCTTACCGCAGGCTGGGTGTCAGCAAGGCAGAGCTCCATCTCCAAGATATCCTCGGGGCTCAGTCCCAGATGGGCACAGAGAAGAGACATGAGGACCGAGTGGTGCCGGTCGTCCTGCAGGGCAGACGCATGCTGGGAGGAAGAAGGTCTGCTCTCCCCCTCCTCCCCTTCTCCAGGGAATCAGTCCCTTCCCCTCTCCTCACCCCTTCCCAGGAAGAGGGGACTCTCTTACGGCAGCATTGACAGGCCCAGGCTCCGGAGTCCCCTTCTCCAGCTCCTCCTGGACTGCCGTGGCAAGAATGGGGACTCTGTGGGGAGACACGTGAGGGAAGCGCGGGGTGAGATGGACGGCACGGCACCCCTGAGCTCGGATCTCCCCACGGGAACGGTCCTCGCCCCTGGATTCCCAGCTTGACTCCCAAACAGCACAGCTAAGAGGGCCCTCCGGTATCGTCAGCGGGGTCCCAAGAGTAGAACCTGGCTGAGGCAACCATGAGGCAGCGTGGTCCCAGGTCCCACGGGAACCCTGCCATCACTTGGTGCCACAGCCACCCCTCCCGGTCACCACAGCCCTTGCCCCAGGCTCACAAGTGCATCTCCATGTTGGGTCCGAAGTTCTCGTTGACGTTGCGCTGCAGGTGGATGGCCAGGTGTGGGATGCGAAGGATGGGCCGCTCCACGTGCACCAGCCGCTGCTCCAGCTGGCCTGAGGTAGGGCACTGTGGCCCGCCAGGCCGGGTCAAACCAGGGTGCCTCCCAACCCCAGCGGGGTAATACCCCCACTTCACCCAGACTAACCAACATGGTCCTCGAACCCAGACCGCCCGACCCTCCCTTCCCTGGCGGGCTCTCCACAGGTACCCCGAAGGAAGGTCACAGTCAATCTTCAGGCTGTTGAAGGTGAGACCCTCCCAGGTCCAACCCCAGTTCCCACCTTGACGATGACG
The DNA here is from genome assembly GCA_028534135.1 of Potos flavus. NCBI lineage: Eukaryota > Metazoa > Chordata > Mammalia > Carnivora > Procyonidae > Potos > Potos flavus. The sequence continues at coordinate 157,493,869 of CM052883.1, forward strand.
CGTCCAGCCAAGGTCAGGTCCCGGTCAAACCAGGTGCTCCAGATCCCACCACCATAGGTCTCCACGCCAACCTGCTGGAAACCCACCTGGCTGCGGCGTGACCGCCGTTTCACCTAAGCGTGAAGATGGGGAATGAGAAGTCAGAGAAGGCTGAATGGCAGGATTTGGAGACGAGACAGATGGACCGAGGCCTAAGGAACAAAGGAAGAATATCGGTGACAGAGAAGGGCTCAAAGTGTGGAGGAAGGGGGTGGCCAGTCTCCCCCGCTGCAGGGATAGAGCCCCCAATTTGTACCTCTCCACTCCCTTTTGCCGTGTATTCCCCTGATGCCTCCCCTCCCCCAGCGCAGCCCCAGTTCCTCACCCGGAGACAGGGGCTGTCCGTGTGGGCCCCAATGAGGCTGAAACCATTGCCAGGAACATACTGGCCTCCCACAGCAAAAGCGATGATCGTTGAGGAGTTCCTGGTCAGAAAGTACTGGGGGATGGGGGGGGGGGTAAGATTGATTATCTAGCCAGCTGACACAAAGGACTTTGAGCGCAGGCCTAGGGATCTGCTTTTCTCTCCTCACCCCACCCCACGTACCTTGCTTTCCGGCTTGATATCCCAGCTCTCCGTCTCTTTGAGTTCATGGAAGCCAGCCTGGAGGAGGCGGCTGCGGCACTCGGCCACGGCTGTAGAAAAAGAGCCCTTTCATAGCGATGGAAGTAGGTTAGGAGGCACACCGGACACCACCCTCCTCCCCTGTCCTGGTCACTTACCGTGGAAAGGAGAGGGGCTCCGGTTCACGAACTTGAGGAGTTCCCGGGCCGCGGCCTGCACCGCCTCTTTGCGGGCCCTACCGGTCATGGCCACCTAGTGCAGGCGGGGTAGGGGGGCTGCTCAGACTCCTACGAGGTTTGGGACCCTTGATTTATATTATCCAGGCCCCGGGAACCATCTCCCCGCCACAAGCCCTATTCCCGCGGTGATCGCTCCAAGGCTCCGACCTCTGCTTCCGCCCCTTTCCCCACCGACAGACGCAGATGCCGGGCCTTACCCCTTCCCGCTGAAAGCTCTGGCCCTCCAGCCCAAGTCTTAGAACCCCAGCAGCGCTCCCCGCCCAGCTCGTCCAAGACGGCCCGCCCCCTAAACCGAGCTTTAGCCCGGCCCCCTAAACCCCACCCCCACGTGCCCGCCTAGCCCAGAAATCCCGGTCGGTTCCAAGCGCCAAGCTCCCAAGCGGGCCCCTAACTCACAGCCGGCCTGCACCAAGGAGCCAAAGTCCTACTGGCCGGTGAATACCGCCCCCCCCTTCACGCCCCCAGTCTTTCGCAGGCCACCCTTTTCCAACCCCCTGGAAGATCAGGTCACGGAGGCCGAACTTTCGGTTTCGCTTTGGGTCAGGCACAGCCCTCACCTCAGCGCGCTGTTGAGCTTAGGCCCGAGCGGGCTCCGAGCTGGGTCTGGGATCGGAGTTAGAGCTGGCCGGCCGGTGGACACCTACCTGCATGGCCCCCACGCGTGGGCCCGCGTCCGCTAGCCCTGCCCCCGTGCTCGGCCCGCCCCCTAAGCCCGCCGCGCGCCACGCCCCCGCTGCGCCGTACGCTCGGCCCCTCGCTAGGCCGCCCCGCCGCGCCCCGCCCCCGCCCCGCCGCGCCCCGCCCCCGCCGCGCCCCGCCCCCGCCGCGCCCCGCAGCGCCCGGCAGCGCCCC
>CM052883.1:157496063-157506764 GCA_028534135.1 Potos flavus
CCGCGAGCCGCGCGCCCCCACGCCTGCCCGGGGTCAGAGAGTACGAGGAAAAACTCGCCCCCGCCAGCTCACCTGGTCCGACGAGTACTGTACAGAGGGCTCTCTCTCTCCACAGGCACCCTTGTGATAATAAAAGCAACAGGGCTAGTGTTCATGGAGTGCTCACGGTGAGCTTTAGCTTTATGATAAGGCTTCCCGTGTTACCTGTTCAGCCTTCCCAACTGCTCTATCAACTTTGTCCTTTCACTGTCCCCATTTTCTACATGAATAAAACAAGTACAGAGACGAATCACCTGTCCAGGACAGTAAATGGCAGAGGAAGAATCACCTGTCCAGGACAGTAAATGGCAGAGGTGGGGTTTGGACTCAATGAATTTGACCCCAAGAACCTGGAACAAGCCACTCTCAGATCTTTTCTAGTGCCGGGAAGTCCCTGAGGGACAGAGAAGTTAATGACTTGCCCAAGATCACACAGCCATTTGGATGCATCTAGAATTTGACTCCTATCTGCACTCTGCCCACTTCTTAAACGACAAAATAAAACAAACTCTACATGTTCTTGGAGGTAATGCCAATATTCATATGTCAAGAGCAGTGAGCAGCAATTTAAAAAATCAAGGTACAGGGCACCTGGGTGGCTCAGTCCTTAAGCGTCTGCCTTCGGCTGGGGTCATGATCCCATGGGCTGAGCCAGGCCGGCTCTAACACACAGCCTCATTCATACTCTACATCTTTGTTCCTCACAGTGTGATTTCTTGACCAGAAGCATCTACAACACTTGGCAACTTTCTAGAAATGCAGAAAGAACCCCAAACCTATCAGATCATAATCTGCATGTTAACAAGATCCCTAGATGATCTGAATGCAAGTTCAAGTTTGAGAGCGCCATGTGGCAGTTAAAAAACAATGAGGTCGATTTTTATGTACTATCATAGAAAAAAAAGTGCTGAATATATTGAGTGAATAAGAAAGCTATTTCCAGAATAATACTTACAGGACAAGAGCATTTAGGTAAAACTCACATAATGAGCTAAATGTTTGGATTTTATGTATGTATATATGTAAATGCATGGAAACAGGTTTGGAAAGAGAATGGAATGGTATTGGTTATGAAATGGGAGGGTCAAGTGGGGGACCTTAGCTGTCCAAAAAACGTTTCTGAGAATCATAATTGCCCTTAGTCTGCTGAGAAAATCTTCCCCATCAGTCCTTAGCTGATGTTTACGAGGCTACCATCATTCATTTCTGTTTGGCTGAACAACTATTAAAGTGCAAATGCCTGTAAGTTACCATAGCAATTGGTAACACATACTTTACTGTGCCTTCGTTTGATATACACGTCCTTTCTGATCCCTTGGTTTGTGAGAGAAGCTTCCTAAGTAGTAATTTGTCACATAATTGTTAAGAGTAATTGAGATACCGAAGACCAAAGCAATGGTGTAAGGAAGAGAAGGTGTGTGTGAGTGTGTGAGTGTGTGTGTGTGTGTGTGTGTGTGTGTGTACTGTCCCTGTCTGCTAAATTGATCTTGATTTCCTGATGGCAAGACAGCCTTGGGTATCTCATTGCTGGTTGATATCTTGGTTGTTTAAATGCATAAATAATTTGCTTCTGGGCATAATGACAGGAGTGTGCATAGGATACAATATGGTATGTCCTTCTACAGTGTTGTTGGAAGGACACTTTTGTTTCCAACACATGTCTTCTGCTCAAGTTCTGTTTTCCATGCAAGACTCAACTGCTTAAGAACTACAAATCCCGGGATGCCTTGAGGTGAGCAGTTACGGCAAGATTGTAATTTTCATCCAGTTATGTTCTAGGAGGGAGGCTTTAGGGGCGCCTGGGTGGCTCAGTCCGCTGAGTGCTCAACTCCCGATTTTGGCTCAGGTCATGATCTGAAATATGTGGGGCTCTGAACTCAGCACAGAGTCCGCTTGTTCCTCTCCCTTTGCTCCTCCCCCTGCTCTCTCTCACACTCTCGTAAATAAATAAAATCTTTTTAAAAACATGTACTTTGGGGCGCCTGGGTGGCTCAGTGGGTTAAAACCTCTGCCTTCGGCTCGGGTCATGATCTCAGGGTCCGGAGATTGAGCCCCGCATCGGGCTCTCTGCTCAGCGGGGAGCCTGTTTCCCTCTCTCTCTTGGTCTGCCTCTCTGCCTACTTGCGATCTCTCTCTCTCTGTCAAATAAATAAATAAAATCTTAAAAAAAAAAAAAAACATGTACTTTGTGTGGTTAAAAAGAAGGTACTGATAGGGAACAATTTCTAAGATATACAAAATGAAAAAACAAGATGCAGAATAGCAGTTATGGTATGTTCTGTGTATAAACACGCAGACACACATATATATTCTTATGTTTAAAGGCGGTCACAAGAAAATAGTAACTGACTCTAGGAAGGAGAAATTTCGGCTAAGGGTCTGTGGTAAGAGAAATGCTTCTTTTTTCCTGTAAATCCTTTTGCACTTTTTGAATTGTTTTCTATATCCATCCACGTATTACCTACTCTTAAAACTAAATAGCAAGTTTAAAAAGTAACAGGTGGAAAGATGATCTTTAAGTACTTTCTGTGACCAAAATTTTGTCTTCTTCTGTACCCCGACTGAGTTAGTAAGCAATTTGTTGGTTTGCATTTATCCCTAAAACCTTCAGTTTAAAAATGCCCGCATAAGGGGCCCTTGGGTGGCTCAGTTGGTTAAGAGCCTGCCTTCGGCACAGGTCATGATCTCAGGATTGTAGGATCGAGCCCCACTCTGGGCTCCCTGCTCAGCGGGGAGCCTGCTTCTCCCTCTGCTTGCAGCTCACCCTGCTTGTGTGCTCTCTCCGTCTCTCAAATAAATACATGAAAGCTTTAAAACAATGGCCACATAAAACTATTACTTCTGATTTGGAAGTCGTGTTTACATGTGGAAGGGGAAGCAGATGGGATGTTTCTTTTGATGTTGATATTTACGCAAAAAATAAACTGGGTGAGAGATGGGGAACCCTTCTGAAAAAGGCACCCAACTCTGTTAATTCTTCACCTACACAGAACTATGAACTTCCCCCTCCCTCCACCCCCTGCTCTAGGCTCTGCTTCGCTCCCTTCAGCATGTATCCACTCAGTTGTCTTAATCATCCCCATGCCCTGCCACTCTGCCTTTGCTTACTTGCCCGGCAAAAGCCCAACCCTGATTGCTACCAGCTCCTCCTCTGCTCTGTGTCTGCACCTGCCACACAGCAGTGATACATTAATATTTATCCAACGAATGAGATTTTTAAAAAAATTCTTTGTGAAAATTTGCCCTTAGAGAATACTCCCCAGCAATAGAAAGGACCAAAGTATTGAAAACTGCAACAACTTGGATGGATCTCAGGAACACTATGCTAAGCGGGAAAAAATGATGAAATTATAAAAATGGAGAGCGAATTAGTGGTTGCCACGGGCTAGGAAGGATGGGGGGCTAGGTGTGACTGTAAAGGGGTAGCATAAGGAATATCTTTGGGGTGGCAGAATCGTTTTCTATTTTGAGTAGGGTAGTGGTTGCTCAATGCCACACGTGTGATAAAATGAGGGTTGCCAGCTAACATGGAAGACACCCAATTAAATTTGCATTTCAGATAAAGAATAATTTCTTAGTATGTCCCAAATATTGCATGGGATATCCATCCACTAAAAACAAAACAAAACCCCAAAGGACAAAATTTAACCGAGCATCCTGTTTTCTTGTTTGCTAAATCTGGCAATCCTAGATAACAGGGCATAGAAATATCCACACACCTTTTACCAACATCCCTTGCCGGACTGTGATATTGTATCGTAGTTATTTAAGATGGGACCATGGAGGGAAAGTGGGTGAAAGGTACACAGGACCTCTCGGTACTACTTTTGCAACCTCCCGTGAATGGTAATTATCTCAAAATTAGAAGTTTTTTCAGTGCCTCCCCAAAGAAAACCAACCGCCCCTGTTGGTGATAAACACAGAGATAGAGGAAGCACAGGCTATTAACCAGCCAAGAAGTTTTATGGACCCTTGTAAACTTTTGGCACCTGTCTAGGGTCTTAAGATGTACCCCTTCCCAATGTCAATGCCCTCCTGGAGGTTACGGACTGTGCAACGCGGTGGTTGTGCGCGGCGGGGGCGGGGCTTGGGATCACGCACACCTGCGCTCAAGCGCTGGCTCCTCCCCTGCTTAGCTGTGAGCCTTGTCTGCAGTGCGGATGCTGGAGCCAGCGCACACCCCGGCCTCTTTCCAACTCCATGTTCAGGGTCAGAGGGCTGGTAGTTGAAACCCGCATGGGAGGATTTACACTCCCGACGTCAGCAAACACTACAAATCAGGGCGCTTTTTTTCCCCCCTCCTTCTTCTTTCAAAGAGAGCTAGTTGTTCCCCACATGCCATCACACAACAGACACTGAGCCTCAGTCGACACGTCTGTCAAATGGGGAGACACAACAATAGTAACTGCATGACGTTAGGAAGAGTCAATGAGATCCAGAATGTTCTATGAGGATTAAAAAGTACCTGGAGGGTGCCTGTTGTTAAGTTTGTCAAATCCTAAGTGAGGAACAAATGTTACGGTTTGTTATTGTTTCTTTCACAGTAAACTGTACTCAAGTTGAGGGTGCCACTAGGCCTTACTTATCTGGGTATCTTTAGCGACTGGCTCAGGGCGGAAAACTCAGCAAGTGCTAAATAAATGTCGCTAAACTCAGGAATAAATGGCAGATAATAGTGACTAGAGGTTCTCTACACCTCTGGGAAATGTGCATTTTATCAGGAGCCTTTTGGGGCACGCTTCTTGATCTTTAAACCTGATTTTCAGGCTGGCAGGGAGGGCTAGGGAGCACCCATACCCTCCAGGATACTGTCTGCTGGTGCAGGCCCGGCCGTGACCCCCAGGGCAGCTATCTCGGCACGTGCCCCCAGGTGATGGAGACAGGCATTTCTGGCTCTGAGCCTGTCTGACTAGACGTCATTTAATCCTCGCTGGATTTGTCCTGTTTATTTTAGTGAACAGGGCTGTTTACTTTCAGTTTGTATTTCTACAGGTGCTTGCTCATTTTGCTTCCCTTTTATTTACTTTTTGCAAGCACTTGGGTTTGAGTAAATATGTCTATAAATTTCCAGGGACTGGGTTATTCTGTGTCTGGTATTTTAATAGCCTTTAAACAGTGTCTTCTCAGGTAAGCATTTTATGGATGGATCGAAAAGATAGAGAATTCTGTTCTTAGTGGCCTCTGATTCCTTCCAAACTGACAGCCAGCCACCAGGAGCCTGTGAATCATGGCTTTTCATCAGTAATAAAAATATCAAAGCCAACACCCATCTCAGACCGAGAAACGGACCCACCCTGGTCAGCCGGACTTGGGAACTGTAGGAGGCATTTAAATACCAGGGCTACAAACAAACAAACAAACAAACCAAAAAAACCCAAAACCAAAAATCAGAAACTGAAAAACACCAGGGCAGTGCTTAGGGTAAGACTAACCTAGAGTATTTTTTAAAATGCAGATTCATGAACCCCATACTTGACCATTCTGCTTTGGAAGGTTTGGGCTGAGACTCAGGAATGTGCATTTTTAACCCGTGCTGCAAATTCTATCCTTAGATCATCCACAGAAACACTAGTCTAGATTCTCAAAAACACTAGTGCCGATGGGTGAGCCACCCTTGAGGACAGCGCCTTGTGGTGGGGCGACACAGAGAGAAGCTGGGGAACCAGACAGGGCTGTTTGGAATGATTCTATCCACAATTAGCACCCTGCTCCTCCAAAGTTAGCCGAGAGAGGATGCGGAGGATTGATCCGGTAAGCCTTTCACTTAAGGTCTAATTTGTCAGCAACTTGAGGGCAGGGGCCGTATCTCCCTCCTGTTATTATCCCCCACCATGCCTAGGACAATGCTTGGCTTACAGGTTGGCGCCCTGCTCTGGCTGGGACACTCCCACCCAAGACAGACTTAGAAGACAGGACTGGTTACCTCAGGGTAGCCTGGGAGCCAGTTGTTGGGAATGGACGTGGCGGAGAGGCTGAGGGCCATGGTCACTTGCTCACTTCCTCCCGAGCCCGACGGATGGAGTCTGCCAGAGGCTGAATAGGCGCCTCGGGGGGCCCTACCGCCTTTTTTACCAGCTCCTCCCCCGCCTCTGCCCCTCTGCTCCAACGCCCAGAGTCTTCAGTCCCTGTCCCCCTGGGGCCCACTGTGACATCATAAATGCCATTGGAAACAGCAAGGCCCTCACAGCGCTGCCGCCGAGCCTCAGGCTAGCCGCTAGTGGCCAATGTCTACATGGAGACCGCTGACCTGGGGCGGAGGGGGTGGGGGGGGAGGGTCCTGTATCCCAGGAAGTCACAGACAGACTTTCTTCTTCACTTGAAGAATTCCACCCCTCGTTCTCTATCTGGTACCCTTTGTTTCCCTTCCCAGGTAGTGTGCTCATTAGTTCATTTGCGAAGATTTACTCATTTATCCTCTTTTTCCTTCCCTCCACCATCCACCACCAGAAGGTGAGCTCCAGGAGGGCCTGGCCCACATCTGCTTTTCACTGCTGGATCCCTAGTGCTTAGCATCTAGGCCTGATACATAGCAAATGCTCCATAAATGCTTTTCGGGTACACGAGAGGCTTCATGGACTCCAGCCAGACGGTCCTTTAGTCACTCGACAAGCAAGCTTTGTACATCCATTGTGGGTCTGGCTCTTGTCGACCTGAATAAGTCCTTTCGATCCCCCAGCCCGGTGGCGGGATGCTGGAGCCACATCATCTGTGTAACACACCCCGACAAAGGCTCGCTCCCAGCTCTGCGAAGATGGGGCTGCAGGCAGGATTGCGCTATGCTCACGGCAGGCTCTTAAGCCAGAGAAATGGGCCGTGGTCTGTCAGGATTTCCCCTGCCTGATTCAGGGAGTCCTGTCTGCCCCGAGGCCTCTGCCTCGGCTGACAAGCACGGCTGCTTGTTTGTGCTAACATTGCAGCGGGTGCATCTAAGGAAGCAATCCATAAAACACCATTTACAGCCATAACTAAACCACAAAATCAATCCCCAACACTCACTCCCATCAACAAACATGCTTGGAGGGCCTCCTGAGGGGGGCACGCCGCTGTAAGGTGCCATGGGAGGGGCAGGGATGAGTGAAAAGAGGACTCAGGTCTAGCGGGCTTCTAATCTCCCTCGGGAGACAGGACATGTGGGGATGAGCCGATTAACCACACATATTGAAAGCGTGTAAGCCACGTAGTAAACAAAGGCTCTAGAACTGCACTGCCCAGGATAGTAGCCACCGGCCAATGTGGCTACCGACCCCTCGGAGGGTGGCTAAGTCTGAATGGAGAGGTGCCACACATATAAAATAATATACACATCAGCTTATGAAAAAATATACTTCTCAATTTTAAAATACCGATTACATGTTGAAATGATGAAATTTTGGATACTTTGGCTTAACGTACTATTTTATTAAAATTAATCTCACCCTGGGGTGCCTGGGTGGTGCAATTGGTTAAGTATCTGACTCTTGGTTTCGGCTCAGGTCCTGACCTCGGGGTCATGAGATCAAGCCCCACCACAGGCTCTGTGCTCAGCCAGAGTCTGCCTGTCCCTCTCCCTCTGCTCCTCTTCCCACTTGTGCGCGCTCTCACTCTCTCTCTCAAATAAATAGATAAAATATTAAAAAATAAAAATTAACCTCACCTGTTTCTTTTACCTTGTAAAAATCTGGCTGTTCAGGGCTCCTGGGTGGCTCAGATGGTTAAGTGTCTGCCTTCAGCTCAGGTCATGATCTCTAGGTCCCGGGATAGAGCCCCGCATCACATCTTCTGCTCGGTGGAGAGCCTGCTTCTCCCTCTCCCTCTGCCTCTTCCCCTGCTTGTGCTCTTTCTGTCTCTCTCTCAGATGAATAAATAAAATCTTTAAAAATAAATAAAAAAATAAAAATGTGGCTGCTAGAACATTTAAAGTGACATAGATGTGGCTCTCATTACATTTCCGTTAGATGGGTCCAGGAGTGGAGGGGATCCAAAGATGGACCAGTAGCTTGTGCTAAGGCATCTGGGCAGAAGTCTAAGGAAATAGAACCATTAGGAACAAGCAATGGGGTGGGAAGGGACGGGAGGACATTTGAGAGGTTTGATCATGAAGGGAAAGAGGGAGGATGACAGTTCAGGGAGGCAACGGAGTCCCAGGAACAATGCACACATCACCCACCAGCTCTTCCTCCCCCTCCTGTCATCTTCCCAACAGAGGAAACTTGGGCTCCTCCAGTCACCACCACCCCCATGCAATGACTCTAGAGTAAGGCTCCTTTCTCTCAGTCCTGGACAATGGGGAGTTGGCCAGAGATGGCCAGTGATCTGGGTTTGGATGGTAAGTATCAGATAAGTAAAATCCCTATCCAGGCCATCCACTGCAAAGCTAGCTCCCATGAGCCCTCCCTGACTCCCAGCACTGGGCCCTGGGCAAAGGGCAATGGTGGGGGAAGGGAGGGGAGATCAGGGACCCCAAGGCAGGTGAAGCTAGGGGGTTGGTCAATGTTTGAGATGGGGAGGATTTCTTGGAGAAGCAGTGTGGCCCAGGAGGGGGAAGTCAGCCCCCAAACCTGGCCAGACAGATCTTCCTCTATAGACATATTTCATCCAGGGAAATCAGGCAGCCTGGATCTGATATTCCTGCCTCTGCCCTCCCACTCAGCCATACAGAGAAGCCGTAAACACTCAAAGGCAAGGATTAACTCTGCATGTGGTGTCTGGGACATTGTGAACAACTGTCCGTGCCTGCGTGTGTGTCTGTGTTGGATTGATCTTTTTAACCCCAGCACCTAGGACATGAAGAGTTCAGTAAATACTGATTGAGAAAGGAAGGGAGGGAAGGAGGAAGGAAGGAAGGGTGGAAGGGAAGAAGGAAGGAAGGAAAGAAGGAAGCGAGGGAGAGAGGGAGGAAAGAAAGTGAGGGAGAGAGGGAGGAAAGAAGGAAGGAAGGAAGGGAGGAAGAAAGGAAGGAAGGAAGGAAGGGTAAATAACAAATCCATCAAAGCATAGAAGCAGATGCTTGGAATGGGCTATACTTGGTCTGTGCTAGATTTCTGACTGTGGCAGCAAGAGGGCTCTCTCGCAGGCCAGCTACCAGTGTCCAAGTCAGAAGAGAACTGATGCCCAGCACACAGCATTCCTCCATCCTACCTCCCTGCCACAGAGCCCGGGGCCCGCAGGTTTTGAGAAACAGTATACGTCCAGCCCAAAGCCCTTCCTGGGCTAGAGCTCTGACCCTGGTCTTTTATCCTATTAAGTACTTCTTTAAAGCCCCTTGGCCTATGTAAAAGGAAAGATAATGTGAAGAATTCCAGAAGGGTTGGAAAAGCCTGGCTGGGGGTTGGGGGTGGGGCGGAGTTCCTTCCTGGACCAGCAAAGGAAGGGCGCCCCAAGCGCCTCAGGAAGCCTGCAGTTTTCCCTTATGGCCACTGGAGGGCACTTCGACCCTGAAATACCAGCTCTCGCCCACCTCTCGCGTCTTCACAGAGAAACATTTTTAAATCACCCCAGTGATGGTTCTCCTGTGTCGAATATCCAGTACAGCGTTAACGCCTTAAAATATATACTATCTCATTTAACATTCACTACACTTGTGAGTTAGCTTGGCTGTTTAGGAACAACCGTTTGCTTGGCTAAATACCGTTTGGGAGTAAGAACTTGAATCCAAGCCCCGGTGTACCAACCACAATCAATGAATGCAAGGGGCACCTGGCTGGCTCAGTGGGTAGAGCATGCGACTCTTGATCTCAGGGTCTTGAATTCTAAGCCCCAGTTTGGGCATAGAGGTTATTTGGAAAAAAAAAAAACAAAAACCAACAGTGAATGCCCATGGAACTGAAAAGGGGGCCATCTGAATGGATTCTTAGAGAACAGTGTGTGCCACCGATATCATTACTGAGCAATTTACACAGATATGAAATTGGAAGATGGCTTACAATGTGTACATTTCACATGGCAATGTTTTTCCCCCCCTGAAATGATGTTATGAAATAAATGAAATGTTTCACAGTTCATGCATGTCTTAACTTGGAGGAAATGGTCATTGTAATGTAAGGCAGAGGAAGATAATTTTCATTTAATACTTAAATAGCACTTGCGATCTACCCAGAACTGTTCTAAGCACTTTGTTCACATAAAGTAACTCAATCCTCACAGCCGCCCCCTGAGGCAGGCACTGTTATGATCCCCATTTACAGATGAGGAAAGAAGAGGCTCAGAGAGGTGTGGCATGGCTAGTAAGAGGCAGAGCAGGGATTAGGGACCCAGGTAGTCTGGTCCCGGAGTCTATAGTCTGGAATTGGGGAAATCAGGCTGGAGCCGGCCTTGAGAGAGAGGAGGGGGAAGAGTTCCATGGGAAGAAATGCACTTTTGGAGAGGGTGTTCGGGCACACGGTAGGGCACTAACGAAGGCCCAGAGGTGGGAAAGCGAGGTGAGGAGTCAGGCAAGCCTCCCGATGCGGCTACAGGAAGGCCAGAGGGCAGAGGCCCTGGCAGCCAGAGCTCCATGGGGCCTCCTAGGGGTGGGAAGAAGAGAGGCACTACAGGGGGGCCCCGCGATGGGGTGGGGGTGCTCCAGGGCAGGGAAGAGCTGAGGCCACCCCGCCCCGCCCCTCTCCAGGGACTGGCGGTTGGGTAGTGCAGTGTGTGCTCAGAAAACGGTCGGATTGGATTACAGGGAAGATTAAAGGAGCTAAA
>CM052883.1:157506864-157525283 GCA_028534135.1 Potos flavus
GGGGGAAGCAGAGACCGTGGGGGAGGTGGAGTCAGACTTGAAGGAAGAAGTGTGTGTGTGGTGGGGAGGGGGTTAGGAGGAATGGCCTGGAGAGGAAGGGAAGGGGGCAGAGAGCAGAGAAGGGGAAGAAGCTGGGGGTAGAGACAGTCTGAGCCCCATCCTGAGAGGGGTTTTTGGCACTCCAAGCCTTGTCCTGGCTGGGAAGTGGGGGGGCATTGTGGCTTGTAGGGTGTTGGTGGAGAGCTTGTTGGGCAAAACCGAGGAGCACCCTCCCACAGCCCCAGTGCCCCTTTCCGCTCCTCCCAACCCCCTCCCCCAGCCTGACTGGCAGCACCAGCTGTGGCCCCTCCCAGCTCCCAAGGCAGGTGGTCAGTGGTCTATTCTGGTGCCCAGGGTGGCTGGGGAGCCTGGGGAAGGACAGGGGAGATCCTGGCCTGTCTCTTTGAGGCTGGATGGGGAGGGGGCATCTGGAGGCTCCTTGGGACAGTTGGGGGGTAGTGTTCTGACTGCTCTGGGCGGGGAGAAAAAAACTCCAGTGCTCTGTTTTCGACAAATTGTTATCTCTCAGGATCTCTAAATCTGGGAAGGGGGGGATTATATCTGGGACATCTCTGGGTGGCTCTGGGGCCTGAGAGCTATGGCAGTGGGAATCCCCGGCAGCTGATCTTGGACCCCAGGATCCAGCCCAGCCCCCAGTCCCAGTCCTCGAGGCAGCCTCTCTAGGACTGCCTTGTGCATGATGCTGTCTGAGGCCTGCGCCCAGGCCAGCTGGGGGCAGTCTGGGGCCAGGGTGTGCTCAGGGGATCCTTTCCAACTGGCAGGGGAGCCCCGGTGCCTGGCTGGCCTGCGGGTGGCATGGGGCAGAGTGGCCCCCACTGGCTTCTTGATTCCTCAGATGGGAAATTGTCAGCGTCCCGCAGGTCCTATGGGATGGAGCACAGACTCCCCCAAACCTGCCCTGCTCCAAGCCCAGTTGGCTTTCTGAGGACAGTAGGGTTGGGCAGGGGAGTAGGGTGGAAGGTTGGGCAGGACTTGCCCACTAGACAAGGGACTTTTCAGTGGAGATCCCTGGATAGGGCTGAGTTGAAAAAAGGAAGGACCTAGAACTGAGCCTGCCAAGTCAATCTGTGACAAGGCTTTAGAGACACAGAGAAATGAGCTGGGTTTCCAGAAGCCATCAACTAAGGTTCAAATCCAGACTTTGTTTTTACTTGCTATGCAACCTAGAGAACTTCCCTAACCTCTCTGAGCCTAGTATCCATAACTGTAAAATGAGGATAAGAGTTATTTCCTAATAGTGTGAGGATTAGAGATAGAGTGATTCTATATGGCAGGTGTCCAGAATACCATGCCCCACATAACTAGCAGTTATGGAGCACCTACTGTATACTGGGCATGGTATTCTGGACACCCGCCATATAGAATGACTGTATCTCTCTAATCCTCACAAATTTTGGGAAGTAACTCTTATCTTCATTTTACAGATGAGTAAACTGAGGCTCAGAAAGGTGAAGTAACTCACCCATGAGTCTTAGATCCAATTTGAATCTAGGCAGTGGTCCAGCAGTTGCTTCCCAAATCCCCACCCCCACCCCTTACCCATCTCTCAGCAGGGTCAAGTGGAATCTCTGCCATTGGCTGGCTATCTGGACAAAGAAGATAGAAGGATGAAGGACTGGGGCTATAAAAACACTGAGGGTCCGAGAAGGGGTATCTTCTGGAACCCGAGACTCACTTTCATTGTGTACTTGGATGGTTTGAAGAATAAAGCATCCCACTTGGCAGTTAGAATGACTCCGAGTACTGGGGTGGGCCGTGGTCTGGACTGACAGAGAGGGCCTTGGGGTCTGAGTGGACCCCAAGATGACTGTGACTCAGCTGGTTGGAGGAAGAGGAGAATGATCCTATAAGGCTATAGATAGCAACTGTGCATAGTGGCCATGTGAGGTCATTGCCAGCCGGCTCAGGCCCTGTTTAAAGCACTCCACAACCTCAGAGTGATGTAGGAAACCTGGAAAGGGCCCAGGACAGCACAGATATGACCAAACTGGAGGGGTTGAAACCAAAAAAGCCTATGAGGAAAGATGAAAGGAATGGGGATGAATCAGGGAAAGAGGCTGAGTGATGGCACTAGGAACCTGACAGTCTTCCAGGGAAGAGAAGAAGCTGCCTTTCTCTGGGTCAAGTTCTAAGAAAGAAAGAAGGGGCTTGCATTTCAGCAGAGGGATTAGAGTTCGGCCTGGAGAGGCTATCTAGGGTGTGAATTCACGGGCAGGTGAAGGAGCCTGTTACATCTCCCTGTGTGAAAGTGGGAGCAGTGCCCCCCAACCCCATCTCAGGGGCTCCCAGCTCGCCCTGACGCCCTCACTCTGGTTCTCAAACCCCTTCCTCTCTTCTGCCCAGATACACGCTAGTCTGGTCAAAGAGTGTTTCTCCTGTTCTGCACGGGGGTTTCAGCTGGGAATGGGGGTGCGCATCCGTGTGGGGAATGGGGGCTCCTCTGCCTTGGGTCTCTGTCTCTTCAGGACATGGCTCAGGACCGGACGCCACCTGGAGAAGTCCAGAGGTAGCCCCTACCAACTGCTGGGAATTGTGCAGGGTGGCTGGGGTGCTGAGGAGAGGGATGTGGGGGGACAGCTGAGCCCCTGAGAGCCAGTGCAGGGCACGGGGCGGCATTGGTTTTCTTGGGCAGGACACGGTGATGAAGGGAGTCCGGGGAGAGGGAAGACGGGAGCCTCGAGCAGTTGGGAGGAAGGTGGGGAGAACCTATGTCTAAGGAGGAAGCTGATCCCATTTCTGCTGGCTGGTGTAGCCGCATCTCATCATGGCATAGGGGCCATCCTGGGGCCGGGCCAGAGATCTGGCTCCCCCTTAATGGTGAGTTTGGGGTGAGCAGAGAGGCTCCCAGCAAGGCTGCCCAGGGAGGCACTGAAGCTTCGATTCCGAAGACAAAGGCCTCTCTCACTCCTCTCCTCGGCTCAGAGCAGGGAGGAATGTCCAGGATATTTCACTAAGGAGGAACTGAGGCCCAGAGAAGGGACATGTGCAGTCCTGTCACACGGCTTATCCAGAGCTGGCCCAGGCCTCTGGCCTCCCAACTCCTAACCAGATGCTGCTCTCCGCACATCAGGATGCCTTCCCGGGGACTTCTAATGCTACCGAAGCCCCTTCTTCTCCTTGGGTCCCCATCCCCTGCTTCTCCATCCCCTACTGATGCAAGTGATACCCGAGGCGTGGGGTCCACGATCACCTTCACCTCCATCTCAGCAGCCCCTCCCCTTGAGGCTCAGCCCTATCCCCCAGCACCCCCCCTGCAGCCTTCAAGGCATCCTATTTGGTAGAAGTTGGGGCCTGGGAGGAGGTGAGATTGGCCTCAGACTTCTCCTACTTTGGCAGAAACCCCGCAGCGTTCCATGTCTGTAAAAGGAGCGTGGGGCAGACCGGGATCGGAGCTGGGCTCTGCAACTCCCCGGGGAAGGAGCTGAGTCGGGGTGTGGGGGCGACGAGGTGGGGGTGGAGGAGGGTCTATGGGGATGGAGTGGGGGTCCCAGTGAGGCTAGGGGGCCCAGAAAGGGGTTGGGGTCACACAGAGAGGGAGCCGGTGGCCTGAAGGTCTTAAACCAGTGAGCGGCAGAGGGTGGCAGACGAGGGGTGGAGGCCGGCCCAGCCTGGGGCAGGGGGTGAGCAGCGCAGCCTGAGAGAGGAAAGAGTTTCCGGGAGAATCCTGACGCCACCGTCCTGCTGGGCCCCCCAGCTCAGCCTCCCCCTGCTGATATCAGGAAGAAACAATTGCTTCTGGACATTCCTTCCCTTTTACAGTCACTCCGGGCTGCTCAGCAGCCTGCGGAGGTTATGCAGTCACTAGCCGAGAGGAATGGGAGGGGGCAGCGGGGGAGGGGGCTGTTGGGAGGAGGGCTCTGGGAGCACTGAGGTGAGGAGGCGCCAGAGAGCAAGGGCTCAGCTGGGGGCCACTCTCTGTTCCCGCTCCCTCGGCCCAGAAGCTGAGGGGACCTCAGAGGCCTCCCAGCCTGACCCCTTTTCACAGGGCATGACAGGACCAGAGAGGAAACGGGACTTGCCCAGGTGCCACAGATGATTTGTGGGCAAACCCCCAGGATAAGCATCCGTATCTTGGCCTCGCCCCCTGCCACCCCCCCCCCATGCCTGAGCCTCCTACCTCCCTACCAAGTGCTAAAGCTGAGGCAAGAACCAGGGTTTGGGGTTCACACCTGCCACACTGTCCTCAAGGCTCTCAGGCAATGGCTGCCTCCTGGCCCAACCCAGCTCGGGATGGAAGCACAAGGTGTCCAGCCGGGAAACAGAAAGAGGAGGAGGATGGGCCCCGGAGAAAGGAGCAAAGGAGGTGGGGGTCAGTGGGTGGAGGGAGGGTGCCCTGTGGGGAGGCATCAGCACTGCCTCGCACCGGGGATCCTGGGGTCAGACAGGGCTAGGCGAGGTGCTCCCAGACAGGGCACGGTGGAAGGATTGCTCCTGTCCTCTCCTTTTTGACATCTTTCAGTTTTTCCTCAATCCGAATGCCCCATGCTGGCCAGGTCTGTGTCCCCACCCCAGCCATCCGCCAATGCCAGTCACCTGCCCCCCCATCCGTGCCATCTATGGGATCTGGGACGTCCTATGCGTAGCCAGGGCCTTTGTGCTCCAGGAAGCCCCCCGTGAAGTTCAGAGATCTGCCCAGCCATCCATAAGCCCTCCAGACACTGAGCTTAGGGGAAGCCAGGGGACAGCAAATGCAAAGGTCCGCAGGCTGGGAAGAGCTCGGCAGGATGGAAAAGAGGACAGTGTGGCCGAAGTGAGCAGGGCCCCAAGGAGAACTGAGTGAGTGAGGTTGGTCAGGTGGCCAGGCCAGTCCTGTGAAGGTCATGAGGGGTTTGGGTTTTGCTGGTTCATTAGTTCAGGGAAGGGAGAGAAAGTGAAAATGGGGAAACAGGCAAAGTGTCCAAGAAGAATGAGTACTGTTCCCAAATATTTGGCCTATGAAGGTGGGGTTCTTTTTGCTCTGCTTGGCTCCCAAGTTAGAATAAGTGGCATAGCAGAGACACATCATGTGGCTTCAAATATAAAGAGATGATAGATATATAAATTAAACATATATATATATATATATATATATATATATATTTTAATAGGCTCCACGCCCAATGTGGGGCTTGAACTCAAGACCCCAAGATTAAGAGCTGCATGCTCTACTGACTGAGCCAGCCAGGCGCCCTTAAGGAAATGTTTTCTAATAGCAGAGCTGTATACTATCCCGTGACAGAGACATGTTAGGTACTCAGTGACTCTTAGTGGAATGGAATGGGCCTCCTGGAGACAGCACCGACTTCCCAGCCGGACCCAGGCTTGCTACAGTCACCAGAGAGATTCCGGCCGTAACTGAGAAGTGAAGGACATAGGACTGGCCGGCCTTGTGACCTTTGAAGTCACCTCCAACCACAAGTTCCCAAGACTCTCCAAGGTCAGGGTAATCTGGGAAGATTTCAAGCCAAAGTGGGGCTGACTTTCTTCTCTGATTTGACAAGATGTCTTGATAACACTCAGTGTACAGGACATCGTATCACATACACAAGTTTATAAACTGTCCCCTTTCTTCTGAAAAACTCCTGAAATAAATGGTCTGTCTTAGTGGACCTTCCCATTTCCAACATCGATTAGCTCAAGTAAGAGCATGACCTTAAAATAATGTGACTATTTAAAAAAAATTAGCAAAATTTCTAAATTCAAAAGTGTGTCCCCAGGATGTTCATAGCAGCACTGTTTATCATAGCAAAAGAATGGAAAC
The DNA here is from genome assembly GCA_028534135.1 of Potos flavus. Classification (NCBI taxonomy): domain Eukaryota; kingdom Metazoa; phylum Chordata; class Mammalia; order Carnivora; family Procyonidae; genus Potos; species Potos flavus. The sequence goes on from CM052883.1 coordinate 157,512,665, forward strand.
AGTAGAAATGTCCATCAATTAAAAATTAGCTAAATAAATTATGGCAAACCCATACAGTGACACACAAATGAGGATATTAAGAAGAATGACTCAAAATCTCCCAACAAAGAAAAAAGCAGGACCAGATGGCTTCACTGATAAGATCGAACAAACATTTCAGAATTAACAGCAATCATTCTGGGACGCCCGGGTGGCTCAGTCGGTTAAGCGTCTGCCTTCAGCTCGGGTCATGATCCCGGGGTCCTGGGATCGAGCCCCACATCGGGCTCCCTGCTCAGCGGGGAGCCTGCTTCTCCCTCTCCCTTTGCCTACTGCTCCCCCTGCATGTGCTCTCTCTCTCTATCAAATAAATAAATAAAAATATTTAAAAAAAAATCTGTTTAAAAAAAAAGACAAAAAACCCCACACCAATCCTTCTCAAACTCTTCCAAAAATTTGAAGACGAGGACATACTTCCTAACTCATTCTGTGAGGCCAGCATTCCCCTGATACCAAAGCCAGACAAAGACACACGAGAAATAAATCTACAGACCTATGTCCCTTATGAATATTGATGTAAAAAAATTCTCAGAACACTAGCAAACCAAATTCAGCAGCATATTAAAAGGATTATACACCATGACCAAGTGGGGTTTATTTCTAGAATGCAAGGATGTTCGACATAGGAAAATCAATCAGTTTAATATCCCACATTTAAAGAATGAAGGGAAAACTCCACATGATCAATTTCATTTACAATAGCATCGAAACAATAAAATACTAGGGAATAAACATAACCAACGAGGCATGAGACTGGTTCATCGAAAACTATAAAACATTGCTGAGATAAATTAAAGAAGCCACAAATAAATGGAAAGACATCCCATATTCATTGATTGTAAGACTTACTGTTGTTAAGCTGTCAGTACTACCCAGAGTAACCTAAAGTCAAAGCAATCTCTATCAAGATCCCACAGCTGTTTTTTAAAGAAATGGGAAAATCCATCCTAAAATTCACATGGAGCCTCAAGGGACCCTGGATAGCCAAAACACATCAAAAAGGAGCAAAGTCGAAGGCTTCACACTTCCTGATTTCAAAACTTATTACAAAGGTACAGTAATTAAAACAGTGTGGTACTGTCATAAGGATATATAGGCCAATGGAATAGGCCACAGAGCCCAGGAAAAAATGCTCACACATAGGACTAAATGGTTCTCAGCAAGGGTGCCAGGACCATTCACTGGGGAAAAGACAGTCTTCAACAAACGGTGCTGAGAAAACTGGATATTCACACGTAAAACAATGAAGTTGGACCCTTATCTTACACCACCTACAGACATGAACTCAAAATAGATCAAGGACATGAAACTGTAAAACGCTTAGACGAAAACAGAGTGGGTAGAATTCATGACATTGAGTTTGGCAGTGATTTCTTGGATATGACACCAAAGTTGAGGCAATAAAAGAAAAAAATAGATAAATTGGACTCATCAAGATGAAAATGTGTTGTGCACCAAAGCATACGATCAAGAGAGTGAAAAGTATACGAACCCACCGAATGGGACCCCTTGAACTTCGTGCCAAGTCCATTATCCATCCAGATAAATTATTAATATTTTTAGTGTGTCCCATTCTAAGTAGTCCCCCGGGGAGGCGACACTCTGACTCTAGAGGTGCTGCCCAGTTCAGAACGTGTTTTGGAGCACTCTTCTTTCACCTGCTGTCCGAGCCTTGGAGTGTTGTTTTGCTGCCCTCCATGGTAGCAGATTCTCAGGGCTGGAACCGAAGTTTGGAAACGGCCCCAAGTGGTTCAGAGCCAAGGCTGGTAGATGTTGATTTTGACTAGAGAATAAGTGACATAATTTATTTATTTGTTTTCTGCTTCATTTCACCACGGAACTGAGGCATCGGACTGGTCCGAAGGGCAATTTCCTTATGTGGTCTGGAGACGGATCACAGAGAGGACTCCCAAAAATGTTCCGTCCTCCCTAGCATTGTGGAAATGGGTGCACCGTCTCCTACAAGAGATTGGTCAGGAATGTTTTGGCTACAAGTGAGAGAAGCCAGCACCAAGTGCCTTAAATGAAAAAAAAAAAAGAAGAAAAGAAAAGTTTATTGGCCCCAAAGTCAGGAAGGACATGGGGCTGGGGGGAGCTCACAAAATCAAGGGTAGAGCTGCAGAACCAGGGTCCCCCGGAGGGGGCTGGAATTGAGGATTTCCTGCCAGGCATTCTCTCCAGGTGTCTCTGCTTCTTCTTGTGTGTTGACTTCCCTTTCCTCCTAGCGCACGAATGACCCCACGGGGAAGGAAACATGGTTGCTATAGGCTCAGTTGAGTAATCCCGGCTCCTTCCATAAATTCCAGGGAAGGTCTCTGATTGGCCCTTCTCGGGTCCAGGTCGCCCCTTGAGCCGATCACTGCAGTCGGAGGGATACAGTTGCTAAGACTGGCTGGGACTGGGTCATCTGTCCACCCACTGTGTGCACTCCGTGTGTGTAGCCTTTGTTACCAAAATAAGTGAACGGGAAAGAAAGCTTGCAGGCTACTTGGAACTACAACAAGGATGCTTGTTGCCTGGGATGTGCTAAGGATCCGCATGGTCTCTCGAATTCTCCAGGAGCCTACAATCTAGTTTGGGAGACGAGACACAAAAATAACCAGAACACAACAGCTTGCACTGACTCGAAGCCCGGATAAGAATATCTGGAACTCCCCACCCACCTCATAAGCCTGTCTCTTGGATAAAAATTAGATACTTAGTGTGGAAAGGCTTTGAAGAAGACAGCAGCAACAAAGCCCTTTATGGTTCACCTGGCCTATTCACCTCCATTCACCTCTGGAGTCGGACTGCCTCAGCTTCCTGAGCTATAAAATGGGAACAATACTAGTTCTTTCCTCATAAGGTTGTTGGGGGTTGGGGGTGCTCAGCAAAATGGCTCACAGTGGGGGCTCAGTGTATGTAAGGGGTTATTTGCGTCTTGTTATATTTGGGGGGGGCAGGGAGGGAGAGGGGGAGAGAGAATCTTAAGCAGGCTCCACACCCAGCATGGAGCCTGACGTGGAGCTCGATCTCACGACCCTGGGATCATGACCTGAGCCCAAGGCAAGAGTCAGATGCTTAATGCCTATTGTTATTCGAGCCTCTTCAAAGCCTGTAGGTAGCTGTGGCAAGGCTGATCACTTCCACTTGCTGGGGGAGGACACAGAAAAATGAAGGACTTGCCTGCTAGTGACTAGGCCTCCTGGCGATGGCAGGGCTGCGATAGGACCCGCGCTCTATTTCAGAAGTTGGCATTCCAAAAGGGTCAGGTCTAAGGGAAGCCTGCAGTGTGCCAGGTGGAGGTGTAGGGGACAGCCAGTGCTCACGGAGAAGTGGGGATGTCCTCAGGGGTCAGCCAGTACCCTGTGCCGAGGAGGAGGAAGGCTATGAACGACTGGACAAGCCCTCGGTGGGGACTCCATTCTGGCTGGGGGCTTGGGGCACTGAGGGGGTGGGCGGGGGCTTAGCACCCCGAACCTTCCTGGGCCATCTGACACCCGCGCCTCCCCAGGTACGCGGCCCCCACCCCCCAGAGCGCCTCTCCCGTGTGCCTGTTTCCCAGATTGATGCCTTCTCCTCTATAAATACCAGCTCTGGTATGCCGGGCTGGCAGCTGTTGGTGCCAGAGAGATGGCTGGGTTGACACACGGCTCCTGACAAAATACAAACCCCTGTGTGTGTGGGTGTGGGTGATGTGAGTAGGGGGTGAATCAGAGAAGGCGCAGCGGTGGGCGCAAGGGGGCAGAAGCCGGGCGAAGTTGGCCTGCGGGGGTGACTGTGCATAGGAACTGGAAACTGAGAGGCTGCCGGGCTCTTTCTGGAAATCACCCTGTTGTTTATAGACTTGAGGCTCTGCCCTACCCCGAAGAGGGGGAGGAAAAGGGCCTACACTAGCCCAGAGGGAAACTGAGGCTCAGGGTTAGAACTCTGGTGCTAGGGGACATACCTGAGCAGGCCAGCTCTGGCCTGGACTGCTCTCTGCCCCCCTCCCCCCACTGTACCCCCCCCTCCGGACCGCCCCCCCAGCCTCCCTGCCTGCACAGAGACCCTCTTCCTCCATGCCTGGCTCGTGGATGCCAGTCTTTCCTGAGTCCTCCCAAACCTCTGCCACTTCTAGAGAATCTTTAGGAGGAAAAAAGAAGTGATTTTGAGGCTTTCTTGGGAATAGGCCTTGTTCCTCCAGGAAATGATCCAAAGTCTCTCCTCAGAGTGAAAGTGGAAACCTCTTTCTCACTCTCTCCCCTGACTACCCCCAGGGCAAGGAGGGCACCCAAGGGCTGAAAGAGGCCTGCCTAGGGATTCCAGACATGCTCGCTGCCCCGGTGAAGGGGTTGGCAGGCCTCCCCATCTTCTGCCCTCCTAGGTCCTCCAGCCTGTCCCACACCTCTTGCGGGGCCCCTTCCCACCCGCCGAGGGGCGCAGGCCTCTTGCGGGGGAGCTGGCCTCCCCGCCCCCACACCAGCGGCCGCCCTTCCTGGCAGGACAGCGGGATCCTGCAGCTGTCAGGGGAGGGGCGGCGGGGGCTGATGTCAGGAGGGATACAAATAGTGCAGACGGCTGAGGGGCCCCGTCTCCCCTCGACGCATCCACTCTCCAGCCGGCCGCCTCCCGCCGCCGCCTCCTCCGTGCCGCCCAGCCTCGCCCGCGCGCCGCCACCATGAGCCAGGCCTACTCGTCCAGCCAGCGGGTGTCCTCCTACCGCCGCACCTTCGGCGGGGCCGGGGGCTTCCCGCTCGGCTCCCCGCTCGGCTCGCCGGTGTTCCCGCGCGCGGGCTTCGGCACCAAGGGCTCCTCGAGCTCGGTGACGTCCCGCGTGTACCAGGTGTCGCGCACGTCGGGCGGGGCCGGGGGTCTGGGGGCGCTGCGGGCCAGCCGGCTGGGGTCGGCCCGCGCGCCCTCCTCCTACGGCGCGGGCGAGCTGCTAGACTTCTCGCTGGCCGACGCCGTGAACCAGGAGTTCCTGACCACGCGCACCAACGAGAAGGTGGAGCTGCAGGAGCTCAACGACCGCTTCGCCAACTACATCGAGAAGGTGCGCTTCCTGGAGCAGCAGAACGCCGCGCTCGCCGCCGAGGTGAACCGGCTCAAGGGCCGAGAGCCGACCCGGGTCGCCGAGATCTACGAGGAGGAGCTGCGCGAGCTGCGGCGCCAGGTGGAGGTGCTCACCAACCAGCGCGCCCGCGTGGACGTCGAGCGTGATAACCTGCTGGACGACCTGCAGCGGCTCAAGGCCAAGTGAGGACCCAGAGCTCCCGGAACCCCTTTTCCGTGGGCTGGGAGCGGAAGGCGAGGCCTGGGGGCTAGGGCGCCGCTGTCAGCACCTGCCTTCCCCCAGGGCGCCAGGGACCCTCCCCTTGCGGGGAGAGAGTCATCTACCGGTGTCCCCCGAGGAGAGATGGACTCCCGGGTCTCTCCCTCGTGCTCTTACTCTGCAAAGGAGTTTTCCTGGGGACATCGTGGGAAATGGGAGACCCGTGCCCTGTGGACAGCCCCCTTCAAAGTATCTTAAGATGCCGGGGTGGTGTCGATGGGGGACTGGCAGATGAGCAGAGGGAGGAGGCCCGGGTACAGTCAGAGGGAGAGGGGGGTTTTTTAGGAGACAAGGAAAATCTGGGGCAAGCTGGGAAGGGCAGGGATGGGGAATCTAAGTGGTAGCTCTCAGCTCATCTGTAATCAGCGCCCCCCCACCCCAGGAGTGGGGGGAGGTGGGTAGAGAGCAGATCTTGGTCCCTAGGCTGGGCTGAGGCTGTGCCATTTCACAAAGGGAACGGATAAGCTAGAGGAAAGGGGAGGGAGCTAGCTGAAGGCTCCAGAAAGCTTCGAGGGACGGTGGGCTTCACTAGGCTTCCAGTAGGAAAAGGCAAAAGAATAGAGCAAGTACTCATGGGTCCTGCTTCTGACAGCTGGAGTGAGCAGAATCACTGTCCTACCACCCCGGTCACGAAAAATAATTGAGCACCTACGTGGGCCAGACGGGGGCTGCGAACCAGGGACATGGAGGTGGATAGAATAGACACAGTTCCTAATCCCAGGGAGGTCACAGTCTGGTTGGGGACATAGACTTCCGGGGTGTGGCTCTGGGGAAGAAATTGGGCCACTTCCTGTCCCCTCCCCGGGTGGGCAGGGCCTCTTGTCTCTACCCTGTAGCCAGGCCTCCTCCCAGTGGCCTGAGCCCCACTCCCCGGACAGCCCCCACCCAGGCCATCCCCACGGCCGGTTCTATCCCCACCAACTGTCTCTTTTCCGTCTGTCTGTTCTGGCCAGGCTGCAAGAGGAGATCCAGTTGAAAGAAGAAGCAGAGAACAATTTGGCAGCCTTCCGAGCGGTGAGCCCTCTTTGGTCCCCCAGCAGCTGTACCCCCTTCTGACCCCGGGGGGGCCCCTGGTCTCCCTCTGCCCTGCCTGGGTTTTCAGTGACCCTCTCCCTCTTGCTTGACCGCTCCCAGGACGTGGATGCGGCTACTCTAGCTCGGATTGACCTGGAGCGCAGGATTGAATCTCTCAACGAGGAAATCGCGTTCCTTAAGAAAGTGCACGAAGAGGTATGCCTTCAGCCTTCCTCCTCGGGGTCCTTAGACCCTGATGGGAACAGCTGGAAAGGGGGAGGAGCAGTGCAAGGCTGGGGAACGGAGCAGGCGGGCTGGTGAGGGTGCCGTGTGGGTGGGGCCTGGCAGAGCCCTGAAGCCCAGCTGTGCCCACAGGAGATCCGAGAGCTACAGGCCCAGCTTCAGGAACAGCAGGTCCAGGTGGAGATGGACATGTCCAAGCCGGACCTCACGGCCGCCCTCAGGGACATCCGGGCTCAGTATGAGACCATCGCGGCTAAGAACATCTCAGAAGCTGAGGAATGGTACAAGTCAAAGGTGGGCAAACTGGCCCGGGGGCTCTGGCCCCTCCATCCCCCTCCATCCCTGTCTGGAGGTGCTTCCTGTGGCTTTCTCCAGGGGGAGGAGAGTGAGCCACGGTCTCCAGGCTCCATTGCCATCCCTGCCCTGCGTCCTGCAGACTTCTCATCTGGGTACCGCTCCCTGCCCGCAGGTGTCCGACCTGACCCAGGCAGCCAACAAGAACAACGACGCACTGCGCCAGGCCAAGCAGGAGATGATGGAGTACCGACACCAGATCCAGTCCTACACCTGCGAGATCGACGCCCTCAAGGGCACTGTGAGTCCCCGCCCACCTCTCCCTGCCCAGTCTTTCCTGCCTGCCGCTCCCACTCTCACTCTGGGACCCCCTCCCTGGGCCTCTGTCTCTTCAAACCTCCCACAGGTGGAGTCTCAGTTGAACTCTCAGGAGTCGGGGCGCTCCTAGGTGGGGGCGGAGAGGAAGGACACGGGTGTTTCCTTTTATCACTTCTTTTCTCTGGGTCTCCCCAGAAGACTGCTTGAGTTTAGGGTTCCCCAGCTCAGAAGAGTGTGCCAACTCCCAGGCCTGACCGTGTGGGGTTGCGCCCCAGCTCCAAGGCTGTCTGTCCCCATGCTGGGCCCCTCGTGCCCACCCCTCCATGCCTCTCCTTGACCTGGGTGTCCCTCCCCTGCAGAACGATTCGCTGATGAGGCAGATGCGGGAGATGGAAGACCGCTTTGCCAGCGAGGCCAGCGGCTACCAGGACAACATCGCGCGTCTGGAGGAAGAGATCCGGCACCTCAAGGATGAGATGGCTCGTCACCTGCGCGAGTACCAGGACCTGCTCAATGTCAAGATGGCCCTGGATGTGGAGATTGCCACCTACCGGAAGCTGCTGGAGGGCGAGGAAAGCCGGTGAGGGGCTGGCGGTGGGATTCTGAGGAGTGCCCAGGGGCCCATTCCTGCCCCCCCAGCCAGCGCCCCCGGGGGTGGGGTGTGGAGGGGCTCAGGATCACCTTAGCAAGATCTGGAAACAATTTTATACGGGAGGCCACCACACCGCGAATTGCAGAGAATTAACCAAAGTCACCTGGGTAAAAAGTGACTTAATTAATAGCTTTTATAAAAAGAGAAATAGAAGTATTCCCTCATCCACCTTCAGAATTAAGAGCCAGCAGCATAAAACCACGTTTAGCAACCAGTAATAAAATATTACTGCCAGTCAAGGGAGAGATGAAAGCAGAGTGGGGAATGATGAGCAAGGAAAGGGAGGGAGCAGATAGAGACAAAGAGAGAGCCTCAGACATAAGCTAAGAGAGAGGGGGCAGAGTCTCGAGGGGGCAGACACACACACACACACACACACACACACACACACACGCTTATAGGAAAAGACAGCAAGACAGCATGGGATGCTCAGAGCAACTCACTTCTAGACACCGAAAACGACCTACGACTAAAAGGCGATGCAAGGCAACTTTTCTGCAGTGTTGGAAATGTTCTGTATCTCGATTTTAGACTAGTAGTTACATTGATATAGACACTGATCAAAACTCATTGAGTTGCATACCAAGATCTGTGCATTTCACTGTAGGTAAACCTGATCTCAGTTTAAAACAGGTCAATTACTCAAAAAAAAAAATGATGCTTAGGCATACTCATAAAAATGATGATATCTAAAGTTTAAAACAATCAGCAGACATGTTTAAATACAGACCTGCACATAGAGAGAGGTCAGATTTCATAGAATTACATCTACATATAATGACCTTTTAAGGCAGCTCGAGATGTGTTGCATTTCCCCCGCACTAGGCATAAACAGGGATGGCGTTTACCCTGGAACTTGCCCGCCGGTGGGTGGGCCGGAAGTTCCCAGCCTGGCGGTTGGCATACACGATGGGCGTGGCCTACAGCCACTATTGATATACCCTGCAGTGCCTGAAGAAGGAGATCCTGGTGACCTAGAGAGGGCAGAGGGGTTGGGGGTAGGGATGTCAGGCCAGCAGTTCACAGGTGGAATAGGACATTTCCTACAGGGGACAGTTCCTGGGAGAGCTGGAGTTGCCCTTTGACACCGTGCTCTTAGCAGTGTGAAAAGGTGAGTGTTAGGGTCAGTGGGACATGGACAGCTGACAGTGGCATTTAGTGAGGACCAGGGCAAGCTTTGATGGGTGGTCACAGGGAGAGATAGAGGGTCCTAACCCTTTGGGGGCTTAATCTCTCCCCTTTCAGGATCAACCTCCCCATCCAGACCTTCTCTGCTCTCAACTTCCGAGGTGAGTGTGTGTTGGCAGGTGGACGCGGGGTGGCAGGGGACAGGAGTCCAGCATGGGCACTGCCGAGGTCCAGCCAGGGAGGGGGGATGGAACCGTGGGGACGGGGCTTGGGTCTGGGACAGAGAAAGGGAGAAGCTGCGGGTAGGTGGGGAAGTTTAGGTAGAGGCACCTTCTAAAGAGAGAGCTTTTTATTTCATTTCATGGTATTATATGGTATTGACCATGTCCCCGGCACCTTCTGGGAGCCTTGGACATTGGCAAACAGCTTCTATTCCCAATATACCCAAACTCTGAAGGTACCAGGGCTGTCCTTGGGGGTCTGGCAGCAGAAGCATCTAGAACCATACACCCTGGACTACAAGGCACCCACCAGCCATTGTCTGTTTGGCAAATTGCCAAGCAGCCCCCCACCCCACCCCCACCCCCCAGCTGGTTGTTGAACACCTCCAGTTTGCTGGAGCAAGATGTTGGATGCACGCTTTAAAAAAAACAAAAAACAAAAAAAAAACGAAGCCAAACCTTAGCAAAGCCAAACAATTAAAAGAACGAGCTTCTAGGGCATTCTGCCATTCTGACATTAGTAATATGCAGATCGAGTGGCTTTCCAACCCCAGAGAGCAGAAAAACACGCTATAATGAAACATTAGGAAAGCAAGTCGGAGTCTTTGGCAGTGTCGCCTTTCCTAGATCAAACCTTTTTTGTCTTCGATGTTCGTTCCCGTCGGGAAAATTACATGCTGTGCTCCACCGAGTTACGACGTTCATCGCAGGCTGGCTGCTCGCTGAGGAGATTCGTGAACACTGAACTCCTAATACCCAGGACCCAAATTTGACCCGCCCTAGAAAACTCAGAACCTCTTTTTCTCGGTAGTTTATGCCGACACCCAAGTGTGAGCCTTGCAATTGAAACTGCTTAATGCCTTTTCAAACCAATGGCTCTGTGGCCAAGATAGCACATCCTTGCCGGTGTTTCACGGTGAAGAAACTGAGGCATAGAGAGGCAAGGGACTGGCCGCCCACACAATGAATCCGGAACTGACTCCGGTCTGTCTCCCTTTCATTAAGACACGGTTTACTCATCTGGACTCTTTTTTTTTTTTTTTTTTTTTAAGATTTGTTTATTTATTTGAGAGAGAGAGAGGGGGCAGGGGGAAGAGGGAGAGAGAATCTTAAGCAGACTCCACGCCGAGCGTGGAGACTGTTGTGGGGCTCGATCTCACAACCCTGAGATCACGACCTAGGCGAATCCAAGAGTCCGAAGCTTAACCGACTGCACCCCTCCAGGCACCCCTCCTCTGGACTCTTAAAGGGGGACTGGGCACCATGAGGTCCTCCAAAAGAGCATCTAGGGATTGAGTTTGGGGTTCTGTCAGGATACAAATTCATGCAAGGCGGTGTTGTTGGAGTCCAGTGGTGGAGGGGGAGTGAGGACGTGTGTGAGGAGTGGGAATGTTGGGTGCCCTGGGGCCTCAGGGGTCCCCCCGTCTCCTGAATCAGCGTCTATTGGCTCTTGAGCCCGTAGCCGTGGGACTGGCCCCCAGCGTCTGCAGAGCCACCTGCTGGGTGCCGGGCTCGAGGACAGGCTATAAAATATAAAGTCTTGCCGAAAAAGTCGTAGGCCCATCTTGAGCGGGTAGGAGTGTTTTGGGTTCCACCCCATGGGACCAGGGGGGGGACTCCCAGTCCCTGGAGTGGCCCAGGCCTGGACTTGGTCGGGCTGAGTGTGTGGACGGGTCTGTTTACAGAAACCAGCCCGGAGCAAAGGGGTTCTGAGGTCCACACCAAGAAGACGGTGATGATCAAGACCATCGAGACCCGGGATGGGGAGGTGAGCCATCTGCCCGCTTCCCTGAGCCTGGCGGGCTCTCCGGGGTCTGTCTGCGAGGCCTTCCGCCAGCTGTGCTGGTTCAAGGCCCCGCCTGGAGGGAGAGAGGGTCCTGCTACATCGGAGTGGGGGGAGGACCCAGGGATGGGGCCCCATTCTCCTGCCGGCACCGGTTTGGACTGGGCTTCTCTTCCTCCCCAGGTTGTGAGCGAGGCCACACAGCAGCAACACGAGGTGCTCTAAAGCCAGAGAGCCCTCCGCCACCAGAGACCATCCTGGCCCCTGTCCTCACTGCCTCCTAAAGCCAGCCTCCTTCCATCCCAGGGCACCACACCCAGCCACAGTGCTCCCCTCACAGCCTCTGACCCCTGCTCACCCACCAGCACGCATGGCCCCCGCAGGGAACGTGGCCCACCCCTGCCCAGGCACAGGCAGCCCCCGCCGTGTGAGTCCTGGATGTTGGAAATGAGTGAGCCTGGCTCCTAGCTGCCCTCCGCGTGTGCTGGGCAGGGCCAGCAGGGAACCAGAGCAGAGCAGTCCCCTCCCACCTCTGGGACCTCAGGCCCTAGCCTCTACCTTTGGAGGGGGCCCCAGAGCAGGGTGTTGGGACCCCACAGGATCAGGATGGAACCTGGAGACCTTCCCACTCCCCCTACTCCCTAGCCTGGGTCAGAGAGAAAGGGCAGCCTCCCCAGCAAGCCGGGCAGGTGACTGGAGGACCAGCCCCTGTGGGACTGGGGGCTCGAAACGGACCCCATGGCCCCTTCCTTTCCCAGGGTGGGCTTAGAAAGCAGGGGCTGCAAGAGGGAACCCCAGAAGGTGCCATTTGTGGGAGCAGGAGATTCAGAAGGAGAGAGGGTGGGCGAGATGCTGGAGAGGAGAGGAGAGAGGCAGAGAGCGGTCTCAGGCAGGGGGAGGGGTGCCCCCCTCTGTGCCCTCCCCTCCCCTGTGGCAGGAGCTCTGGACAGAAACAATAAAAAGAAAAGTACTAGCCTAGCATGTCCCTGGCTGTGTTGACTGCCTGGTCTCCTCTGGGGGTCCCCAGGCCCTGCTGCCCCGCCCCTTGAGATGGACCGTGTGCTGCCTTCCTGCCTGCCCAGAGCTCAGACCGTCCCCCAGGGCCTGTCACCCCTACTCTTCCCAGAACCTCCCGGCCTTGCTGTGTGTATGTTGCATAGGGTGGGGGGGGGGGTTGGGCAGGAGGCTTTTGTTAGGGAGCCTTGAATACCTCCTGTCAGGCCCCAATTCCTGGAATGCCCCCCTTGGGCCCCCTACCCCACCTTCTGATCATCAGGCCCCGGGGACACCACCTGTTGTTTCTGAAGGGCACAGACGGGCTCCGAAGTAGGGCTGTCCTATTCCCTTCCCCCAAACAGCTCACGGCCCCGTCCCGTTAAACCTGCCGGAGCACCTTCTATGGACAAGGGCCGATTCAGGAAAAATAACAATGTTAAGAAAAATAGAAAGTTCTATCTTGTTTTTGGAGAAGAAGACTGAAACACTCTGAAAATATCATTTCATCCTACATTAACCTAGACTTTGAATGCGATGCAATCTCAAGGGCAATACCAAAGGGAAATTTGGGGAGAATTTGGAAAGCATAGGGGAAGGGAGTGTAGGACATATGAAAAAAAAATTAGGAAATCCTGGAA
>CM052883.1:157525383-157579533 GCA_028534135.1 Potos flavus
TTTTTTTTTTTAAGATTTTATTTATTTATTTGACAGAAAGAGATCACAAGTAGGCAGAGAGAGAGGGGAAAGCAGGCTCCCTGCTGAGCAGAGAGCCCGATGCGGGGCTCGATCCCGGGACCCTGAGATCATGACCTGAGCAGAAGGCAGAGGCTTAACCCACTGAGCCACCCAGGCACCCCAAGAGATTACTCTTTAAAAGAGAGGAAAAGAGGGTAGAGATCATAAAAGTAGTAAATTCAGACAGTCTGTAGGGGGTAAAAAATAAAGAGTCCGAAACCTAATAGGGCTTTAGTCTTAAGTTCCCTAGTCTGACTTTCCTAACTGGCCTTTTCCAGAAACTTCCAAAGCCTTTCTGGTGTCTCTATCTTTCTCCCTCTCCTTGGATGCTACTCTTGCTCAGAAATTGCCCCTTCCCTCTGGGTTAAGCAGCTCCCCCCATAAGAAGGCCCCCTTCTCTGTGGTATTCTTTAGCTTGACCCCGGGGAGCATTGTGGACACACCCTGGGTCCCCACCGTCTGCCTCTGGTGACTCGTGGCCATTTCTTTCCCCCTAGTGCCCCAGTGGGATGAACACTGCAAACCCTAGAACTACTCCAATCAACCCATAGTGGCCCTCCAAGTGAAATTAAAAGTACCACCGGGACATAGGAGGAGGGACAGCGAGGGACTTCCTATCCCTGAGCCTGGTGGGGGCTCTGGAAACTGAGCTAGTCTCTCTGTGAGAGAGATGCCTGGGTGAGGCTGGGCTCGGGTGGATAAAGGTGGCGTATGTATCTGTGAGTAATTTCAGAAGCCTCTCGGCGATTTCTTCTTTCCTTAAATGAGTAGGCTCGCTCATCTAGCCCATAAAGGATAAAGGGACATGTAGGTCAGGGAAGGTCTTAGAGGCATCACTACCCTCCAAGAAAGCTTAGTGTAGACTAGTCACTCAAGTGGAAAGAATCTAGGAATCTTAGACTCTCAGAGTCAGCCGGCAAGTCCCCCAGGGAGTGACGCCCACGACCCGGAAGTCGCCTCCCAGCCTCACCCTGACATCCTAAAGAGCAGTCATCAAACCCTGCTTGAAAGTCTCTGGGAGAACACATTACCTCCTGAGCCCTTGGGGAGCTGAGGATAGCTCTGTCAGTCAGAAAGCCCTCCTCCTGAGCACACATCTGTCTCCTGTGACGACTGCCCACTCGTTCAGAGAAGAGAGGAGGCTCAGACCCAGCCCGTGTCCCCAGCGGGGAAGCATTTTCTGAGCAGAGCCTTCCTGGGACTAGAAGAACTCTGATTTCAGGTGCCTGGCTGGCTCAAGCGGTCGAGCGTGTCTGCCTCTTGATCTTGGGGTTGTGAGTTCAAGCCTCACACTGGGTATAGAGATTTCTTAAAAATGAAATCTTAAAAAAAAAAACCAAACATAAAAAAACATAAAAAAAAAACCCTAAGTAGAAGTCCCCTGGTTCTGAGTCCTCTGCTTCGCCTATCTCCTTGGGGGCTGGACCGTGAGGCCGGGACTCTAGGGCAGGGGAACATGGTTATGGTGCTCCCCAAAATGGACAAAATAAGCCAAGAAAGATCTGGGTTCCATATGGTCATACATATGCACCCCATTACGTCCATGGCAAAACCTCCCCCCGTTCCTTGGGACACTCTGGTGTCCTCTCCCGTAAGACTCTGACCATCGCGAAGAAAGAAGAGAGCTCATGGAGGACTGACAGCTTCTCACTGGACCCAGGGACCCGTTCTAGACCAACTCCCACCGCTCCCGAGGGGCGAGGTAGGAAGGATCGTGGAGGCAAATGTGTCCCGAAGCCAGGAACTGGGGGCTCAGTGGACACTGTCCTGCCCTCTCTGTCCACTCTGACTACCCTCCTCCACCTGCCCCGGAGCCCTCTCCTCCCACCCACTCACCCCTCCCTCTTCCTCCTCTCACCTGCTTGCCCAGGACACTTCAGCAAATACGTCAATGACCTCGGGGTCAGCACCAGAATGCCAGCTAACCAAGGGGAAGGTTTTCATCGTTTTACTCACCACTGGTTCCCTGGTGCCCGGGAGAGGGCTCGCTCCATAGAAGGTGCTCATTAAATATTTAGCTACTTGTTGAATGAATACCCACTGAGCACTTTCATTTACTTTTCCCTAAATTAAATATTTACTGGGAAGGCTGATGGCCCCCACTTCATTTCACTGATCCAACCAACATTTACTGACCTTTTGCCATGTGCCAGGCACACGGTGCCTCACTGTGACCCGTAGGAAACTCCCCGAGGCCCAGAGAGGTGGGGGGAACTGCCAAGGTCACACAGCATTATCTGCGGCCAAGGAGGACCAGGCCCCAGGCTCCTTGGCCTCTGGAATCCAGATCTCTTTCCATGACACCATAGGCTTGTGATCTTGAGGCAGGGCTGACTGGCAGCACACACTGAGCCTGGCGCCAGGCCGCGGGGCACTCTGGGGCCCATTCTGAGGGACAGATGAGCGCCTTGCAGCCAGCTGCCCTGGGTGGTGGGGCGGGCCTGGCCAGAGCCGGACGGCTTCCAAGGGTCACAGCTAGTGCGGGCTCCTCCAGGAGAGGGCGCCAGCGACTCGCACGGCTGGTGCCCTCCCTACCCAGGCCCACACACCCCAGAGCACACATCAGTGGATGCCCCCATTCCGTAAACTCGGCCAGGAGATACACAAGCCATGTTCCCGGCCCTGTGCCAGGCCCTTTTAAATAGTTAATATTCATTTTAATATTTAATATAATAATTTAAAGCCATCACAACAACCTAAGTCAGATTATGTAATTCCTCTGCTCACAATCTTCCGAGATGACTTCTGGTTTTCGCTTGGAATAAAAGTACCATGGCCTACAAGATGTGAGGCTATCTGACCCCTGCTACCCACCTGACCTCATGTCTCTACCCTCCCCACCGCTCCCTCCAGCCCCACCGGCCCCCTGGTTCTTGTTGGAGCCTACGGGGCACATTCCCCCCTCTGCCTGAAGCCGTCCGGTCCAGACATCTGTACCATTTGATTCCTCAGTTCTTTAAGATGGGCTCAGTCCTTCCCAGCGAGGCTCCAACCACCCTATTAGAAAGTGCAAGCCCCATTGCCCTCCCATCTCTCTTGCCCTGCTCCATTTTTCCCACAGGGGCAGGAATCCTTGTCCATTTTGCTCACTGCTCTATCCCTACTGCCTAGAATAGCACCAGACACAGAGAAGGAACTCAAAAATGTTTGTGGAATGAATGAAAACACCCTGAGTCAAGCAACCCCATATTATAGATGAAGAGACTGAAGCTGAATGATGTTAAGTGACTTGCTCAAGACCACACGGTTCACATATTTAACCAACCAACCTACCGACCAACCAACCAACCAACCGACTGACCAACCAACCAAGCTTTACAGACCACCCACCGCATGCATTCCGAGCAAATTGTTGAGCTCCAGGGCTAGATGGCTTTGGATTATTGTTTTTTTAAGATAGTCTTGGGGCGCCTGGGTGGCTCAGTCGGTTGGGTGTCGGATTCTTAGTTTTGGCTCAGGTCATGATCTCAGGGTCCTGAGATCGAGCCTTGTTTCAGGTTCTACGCTCAGCAGGGAGTCTGCTTGAAGATTCTCACTTTTCAGCCTTCCCCGACTCACACACACACGAGCTCTCTCTTGTAAGTAAATAAATAAATATTTAAAAAATTAAAAAAAAAAATAGTCTCTTTCTTTGTTCTTGGCGTTCCATCTGCTTGTGAAGACTTCCCCCGCATTTTTACCTTTTAGAATTACATTCATGCGTAAGACTTCAGCTTATCTTCAGTGGTTGCCAGGGATTTGGTGGAGGGGGCGTGGTCGACCACAAAAGGGATGTTCAGGGAAATATTTAGGGTGATGTTCTGTATGGTCTTGAGGTAGAAGATGCACGATTCCCTGCATTTGTCAAAACCCAAAGAACTGAACGGCACAAAGAGTAAGTTTGAATGCATTCAAACAACAAAGAAATTTCATTCCTCAAGGCTTTTAATCCCCGTGGACGTAATTCAGTGCTTCAATGATCTCTTCTGTACCCTCTGCTTTCACACACACAAGCACACTTGAACTTTGGTCTCCGTGCGTGAGGGTGGGGGGTGAGGTGACATTGAGAGGACCTCTCTCCATCTCAGGATGACTCAGGGCTCCTCCTTTGGCTCCTCTCTGCCTTCCCAGGCTTCACCCCTTCAGGCTCAAGGTCAGGCTTAGGTCTCTCACCTGAACTTTTATTTAACTTTTTATTTTGCGATAGCTGTAGATTTACATGGGGTTATAAGAAATAATACAGACAGCTTTCCCCAGTGGTACCGTCTTGCATAACTACAGTACCGTATCACAACCAGGAAACTGCCAGTAGTCCACCCACCTTCTTGAGATTTTACCACTTTTACACGCATTCATTAGTGTGTGTGTGTGTAATTCTATCTGTGCAATTTTGTCACATATATAGAGTCATGTGACCCCCACCAGTCAGGGTATGGAGCTGCTCCTTCACAAGTCTCACTTGAATTTTTATTTTATTTTATTTTATTTTGTTTTAAGTAGGCTCCTCGCCCATTGTGGAGCCCAAAGTGGGGCTTTAACTCATGGCCCTGCGATCAGGACCTGAGCTGAGATCAAGAGTCCGATGCTTAACCGACTGAGCCACCCAGGCATCCCTCACTTGAATTTTTAAAAGCGGTAACATCCTAGCTTGATGTTTGTCAAAGTGCAACCCTTGGAAGCATCAAAGTCACCAGTGGCCACTTGTTAAATGTGCAGATTCCTGGGCCCTCCCAGCCCTCCCTCCGCACCTGGGTCTCTGGGGGGTGGGGCCTGAGTCTCCTCCCCGCACTTTGAACAGGAGCCATCCTTTGAGAACCACGCTGCAACCGGCCTCCAGCTGCCCCATCATCTCCAGTTCACCCTCTGCACCATGGCTGCCAAGAGGGATCCTTCTAAAACACAGCTCTGGCCATGCTAGCCTGCTGTTTGACACCCGCCAGCAGCGCCCACTGCCATCAGACCTTAGCGAGCAAACTACCACCTCCGCTCACCCCACCCCCCTGCAGTCCAATCCTTCCAAACTCCTCTGACTCTAGAACTTGTCATCTACTTTCATCATGCTCTGATTTAGGTCATGCTGTTCCCTCTACCTGGAATGCCCTTCCCACCCTTCTCTGTCTGTTGCAACGCTATAGTGCAACTATCCGTTTTTACAGAGGAGAACTTGGGGGTTGAGAGAGGTTCAATGTCACCCACCAAGTAACAGCAGGACCAGCTGGGAGCCGAAATCCACCCAACTCCCTGCTCCTAGGCTCACGGTTCAGTGGGCTGGCATGGAGGCTGGGGGCGGCCACTCGTCCTTGTTCTTGGCTCCCTGCTCATCTCCACTTGGGCCTGCTTCCCCATCTGCCTGTCAGACATGTCATCCAGGACCTTCTCTCCCTCTCTCCCAGCTGGGAATCAGGAGCCTGAGGAGAGGGTGGAAGGGCCATGGGATTGAGCCCAGGGGTAACCAGACTCCAGACTCCTGAGTGGGCTGGGGGCCAGCACGCCGGGGATGGGACTCGGACTAAGTCCTCAGGGACCCGTTGAAGCAGGGGGTTGGAGATAGGGGCTCCTGGAGAGTGGGAAGGAGCAGACGAGTCCAAGTCCCCTCCTCTGCTGCCCCCTCCCTCCACTGCTCACTCGCAACCCGAGCCGGGGGGCCTAAAAATAGCCCCCGAGGCGCAACCGCCGGCCGCCCTGGTGACCTTCTGGGTAACACGGGCCGAAGGCGGGCGGGCAGCAGGAAGGCAGGGCGCCGGCCCCCCAGGACTCATTTCCCAGGGCACCATTCCCACCCCGGGTGCCCCCCGTGGCCGTCCGGTTCCAGAGACCCACCCCCTCCATCCCAGCTCGCAGAGGCCATGCAGAAAGCCCGGGGCACGCGAGGCGGGGACGCGGGCACGAGGGCACCCCCCAGCCCCGGGGTGCCCCCCAAGAGAGCCAAGGTGGGGGCCGGCCGAGGGGCGGTGGCCGGGGCGCCCGCCTTCCTGCGGCCCCTGAAGGACGCGGCGGTGTTGGCGGGCAGCGACGTGCGGCTGCGGGTGGCGGTGAGCGGGACGCCCCAGCCCAGCCTCAGCTGGTTCCGGGACGGGCAGCCCCTGCCCCCGCCGGCCCCTGAGCCCAGCTGCCTGTGGCTGCGGAGCTGCGGGGCGCGGGACGCCGGCGTGTACAGCTGCAGGGCCCAGAACGAGCGGGGCCAGGCCTCCTGCGAGGCTGTTCTCACCGTGCTGGAGGTCGGAGGTAATGCGGAGGCGGGGGAGGGGGCGGGGACGACACGCCGGGTGGGCTGCGGGGCTCAGAGCCCGGACCAGGGCTGCCGGTGCCACGTGGGGAGGTCGCGGTTCATCCAGCCCTCTTCCCAGGGCCTCTGGCTTCTCCGGGCCGCCGACCCACAAGTGCCAAGCGAGAGGGAAGTGTGTGTTTGAGGGGGCAGGGAGGAGTGTCAAAATAGTGAGGCTCCCCACAGGAAGGTTAGAGGTCAAGGGACAGCATTTGGTAAGCAAAAACCTGAGCCCCCACTCAGGGCCTCCCTGGGAATTCCGCGGTGAAAGGCCTCCTCGTTTCCTCGTAGAGAGAGAAAATCGTCTGGGGGAAAATCATCTTTATCAGCCAGGATAACTTAGAATTGAGACACCTCATGGGGGTGCACACGTCTGAAAGAGGGGCGAGCTCCCTGGGTCCCACTGCAATGTTGAGGGGTAGGTCGGAGCTCTGCTGGGGTGTGTGGATGTGATCTGTGGAGGCGAGTTGGGAGAAGTGAGTGGGTGGAGGAGTATGAATAGGGTGCAGAGCACCAGGAGAATAGAGTACAGGGCCCCCCAGTGTGTATGAGAATCCATATGCTTGAGTGCTTGAGAATCCATAAGCAAGCCTCTGTGTGTGTCCGTGTGCGTGTGTGTGTGTTTACCTGTGCAGGCTGTGGAAGGGCCTGGTGGTACAAACGGTTGAGGGACGGGGGTTTGAGGAGTATCGTAAGGAAAGCCAATGGGCCATGTCTGCCTGAGATTCTGAGGGCAGGAAAGGGGGATGCTCAGGCTGGTGCTTGGACCCTGCCCATGTCGGGGTACAGTGCCAGGCTCATGTGTGAAGATCCGAGGCAGAAGAGAGGGGACCAAGATTGGGCCTGGGACTCAGGGTCCTGCTGGGCTGGTATGGGGTCAGGCCTGGGCAGATTCTCCTTGGGTCAGTATCTGGGTTTCCTTTTTAATTTTCTCAGCCCCTAAGCCAGCCAGGGGCCTCAGAGCCTTGGGTTGACTGAGTCTTGAGAAGCAGAATTCTGGGGAGGTAGGCTGCAGCTGGGGAGTTGGCAAAGAGCTTGGGGATCACTGAGTGTGTCTCAGGCATTTTCTTTCTTTCCTTTTTTTTTTTTTTTAAGATTTTGTTTATTTATTTGACAAAGAGGAGAGAGATCACAAGTAGGCAGAAAGGCAGGCAGAGAGGGGGCGGGGAAGCAGGCTCCCTGCTGAGCAGAGAGCCCAATGCGGGGCTAGATCCCAGGACTCCGAGATCATGACCTGAGCCGAAGGCAGAGGCTTTAACCCACTGAGCCACCCAGGCACCCCGCAGGCATTTTCAAGAGGGAGTTCTCACTCCAGCTGGTGGTGTTGGTAGGGGTACATCCCTGGAGGCTGAGGAGAAGGCACAAGGAGGGAGGACTTCAGTAGCTGGAGGGGAAAGCAGGGGCGGAGGGGCAGACTGTCAGGGATGGAGCAGGGGCTCAGCCTCCGTCGGCACCTCCGCTCTCTCCCTCGCCCCACGCTGCCCACCCTCCCACAGTCTTCAGCACCGGCTCCTTGGACTCCCTGTGGCCAAGCCTGGGGCAGGGAGAGTCAAGGCTGGCTTTTCTTGATCAGCTTTGTACGTGGCCAGGTACAGGCCATCCCAGCCTGGATTCAGGGGAAGGGACCCATCCTTGCAGAGCTCTGAGCTGGGGAAGGATCAAACTCCTTGGGGATCTTAGCTCTGGTCCTCTCAGGCTAAGGGAAATGAAAACAACGTAAATCAAATCAAAGGGTATGATAGATTGGTGAGAATACAGTCTGGGGGAGAGAGATTTCATTTTATTTAAAAAAAACACTTTATTATTTTTTTAAGGTTTTATTTATTTATTTGAGAGCGAGTATGAGCAGCAGGGGGAAAGGTAGAGGGAGAAGCAGGCTCCCTACTGAGCAGAGAGCCCAGTGCAGGGCTTGATCCCAGGACCCTGGGATCTCGCGCTGAGCTGAAGGCAGACTCTTAACTGCTTAACCGCCTGAGCCCTGAGCTGACTGAGCCACCCAGGGGCCCCGTGGACAGAGATTTTAGGGAAGGATAAGGAAGCCCCGAGGAGTGCCATGTTTGTTTCGAGTTGAAATGACCACAGAGAACCGCAGCTCCAAATGTGTCCTTTCGCAGGCAAGGACACTGTGGTCCAGGACGGAGGAAGATCTGCCAGAAAACATATTGCTGGTTATGGCCACCCCAGAATTAAGAACCCATCCCTCCTGGTTTTTCACCCTACTCGAGGAATTCTGGAGCGGGGAGAGAGAAAAAGAAAGGGAGGGGAGATGTCCATTGTATGGCGAGTAGCCCAGGCCTTCTCCTCTCTCCTAGGGAGGAGAGCCCCCTAACCTGCTAGGGTCCCTCAAAGTGGGGAGAGTGACAGGAGGCTGGACCCCTTCGCCCCGAGCAGGGCTATTTTCCCTGAAAGATGTGTTTCCTCGGTCCCTCTGTAAGCTGGGTAGCACCATCAGCAGGGCTGAATGCCGGCCAGGCCTATCCAGACAGAGGCCACGAGGCCAGTCTCCAGGCTGCTTTGCTGGAACAGCGTGTTTGAGAGGCGTGGGCTGAGGAAAGGACCCTGGGTGTCGTGAGGACTGGATCTGGGGCCTTTTGGCAGTCCGGTTAACACAGGAAGAGGACTGCGCTGCGGTAAGTCACATTCGAGAACTTTTTCCTACCAGTGAAATCTTTGGCCCAAGACTAGTCTTAGAATTATTACTAATTGGTGATAATTCTTAGCAGTAATTTATAGTGTTACGAATAGCTACATGCTACTGCGTGGCAGGTGACACACCATCGCATCTTTTGTTGTATCATTTACGTCTCACAGCAACCCTGGGGAAGCTGGTACAAAGAACTAAAGGACATTTCTTGTCATACAGAGAGAAGGTGGCTGAGCGGGGATGGAAGGAGGGAGGTCTGTCCTACTGCAAAGAACTATGCACTAACTACTACCCCCCTTCTGCATATTTCGGGGAGGGCAGGGCTTTGCTTTGGTGATGGTGGGGACTGACTATGTGAGCCTGGCTTCCTCCTCCTTCTATTGCCCCTCCCCCCCAACCAGTACCTGCCCAGTTCCGGGTCTTGGTCAGGGGCAGCTGGAAAAGCTGCTCAGCATTGCTCAGACTTACTCATGGAAAACTTTCTCAGTTGGGACCCATAGCAGAACGACTTCAGGGATCTCGAGGAAACCCAGCCAGGCTCTGGCTGCAGAAGGAGGCAGTTTCCTGGCTAGGATTCCTGTCTGGCTCAATGATGCTAAGGTTCCTGGCACTCCTGAAGCCTGAGATGTTCGCTCAAGGATGGAGGGATATCGGGGTGCCTTGGGGAGGCCAAGGCCTTGAGAAGACAGGTGGGCTGCAGACTGGAAAGTCTGGAGGATGGGACACGGGGGCGGGACTTGGGGTGTAGAAACAAGGAAAGCATAGGAATAGTGAAGATGGCAGACAGACAGGTGGGCTACCTGGAGAATCCTTAATGTGGGTACAGAACCCCATCTCATTTCTTTATTTAATCTTCTAAAGCCCAGATCACCATAGTGAGGGTTACACATAAGAGAAAACAGGAGTCCCAAGAGGGAATTTACCTGAGGTCACGTGGCTAATAGGGTGACAGAGCCAGATCTGTAGGGGTTCAGGTCCATGTTGCCTGTCCTCAGAAAGAGAAGCACGGAAGACTAAGGCCAGGATTTGTCATCAAGAACCATGCTTCTCCTGACCGTATCCCCAAAGCCATCTTCTGGCCCAGTCTCCAAGGTAGGTGGGCATTCCTCACCTTCAAGACATCAGGCTCCCACCTCCTTGGGCTGAGGAGCTATGTGCAAATCAAGTGACCAGAACAAGTGTCACACTCAACGCTTGGGACTTGTGTGGCTTGGGGGGGGGGTTAAAGGGCAGGGAGTAAGGAGGAGAGGGCACAGCCGAGAGAAGGGGCACTCGGACAGTGCTTGCCCTGTTCGTTGGATGTTTCATAGCCAGAGTCTGGAAGACTCCGGTTTCAATCAGAAGGGACAAAGGTCAACGGGTAGGGATGAACCATTCTGGGGATTTGAGACCATGGAGAGGAGAGATGTTAGAGACACGGAGAGAGGGCTTCTTCGGGCAAGGAAAAGGCGGAAGATGCACCAGAGACTGTGTTGAGGGATATTCTGCAGTTACTTTTTTCACCAGGACCTTGGAATGTCTGGATGAAAAGCCAGGAGAAAAACTAGTATGGAGTTGGGGTTGGGTAGGGAGAGTGCTGCCATCCATTCATGCCCAGTCCTCATCAGGGAGTGGAGGAGGAGCCAGAGTGGGAGCAGCGAGGAGCCCTGGGAAGAGAGAGAGACAGGAGCAGAGAAGCCCCCAAGTAGCCAAAGCCCACGCAGGAGAACTTTCCTGAAGCCAGGGCCGGCTCTCCCGGGAAGATCCTGAGTGGCACTCGAGATGGCCACTTCTCCAGCTATTTCTTAGAAAAGGCTCTGGGTCAGGACGGAGGAGGGAGGACAGCTGGATGAATGAGCTGTTCCAGGAAGATTTACTATCCCTATCCCTGCCGCCCCCAGCTCTGCCACTCCCTCCTACTTTATCTAGTGCCTACTGTGGGCCTGTCACTGTTCTAGGTGTTTGGGCTACACAAGGGGGGGATCCCTCAAGTTCCTGTCCTCCTCAAGATCACATCCTAGTGAGGGGAGATAGACAATATGCAATTAACACAATAAAAAGTAAAAATGTTACCGTGTGTCAGAAATGCAGAGCAAGATAAGCAAAAAGGGATTGGACTTTCCAGGCAGGAAAGAGAGGAGGCAAAGAGGAGGGGAGTGGGTTCACCGGGCTCAGAGGAGGGTCTGTGTGAGAGATCAGGCGTGGCATGATGAGATAGGTTTTCTCCAGAAGGGGAAAGGCTGGCGGTGCAGAAATTGGGTGCCTGGGTTTGGGGAAATAGCAGAGGGGCACAGCTGCCTAGCCATGGAGGGGAAAAGAGGGCCATCCAGGGCCAGCTGGGGGTGGCCCACCCTGCAAGCATGCCCCCCAGGCCACCCCTGTGGGGGTGAGCTGTGCAGACCCAGAGCAGGAACACAGAATCCCAGAGGCCTGTCCTCAGCCCAGCTGTCCCGTCACTCACGCCCGCTGCCCATTGGTTATTTTTGCTATGGAATGTGCCAGCCCCTCGGATTCTGCTGGGGAACAGGGGCTCAAGTTACCCCCTCTCCTCACTCAGCTCCCCCATCTGTGAGTGGATGTATTTGGGGGTGGGCAGCGAGAGCGTCTGTGGGTGTCCAGAGTCCTCTGGCTGGAACCGATATGAACACACATGTGTCCGCTCTCAGTGCTTGTCCCCAGTCATGTGTCCGTACGTGTGACATTTGCCTTTGGGGATCTGGGAAACAGGACCACCTGTATGCACCCAGAATGTATGACATGCCTTCAAACTTAAAAAAAAAGGGGGGGTCCATAAACTCACATAACTTCAGAAGCCAAGTAAAAACTGGTAACAGTGAGTAGCACTGCTTGCGTGTGCTGGGATGGGGATTTGGATCTAGAGGACAGCTGGAGACACAGAACCCGTGTGGCTTTGGCTAAGTAATAGGACTTCTCTGAGCCTCAGTCACTTGTCCGTTAAATGGAGCCAGTTCAGTGTTCATAAGGGGTAGTTGTGAATGAGGGAACATTTATAAAGTGCCTAGCACTTAGTAAATGCTTAAGAAACTTAGTTATGATGATTGTTGGGGGGAAGGGAAGGGAGAATTGAGTTTCCGGGGGCAAAGTGTGCACAGTGCTGAACGGGAGGGAGGAGGATGAAGAGAGTTTGGTGAGTGTGCTCACCCGTGAGTGAGAAGGTGGGTGGTATTAGTGGCTGGTAGGAGAACCTCTGGGCACCTTGGCTGGTGTGCGTGTTTGTGTCGGGGGGGCAGGGACAGAGCACCTACCATCAAGAAGCTCTAGGGCCCTCTCTGGCTCTCCTGTGGAGTCTGGGGGTTTTCATAGTTTCAGTTCCTTTCAACACGGAGCCCCCACCCACTAGGCCCTTGTCCCCATGTCTGACCTAGGCGCCCCCACCTGGCGCTGTGGCCCTGCGGTGTGTGCGGGCCGCCACGAGTTCGGTACCGCCTGGCACAGGGTAGTGTGCGCGTGTTTGTGGAGTGAGCAAGTCGAGATGCGGCTGACCTTCCAGAGCGGCCCCGCGGGGAGCGAGTGGGGGTGGCGCGGAGGCCGCATCCGGCTGCCAATGAGAGGGTGGCCTGAACTCTAATAGGGCCCGCTGCACCCCCTTCTGTGCCTCAGTTTCCCCATGTGCCCAGGGCCCAGGAGGCAGGTGCGGGGTGGGGGTACCCGGAGGCAGTTGAGCGCCGCCCCGGGGGTCGCAGGGGAGCAGGCCAGGGAAGGGGCGCCAGGTGGAGTGCGGGCCGGCGGGGGAGGGGCGGGCCCTGGGCGCCGCCGCCGCCGCCGCCGCCGCCGCCGCCGCCGCCGCCGCCGCCGCCGCCGCCTTCCCCCCGCCCGGGCTCCCGCGGCCCCGCGGCTCCTTCCGCCACCGGCGCGGGCTCCCGCCCGCCGCCCGGCTCGCCCCCGGCCCCGCCTCCGACTCCGCCCCGCCCCCGCCCGTCCCCTCCTCGCCCGGCCGCCGGCGCGGCCCCCTCCCCCGCCATGAAGAAGCTGTGGGTGAAGAAGCGTTTCCAGGTGAGGGCTCCGGGGGCGGGCGGCGCCGGGAGGGGGCGGGAAGGGCTGGGCGCCCCAAGGGAGGGCGGGTCGCCGCGGCCAGGCCCCGGGGGTGGGGGCGCCGGGGCCGCGTCCGCCCCACCCAGCGGCGGAGGGCCGCAGCCGGGCGCGCTCCGGGGGGCTCCCCGGCCCGTGTTCGGGGCGCATCGGCCCCTCCCCGCGCCGGAGGGCAGACCCACCCCCAGGCCCCGTCGTCCGCAATCCCCTGCGACCCCCCGGGGAAGCCCCCGCCGCAGCTTCGGCGTGGGGTGCCCACTGGCTTCTTTGCCACCTGGTCTCCCCTCGCCTCCATTCAACCCCGGCCCCCCGCCCCGGCTTTCCCCAGCCCCCCGGTCTGGAGCCTTCCATCTTCCCGAGCCTCTGGAAGCCACGCACAGGGATCCGCGGCGAGCTCAATAAATTCCCCGAGCCCTGCCCTGTCCTCCGCGTACCCAGGCCTCCCTCCTGCATTCGTGAGGCTCTGGCCCTTGTTGGACCTTGCCCTCTGCTCCCCCATCACCCTCCCTGCCCGCTTGACACCTATTTCAGGTATCTGTGCTCCCCACCCCCACCCCTCCCCAGCAGGAATCTGTGTCCTCATCCCTCCATCTCCCAGTCATCCAAGCACCCCCCACCCCCATCTCTTCCTTCACGCCAGTCAGCCTCCTATCTTGTCTCCTAGCTTTTATCTCCGGGGTGTCGCTCAGGTCTCCAGTCCTGTGAGCCTCTGTTGGACTCCCAGCATTTGACCCACAGCTTTGCTGTCTTCTCTCTTCTTCCTCCTCTGTTCCTCCCCAAAGCCAAGCTGGGTAGCCTGGAGCTAGGAGGGCTGAAAGGCAGGGAAGAGTGGAGACATTCCCTCTGGGGAAAGCTGTGCATTACCTCTGTGCATTACCTTCCTCCCCCTCTCCAGGCCCCTGGAATGAATTTCTGTTTCATATAGAGGTTTGGATGGGAGGTAAGGGACAGACAGCAGGAGTGATCCTTCCTCTCAACAACTCATTCTGGCTTTTCTCTTTCAGAAAACCGGCCACTCCCGCCGGGCCTTTGGTCGGCTCACCCATGGTGCGTGGACCACGGGCTCCCTGCTCTAGTCCATACCCACTCCTTCTCTTGGTCCAAGTCTCTTCATGCCTCATGCCCAGGCCCTGAAGACAGCCCATGAGATGTGGGGTCCTCCAGTACACATCCATACCCACTCAAGGAGGTGCCCTATACCCCGTAGCTGTGGGGTGAGGGGGTCAGGGAGGATCTCACTAGCACACCCCACCATGGGCCTTGGCTCAGGGTGCTGTGTCTGTGGGACCAAGTGGGGATGAGCTCACTGCCATGCTTCGGAATCCAGCACATGGCTTCTGCTTGTCATGGCACTCATAGAGAAACTGAGGCACAGAACCTGCTAGAATCTGGGAAAGTTAAAAATAGGCCCGGGAAACTTTGCTTGTAGCCTAATCGCTGGGCACTTTTGAGGCCCATTCAGCAGTAGAAGAAAAGGATCAGGAAGAGGGGACCTGTCCCATCATGAGGCAGAACAGGTCGGGGGATTGGTTTGCAAGGAAGGGTCAAAGCACAATGCAAATATTTTAAGAGAGGGTGGTCCTGACCCCTGATGGGGGGCCTGGGTCTGTGACTGGGCTGAGCACAAGCAGATGTGCGTGTGTGTACGTGTGTGCGCGTGGCCAGGGGCAGCAGCCGTGAGAGTGCCAAGGGTATAGAATCGCTGGGGTAGTTGGAATAACCAGCCAAAGCATGTGCGCTCCGCAGCTGGATGCAGTGGGAGCCTGCAGGCTGTCGGGACGGGAGATGCTCTGCCCATTCCAGGTGTCTCCCTTCCCCTGCCCCTCCCCGCAGGGCATTTCTGGGCACTGGGCATCCTCATGTCCCCTCTGTCCCGCCTACCCGCCACGCCCTGCCCCCACAAACCCTCTGATAACAGTCTGTCCATGTCTCTCTCCTGCTGCTCCTATGGAAGCGAAGTTTTCCGCTCCTGCAGAAAGCAAAGTTACGGTAGGAAACTGGCTCCGGCCCTAGCCCTCCACTCCCCCTTCCTCCCTGCCCGGCCCCGGCCTCTCCTCACCCTGCCTCAGCTGTGCCTGGATGTGTTCCGGCTGGTTCGGGGTGGAGGACAGGCCGGCCCTGCGGTTGGCCGAGTGCCTTGACAGTACGACTCTGAGGTGACTCTCCTTTGTTCCTGGGGTACTGGAACCCCAAATTTAGAGCCTTGGAACCTAGGATCTCATTATTTGGGAGGCTGCACAGGAATCTATACTGTCACTGACGAGCGAGGATGGGGAGGGCTGAGACCCTGGTAATCCAGGACGTGGCTGGGAGGGGTGGCTCTGAGGGCCAAGGAGGCAGGGCTGAGTCACCAGGGGCCCGGAGGTGATGCCATGGGACTGGCCTGAGCAGCCCCAGCTGGGCCGGGGGACGAGGGGGTAAAAGAGGGGGGAAGATAGGTGTGGCAGCCCCGCCGGCGGCCGTGGTAAGATGGAGCCTGCTGCGGGGGAGGCGGGAGGAGACACAGGGAAGAGTTGGAGTCAGAGGGAGGAGGGCCCTGCCCACACAGACCCCTTCTTCTCCAGACTCGGAGACGGGCGAGGATGACATCAGCGATGTGCAGGGGACCCAGCGCTTGGAGCTTCGGGATGACGGGGACTTCAGCACCCCCACGGGTGAGCTCTCTGGGCTGCTCCAAGAGCAGGCAGGCGGGCTTCCTTCCCCCCCCCCCCCCCCCCGGGAGGTGCCCGGGCTTCATCGTGCTCCTCTCTCTAGGGGGCTCCGACACCCTGGTGGGCACCTCCCTGGACACACCCCCGACCTCCGTGACAGGCACTTCAGAGGAGCAAGTGAGCTGGTGGGGCAGCGGGCAGACGGTGTTGGAGCAGGAAGCGGGCAGCAGGGGTAGCACCCGCCGCCCCCCGGGCAGCCCAAGGCAAGCACAGGCAACCGGGGCCGGGCCACGGCACCTGGGGGTGGAGCCGCTGGTGCGGGCGTCTCGAGCTAATCTGGTGGGCGCAAGCTGGGGGTCAGAGGATAGCCTTTCGGTGGCCAGTGACCTGTATGGCAGCGCATTCAGTCTGTACAGAGGACGAGCGCTCTCCATTCACGTGTAAGTAACGGCCTTCCTCGGCCCGCTCTTCCACCTCTCCGTGCCATCCCGCACTGCCCCTCACCGCTCCGTCGGCCTCCACCCCTCTCTCCCCTGCACCGTTCCCTCTGTGCACTTCACCGCCCCTGCTGCCACCCCGGCCCCCGGCTACCTACCCTGTCCTCCCACACTGCATCCTCCCTCCGCCTGTGCCGTCACCACCCACAGCCTCCTGCTCCCACCTGTCCTGGCTCTCTGTGCCATCGCCATGGTCTCGTGGACCCCTCTGTCCCTTCCTCATCCCCTCCAAGATCTCCACTTGCCCAGGGGCCCTCTCCCACCTCGCCCATTCAGGCTCCAGTTGTCCCCAGGATCCCCCCCCCTCGCCACCACCACCACCACCGGGGCCCCCCTCCGTGCCTGCTGTCTCAGCAGCTGCTGCCTTTTCTTCTCTCTGCACATTCCTGTTCCCATGTGGGCCTTTTTCTGGGAGGAACGGAACCTTTCTGCAAGGCAGCTCCCGAGAGAGCAGGAGAGCAAGGGAGCAAGAGCGCGGCCGGGAGAGAGAAGAGAGTGAAGTGGTCAGGGAGTTGATGGGGCCAGGGGCCTGGGAAAGCAGGAGCACATGGGCTGTGTGAGAGGCAGGGGGCGGGCAGGGAGGGCTGGAGTCAGGGGGCCGGGGTGGAGGCAGAGGGCTGGGAGCGATGCAGGCCGGGAGCATGTGAGGGCCTGGTGGGAAATGCCTGCGCAGGGGTGGGGTTGGGGGGGTGGGTGAAGATTGTCCTGGCAGGGGGTGGCGAGGAGCGGGAGCGGGGGTGTTGCAGTGAGGCATCGGAGCCATTTTTGGAGATTTGGGGGCTGGCAGATACAGGAGGGAGTGCTGTAGTAGAAGAGGGGAGTGGCTGATGATGGAGGTATTGGGGGGACATTTGGGGAGCTGAGAGGGACCTAACTTGTGGTGGGTATGGGTGTGTGGGGGAGGGACCATCATGGAGGAGAAAGAAGGAGCCTGAGGGGGCGGGGAGGCTGTTTTGAAGGTGGTCGTGGTGGCTAGCCATAGGCAGGGGAGAGGTCTGGGGCAGGGGCAGCTCCCTGGCTTTCTCTGGTTGCCGTGAACCAGGCCCTCCTGAGCCCTGGACTTGCCCTTGCCTTCCCTGCTCTCCTTCGCCAGGCCTCAGCCTGAGCCTGGAGTTGCTATGGCAACTTGTGAGGAGCCCATTTCCTTAGTGATGTCTGCGGGTACCGAGGCTGGCCTGGCGCTCAGAACTGCCGGCAAGAGGCCTCCACTGCTGTCCCCAATTTCTCCCGGATTTCTCTAGGAGCCTTACCCAGTTCCCGGAGGCCATTCCTCAGGGACTCTGCTGTCCTTCCCCCAGAGTAAACTCTGCCTCCCCTCAGGTGGCTGGCTGACGTTCTGTTCCCTCGGGGGCCCCGTGGATTGCCATTCCTTCCCTCACCCCTCTCCCCCTAGTCAGAGGTGGGGCCTGTGGGGGGCGCGTGTATCCCCCAGGTAATCCGAAACAGCCTTCCAGTCAGGCACCCCTAGAACTTCTGCTGTGGCCAGTACCCTATTTCTCGTCCCTTCCGTGACCTCAGCATCCTAGACATTTGGAGGGAATAAGGGCTCAGGAGTCAGACTGCCTGGGGTTCAATCCTGGCACCAGCCATTTCCTAGCTGGGTCACCTTGGTAAGGCACTTCATCTCTCAAGCCTCAGTTTCTTCATCTGTAAATGGAGCCCGCTCCTAGCTCAGAGGACTGTTGGGAGGATGACAGGAGGGAATGCATTTTAAGCCTTTAGTACACGCCTGGCTCCCAGTAAGGATTCAGTGAGCCATTTCCTGATTTATTAAGCTCTCTCTAATGTGACAGGTATGATATTAATATCTCAGATTCCTTTCCTTGCTCATCTTTCTGCTTGATGTGTCCCCCAAGAGTCCGGGGGGGGGGGGAAACTGAGGCCCAGCTCTTGGGCAGCAAAGCTCTGTGGGAGGGAGGGGTACTCTGAGCTGACCAGCTTCTTCGCTCTTCCTCTTCTCCCACACCCCTTCTTTAGGCCCACGCAGTAGTTATTTCTGAGCTGAGTTATTTCTGAGCATACCCCTTTGGGGAGCTTCTGAGCTGGGGGCGGGGTGGGGTGCGGCGCAGGGGTGGTGGGGTGGTTTCAAAGGACTCAAGGTAATTTTCCCAGAAGCAGGACAAAGTCAAAGGCCTGTAGTGGGGGCACATTGATCAAAGGGAAGGGGAACCTGGCTCTTCTAGTCTGCCACCCCAGGGACCTCAGCTGCCACCTGCTGAGTTCCGGGAGCGCTGGTGAGGGGCTAGGTAGTCCCTGAGATAGGGCTTCGCTCCCAGAAGGCTAGTGCCTCTTCTTCCAGGGGTGTGTCCTGCTAGGAGGGGCAGGGCTGTGGGGGCCAGCTGGGGGCTGGAATGAGGGGGAGGCTGCATTCCTGAGAGGGCCCCTCCCCATCCACCCCTCCCGCCTTTCCTCACCACTTCTTTCCTCACCACTTCATCGTTCGGGTCCTAAGCTCATTCTTTTCTGTCTCATCGCTCTGTTCTCTTTCTGCTGTTTCCCAGCTTCTGGGGCTGGGGGGAGGGGGCTGGCCAGAGCCTGGGGGCTGAGTCTGTACCTGGGCCCAGCCACCAGCCCAGTCTTCTGGGGCCAGGGCTGCCAGCCTCTCCCCAGCACCTGCTCTGGCTGTTCCTTCCTCTGGGGGGGAGGGGGGAGAGGGGGAGGGCCTGACCCATGTCACCCCCAAGCCTTCCCAGCATGCCCCACCGTCCAAATCCTATCGCGAGCTGAAGGTCTGGGAGGGGAGACCCCTAAATCTTCTACCCCTCTTCGTCTCGGTTCTGCAGCAGTGTCCCTCAGAGCGGCTTGCACAGGGAGGAGCCTGATCTTCAGCCTCAGCCGGCCAGCGAAGCCCCCCGTCGCCCCGCCCTACCGCCTCCCTCCAAATCCGCACTGCTGCCCCCACCGTCCCCTCGGGTGGGTAAGCGGCCCCCGCCGGGACCCAGCGCCCAGCCCCCGGCCACCCCCACATCGCCCCATCGGCGCACCCAGGAGCCGGTGCTGCCCGAGGACGCCACCGCCGAAGACAAGCGAGGGAAAAAGTCCAAGTCGTCCGGGCCCTCGCTGGCGGGCACCGCGGAGTCTCGGCCCCAGACGCCACTGAGCGAGGCCTCGGGCCGCCTCTCGGCGCTGGGCCGCTCGCCCAGGCTGGTGCGCGCCGGCTCCCGCATCCTGGACAAGCTGCAGTTCTTCGAGGAGCGACGGCGCAGCCTGGAGCGCAGCGACTCGCCGCCGGCGCCCCTGCGGCCATGGGTACCCCTGCGCAAAGCCCGATCGCTGGAGCAGCCCAAGTCCGAGGGCGGAGCGCCCTGGGGCACACCGGGGGCCTCGCAGGAGGAGCTGCGGGCCACGGGCAGCGTGGCCGAGAGGCGCCGCCTGTTCCAGCAGAAGGCGGCCTCGCTGGACGAGCGCACACGGCAGCGCAGCCCGGCCTCGGACCTTCAGCTGCGCTTCGCCCAGGAGCTGGGCCGCATCCGCCGCTCCACGTCGCGGGAGGAGCTGGTGCGCTCCCACGAGTCCCTGCGCGCCACTCTGCAGCGCGCCCCGTCCCCCCGAGAGCCTGGCGAGCCCCCGCTCTTCTCCCGGCCCTCCACCCCCAAGACCCCTCGGGCCGAAAGCCCCGCCGCCGCCACCGCCTCCCAGTCGCCTCCTCCGAGCGTCGCGGAGAAACCCGGGGACGAGCAGGGGAGGCCCAGGAGCCGCGGGCCGGCAGGAAGGACGGAGCCGGGGGAAGGCCCGCAGCAGGAGGTTAGGCGCCGGGACCAGTTCCCGCTGACCCGGGGCAGAGCCATCCAGGAGTGCCGGAGCCCCGTGCCGCCCCCTGCCGCCACTGATCCCCCTGAGGCCAGGACGAGAGCGCCCCCGGGTCGGAAGCGTGAGCCCCCACCGCAGGCCGTGCGCTTCCTGCCCTGGGCCGTGCCGGGCCAGGAGGGCGCTGCTGTGCCTCAGACCTTGGAGAAGAACAGGGCGGGGCCTGAGGCTGAGAAGAGGCTGCGCAGAGGGCCGGAGGAGGACGGTCCTTGGGGGGCCTGGGACCGTCGAGGTGCCCGCGGCCAGGGCAGAGGTCGTCGGGCCCGGCCCACCTCACCTGAGCTGGGTAAGGCCTCGGCGAGGGCCGAGAAGGTGCGGAGAGCTGGGTGGGAGGGCGTTTGGGGAGAGCTGCTGGGCAGTTGCAAGGGTGCGGTTTCACCGGGAAGCTACAGACTCGGGTTCGAGTGTGAGTGAAGGATTGTGAAGGTCCTTGTGCTCGAACCTGCCTGCTGGGGAGGCAGCGGGCAAGTGTGTTTTGGTGGAGGCTGAGTGGAGCTGAGACGTGACCAAAGAAAGGTGTCCAGATGCCTGTGTAGGTGCCCTGGGTCCACTGGGCTGCTGGGGCAAGGATCTAACCGAGGGGGGAGGCGGTCGTGGAAACTTAAGGGGCTCCACTCCTCTGTGTGGGAAGAGACAGAAACCCATCTCAATAAATAATGTCGGGTCCCAGGTAGAGGCGAGCTCGGGTTCAGCCAACTCAGCTTCCAGCCCAGTGCTGTCCCCTGACCCATCCATGGCCACGACGATCAGACCCAGTCTTTCAAACTAGCCTCTCTCCCATCCTTGAGTCCTTGTATGGCTGAGCCGACTGGGCACATGCCAGCCTGTGTGTGGTGTCCTAGTCTTCCTGAGGATGGTGGCCAACGGCCAGAATGCCCTCCTGCTCCTACCTCTGCTCACCCTGAACTCCAGCTCAGGGTCCGCTGCCGCACGGAGGCAGAGGAAGCCATCCTCGCCTTGCTCCCACCCCCCGCTTTCCCCAGGCCACAGGCCTCTGCTCACTGCCCCCAGGACACCTGGTCAGGATCTTTCATTGTGCTTACCACCCTGGGTTTTTCGTCATCAAAATTATTGTATTTTTCATGGAAGGATTACCACCTCGATGTTTTTAAGGATAATTAGGTACCTGTCCGTTATCCTATTAGCCACATTATCGCACCCAACAACACGGGCGCTGCGTGAACCATGCGCTTCGGGGCGTTATTTTATTTTAATTCGTTTGCCGGCTCTGCAAGAGGTTGGGCGTTCGTTCTGTATCAGCTTCATCTTCCAGATAACAACACAGAGGCGCAGAGAGGTTATCTGATTCGTCCAAGGTTATGGAGCCAGAAAACAACCTAGTTGGGATTCTCACTGCCCCTCGTCTAGCTTAGAGAACGTCTGGGTTGGAAAGTGCCCAGAGGGGTCCACTACGGTGGAGCTTTAGGATGTCTTTGTGTGCACAAGCTTTTTGGAAACGCTTCTTCCATCTGGCTTTCTCCCTGGTACTCAGACAGAACTTAGCGTGCGTTAGGCGCGGTGTTACTGTTTGGTGGACGGACGGAATCAAAGCCCATTCATGAGGCTCTCAGACAGCTCCCAAACCCACCTGCTGCTCCCTCTTTTGAAGCCGGTGGCATCGCTAATTTGACAATTTACCCCATGTTGCCCTGTGACAGCGGTGTTACCGCTTAAGGCTTCGGTCGCTGTTAGCTTGGACTGTTTCTTTAGAAGCTGGCAACATCTTGCGCTGCTGCTAAGAGCACTTGCATAAAACAGAGCCCGATCTACCCTCCGTAGTGACCAATTTGTACAAAGACATGCACGACACAGTCCAGGCCTTCCTCAAGAAACTGCACTGACCGTGGCTGAAGTTGAGAAGCCAAACTAACCTGGGGTCCTGGCTGCCAGTTTGAGACCCTCCCCCCGCTTCTGTCTTTTCTTCCCTGTCTCAGGACATTCGGGAGAGAGACCCCTTGATCCCCCAGCCCCCACCTTCTAGAAATCCTTCTCTCTGGGTTTGGCTTTCTAAGATCCGAGGATGCCATTATTCCCTCTCCCTTGAGTCATCCCCGCAGGGACCTCATCCCCTTATCCTGTCACCCATGTCTCTGGCAGAGTCTTCGGACGACTCGTATGTGTCTGCTGGGGAAGAGCCCCTCGAGGCCCCCGTGTTTGAGATCCCCCTGCAGAATGTGGTGGCGGCCCCAGGGGCAGACGTGCTGCTCAAGTGTATCATCACTGCCAACCCCCCACCCCAAGGTGAGCTCCGGGGCTGGGCCCAGGCTGAGGTTGAGGGGTAGGGGGGGTCCTCCAAGGGAGGGGTAGGGGAGGAGGGACGTCTGGGGCTGGCCTCACTCCTGTGTGTGTGTTAGGGGAGCTTTCCCAGAATCCCCTGGGAGAGGGGAGGGCAGGCCTGGGCTTCTTTGAATGGGGGGGAGCCCTCAGGATTCCCTAGGGTGGGGAGAGGAGTGGTTTGGGCTCTGCGGAGGGGGAGGGCAGATTTGCCCCCAGTGGACTACTGTGAGCTGTGGCCACCAGTCACCCCGCTCCTTCCCCACAGTGTGCTGGCAGAAGGATGGGTCCGCGCTGCGCAGTGATGGCCGCCTTCTCATACGGGCCGAGGGCGAGCGTCACACCCTACTGCTGCGGGAGGCCCGGGCGGCCGATGCCGGGAGTTACATGGCCACCGCTACCAACGAGCTGGGGCAGGCCAGCTGTGCCGCCGTGCTGGCCGTGAGACCTGGTAGGGAGCCTGTGGACCCCGGGCCCCGGGTGGGATGAGCCATGACCCTTCCCACTCCCAAGCCTAGAGCTCAGGCTCTCGCCCGGGGGTCACCGTCCGTTCTCACGGGTCGGCTGCTCTGCTGGAGGCATTCTAAGTGGCCCGGCCTCAGAGCGGGGGCCACGTTCCCAAAGGCACACAGCAGGCTGGCCAATTCATGAAGTCGCTGAAATTTCCCTTCACATATCCTCTAAATGCCATCCTCCCTTGGCATTTCCCTGAAAATGGTCCTGTGGGGAAAGCAAATTATCCTCGGGTCTCTGAGAAAAAGAATCTCCCAGCTCAAAAGGCTTAAAAGCTATCAGGAGCCTTCTGAGGTCATTTCCTCTAGAACAGTACCCACCCCCCCACCCCCCCAGTAAAAAGGATGCTTTTAAGTGCCACAATCCTTCCCCACTCCCTTGGTCCTTCTGTTGAACCCAAAGCCCTAAAGAGAGGGTAGCTGAGCGCACCTCTGTGGAGATGGCGGTGGCTGAGGCCGCTGTGCTTTCTATTTTTATGAAAGCCCTCACTTGGTGTTGGACTGCTTCCTTTGGGTGTAAGCCCAGTTTCTTTCAGGTTCAGGGTAGGGCTGGACGGGTGTCAGTGTGCGTGGCTAGTTCTGCCCATTCAGGTTGCTGGGCCTGACAGTGTGCTGACCCTGGGCAGTGTGGGGGCGGGGTGGCGAGGCTGGGGTGGGGGTCCAGAAGGAAAAGACATAGACTCAGCCCTCTGGGATATTAGCTCTGGGTCATCAAGCTAGATCAGAGGACAGTGCCGGGCAGAGGAACATCAAGCTGTGGGTCAGATTTATGGGGTGCTGGGTTGAGAGGCACAGGGGCCCTGAAGGCCATCGGGGTGTAGAGAGGCAGCAGGAGGCGCTGGGCGTGCCCAGAGGGGGAACAGCACACGCTGCTCCGTCCCTTTCTTTCACTGGACACGAAAGGAGACAGGTTGCAGAGCCTGTCTTGCTGTGGACCCGGGACTTCTATACCTTCACGATAAGGGTGATTTGGGTGGCTTCTGCCCTAAGCCCCAGTCCTGCATTTGATCCTTTTGTTCGCGCCCGTCTGGTTTTGCAGAATAGCAGGACTTCATCTTCCTTAGCTCACAGACCCCTCCCAGGAGCCGGTGTTTCAGACTTTCTCCTTCTCCTCGCCCCTCCCACCGCGCTGATTCATGCCGTCCCTCCACAGCGTGCTTCCGTCCTTCCATCACCTCTGGGATCTGGCCTGTGACTCAGCTCCCAGCTCTCCTCAGGGGGCCTGGGGCTGGCTCCAGGACTCTGGTCAATACCTGGCTTGGGCTGAGATTTGGCAAGGAGGATGGTGGGGGGTGCCCCGATAATGGCTTGTGGCCATT
This sequence comes from Potos flavus, assembly GCA_028534135.1. NCBI lineage: Eukaryota > Metazoa > Chordata > Mammalia > Carnivora > Procyonidae > Potos > Potos flavus. The sequence goes on from CM052883.1 coordinate 157,549,421, forward strand.
TGGGAGCCTTTTAAGGTTGGGAAGAAGGCTTGGGGCAAGGCAGCTGTTTGCACTTGACTGGGAGCTCTGTGTTTGTCGAACCGAACCTCCCTGCCCCTCAGTTTCCCCCTTTGTATGATTCTGCCATCCTCACGAACAAACGCAGACGTGTGAACGGGCTTTATGTAAAGCAGTAGACGAATGTTCACTGTTAGCGTTAGTAAGGGGTGTGTTGTGCCCAGGTTTCCACGCGGCTCCAGAAAGCTGCCTTTTCCTTTTCTGCCCGTTCTTCAGACTGTCTTAGGGACTGCTCCCCTGCCTTTGCCAGGCCTGTGGCCCCAGCTCCTCCATATTTCCCAGCCTCTGGGTCCTCAGCCCATTGTGGCCTGTCTGTGTCTCCCCCCCGACCCCAGCCCACCCTGGGGAGCCAGAAAGGCTTCGTCGCGTTAGTCAGTGGCACTGGGCTTTGCCCCCAGAGAACAGCCCCCATAAGTCATGCTCACTCGGTCCCAGGGCTCTCTTGACGGAAGCAGACTTTCTCCCCTACAAGGCACTGTTTGGTCCAGAGCGGCTGGACGAGGGCCAGTGGACCTGGAGAGTGCAGAGTGGGCGGAACTGGGGGTGGCACAGACATGTGGCAAGGGCGGGGGTCTCAGGCCTGCACTGTGTGCGGAGTGAGGGGGTGGGGCTAAGAAGGGGTGTCAGATAGTGTGGCAGTGTGGCTGCAGGGGGGTAGGGGGCAGGCAGGAAGGTAGGGGAGCCAGCCGAGGGAGGGTGTCGTGTCTGATAGGAAGAGGCCTCCTGGAACCACCTGCCTTTCTTGTTCCTTAACCCCCCACCCTATGTCCCTGGCAACCAGGACTGGCTGCCCGGTACCCTCTTGGGGTGCCCACCCCCAAAGGGCATGCTTTGGAGAGCCCACAGATCTCAATTCCTGGTTGGGAACCACGGGAAGAGGGACTGAGTAGCTAGACAATGTAGTTGCTCAGGCGTGGTTTGAGAGCAGGGTCTGGTTCTCATCACCCCAGCCCCGGACCCGTTGCAGCCTGCCCCAGCCAGCCCACCGAGGACTTCCGCTGCGGCTGCCGTCGTTCTCCCCAAGGCTGTGTGTGTGTTGGGGCGGGTGGCTGGGGAGTGTGAGAGGTATGCTTACCTGAAGCTAAGCGTTCTTAGCTGCCCACGTCTGTCACACAACATTTACTAATACGGCCTGGCTGCCATCTTGTACATCTCTCTGGGGAGTATCCTTTCACACCTCTTCTCTTCTTTGGCTACATCGTCCCATATCTCTCCCTTGGAGAGGGACATGATAGGTGGTGGTACACCCATTTTACAGATGGGAAGACAAAAACATGGAGAATGAAGTGACGTAGAGCTAGCCCAAGGCCAGCAACCTTTATTGAGCAGCTATAATCCGCCTAGGAACGTTGTAAGCAACAGGTGATTTGGGTGCTGGAAATATTCACTTCTGAAGCAAATAAGCTTAGGTGGATGACGGATAAAGAGAACATGAGTAATTGGCATCTCCTGAGCGCTTCCTACGTACCCGGCCCTGCGTGGATTGGGTTACCACGTTTGCTCTTGCCCTGGGTGGTAGGTTCTTATGCACGAGGGAGCTGAGACTTGGAAAGCTCCAGCAAATTGCTTTAGAGAAATGCTGATCAGTAGAACTTTCTGCCGTGAGGGAAATGTTCCATATGTGCCCAGTCCAGTACGGTAGCCACTAGCCACGTGTGGCTTTTGAGCTCCTGAAATGTGGCCAGTGCGACCAAGGAACTAGATTTTTCTCTTCTTTCCATTTTAATGGATATGCATGTAAGCAGTCTCAGGGGGCTAGCGCCTACCCTGTTGGGGCCCTCAGCTCTGGGAGCAGAGGGCCAGTTGGGGGCTGATCGTGATTGGAAACCCTGTCCCTGGGTCTCCCAAGCCTCCACGCCTCACTGTCCCCTTCGCTGCTACTCGGGAGAGGTTCAGGGTTAAGGAGGAATTGTGCTCATGAGCTCACGCTGGTTGAGGGAGGAGGAGGGGGAGGCAGATGCCCTCTGTGGGTGGGTCCGATGAGGGCTTTTCTCTCCTTCCTCTCTGGGCTCCCCATCCCCACTGTGGCTGTGATCCTGCTTTGTCTCCCGGCATGCGTGTGGGAGCACATTCAGCTAACCTCCACCTTGGGTCTGACAGGAGGCCCTTTGGGTGCTAGTCAGGAGGAAGGGGGATGGGGGGCTCCTTCCTGCTGCCATCAGTCCTCCCTCAAGCACAGATCTTATATATTTGAACCTAAGGTTCTAGCATTTTCTGGCTGAGACCTTGGCTCCTTCCCATTTCCTTAGCTGGCCACAGTTTTCTTGTCTGTGAGGTGAGGGTCCGTATGTCCCCTGGGCTACTTACTGGGTGAGATTTATGAGGCTCTGTGGGGATGAGGATGTGGCTAAGGACATTCAGACCAGAGGATATGGCTTTTCAGAGCTCCTTCTGGCCCCACCATGTGACTGACACTGTCGTATAGGACAGAGTTTGGTTATAGGCGCTCAGGAGTATAAAGGGAAAGGCACTGGCATCTGCCTGTGCGCCTTCTCCTGGCCGTGGCTGCCGCAGTTACAGCCTCTCCCTGTGGAAGCAGGAGCTGCCGAGGGAGGGGACCTCGGAATGCCACGTGACCCCGCTGCCCATCCTTGAAGGGGGTTTGGACAGCATCTGAAAAAACAGCGTGGCCCCCTTAGCCGAACTCAGCCCTTCCTCCCCACTCGCGGCTTCCAGAAGCAGGTTGGCCCCACGGGGTGTCTCCCAAGGCTGCTCCCTCGCGGTGGGGTTGTCACGCTCAGCCCGGCAGAAGAACGGGGACCTAGTCCACTGTGCTTTATCCAACACGGAGCAACCCCGCGTAATCACATGTAGGGAGCTAACGGTTTCTGTGGCTAGGTCAGGCCGGCTGTGGCAAGTTCTCTCGGCTTCCTTGTCCATTTGAAACCAAAACAGAAACCTCTTGTCCTCTGGAAGGGGTGATACTCACTGCAGCCTGGCCTGCATCTCCCTTTGCCCCCGGGCTCACTGTCTTACACGGTGGCGTGACCACAGCGGACGTTTAGAGGAACCCCCTCTGGAGACAGTGCCCTGTGGAGCGCGGGTCGGGAATGGCCGGGCCCCGGATGAGTGCTTGTTAATTCCGCGTGTCACTCCCTCTCTCTGAAGCCTTGAGGAGCTCTCCTTGGCTGGCCTCCACCGTCTGGACCTGAGGACCGCCCGAGGGTGTCTGGGGGCCCTGGGAGCCCCCACTCAAACTCTCTCAGCTTTACCCGCCCGGTTTGGGGGCCAGCACATTGAGCTGCAATTGTCTGCACGTCCTTGCCGTCTCTGAATATTTGCTCCCGCAGCTTCCTCCTCCAGAAAGACTTTTTCCCTTTTTTCCTGCTTCAACCAAACTCTTAATTCCTATACCACCCTTTCCTTCAGTTACCCTGTCTTCCCTGAGCCCAGAGGAATCTGCTGTCTGCACTCCGTCGCCCTCATCCGCCCTTCTCTTGCCTCCTCGTTATTCCTGCTCACTGTTGTGGTTGTGTGTGGAGGGGATTGTCATCAGCCACAAGGCTCCCGAGATCCGGACCGTGCTTTGGCCACTTCTTACCCCCTGCAGCCACACCTGGAGGCCTTCCTGGATGGTCCGGGGCTATGTGGACTGCAGGATTGTGTGTGAGGTAGTGGTGTGTGTGTGGCGGGGGGGTAGAGATCTGGATGACTTTCCCAGCCCCGGGAACAGCCCGGGTGACGTGCAGAGGCTGGGCCAGACCAGCATCTGCAGAGGGTACTGATGAAGACCTGCGGAAGAGTGGGGGAACTTGGGTTAGCCGAGAAGTCCCCGGCGCGGCGGTCTTCCGAGTGTGGTCCCCAGACCAGCAGCGTCCGCATCACTGTGGGAATATGTTACGGATGCGCAGTAACGTACCCGGCGCATCAGAAATTCTGGGGGCGGGGCGCAGCGGTCTGGGGTTTAAGCCCCATCCTGAGGCACCATGAGCTTTGAGAACTCCTGCTGTAGAGTCAGGGACCTTGCTCAAGATGGGAGGCCGAGTGGGGCCTTGGGAAGCGCCTGGGCTGTGCAGCCAGACCTCTGAGGTTCAGAATCCTGCCCCGAAGTTTAGTGGCCAAATAAGACGGAACTTGCCTCTTAGGGTCATCCTCCCATGAGGATCACAGGGGTCCCTAAACTTTCATGCACAGAGTCACCTGGAGTGCTTTTTAAAAGAGTTTATTTATTTGAGAGAGAGAGAGAGAACAAGAGCAAAGGTGCAGAGTGAGAGGGAGAAGCAGGCTCCCCACTGAGCCTGGGGCCCCATGCGGGACTCGATCCCAGGACCCTGGGATCATGACCTGAGCTGAAGGCAGACACTTAACCCACTGAGCACCCGCAGGCACCCCACCTGGAGTGCTTTCTAAAAACGTAGTTTCCTGACCTGCGTTTTAGGAAATCTAATTCTTCAGGTCAGGGTAAGTAAGGCCTAAGAATTTATGGTTTATGTGGTCCATGTGGGTGGCTGTGACTCTGTTTACCCTTAGAATGTCTCAAGGGATGTTGGGACCACTATTGAGCTGAATGCGCTGGTCGGGGGGGGAGAGACCCCCCCTACACACACCGAGGGCTCCCACACCCCTGTATTTTCATCGAGTGAGCCCAACCTGGGAGCAATGTTGAAAGACCACACACGTGCACAGAGTCAGCATGTTTTGGGGGTGCTGGGGTGTGTAGAGGCAGCACTAACATGGTGGGCCTATGTGCCTGCTGGGTTTGGGGGGCACCTGCTCCCTGCTTTCTGGCCGGTATAACGGTATTTCCCACAGTGAGAGCCCGGCTTGTGGGTGGAGCAGGGCTGAGGTACAGGGACTGGCTACAGAGATGGTTTTGGTGGTGGGGCTAGTAAAAAGTGGGGTGGCACCAGAGCCTGGTGTGGATCCCCAGGGGTTTGGGGAGCCGGAGACAGAGATCCTCCATCTCTGAGGGGGGCTGAGGAATCTGATTCGCGTGGATGCCCGCAGCGTGCAGTTCCCCAAACCACCACCAGGGGTCTCTGAGGCTCCCTGCAAACCTTCCCAATCTGCTTAAATCTCTGCTGTCCCTCCCTCGGCGTGGGAGTGCCTGCAGCGCTATCCAGCCTCGAGGTGACCCTGGAGGTCACAGGCTCCATGGCAGGAAGGGGGCTCCCGCCTCCAGGGGCCATGCCTGTGGTCTCAGCATCAGCTGGTGGCCCCGCCCCTGGCAGATGTTCACCAAATGCCATTTTGATTTGCCTCCCCACTTCCACCTCAAGACAGCCAACCTGAATGGTGGCCCCCCTCTTCTGCCAGTCCCCGCCTCTTTCACTGGCAGTGCTGGGAAACACAGGTCATCACTCGGGAATGTGGCCTTAGGTTGCAGGGGGGTGAGAAGAGGAGAGGTGGGGTGGGGGGGGGGCGCCTGGGTAGCTCAGTCGGTTGGGCATTCAACTCGTGATTTCTGCTCAGGTCATGGTCTCGGGGTCGTGGGGTTGAGCCCCACGCTCCCGGTGGGGAGTCTGCTTGGGATTCTCTCTCTCTCTCTCCATCTGCCCCTCCCCGTCATGCAAGCACATGCACCTTCTCTCAAATAATAGATGAATAGGTCTTTAAAGGTGGGGGGAGAGAAGACCACGTGACCTCTCTTCAACAGCTCCCCCGTTCTGCTGCTGATCTCCAAGCCCCTTCCCCAGTCCCAGTCCAGATGGCTGCTAATTGTTCGGCGTTACTAGAAGCAGCCCCTGCCTCATGACCCTTGGCCCTGGGGGGCCGACAGGGTGAGACACCATTGCTACCAGGTGCCCCTGTCCGAGCCAGTAGGAGGAGAGGTGGGTGCAGGCCCAGTGCCCCTGGGTGGTGCTGGGCCAAACCTGCCGTGGCAGTAGTGGGGAGGCAGAGGTGGGATTTGGGGCCCCTCAGGTGGAGGAGGGTATTTCCGGGAAGGAGGCCGGAGGTCCTGACGGTTCTCTGATTCTCAGCACCAGAGACAAGAGGGTATGGCCTGGCCCCAGTATTTGAGGCTGGTCAGCACATTCCCACGTGGGGATCTTGGTGGTTTGGTCAGAGCAGGGGTGTCCTCAGGGCCATCTGCCATCAGTGCCTCCCGCGGTGGTTACGTCGGAGTGAGCGGTTTGGGGCTGGCATCTGGGTGCCGCAGCGCACCGCCACCCCCGTCTTCCCCCGGGGGCTGAGGCCCCGGCACTTTGAGTTGAGGCGCCAGTGAGGGGGCTTTGCTCTTGTCAGGGTGCAGAAGCTGTAAGGAGAGAAGAAGCAGATCCTGCTGCTGGGGAGCGAGCAGGGTGGCTAAATACAGCCAGGCCACGCATGCCCCTCCCCTCTCCTCCCCCTCCACTCGGGCCTCAGGACTGCTTGTGGTCTCAGCAGGCACCACCTTCCCCGCCAGCTGCCTGCCTGCCGTCCAGCCTGGCCCTGCCTGGCCAGCCCCCCCTCCCCCCTCCCCTCCCCCAGGCCCTCGGTGCGGAGCCTCAGCAGGGTCAGCGGTGCGAGTGGGGCTGGGCAGGCTGGGCTCCTGCTCCCCGGGGAGCCGGCTGGGGTGGGCAGTGGGCAGACGGCAGGGGGCCTGGTGCCAGGGCAGAGCCTTCAGGACAGGCGCGGCCTGGGGTCTGTGCGCAGAGTCTCGGGTGAGTTGGGGTGCAGCCCTGTGGGGGGCCAGGCCACAGGGGCTTCGGGTGGGGGAACCAGGAGGAGGGGCCGGGGGCTGTGGCGGATTCATGTCTGTATTTGGTAGTCGGACAGGAGCCAGCTCAGTGAGGCTGGGCCCCTGGCCAGTTGCAGGGGAGGGCGTCAGGGCCCTGGGGACACCCCTCCCCCAAAGCGAGCCCTGGTGCCCCCCTCCCCTTCCCTGGTCTGAGTCGCCCTTCTCTGTGGATGACTCAAACCACTTTTCCATCCCCTGGGAGTTTTGGGGTCCATGTTCTAGGGCTGGGGCCAACAGGTGCCCCTGGGGTATCTGGGGCAGGAAGCTGAGAAGGGAGAGGGGGAAGGGCGGGCTGGACAGTGCCACCTCACTGGCCCTGGCACTGCCGGGATGGGGCTTGTCTGAGGTGTGTGTTCCTCTGTACCAGGCCCAGCTCACCCAAGACATGGGTGCCCGGGCTGTACCACTCTGGGGACCATCTGCACTAGGAGCCTGCAGTTCCATGCCAGGAATGTGGGTTCCCTGCTCCAGTGGAACTTCATGTTTCCCATCAGGCCCAGGGCAGCCCCCTTGCCACCTGATTCCCTTGTCCCAGGCTATTTGCTATGGTTCCCCTACTCAGGGGGTTCAGCAGTATCAGCGTTAGGAATGTCTGCAGCAGAGCAGGGTTCAGGGGCTCGGGGATAGGAGACATCTGAGCAAGGTCACATAGCCAAGCAAGTAGTAGCCCCATGAAGTAAAGTCAAGGCAGGCCTGGTCTTCCTCCTGGGCTGTGTGGAACATTCCAGACCTTATCAGGTCCTTGATCTGGGGCTGATCTCGCCAGCTGTCTCATTCCCACTGTTCCCCCTTCCTCCCCTGTGCCACTGTCTCTCCTCTCTCTCTTTTCCAGGTGGGTCCACGTCACCTTTCAGCAGCCCCATCACCTCTGACGAGGAATACCTGAGCCCCCCAGAGGAGTTTCCGGAGCCTGGGGAGACCTGGCCCCGCACCCCCACCATGAAGCTCAGTCCCAGCCAGAACCGCCGCTCCTCTGACACCGGCTCCAAGGCACCCCCCACTTTCAAGGTCAGACCCCTGAGGCCAGCACCCAGCCCCTGGGCACCCCCATTCCTTCATGTGTGCCCTTGTTCTTGGGGCCCCACCAGGTTCCAGCAGGACCTAGAGGTTGGCCCCATTTACCCGTCTTATCTGGAGCCAGCCTCAGTCAGCCCAGTGTGGAAGAGGCCTCTGTCCTGGAATCCTCTGGCCCCCGGGAGCCACAGCTGGGCCCTGAATATCTTTGGGGTCCCCTTCAGGTCTCACTTATGGACCAGTCAGTAAGAGAAGGCCAAGATGTCACCATGAGCATCCGCGTGCAGGGGGAGCCGAAACCAGTGGTTTCCTGGTGAGTAGCAGCCCCCCTGCCAGCTTCCCCCGTGAGGCCTGGCTCTGGGGAGAGGCCATGGACCCTGTGTGGACTTCCCTGTGACCCGCCCAGGGGTCTCATCCCAGGTCCAGTGATGCTGCTCCCTGAACACGCCCCCCCCCCTTTGTTCAGGCTCATTCAGAGCTTCTCCTTCGTGGGGGCAGGGGGCTTGGGTAGCAAAAGGTCTCCTGTCTATTCTGCTGAGGATGAACGGGCAGGATCATCTCTTAGAGAAGGCTACCCTCGCCCACCCCCGTCAGGCGACAGCAGGGTGATTTTTGAGGGCTGCTCTGTGCCCAGCCCCGTGCTAGGCCCGGGCTTAACAATTTGTTTCTGAGCTGCCAAAGCCAGGGGCCAAAGGGAGGTCTTGGCTACAGTGCTTCATCCCGGGCGCCTGGAACCCTGATTACTATTTGCTTAGGTTCTTAGTAGTTTGGGTACCAGTTTTCATTTGTCATTGATTGTCTGGTCCCGTGTGTGATTTCTTTATTTTTAACATTGTAAGTTATTTCTTATCCCTTTTGAGAAATGGGAAAGCTGGGGCCCCTGGGTGGCTCAGTGGGTTAAGCCTCTGCCTTCGGCTCAGGTCATGATCTCGGGGTCCTGGGATCGAGCCTCACATCAGGCTCTCTGCTCAGCGGGGAGCCTGCTTCCCCCTCTCTCTCTGCCTGCCTCTCTGCCTACTTGTGATCTCTTTCTCTCTGTCAAATAAATAAATAAAATCTTTAAAAAAAAAGAGAGAGAGAAATGGGAAAGCTATCTGTTCATTATAAATAATAAAAATAAGACACAAAGACGTTTCAGAACTAGTAAGAGCTGAGTAGTTGTGCTTAGGTTCCAAGAAGGGCAAGATTCAATAGGCAGAGGTGTTTTGGAAATTGCTGGGGGAAGGGTGGGATGGCAGAGTCAGGGTGAAAACTTGGCCCTGTAGCCCAGGGCACAGATGTGGGAGGAGGGTAGATGATGCGAGGAGCCTGCAGGGGCAGGTCAGGACCTGGGCCCCCAGACTGAGTTCTTGTCCCTCCGACAGGCTGAGGAACCGGCAGCCTGTGCGCCCAGACCAGCGGCGCTTCGCCGAGGAGGCGGAGGGCGGGCTGTGCCGGCTACGGATCCTGGCGGCCGAGCGGGCCGATGCTGGCTTCTACACTTGCAAAGCGGTTAACGAGTATGGCGCCCGGCAGTGTGAGGCCCGCCTGGAGGTCAGAGGTGAGTGTCTCACACTCTCCATGAACCGCCCACCCCCGGACCTCCCGACCCTGGCCCCGGCCTCATCCCCGCTCAGATGCCAACTTTGACACAACCCCAGGTGGAGGATGTCACAGCAGGCCTTAGAGATCCCGTAGTTGGTTGCTTATATTGTAGTTGGGTAAACCGAGGCCCGGAGAGGGGAAGGGACTTGCTCAAGGCCACACGGCAAGTTCATTGCTCAGCCTCCTACACAGTACGGCCTTCCCCATGCTCAATCACATCTGTCCCTGATGCTAGCCAGAGAGAGACCCTGCTTCCTGCCACCAGCTGTCCTCTCCCCACACTCTTCCAAGCTTTTGTCACCTTGCCCTTTCCAGGCTCCTCCCTCACACCCACCCTGCCTCTCTCCTCTTGCCCCTTTGCTTTCCTACCCATCCCATTGCTGTGCAGAAGCTGTTGTGGTTGGAGGTGGCAGTGGGGAGAGTCTGATAGCTGGACCCGTTCGGAGGGGCCCTTGGGGTGACTTGGGCTTGAAGCATTGCAGGGACCTCGGGGGTGCCAGGGTGAGCTGGACCGTGGAATGTGGAGAGGGCTGGGCCCATGGAGTTGGGGCAGAAGGGCAGGGGACCTTTCAGGCAATGGGGATAGCAGGCAGGCCTTAGCCAGGCTGCCCTTGAGGGGCTGGCGATTTTCCTCTCTAGGGCTGGTCATTGACCTTGCCTTCTACTTCCCCCTTCCCTGTGAGCAGCTCAGGGCTGGGAACCCCTCCTCAGCTCCGCACTCAGCCATCATCCCTCCCTTCCTGGTGGAGGCCAGCTCGGAGAGCTTTGCAGGACACCCCTGGCCCCTGCTGGAGGTCAGACCCTCATAGTCATAGTCACCTCCACCGGGCACTGCCTGCCTCAGTTACCTGCCCTGTGCCTCCCATTCTTGGGGCTGTACTTCCTTGGTCTTCGAATACTTCAGCTCTCCCCGCACTCGAATCTGGCCCCCATTCCCTGGCCTGTTCCTTCCCCCCAGGGTCTGGCTCTGCCTTGCTTCTCTGTGTTAACCCATGTCTCGGTGCTTCTCTCTCTTTGGGGTACCTCCTGACATCCCCTAAGCTTTGGGTGCCCCAATGCCTGTGGATGCCTTTCCCTGGTTGCCCACGGCCTCTGCCTGTTCAGGAACCCCAGACACCCTCCCAGCCTCTGGCTGGCTGCCGGCCCACATCTCCAGGCTGATGTGGGGCAGCTGAGAGTGGCAGGGCGCCCTGGCCATTTTAGAGACAGAGCTCTCCACACAGAGGGGCCCTAGCCAGGTCTGCGTGGCGTGCGTGCGTGTGCGTGTGCGCGTGCTGCACTAACCTGCCGCTTGCTGACTGAGGTTTTTGTCTGTACACAGGCGAGTGAGCTCAGGGGGCCGCCTGCGCTCCCCCCGCTGCCCTCCGAGCCGCGCCCCTGTCTCAGGCACCTCTCGGACCTCGCTGTGTTTCACTGCCTCCTGCCCACAGACCCTGCCGGCCCGCCGGCCCGGACCCTGTCCCAGCCTCCCATTCCGTCCCCTCCCCACCTTGTGCAGCACCCTGGGGTAGCCCGTGGGCCCCTAGGGACCCTTCCTCCCCAGGCGGACATAGGGCTGGGCAGGCTGGGAGCCCCCACATGGACTGAGTGCCAGCAAGGGGCCGCCATGAGGGGTATCGAGACCCCCCCACCCCCAGTCTCTCCCTGCAGGGGAGTACCCGGCGAGCGTATGTGCTACCGCTGCTGCAGGCCCAGTCTGTCTCTCTGTCTGTCTGTCTGTGTGTCTGTGACAGGGAAGGGTGCCTCGGAGCCGGTGTGGGCTGAGGCGGGGCGGGAGAGGGCAGGGCAGAGCGCCCGCAGGCTGGAGGGGCCTAGAGAGGCAGGAGGCTGTTGACAAGGGGCTCATGAAGTGGGGGACAGGGCACTCACCGTTCCAGAAACGGGTTTCAAATGGCACAACACTTTCTGTTTCACAAGAGACTTAAAGCCAGAGGCCCTCAGGCCCTACGCGGATGAGGCCTGACCCAGTCCCGCTCTGGGCAGGTTTAGGGCTCGTCTGGGGCCCGGGATGCTCTGTCAGGGAATGAGGGTGTGAGCCAGGCTTGGCCAAAGAGTAATGGCCTGCTGTCATGGATGTGGAGACATTTGAACAAAGCTGTTTCTTAGCTCAAATAAAGTCCAGTTTGTACCCAGCTGGTGTGCTGTGTTGTTTTTTTTTTCCGCCGCCGTCTCTGCCCCTATGTGGCCCTCTCAGATTCCCTGCCCTCGATTCCCTCCCGCTTCCCCTGACTTCACCCTCCCTGGCCCAGCTTGGGTGGCCCTCCCGAAGCCAGGCCCTGGAGCTCTTTGCTGGGCTGGCCCGGCGGGCGGGCTTTCCTTGTCTCCAAAGGAACAAAACGCATCTCTCTCTCTGTATCTGTCTGTCTCTTTGTGTGTGCGTGTGTGTGTCTCCCTCGCCCCGTTGTGTCTCTGTTCCACGCGTGCCCCCCGTGGCCGCTCTCCCCTCCCCCAGCACACCCTGAGAGCCGGTCCTTGGCCGTGCTGGCCCCCCTGCAGGACGTGGACGTGGGGGCCGGGGAGATGGCGCTGTTTGAGTGCCTGGTGGCGGGTCCTGCCGACGTGGAGGTCGACTGGCTGTGCCGAGGCCGCCTGCTGCAGCCTGCCCTCCTCAGGTGCAAGATGCATTTCGATGGCCGGAAATGCAAGCTGCTGCTCACGTCTGTGCACGAGGATGACAGCGGTGTCTACACCTGCAAGCTCAGCACAGCCAAAGGTAACTGCCCTCTCGGGCCCTGGGGCTGCCATGGGGGCCCGAGAGCCGGAGGGATGGGGCTGGAGGGGTAGGAGCCGGGTGCAAAACAAGACAAGGCAGTGCACCTGCGTGGATAAAATCTGCGTGGGGAGCGGCCCCTGGCACAGAGCGCCTCCCCCCATGTCCATGTGAGCTGCCTGTCTGTCACGGTCTAGCCAACCGACCCGGACTTGGGTTCCAACTCCCACTGGCCGCAGACAGCCACGTGACTTTGGACAAGTCACTTCATCTCTGAGCTTCAGACTATCCATCTGGAAAAAGGGATCGTGAGACGAGCTCCCGTGTAGGGGGACCAGTAGGATTAATGAGCTAATGTGTGTAATGCACGAAGTATAGCACAAGGCTGGCAAAGGGTGGCACCTAATAAATGTCAGCCGTTACTATTATGAATGACGTCTCCGACCTGGTCCCCGTCCTCCTTTGAAGAGCAGAGATCGTGCCTTACCAGCTCTTGGTGATGAGTGCCTAAGCTGACACTGGAAGTCTTTCTAAGCAGGAGAGGATCGGGTCGGCGGAAGGGGTTCTTATTTCTCCCAGGAGATTTCTTGTGGACCGGTGTCAGGGCCAAGGAGCATTGCTCTGGGTCTGGGACGGGAGGGATGGAGTGTGGGCCCCACCCAGGCACACAGGAAAGTTTCCCTGAGAGCAGGGAAAAGGTGTGGAGGAGAAACTGGGTTTGGAGCCCGGCTGAACTTCGTCCTGCATGGGCAAGGGGCGATGAGCGGCTTCCGTTGTGGTCCCGGTCGCCATAGCTTCCCTGCCACCCGCCCTTGCCAACCTGCACCCCCCTGAGAAGGCCAGATCTTGGGGTCTTGCTCCGGTGTCTGGGGACCTCGCTGGGCTGTGCTCAGTCTCCAGCTCTGGGCGCAGGTCCCCTTCCCTGCCCGGTATGCAAGTGGGCTCTTTGGGTTGGGGTGCCTGGGACTCTGTGGCCTTCCCTGCTGCAGCACTGACCCCTCCCCACTAGACGAGCTGACCTGCAGCGCCCGGCTGACCGTGCGGCCCTCGCTGGCACCCCTGTTCACTCGGCTGCTGGAGGACGTGGAGGTGCTGGAGGGCCGCGCAGCCCACTTCGACTGCAAGATCAGCGGCAGCCCGCCCCCTTCGGTCACCTGGACTCATTTTGGTATGGCCCTCTGCCCTGCAGATGTGGGGGTGGGGGGCAGCCCTCAGGCCCAGAGGCCGGGGCCCCTGGCTGAGACTGCTCCGCACTCCCGCCCCGTCCTCCCCCAGGCCGCCAGGTGGAGGAGAGCGAGAACCTGCGGCTACGGCAGGATGGAGGGCTGCACTCCCTGCACATCGCCCACGTGGGCAGTGAGGACGAGGGGCTGTATGAGGTCAGCGCGACCAACACGCATGGCCAGGCCCAGTGCTCGGCCCAGCTCTACGTGGAGGAGCCCCGGACGGCCGCCACCGGCCCCAGGTACGGCAGGGCTCCTGGGGCGGCTGGCGCGGCCTCCACGGTGCCCCGGCCCCGTGGTGGGAGGCCTCTGGGCAGCCGTGTCATTCTTCCAGCTCGAAGCTAGAGAAGATGCCATCGATCCCCGAGGAGCCGGAGCAGGGTGAGCTGGAGCGGCTGTCCATGCCCGACTTCCTGCGGCCGCTGCAGGATCTGGAGGTGGGCCTGGCCAAGGAGGCCATGCTGGAGTGCCAGGTGACCGGCCTGCCCTACCCCACCATCAGCTGGTTCCACAACGGCCACCGCATCCAGAGCAGCGACGACCGGCGCATGACGCAGTGTATGTGTCCAGGGAGGGACCTGGGGAGCGTCCCCTCCAGCACCCTCTTCGCTCGCCGTGCCTTCACGCTCTCCCTGCCCTCGAGCCTTCCTTCTCTAGCCTGCGCAGGGGCCGGGGGCCTGCGGGAGGGGGGCGCGGGGGGGGGGCTGCGCGGTCAGGGCCTCCTTCCTTGAGCCGCGCAGCCCCACTGGCAGAGTCGCCGCTCCGGCCTGGGCGGCCCCCTTAGCACGTACTGGACGGGGAATACAGCTTGCTGCTGACCGGCGGCAGGACAAGGGCAAGGTTACGGAACCCCTCGGTGCCTAGGTTTCCCCATCTGCAACAGGCTCGCCATAAGAATTAAATCGGTTAATACACACGAAGCACCTCGGGGGGGGCCCGGCGAATAGCGAGTGGTCAGTGAATGATCATCTTATTATTACTGCTGTTGTGGTCGCTCGTTCACAAAGCAGGGCTGCTCACGCCTTCCTGGAGAAATTGTGGTGAAAAGGCCGGCGTGAGCAGTGTCTGGTCCCGAAAGGCTGCTCGGCCGGGCTTGTTAACAACAGCGAGTAAAGAAAAGGAGCCAGGGGAGGAACCCAGAGGACCGGATTCAGGACCCTGTGCTTTCTGCCAGAGCTGTTTCTCCCGGGAGTGGCTCAGTTCCATCCTTGAAGGAATCTGAGTCTCATGATGGGTTCAGTTCCTCTTACAGCTGCAACGCGGCAGAACTCACCTCTCTTAAGCACTTTGTGAGTGCCAGGCCCCGCACTCAGCTTCCTCTTCAAGGGCCTGTAGGGCAGGGACTGGTACCCCTGTTTGCAGACGGGGAACAGAGACTTACACAGGGACGGGGACTTGCCTGAAGGCAGGAACGGCCCCCCTGACTCCGGGGCTACCTCCCAAGCAGGGTACCCCCCAAGCCCCCTGTGCCCCACGCTCCCACCCCATTCTCCAGAGTCAGCTCCGTGGCTCTGATCCTTCCCCTGGCCGCCGCCGCCGCCACCTCCTCTGGCTGTCTGCTCAGCCCACAGGCTTCCTGTCTCTCATTCTGCTTGAGGCCCAGGTCGGGGGTCTGTCTCGGGAGCCGAGCTGGCATCCCCACTCCTTTCTGTATCTGGGGTCAGTGGCAGCCTCTGTTCTGTCTTCCTTTATAAATAGTGTCAGCGGAGATAAATGAATGGGTGACCGTCCCACGGGGAGGGGTGTTTGGGGATGGTGGTAATGTGCGGGAGGACAGGCCGGCCTCTTCCCCTTCACGTCCCCGCCTGAGATGGCCTCCTTATCATCATTCAGGGATCACAGCGTCGAGAGGGAAGTTCAGAAGCAGAGGGAAGAAAGTTCAAGTCATGGCTCCATCATTTATTAGCTGTGTCACCTTGGATAGGTCCATTAATGTCTCTGATTTCATTGGTAAAATGAGGATAATTTTGCAGGGTTGTTGAAAGGCTTATGGGAAAAAACCTCACATCAAGTAGCCGGCGTTCACTGGGCACAGAACAGACAACTCTTATTATCATTTATAATATAACATCCTTAGCCCTGACTGCGTGTAAGGCATCGGGATCCGGGCCTGGCGGGACACGTTGGCTCTGTCTTTAAGCAGCCGTGGCACATGCAAGGAGAAAGGGAGGGCCACCCCCGCAGCGTGGGCCTGGCGCTGGAGGTCCTGGGGAGGCAGTCAGGGAGAGGGGAACAGAGGAGGCTTCCCAGGCCGGCACTTGCCCGAAATGTGTCTTGAAGGAGAAGGCCTTAGGTAAGAGAGGAAGATTCCAGAAGGGAGGAATTTTGTGAGCAAAAACCTGGAGATGGATCTCCTGTGCCTTATGCAGGGACCCAAAGGCTTGGCGGGGTTGGGAGAATAGTGGGAGGAAGGGCAGGAGACGCTGCTGGATGGGTCCTTGGGCTGAGGGCTCTGGATGCTAGCCTCCCGCATGCAGGGGGCACCTTTAAATTTTCCAGGTGAGAGGTAACATGCGGTGCCATTGGCGGAGCGTGGACCCCACCAGTGGAGGGCGGTCGTGGGCGCTGTGCTGCAGGTGGGACAGCAGATGCGGTGGGGATGGAGAGGGGACTGACAGAGGGGCCTTAGGGACAAAACCCGGTGAGGACTTCGATGCCGAGGTGTGACCCGCAGAGGTGCAGAGATGAGGGGCTGCCAGTGGGATAGGAGCTCGGAGGGGGAATCAGTATAGGGGGAGTATGAGAAGTCACTGGAGGGTCAGGCAAGAGGGGATGTGCCTGCAGGTGTAGGTTGGCAGCCTGGATTTCGGCTTTGCTGCGAGGTGCACATGCTTCTTGCCATCTGCCCCACTCTTGCCCCCTTGTCTGCCCCCTGCAGCCAGTAGGGGTGAAGGGCCAGGCCTCCAGGGGCATGGGCCCACCCAGTATCCTCTTGGCTCAGGCCTGGTGTCATTGTCTCCCCCACCCCCCCAGACAGGGATGTCCATCGCCTGGTGTTCCCTGCTGTGGGACCTCAGCATGCCGGCGTCTACAAGAGCGTCATTGCCAACAAGCTGGGCAAAGCTGCGTGCTACGCCCACCTCTACGTCACAGGTGAGGCAGGCTTCCTCCTGGTCCGCTGCATCTGCAGCCCAGCCTCTGGCCCTCCCCAGGGGCCTGGTGAGGGCGGGGCCTCCACCCCAGCTCCCTTCCCCTCAGATCCCGGGGAGCCGTATGGCCTTGCCCCCGGCCTACCGTCCTGAGGCTTGGTGATCCTGCGGAGCCATGGGTCCCTGAGGGACACGGCCGACCTCGGACCTGTGGCTTTCAGATGTGGTTCCAGGCCCCCCAGATGGCGCCCCGCAGGTGGTGGCTGTGACCGGCAGGATGATCACGCTCACGTGGAACCCTCCCAGGGGTCTGGACATGGCCATCGGTGCGTCAGGCCCCACGGGGCTGCGGGTGGGGATGGGATGCAGGCAGGCTCAGGCAGAAGCACCGAGGGAGCCAGCCTGGGGGGCAAGGCCCAGAGAAGCATACGGGTGGAGGGTAAGCGTGGGTGGAGCGCTGGGAATGTGGCCAGGAGCCGCTTGGCCCATCTCTCCCAGGTAGAAAAAGCCACAGCTGCGTGTCAGGAGAGGCCTCGAAGGGGCCACCTGGTCCCTTTCTTGGAGGAACTGGGTGCTTGGTTCATGATCCTGGGAAAGCCCTCCCCTTCCCTGGGCATGACTTCTCCCTGCCCTGTGCCTCGGGTTCCCCACCTCAGGTAGTAGCAAGGAATTGGGATATGAGCTAGGCCCCCTCCCTCCATGTCTGTAGCTGGACCCCATGCCTGGCATCTTGCTGGCTCTGAGCGTGGCTGGCCAGGCCTGTGGTTGGAAAGAGCAGATGGGGGCCATGGGGGGGCAGGCAGAAGCAACAGGAGAGATTGAGGCAGATCCTCAGAACAGGCTAATGAGGAGTTCCTAGATTCTGAGCCAGCTGAATGGGGGGCAAAGGGGTGTGTCCCAGCCATGCCCACCTCCAGCAGCTGCTTCTCCCCCAGACCCAGACGCCTTGACCTACACCGTGCAGCACCAGGTTCTGGGCTCAGACCAGTGGACAGCGCTGGCCACGGGCTTGCGGGAGCCTGGGTGGGCAGCCACGGGGCTGCGTAAGGGGGTCCAGCACGTCTTCCGGGTCCTCAGCACCACCATCAAGAGCAGCAGCAAGCCCTCGCCCCCCTCTGAGCCGGCCCAGCTCCTGGAACGTGGTGAGTCTGGGGTGGGGTGGAGGCTGCAGGGCCAGGGACCTGGGTCTTGGTGGGGGAGGCTCAAGGGCAGGTCTGGACCTGCTGTGGCTGGGGGTGACCTCAGCCAGTCCCAGCGCTTCTTTCTCCTGATGGCAGCATGCACGGTGGGCGAGGCTGAGGCTCTGGGATCAGACAAGTGGTGGGGGGCGGGGAGGTGCAGTCCCAGCTCCGCCCCTTCCTGGCTGTGCGCCCTAGACAAATTGCTGAACCTCTCTGAACGTCGCTTCCTTGTCTGTACACATGGAGCTCTGGGGGTGGTTGGGAGGGTAAAGGCGAAGAGGGCGCTAAGGTCCTGGTGTCAAGTCCAGCTTCAGCCTGCGCTCTCCTCCGGCCAGGCCCACCCCTGGAGGAGGCGCCCGCCGTGTTGGACAAGCCGGACGTCGTGTATGTGGTGGAGGGACAGCCCACCAGCGTCACTGTCACCTTCAACCATGTGGAGGCCCAGGTCGTCTGGAGGAGGTGGGGCTTCGCCTGGCATGCCTCACTCCCCACATGGGGCCGCCCAGCTCCGGCCATCCTGGCCTGACTTCCCTGCGGCTGGATCCTGGGTGACCTCCCTGTCGTGTGTCCTTTAGCTGCCGAGGGGCCCTCCTAGAGGCGCGGGCAGGGGTGTACGAGCTGAGCCAGCCAGATGACGACCAGTACTGTCTTCGGATCTGCCGGGTGAGCCGCCGAGACGTGGGGCCCCTCACCTGCACGGCCCGCAACCGCCACGGCACACAGGCCTGCTCGGTCACACTGGAGCTGGCAGGTGGGTGACAGCGGGCCTTCCTCCCCCTCCTCCTTCTGAGGCCCACAGCCCACCCCTCACGAACACCTGTCGGGCCTGTCCACTGAATGGCTGTCAGACCAGTGCTAGTGGAAGCAGCAGAAATATACTAGTAAGGTATTTATTGAACACAACTGATACATGCCAGACTCAGCGCGAAGGACCTTCCATGTATCACCTCATGGAATATCTACATTAACCCAGGAAGATGCGGTTGGTTATTATCCTCATTTTACAGATGGGGAAACTGAGGCTCAGTACGCTAAGTCACAGGCCCAGGGTCCCGCAACCTCATAAGTACGGGAGCTGGGATTCAAGCCTGGATGCATCCCCGACTCCAGAGCCAGAGGGTGCCCTTAGCATCCTGTGTTAAACACACCACGATGTAGGACCTCAAATATACCAAGCGTGGGGAGACCAAGTCAATTTCAAAAAGAAAAGGGCCCAAGCGAGCACAGCTGATTGGTGGGCCCCTTGCACGCCCTTTTGCACAAGCCCTTTTGACAGAGCCTCCCAACCTTTGCGGTGAGGACCCTTTGTATAATTTTTCCTTTAAAGATGTAGTCTCTTAACCCGCGGCATGCATTAAGTAGTAATTGTCTTGTTTTCCGGTTGGTTAATTAACTGCAGACATATGTAACTGCCACTCGGAACTTCAGATCAGCATGAGCTCAACGGTGTTACCTGCTGAGTAGATACAATTCCAACCAAACGCAAAGAAAGTGACATTTTAGGGAGCGCAGGCAATCCTATGGTGGGGACATGTACATTTGCTGGTGCTTTTAAAAAATTGTTCAAGTTCACTTGAAACCTTCCAGTTCTTTCACGCTCACAGAGCAGCCCCCACCACCACCTCTAGACTAGAAACCGGATTCCTAGAGGGGTGGGAAGGGATCTTTAAAGTAGAAGAGAAGTGGCAGTGGGTGTGTGAGGGAAAGATCGGGGAGCCCTGCTGGTCCTGATGGAGATGGGGGGAGGGGGCGGCACCAGTCGTCTGGGTCCCCATCTCCACCCTGGCCCAGCACCCCCCCACACCCCCTGGCACCTCGTACTCAGCCTGCCACTTTGCTCCTGGAGCATACCATCGGCAGGACTCCTTTCTCTTCCCAGATATAGGAAGAGCCCTCGGGTTTGGGGAGGCCCTGGCCACTGAGAGCCCTGTGGCCCAGCCTGGCTGGGTCAGTGACCGAGAGAGAGACAGTGTCCCAGCTGGCCAGAACTAGAACAGGCCTGGGGCTTGGATCTTACAAACTCCCAACCCTGCGCCCGCCCCCCACCCCAGCCTCCAGGCAGGGCCAGTGGAAGGGCCTCTTGAAGACCCCCATATCTGCCCCCATGGTGGTGTCTCTTTCACTCCCTCTTATCTGTGTAAAATCAGGTTGGGTGTCAGTGACGGGTGGTGGTCCCTGACCAGCGCCCCCGCTCATCCCTCCGGGCTGCTCTCCCAGGCCTCTTAAAGCTGAGATCCTCAAACATGCTCAGGAGGAGGGGCACTGGGAAAGTCACCGCTTCCTCTGCAAAGCACGTTGGAATATGTATTTAATTCCATCCTGAGAATTAGGAGCCGCTTTGCCAGGAAATAACACGACCGCATGATATGCTCACAGTCACGTGCGGGAGAGCTGAACTGAGAATCGGTACCTGGTTGTTTGTCTTGCCATCTCCCGGGTAGTAAAATCCCCCTGAAACATTTAAATAAGATTCAGAGAGAAAACCTCAAGGTAAAGGCAGGGCCGCTCGTGAATTGAATTCAGGGGCACAGCCTGGGCAGCGTGCAGGGGCCCAGGCGTGTAAAGCCAGAGGCAGGGCTGTGCAGAAGGGCGGTCACCCACAGGGGGCAGCATCGAGCCACTCCGCGCCAGCCCATCAATGCAGCGAGGGAAGAGGCTCAGGGTTGGCCAATCCTGATTTTTCCAGAGAGGCAGGAAATCCAGATTTCTTTTGTGTGTGAAAATCTAGTTTCAAAGCTGGCAGATGCACACAGAGGGTCCAACAAAGCCAGGCTGCACCGCGTGGCTTAGGTCCTCCGAGATTTGGAGAACATCACGTGTGGATGTATGGGGAGAGCACTTGGGGCTCAGTGGGGGTAGGGGGCTGTCTGGTGTTCTGCCTGGGCCAGTTGCTGAGGGAGGATTTGGAGAGGGACTTGAGAAGACAGGACCTCGTGACCCCAGTGTTGTCGCCGTCTCCCCCTTCTCCCCCCCGCCGTGTGTTTCAGAGGCCCCTCGGTTTGAGTCCATCATGGAGGACGTGGAGGTGGGGGCTGGGGAGACCGCTCGCTTCGCTGTGGTGGTGGAGGGGAAACCATTGCCAGACATCATGTGGTACAAGGTCAGAGGGTGACAAAGGCCTCAGGGGGGGGGGTCACGTCCTAGCATGGGGCTGGCTGGGAGCCAGGGGGTCAGGGAGGAGGGATTTCTGCACAGGAGGAGTCTTGGCCACCTTAGGAGAAGGGGAGCCTGGGCAGAGAACAGAGGTATTGTCAGAGGTGTGGCTAGGAGAAAAGAGTGGACCCAGCGTTCCCGGTGACGCTGGTGCGTGTTTCAGGAAGCAGGGGAGTAACTGGGAGGTACAGGGCTATTAGTGGGAGATAGAAGTAGAGCTGATTCGGGGTACTGAAGGGAGCAAGGCCCTTGGGACAGAGGTAGTATTGGGGCCCCGGGGTCGAACAGTTCCTGGGCCTGAGGTGGGGACGAGACTGGGCCCCAGGGGATGAAGGTGGGTCCCAGGGGGCCTGGGCTGGAGGTGATGGCCGCCTCTGCAGGACGAGGGGCTGCTGACCGAGAGTAGCCACGTAAGCTTCGTGTATGAAGAGAACGAGTGCTCCCTGGTGGTGCTCAGCGCGGGGACCCAGGATGGAGGGGTCTATACCTGCACGGCTCGGAACCCGGCTGGTGAAGTCTCCTGCAAGGCCGAGCTGGCTGTGCGTTCAGGTGTGCGCACGTGCAAGGGGCGGAGGGCAAAGCTCTTACTCTCAGGGAAGACAACGTGAGCCCCGGGCCTGGAGCCACTCACCGGGCCCTTTGCTCCTCCACCACCCATATCTTCCAGCCCCGGCACCCCACCTCGGGCCCCCGACATCCTTGCTCTTGTTTTGTCTCCTCCGTCTGCCCTTCCTGGCTCTGTCTCTGCCCTTGTCCCTCTGTTGCCCTCCCCACCTAACACCAGGCATCTCTTCCGCAGCTCAGACAACCATGGAGGTGGAGGGGGCGGGCGAAGCCGAGGAACAGCGAGGAAGGAGACTGAGCGACTTCTACGACATCCATCAAGAGATTGGCAGGTGTGGGGCTGGGAGGGGGCGCGGTGCCTGGGAGCCAAAGGGGGCCTGGGTCTGAGGCTCGCAGGCCGTGGAGTGCCGGGGCCACCGCGAGCCCCTCACCTCCCTGTGTCGTCACCCAGGGGTGCCTTCTCCTACCTGCGGCGCGTGGTGGAGCGAAGCTCCGGGCTGGAGTTTGCGGCCAAGTTCATCCCCAGCCAGGCCAAGCCAAAGGCATCAGCGTGGCGGGAGGCCCGGCTGCTGGCCCGGCTCCAGCATGACTGCGTCCTCTACTTCCATGAGGCCTTTGAGAGGCGCCGGGGACTGGTCATTGTCACCGAGCTGTATCCTGGGATAGGCGAGGTGGGGAGGGGACACATGGCCAGTCAGCAACACGTTTGACGTTTTACAAAGTGGTCCCATGGACAGGCGACGCTGTCCCCCTTTTGTGAAAGGTTCCCATGGACGACTGGGAGTTCCGAAGGCATCTTGTGAGGACTTTACAGAGCGGACGCTGGAGACTTCTGCAAAAACCAAGTTTTTAGCACCCCTCCCTCCGCTGCCTTTTCTTAGCTTAAGCTTACATAGTGCTCAGTGCGTGCCTGGCAGCCTCTGAGAGTTCAACAGCTATTAACCTACTTAATCCTCCTGTGTGCCTATCTCGTGGAACCTTTTAATGCCCATTTTTTTTTCCAGATTTTTAAATTTATTTTAGAGAGACGGGGGGAGGGGCAGAGGGAGAGGGAGAGAGTCCCAAGCAGACTCTGTGCCGAGCACGGAACCTAATGAGGGGCTCGATCCCACGACCCTGAGATCGTGACCCGAGCCGAAACCAAGAGTTGGACGCTCAACCGACTGAGCCACCCAGGCGTCCCTGTTTTATCCCCATTTTACAAATGATACAACTGAGGTACAGCGAAGTTAAGTGACTCATCCAAGGTCACACCGCTAACAAAAGCCGTGTGCACGAAATGAAGGACAGCCTATCTGAACATTCAGAGTGACTCCGTTTCAGACGAGCCTCAGCACTAGCTGAACTTGGGAGGCTGTTTGCATAAAGAATGGATTTTATCCTCTCATGAGAGCTCGGCTGCAAGAGAGCCACACTGTGCTAAGGATGCTGGGTGGCCGGCTTGTCCCTCCCATCAGCAGGGTGACCATATCCTTCATCTGGTCATTCTCAAATAGAGGCAGGAAGGTCCATCCGCAGTCAACAAAATTCTGCTCTAACTTGATCTTTTTAAATATCTAACAGGGTCGTTGAGAGATGTCATCCCCATTTTACGCCTGAGGGAACCTAGGGTCAGAGAGGTTGGGCGCCTGGCCTGAGATCCCGCACCAAGTGAGAGGTCGAGCAGGGCGGTCCCATCTGTGCACTCAGATGATGGGGGGAGGGGGGCAGGGAAGGCTGGAGACACAATGGCAAGCTGGTATTAGACGTGCTTTATGGGGAAGGAGAACTCTGCAGAGCTGGGATCTGACTTGAGCTCTAGGGGTGGAGGGCACTGCCCAGGGAGGGCCCAGAATCTGGCACTGTCACTCTTCTCCTTGATCCGGGATACAGATGCACAGAGGAGCTGCTAGAGCGAATGGCCAGGAAACCCACCGTGTGTGAGTCTGAGGTGAGGGCCGTGGATGGTAGAGGTCGGGTTGGGCACTGCTGTTTACCCACCTGAGCTCTGAGAACTGAGGGGTGGGTCCTGGGCCTGCCATCTGTGCCGTGAATAGGCCAGGGCGCCTACTTCTGTTGGTTCCCAGTCTCCTCAAATAAACATTCCCCAGACATTTCTCTCGGAAGGAGCCCCACCTAGACTCTATTCAGTCTCACTGCTGTCCTGCCCTCTAGGGCAGTATAAATTGTATACTGCACAGTTCTATTTATTTTAGTATAAATGGTTCCCTCCTATAATTATGCTGTGCACAACCTGTGCAGCTGTGCTTGGAGGCCCTAGATCTCAGAAATCCCAAATCTATGTTTCAACCGCCTTACCAGCCATCTGAAGACCACATCTCAGGCATAGCCTGACTTCTTGCCACAGCTCTGGCGGTGATCAAACATAATCTCCCACCCTTTCCCCACGGACTCTGGGCCTCCCGTTTCCACAGATCCGGGCATACATGCAGCAAGTGCTGGACGGAATATGCTACCTGCACCAGAACCATGTGCTGCACTTGGATGTCAAGGTGAGGTGCAGGTGGGGAGTGGGGAGCAGGCAGCCCCTGTGGGAGGCAGGCGGTGGGGCGTGCTCCCCGCTTCTCTCAGTTCCCGTGCTTTCCCGGCTATTCTGCAGCCCGAGAACCTGATGGTGTGGGACGGTGCAGAGGGCGAGGAGCAGGTGAGGCTCTGTGACTTCGGGAACGCCCAGGAGCTGACTCCGGGAGAGCCGCAGTACTGCCAATATGGCACACCGGAGTTCGTGGCCCCCGAGATCGTCAATCAGACCCCTGTGTCTGGAGTCACCGACATCTGGTAATAATGCTGGCCCACCGCGCTGCCGGGGTGGCCCGGGCCCGCTTCCCTCAGTGTCATGCTGGGTGGGGACTTCCGCACTGGCAGAGAGGACCTTCCCCAAGCCCAGCTTCCTTCTCTGGCAGTAGGTTGGTGGCAGAGCTCACGGGGATCTGTTGCCCATGTTACTACCTGCCCCTCATCAGAATGGCCCCAGTTACTCGAGGCCTTAGCCCTGTCCAGCCTCGGCTCCTGATCGCCCCTAGGCGGAACTTTCTCCTCTGTAGCCACCTTGCCTCCCCGCAGGGAGGCACGCACGGCCCCTTGGTTCCCAGACTCCTCTGGGCTTCCTGGGCTGGCCCTGCCATGACCCTTGACTCCTCCGGGGAGGTCGGGACGTCTTGGTTGAGAGTCCTCTCTGGAGGAGGCATCCTTGTGCCCATCTGACCCAGCGCGGCCCCTCCTCACTAGAATAGTGGTAGTGGAAAACTACTGCCTTCTCTTGGGAGGTGGGCTGTCCACTCACCCATCTACTACTCTCCTTTCCTCACAGGCCTGTGGGCGTTGTTGCCTTCCTCTGGTAAGGACCCCCCTGCACTCAGGACCCCAGTTTTCAGTGAGCACCTAGCAGGCCGACCCCTAACATCTGCAGAGCCCGGGACAGGAGAGCAGTTTGGGGCCTGCAGCCCACCCCTCCTCCTCCACATCCCTGCCCCTTCCTGCACTCCAGGGGGTCTCCTGCATGGCTGGGGGCATGCCCTAGCATGCGAGCCTGAGTGCTGTCTATCATCGCGCTCGTCCGCCTGTAAGGGGCAGGCACACTGGCAGCCTGCTCGGGAGGCCGGATAGAGAGAGGCCAGTACCGGCTTCGTGGCGTCTAGGCAGCGGACTGCAAGGCCCTGAGTGTTCAGAACAGGCCCTTGAAGGGGGAGGCTTGGGCTCAGGGTCGCGTATCCCCTTGGCACAGACTCCTCGCCTCAGGGACGGGCCGTGACTGGAGGGACAAAACAGGTCCTCGAAAGCATGGGTCCAGGGCAGGGCGCTAGGCGCCCAGTTCTCAAGGCAGGACTCCCCTCCTGGGGGGTGCGGCCGGGCAGGACAGGCAAGAGTCTTCAAGACTGCCCCCTGCTCAGATTCACCCAGCCTCTGCCTTCCCCATAGCCCCGGGGGCCTGTCCCTGTCCCCAGCCACCGGCATGCCTCAGGAGTCCTCCCTGCCTCAGCTCCAGGGCCCTGCCCACCTCTCACGCCAGACCCCTCTTCCTCTGCAGTCTGACGGGAATCTCCCCCTTTGTTGGGGAAAACGATCGGACAACGTTGATGAACATTCGGAACTACAACGTGGCCTTCGAGGAGACCACGTTTCTGAGCCTGAGCAGGGAGGCCCGGGGCTTCCTCATCAAAGTGCTGGTGCGGGACCGGCTGTGAGTGCAGGGCCCCGAGGAGCCCCCTGCCTGCAGAGTCCCCTCGCGCCAGCCCCCACTCCTGCCCCAGCCCCTGCCCTTAGGCCTTCAGTCTCCCAACTCCTTACAGGCCCCGTGTGCCCATTTAGTGGCCGGCTCGCTTAACCTGCGTTCCTTTACAGGAGGCCTACTGCCGAGGAGACCCTGGAACATCCTTGGTTCAGAGTGAGTCTAGTCTTGCAAGGCAGCGGTATAAGAGGTGGGAGGAGAGGGAACATCGTTCACAGCTCCATTTATTGAGCACCTACTGTGTGCAGTAGTCACTCTAGGCAGTTTATATACACACGGTCTGTTAGTCTCACAATAGCTTTGCGAAGGAAGACATTATTACTCTTATTTTGCTGATAAAGAAACTGAGGCTCAAGCTGGGGTCTCGTGGACTCCAAGGCACAGGTCTGGGCGCCCCCCATCCTGGGCGGGCGTCCTCAGCAGGCTTTCCCTGCCTCTCGAGACCAGCCCTGGTCCCCTCTCTCCTGTGCGTCCACCTCTGTCCCGCCCTGCGGTTGGTGGGAAGCCTAGCCGGCTCGGCCTGCCGGTTTTGAGCTCCGGTGTGGCCAGAACGCTCTCATTCATCTTCAAACCCTAGCGGTGCAGGGGACAATGCCAGGCAGAGGGGTGGGGTTCAGCAAACGACCCAGAAAGAGCGTCTGCATAAATCATCCATTGAGTGTTATGCTGGGTCAACTGAAGGTTGAGGGCATTCTGGAATCTGTCCTTCGGAGTGCGAGCCTGGGCTCCCAGATCATCAATGAGCTCTGAAAAGGACGGCCTGGGTGGGTGGCTGAGGGAGGCGTCCGTGTGGGTCTGGCCCACCCACGCTCCAGATGTCTGGGACGCTGGCTCGCCAGGGGGACAGATGGTGAGCTGGAGAGCAGAGCCCAGGCCAGGGGCCAAAGCCCCGGCTCCCAAGGGCAGCCAGTGGACTGGGACAGGGCAGTGAGCCCTGATGTACGCCCCAAAGCCCAGCTCGAGAGCACTGAGGTTCTGCCGCTCCACTTAGGCTCAGGGATTTGGTCCCGACACAGGCCCCTTGGCTGTGGGAGTTGTGACAGATCTGAGGGGAGGGGACCCCCAAGAGCCCGGACTCAATGCTGCCCAGTCCACTGTCCCCTCCTGTGGACTTTGTCTCTCCACGGCCAAACTCTGAGGGTCTAGTTGACAGGGGACTTTCCCTCGGGCCCTCTTTCCTGGGTTTGCAGACACAGGCCAAGGGCGCAGAGGTGAGCACAGATCACCTGAAGCTCTTCCTGTCCCGCCGGAGGTGGCAGGTGAGTGTCCCCGGGCCCTGCTTCCGGGCCTCCCTCCTCCCTCTGCACCTGTTTCCTCCAACCCTGCCGCTTTCCTGTCATGCGCCCTCACTTTCTACTCATCTGTCTTCATCCACTTTTTATTGTCTCGGCCCCCAGCTTCACTCCTCTTCCCTGACCCTCCGCCTGCCCTAGGTCTTCCCCTCCCTGGGGGGCCGAGGGGGGCTCGTGCGGGTCAGGCTGGTCCCAGGGGTCCCTCTCAGGTCTGACTCCAGTGCCCCTTCTCCAGCGCTCCCAGATCAGCTACAAGTGCCACCTGGTGCTGCGGCCCATCCCTGAGCTGCTGCGGGCACCCCCCGAGCGGGTGTGGGTAGCCGTACCCAGAAGACCACCCCCCAGCGGGGGGCTCTCCTCCTCCTCTGACTCTGAAGAGGAGGAGCTGGAGGAGCTGCCCTCAGTGCCCCGGCCGCTGCAGCCTGAGTTCTCGGGCTCCCGAGTGTCCCTCACCGACATTCCCACGGAAGATGAGGCCCTGGGGACCCCGGAGGCGGGGGCTGCCACTCCCATGGACTGGCAGGAGCAGGGACGGGCCCCCTCTCAGGACCAGGCGGCCCCCAGCCCTGAGGCCCTCCCCTCCCCAGGCCAGGAGCCCCAAGCTGGGTCCAGCCCCCAGCGGAGAGAGCTCCGGCGGGGCAGCTCTGCCGAGAGCGCCCTGCCCCGGGCCGGGCCGAGGGAGCCGGGCCGGGGCCTGCACAAGGCAGCCTCTGTGGAGCTGCCGCAGCGCCGAAGCCCCAGCCCGGGGGCCACCCGCCTGACCCGGGGCGGCCTGGGGGAGGGCGAGTATGCCCAGAGGCTGCAGGCCCTGCGCCAGCGGCTGTTGCGGGGCGGACCCGAGGACGGTAAGGTCAGCGGCCTCAGGGGCCCTCTGTTAGAGAGCCTGGGGGGCCGCGCCCGGGATCCCCGCCTGGCCCGGGCCGCGTCCAGCGAGGCTGCACCGCACCACCAGCCCCCGCCTGAGACACGGGGCCTGCAGAAGAGCAGCAGCTTCTCGCAGGGGGAGGCAGAGCCCCGGGGCCGGCACCGCCGTGCTGGGGCGCCCCTGGAGATCCCCGTGGCCAGGCTTGGGGCCCGCAGACTTCAGGAGTCTCCTTCCTTGTCTGCCCTCAGCGAGGCCCAGCCACCCAGCCCTGCGAGGCCCAGTGCCTCCAAACCCAATGCCCCCAAATCCAGTGTCTCCAAGTCTTTGAAACCTCCTGCCACCACACCCGGTGATGCCCCACAGCCTGCCCAAGAGAAGGCCCCAAAGCCTACGCTAGAGCCAGTCCCAGCCTTCAAGCCTACACAGCCCCTCGTGGCTCCGCAAAGCCCAGCGCCTGCCCTCACACCCTATGCCCAGATCATGCAGTCGCTCCAGCTCTCAGGCCACACGCAAGGCCCCCTGCAGGGCCCCGGGGCGCCTCCATCCGAGCCCAGACCCCACCCGGCCGTCTTCGCGCGGGTGGCCTCCCCACCTCCAGGAGCCCCCGAGAAGCCCGTGCCTGCAGCTGGGGCGCACCCCGTACTGGCGGAGAAAGCTCGGGTCCCCACAGTGCCCCGCAGGCCAGGTAGCAGTCTCAGCAGCAGCATCGAGAACGTGGAGTCAGAGGCTGTGTTCGAGGCCAAGTTCAAGCGCAGCCGAGAGTCGCCCCTGTCGCGGGGGCTGCGACTGCTGAGCCGCTCGCGCTCGGAGGAGCGCGGCCCGTTCCGCGGGGCCCAGGAGGAGGACGGCATGTACCGGCCCAGCCCGGCGGGGACGCCCCTGGAGCTGGTCCGACGGCCCGAGCGCTCCCGCTCCGTGCAGGACCTCAGGGCCGTTGGGGAGCCGGGCCTTGTCCGCCGCCTCTCGCTGTCGCTGTCCCAGCGTCTGCGGCGGACCCCGCCGGCGCAGCGACACCCGGCCTGGGAGGCCCGCGGCGGGGACGGGGAGAGCTCGGAGGGCGGCAGCTCGGCGCGGGGCTCCCCGGTGCTGGCGGTGCGCAGGAGGCTGAGCTCCACGCTGGAGCGGCTGTCCAGCCGGCTGCAGCGCAGCGGCAGCAGCGAGGACTCGGGGGGCGCGTCGGGCCGCAGCACCCCACTCTTCGGCCGGCTGCGCAGGGCCACGTCGGAGGGCGAGAGTCTGCGGCGCCTCGGCCTCCCGTACAACCAGCTGGCGGCCCAGGCCGGCGCCAGCACGCCTTCCGCCGAATCCCTGGGCTCGGAGGCCAGCGGCACGTCCGGCTCCTCAGGTGAGGGAGCGGGGCTGAGGGGCGTAGGGGGGTTACTGGGGGAGCCCCGGTGGCTGGGCTGAGGGTGTGGAGCGGGCATGGCAGGCGCCGAGTGCCGAGGAGCGTGGGGGCGCCGGGGCGGGCCCCTGGGAGAAGGAGCAGGAGTCCCCGAGGGTGGAGTTGCCCGGAGTCCCGGGAGTCTGGGGGGCAGAGGCCGGTGTGGGGGGAGGGCTACAAGTTCGTGGCTTCTCTGGGCCGAGGGCCGCCGGGAGGTGGCAGCTTTCGGGGACTGGCTGTGCCAGTGCTTTTGGGCCTGGGTCTCACAGCTCCTGGGGAAGGCCGAAGCCGGCGGCGCTGGGGCCTCTCGAGGCTGCGGAAGGACAAGGGCGTCTCCCAGCCGAACCTCTCCGCCAGTGCCCAGGAGGATTTGGGTCACCAGTATGTGCGCCGGGAGTCCGGTAAGAGGCCTGCTGGGTGAGGAGCCCCCTCTCCGCGCCGCGGGGGCAGTCACAGCCGGGTGGAGCCCACCTCCAGGAGCTCGGGCCGTAGGGGAAGGGACGGGGAATCAGGAAAACAGCAATAATTACAGCATTAACTAATTCCACTAACTAGAGATGCGGAGTGTCCTAGTAAGCGTTTTCACAAGCGCTGCCTCATCGAACCCGCCCACGCTGTTTAGGACCTATTCTTACCACCGTCCCTGTTTTCCTGGTGAGGAAGCAGGTTCAGCCGTGCCAAGTAGCTGGGCCGAGTCACAGAGCCGGTATATGCCCGGGAGCAACCAGGGGGCTGGGCTGTGTGGTGCCCTGCAGCCAGACCCCAGAGGTGGCTTTGGGACCCCAGACTTAGACCTTTCTTTGGCTGGCCTCCTTCCTCCTGAGAGACCCTTAGAGGTCTCTGGAACAGACGTAGTTCTGAAGGAGCACAGGCTAGGGTGCCCCTGCCCCCACAGCCCTCCTCCACACACGTGTATGCTGGAATGGGCACCCAAGGACCCTCTTTCTCTCCCCAGCCCGGAGGCCGGCAATCGGGATGGTGCCCCCAATTCTCCCTTCCTCCATAGCTCTGAACACCCTTGCTGTCCTTGCCTGTCCTCCCTGCCCCCACAGGAGGTGCTTGGGGGAGGCACACAGCCTTCAGGGCTCTTTGCCGGGGGGGGGGGGGGGGG